>CM034531.1:3702088-3764588 GCA_020002185.1 Paraescarpia echinospica | reverse complement strand
GTATTTCCGTCTCCCTCCTTCTTCTCCTCTCCTGTGTGTTTTACACTTGAAGGATATTAGTTGTTCACTATATAATAATGTAAAATTAAACTGCATCAAATTGAAATTCAAATTGAATATACAAAATTGTGAAGATACCGAATTCAGCAGAAACATACATGAGTAAGTTACTAACCCTTGTACAAAGCGGCAGGCCGAGGAGGAAGAAGACGATACACGTCACCAGTGTCAGCTTCGTCTTGTGTCTTCGGATCGCCTTGAACTGGTCCATCATCGACGTCAGAACCGTCTCCAGCATCGTGAACTGAACACATGACGACGCCAACTCTTACACTGTGTGTGTGCGCGCGTGCGTGCATGCGTGCATGCATGCATGCGTGCGTTCGTGTGTGTGTGACATATAAGGAAGTTAGAAACAGCTGAGAAAACGTGATTGTATATAACAACACTGCATATGTTGACATGCACTTGCAACCACATACATCCTTGCACATCACGTACCTGGCTGTCGAGGCCAAGTGTGATGAGCATAACGAAGAAGAGGATGGCCCATAATGGAGCCCCGGCCATCCTGCTGACGGCGTCAGGGTACACGATGAACGCCAAGCCGGGTCCTGCAGGGTACAATGTAAACGGTCATGTCATTATTACACCAAAAAGAGCAGATGATGTTTGGAATATTATTGTTACTTAGTATATAGTTATTTAGTGTAACGCCTCAACAATAGTAAAACCAATAACATGGGAACAATACGTCTCCTAAGTATCCAGGCATTATCCTTTTAAATGGTTGATGATCCACGATATGCCATCGTCGAGCAGAGATCAAATGTTGCAAAAGCTCTCACAACTTACATATATGGACGGCTTAACTAATATAACATATGTAATTTCTAAACATGTAAAGTTTATATAATACCGTATGTACGGAACCTGTATGCACAAAACACGTTTCAATGTACACGTATAATTAAAATGTAGCTGTATTTTGCCGAATAATGTGTTTAATCAGTGACGAGATTTGAATAGTTGGTTTTGTAAATGTTGACTGATACCGAGAGATTATCTGCGACTAGATGTGTCTGTGACCTTTATCGACGACATTTTCCACCTCTGTCTTCATCTCGCCAGCCATGAAGCCTATAAAGCTGAAGATGACTACTCCAGCGAAAACACTCGTTAAACAGTTGCCTAGGGAAACGATGATGGTGTCTCTGAAACCGAAAAGAGTGTGTATTTTAAGAGTGTATGTATTACACCAGCGTGTCAGAATATGTCGAACATTTGCATAGTTCGTCTCGAGAGCGAGCCTGGCTAAAATATAGCTGGTACGTGACTGGTGTTGAGTGCATGACTATAGTATGGTTGGTATGTGACTGTTACGAGAGAGTGTGTGACTAAAGAATAGCTGGTACGTGACTGGCGTTGAGTGCATGACTATAGTATGGTTGGTATGTGACTGTTACGAGAGACTGTGTGACTAAAATATAGCTGGTACGTGACTGGTGTTGAGTGCATGACTATAGTATGGTTGGTATGTGACTGTTACGAGAGAGTGTGTGACTAAAATATAGCTGGTACGTGACTGGTGTTGAGTGCATGACTATAGTATGGTTGGTATGTGACTGTTACGAGAGAGTGTGTGACTAAAATATAGCTGGTACGTGACTGGTGTTGAGTGCATGACTATAGTATGGTTGGTATGTGACTGTTACGAGAGAGTGTGTGACTAAAATATAGCTGGTACGTGACTGGCGTTGAGTGCATGACTATAGTATGGTTGGTATGTGACTGTTACGAGAGAGTGTGTGACTAAAGTATAGCTGGTACGTGACTGGCGTAGAGTGCATGACTATAGTATGGTTGGTATGTGACTGTTATGAGAGAGTGTGTGACTAAAATATAGCTGGTACGTGACTGGTGTTGAGTGCATGACTATAGTATGGTTGGTATGTGACTGTTACGAGAGAGTGTGTGACTAAAGTATAGCTGGTACGTGACTGGTGTTGAGTGCATGACTATAGTATGGTTGGTATGTGACTGTTATGAGAGAGTGTGTGACTAAAGTATAGCTGGTACGTGACTGGCGTTGAGTGCATGACTATAGTATGGTTGGTATGTGACTGTTACGAGAGAGTGTGTGACTAAAATATAGCTGGTACGTGACTGGTGTTGAGTGCATGACTATAGTATGGTTGGTATGTGACTGTTACGAGAGACTGTGTGACTAAAATATAGCTGGTACGTGACTGGTGTTGAGTGCATGACTATAGTATGGTTGGTATGTGACTGTTACGAGAGAGTGTGTGACTAAAGTATAGCTGGTACGTGACTGGCGTTGAGTGCATGACTATAGTATGGTTGTTATGTGACTGTTACGAGAGAGTGTGTGACTAAAGTATAGCTGGTACGTGACTGGTGTTGAGTGCATGACTATAGTATGGTTGGTATGTGACTGTTACGAGAGAGTGTGTGACTAAAATATAGCTGGTACGTGACTGGTGTTGAGTGCATGACTATAGTATGGTTGGTATGTGACTGTTACGAGAGAGTGTGTGACTAAAGTATAGCTGGTACGTGACTGGCGTTGAGTGCATGACTATAGTATGGTTGGTATGTGACTGTTACGAGAGAGTGTGTGACTAAAGTATAGCTGGTACGTGACTGGTGTTGAGTGCATGACTATAGTATGGTTGGTATGTGACTGTTACGAGAGAGTGTGTGACTAAAGTATAGCTGGTACGTGACTGGCGTTGAGTGCATGACTATAGTATGGTTGGTATGTGACTGTTACGAGAGAGTGTGTGACTAAAATATAGCTGGTACGTGACTGGTGTTGAGTGCATGACTATAGTATGGTTGGTATGTGACTGTTACGAGAGAGTGTGTGACTAAAGTATAGCTGGTACGTGACTGGCGTTGAGTGCATGACTATAGTATGGTTGGTATGTGACTGTTACGAGAGAGTGTGTGACTAAAGTATAGCTGGTACGTGACTGGTGTTGAGTGCATGACTATAGTATGGTTGGTATGTGACTGTTACGAGAGAGTGTGTGACTAAAGCATAGCTGGTACGTGACTGGTGTTGAGTCCATGACTATAGTATGGTTGGTATGTGACTGTTACGAGAGAGTGTGTGACTAAAGTCTAGCTGGTACGTGACTGGTGTTGAGTCCATGACTATAGTATGGTTGGTATGTGACTGTTACGAGAGAGTGTGTGACTAAAGTATAGCTGGTACGTGACTGGCGTTGAGTGCATGACTATAGTATGGTTGGTATGTGACTGTTACGAGAGAGTGTGTGACTAAAGTATAGCTGGTACGTGACTGGCGTTGAGTGCATGACTATAGTATGGTTGGTATGCACTGAGAGCTGTGTGACTAAAGTATGGTTGGTATGTGACTGTTACGAGAGAGTGTGTGACTAAAGTATAGCTGGTACGTGACTGGTGTTGAGTGCATGACTATAGTATGGTTGGTATGCGACTGTTGCGAGAGCGTGTGTGACTAAAGTGTGGCTGGTTCGTGACTAAAATGGAGTAGGTATGAGCGATTTGTCTTAGTGAAGCGCGCGTGTTTTGGAGTCGAGTTCGCTTGGCTGGAATTACGTGCATACCTTACAGAAGTCTGGTATAGCCGAGCGCGGGTGAATGAAGTTGTGCGTAACCAATGCTGGAACGGAACGTATTTCTGGCTAGATATGGATATCGGTGTGGCTGGATTCGATAGATTAACGTGGCTGGAGTCAAAAGTGTTAGTGGCACCAATGAAATGGGCACGTGGCTGTTATATACGTGACTGGATACGAAGATGTACGTAACAGTAGCACCCACCTGAGCACGTTGTTGTGAAAGCGGTTGTAGCTAGATAGGACAATGAGACCTCCCCAACAGTCGGCTAAGGAGAAAAATATCTGAATGGCTGCGTCATTCCAAACCTGGAGAAATTATACATGCTTACAATTTGACCACTCCCGACTAGACAATTTGCAAGAAATTCGCATAATACGCATACAACTGCATAAGCGTATAAATCCACCATTTCATATAACGAAAGACGTACGCAAACGCACACGCACGCACATATATGCATACACACAAATACGCACGCACGCACGCACAAACACACATATATACGCACACACATACACATACACATACATCAACGAGATAAACATGTGTTTCATTCTTAGATAACATGTACCTTTCCACATTCGTTCTACATTGATGGTATACTTCAATGTATATGTCCTGCTACAGTCGTCAGCGCAATTGTATGTACCTTTGCATCTGCCAACCTCTCCCACTTGGGCACGATGTAGAAGTAGATGCCTTTCCACGCGTGCGGCAGAGACACGCCCCGCCCGAATAAGATGATCAACACAACGTACGGAAATATCGCAGTGAAGTAGACGACCTGGAGCGATCACGAACATCAATAATCAAGCAGCAATGGTTTGTGGTGTATACGTATCTATTCTGAAAACAGTGTCAGTATTTTCAACGGCTACGTAATTTAAGCCAAGTAATTGAAACAAGAGATTTAACAAGATTTAACAAGATTTAACTTGATTGCCACCCAGAGAATTAACTCTAGATGGCAGATGGTCAAGGAAGCCCGTTGGCTTATCGAGAGTCCAGTTTTATCTACGTGTATCCTGCCCTTCCAATTAAGGTACGTGTCAATTTAATGTTTAAACATATTCACGCTACTAGCACCCACACAATCAGCAGATAGTCTGTTCCATTCATTTGCAGTCTTTTTGTAAAAATTAGACCTTTATTATATTTAATCTACACTGCTCCTTTACTAATGTAACTACATATCCTCTAGTCCTTCTATCTTTCTTAACTGAGAAAAAAATAGTTCTATGAATATTTTCATAACCATTCAATATTTTAAACACTTCTATCTGATCTCCTCTCGATCTCCTGGTCTCTAGTGTTGTTAAACCACATTTTTAGGCGTATTTCGTAACTAAGATCCCTCAGTTTTGGTATCATTTTAGTTGCTCTCCTCTGTACTCTTTCTAGCATATATATGTGTTTCTTGCGATATGGCCTCTACGCTTGTATACAATATTCTAAATGAGGCCTAACTATTGTTTTGTACAGCGCCTAAGTAATCCAAGGATTTGATTTCCCTTTGGAGCTGCAATTCCGCACTGCTCTAAACCTTCACATCAGCACTAATGGTCAAATCTAAGTCCTTTTCTTTTATTTTTGTACTTAGTACAGTAGCCCCTTTGTATATTGTACATCTTCGTTCCCATGTCCTGTATGGAGGCATGTACATTTCCCAAAATTAAACAACATTTGAACTTTTCAGACCATTTGAACAACCTGACAAGTTCATCTTGTAAATGCTGTATATCACCATCACGATTAATTTTTCTAAACAGGTTTGTATCATCCGCAAATTTCAACATCTTGCTTGTTATATCATCGTCCAAATCGTTGATATATAATAAGAATAATATAAGTCCCAGAACTGATCCCTGTGGTACCCCACTCAAAACTGATTTCCAGTTTCAAGCCTCCCATCAATTACTACCTGTTGTCTTCTGTCAATCAGCCAGTTTACTATATAGTTAATTATACCATGTTCTATGCCATGGGCCTTTAATTTAACCAATAATCTTTGATGTGATAAGTTGTCAAAAACTTTCTGAAAATCTAAGTAGATGATAACTGCTGATGATCCCTCGTCTACCCACTTAGTAATATCTTCCAAAAAACACAACATATTTGTTAAGCATGACTTCGCTTTTAGAAACCCATGTTGAGATAGGTTTATCAAGTTATGTTTAACAAGAAAATCCACAATGTGATCTTAAATTATTAGTCTTTCTGATAATATGCAAATCACCGATGTTAAACTCACTGGTCTGTAGTTGTCTCACTTGTTTCTCGAACCTTTTTAATTAACGGTATAATATTTGCTTCTTTCCATTCTAAAGGAACCACTCCCTCTTCTGATGATAAGTTGAAAACTGTTGCACGCGGTACGATATTTTGTTCTACAATTTCCAATAGTAGTTTCGTTGGAATCCTATCCACTCCATGTGATTTATTATCCTTCATAGCCCTTATTTTCTTAGCTACCATTTCCGGGGTTACAATTAACTGTCCTAAATAGTCTGATTCCGCCCCCTGAAGTTAGCCTCTGGTACTAGCAATGAACTAATATCTTCTCTGGTGAACACCGAACTAAAACACTCATTCAGGTATTCTGCCATTAAGAATCCATCTGATATTATGTTTCCACCACTATCTTCTAGAGGACCGACTTGATCCTGAACTTTCTGTTTGCTCCGAACATATGTATAAAACTTGTGTTTTCATGTTTTATATTACAAGCTAATTTTTGTTCGTAGCTTCTCTTTGGACTTCTAATTTCAGTTGTAACTTGGTTAAGTGCTTCTTTATAAATGTTGTAATCTTCATCATTTCCAGTACGTCTATATGATTTCCACACCATTTGTTTGTACTTAATTTTTTTAATAGCTTGTTTCGTTAAGTGCTTCTTTCTGGACCGCTTCCCTTGTATATTCAAGGGAACAAATTTATCGACGTTGCACTTAATTTCACTCTTTAAAATATTCCAGTATTTTGTTGCTGTCTTATTCTTCAGTGTGTTATCACAGTCTATCTTTGCTACATATTTCTTCACGTCCTTATATCTTCCTTTGTGTAAATTTCTCCTGTATTGCTTTTTACTATTCCTTTCTGATTTTACTTTGGTGGTAAAATGTATTTGGTCGTGATCAGTACTCCCTGGTGGCTCGCATGTCTTGACATTGTCAACTAATTCATTCTGTGAGGACGAAACTATGTCTAACACATTCTCCCCCCTACTCTATGTCTAGCACATTCTCACCCCTGGTTGGTTCTAGCACATGTTGAGAAAGAAAACTATGTTGTACTTAAACTAATAACTTGTGGTCCTCACAATTTTCATTGTATAAGACTATTATTTTCTATGCTTATGTTTGGACTTCGATAAACTAACCCAGAGTTTCCTGTAACTTTGTTACACCAGACAGCTTCTTCGCAATTTACCTCTCACTCATTTTATTTCATAAGCCTGGATATTTTATTTCATATGCCTGGATATTTCATAAGCCTGGAAACGATTGTTGAAATTCTGTCAATGCGCAATTAATTGAAATGGTGTGTGTGTGTGCGTGCGTGTGTGTGTGCGTGTGTGTGTGTGTTTGTGTGTGCGTGGGTGCGTACCTACGAGCGTGCGTGTGCGCGTGTTTGTATTGTGTATGTACGCGTGGATACTTGCATGTGTGTGTGTCTTTTTTTTTTGTCGTGTGACATTTCTCTGCAATATTAAACTGCAATCACCTCAGTAGGCGTAACTGTATCATTATGTACAAACAGCATACAGTATAGATCGCTTCCACATACACATATAACAAAAGGTTTCATTGTACACACGTCAGTAAAATGCGTAGTTTGTTATGCTTATTTGTGCATTTTTACTCTAAAGTGACTTAGAAATAATAACTTTCTTTCAGAATTTGTCTTCTGACATATATTATATATAACAAATAGGAAAACAGTTATTACAACTAAACCATTTTAACGAAAGTAACACCTAGCTTTTAGCGTAAAATGTTACGGGTGTTTAGGAATGGTTTGAACTTGATACTGACCTTGCCAGAAGATTTGATGCCTTTGATCATGCACAAGAAAGCGATGACCCAGGCTGCAAGCAGACACAGAGCCAGCTCCCACTGGACTGGTCCCATGTCCGATATTCCGGTAGGACTGATATTCAACACCCGATAACTGCAACACGAAGACATGTCCAGTGCTCAGTTATGCTGTAACGTGTATAACATATCGCTAAACTGTTCCGCTTTAGACGTTTTCAGTGCATGCTCAAACCAAGTACACATGATCTGTCAGAGAGGAGGAACGGACGACTATTAAATTGTTTGGTGACACGGGGATAAACAACCAAGAAAAATGTATATTGAATGCGAGTTACATAGCTGTGTTAATACCCAAAACAACAATATCATTCGTAAAGAATGACCACGGATTTGGTCGCATGACGTAGCATTTCCTTTGGCACAACCAACCAATCAGCATTTAGGCATCAGTCAGATGACGTTCTTTTTCAGATCAGATGGATGACCTTTTTTTTTTTAAATACGTTCATTTTCAATATGCACAATTATTTATATTTCACACAAATATCACCCCGACTGATTACAAAGATTTATCAGTTGTGGGTTGCGTGAGAGACACCTACTTATAGTATTCCTGACTGGGCGAGTGTCTGGATATTCCCGTTTTGTTCCTGAACACAGTGTAGTTCCACAAACCGACGAACGTGGTGCTGTTGTAGCAGGTGCCGTTGGCGTATTTGTGTAATGGCGCCTCGTTACACTGCGCGTCCGGTAACTTGAGACTGCAATCTAAAGAATGTAGACAGAGGTGTCACAGAAGAGTAATAATAATAATAATAACAACAATAACTAATAATAATATGTAATAAGGCAGACTTGTCACTAAAAAGAACAATATGAATATTATAGGTTATCGCGTCCACCAGTGGTATACGAGGAACCAACGAGCGACTGATAAAAATATATTTTGAGAGAATTTGGAGAGAGCAATCTTTGTGGATGAAGGAAATTTAGATTGGGTCATACATTATTGCATTCCAGTCGTCTTCCCGCGTGGCTGCATTCTTGTCACCGTCACGCGTGGCTGCATTTTATAGTTATCGTCACACATGGCTGCACGTTAGTGACCGTCACGCGTGGCTCCTTCAGCAGTTATAGAGTGCCACCTACCGGGCGTATTCCACCAATGCGAGCAGTCGGCCCACGGCAGGGAACTTGTGAAGGACGCAAAGAAGTAGTAGAGTGACCAGGCGATGATCATGTTATAGTAGATTGTCACAATGGCAGAGATGACCAGTTGTGCCACGCCCAAACCTACAATGATCAATTAATAACATCTTGAGAATGCAGTGCCTGTGATAGCGCCAGAGTCATTCGGAACGATTACGTTTAGTTTTCAGTGGTAGTTGAGTTAAAGTAAACCAAATCAAGAAATGCAGCAGTTAAATCCGAATTAAATACAATGTATTTTGTTATTAAGTTAATATGACATATGATTAGGATCAATATGTGCAGAAATGTTTTGCTATCCTTCTTGTTCCCTACTGTACAGGGGTGAGGGTCAGGGAGAAATCATGGGTGACTAAAACAATCTTATCTCCGTAACTTGTTGGGTACTTCAACTGGATTATCCGGCCGAATTGTAACATGTGTGTACCTACCCAATGGAACTGACTGTAACAATAACTGTACAATTATGCTTATTACCTTTGAATAACGGGGAGAACGCCCAGCAAGTAAGTGGCCCACTGCTGCAGAACTGGCCGAGCGACAATTCCATGAAGAACAACGGCATTCCGATAAACAACAGCATGATGCAGTATGGTATGAAGAAGGCGCCGCCTCCGTTGCGGTAGCACAGGTAGGGGAAGCGCCAGACATTGCCGAGACCGACGGCGTAGCCGATACACGACAGCAAGAAGTCCATTTGACCCGTCCAGTTCCCTCGCTCCGCATTCTCGTCAGCCCCGAAATGTTGTCTGCCATCGCTCACGTCATCTGGCACCAAATAACGCTACAACAACAATAGAGACAGACTGGATACGTTGAGATATAATTAAATCAACGACTTACATTTAAAAGGTGAATGTAAGATCCCATATGCATGAATTTCACAAACAACGTATGCTTATGCATGCTTAATTTAGACAGCTTTTGTTAAATTATTGGAAACCGACAATTACATAGCTTTGTTCACAAACTTTGTTCTTAAACAACGACTACGCAGTCGATCGCCCTCTAAGTATTAATTTGAGTACATATGTCGCGTATGCTGTAATCAACAAGCACTGAAGTGTTTACCTCACAATTCATTCATCGTGAATGAGGTATCTGTTTACGAATTATGATGAAGCATCATTATAGTGTGCTTGCCTATATACATGTTTTAAAAAAGATATATAAATGTATCATAAAATTCCTCTATTGACATCATGCAGTATTACGTTTAATTAATAATGCGTAACATCTCACAATAAACGTTGATGTTATAATAATGTTTCTGAAATATATCTCAAACTGTGGGCAAACGCCATATAATCAACGTTGCCTAATAATATCATAGCGTGAATACTAGATCCATTATTGCAAGTAAGGATCACTTACTGTACTTAGCAGTTATATTGCTACATCAGTTTATCTAGAAAACTACTTACCGTTTCATTGTTATTACCATAGGTTCCAATATAATGCTGCTTTAACTACCATGCTTAGAAAACAGGACTGTCGAACGAACGGTCATTGAAACATTAACTCCAAATGACTCATTAATATATAGTCATGTTTGTAAACTTGACGTTGGTTTTCACTAACACAACTTGGTGAAATGCCTAGGACACGCTCTACTATGTAAACAATGCACTCTAAACCTTAAACAAACAGAGATATGCAAAAGCGTAATACGTCGCTACACAAAAGCCAAAAAAGAGCTCTGCTTGAGGCAAAAGTGTTCCGCTTGACCAGACTATAAAGCGGGGTGCAGTTGAAGGTTTTGTTCTGAGCCTCAGGGGGTGCTGTGTTTTAATTAGAGGTCTGTCGGGGGGTCGCAGTTTGAGATTTTAAAACGCACCCCTTATATCCCAACATCAGGTAGGTAGTTACGGCTTACCTTACCACTATTGGTCAGTGTATCTGACGCGTACCATACCCCCGGATCCGGGTTGACGGAAAGCTGGGGCAAAGATCCTCTAAGACTCGAGTGGCTCCCAGACTTCGGTTTGCCGACGGAGCCATTATTGTGTTGTGACGTCGACATACTAGTAACCTGCAACCAACCACGTGGTATCAAGATCCAACTTACACCAAGACGTTCAGAATACATACATGTTTAATATAAAGAGATTCCAAAATGTTGATCGCAGTAATAATAAATAATATATAAATTCCATATCGATAACAGGATAGTATGATCTTCCCAGTGAACAAAATGCATCCGGACATAACCCCCACACATCCTGTGGATGTCCATTTTTGTTCGTGGGTGTGTTCATGCTTGCCATATATATATATGTATATATATATATGTGTGTGTGTGTGTGTGATACACACACACACACAAACACACACACACACACACACACACACACACACACACACACACACACACACACACACATAAACATTAATTAGTCAAAAGGTCATTCTAACCCACAACTCTTGTATTTATCAGTAAGCCAGCGTGTTCCCGCCAACTTGGACGCGGTGGCAGTGGGCGGGTCACAATACAAACCTGTTACCGAACTGTTGAAACCAAGTACGGACTCGTCTTATATTAAGTCTATAGGAAATTACTCTTATTACATATAATTTTATGTCGTGTCGAGCTATTACGTTCCTGGCAGCATGTTTAACTGGAATCAGTGAAACGACATCCCCGAACAATCGAACGACGGACGAGTATATTCCGCACTGTGGTCTTAGGAGCAGCGACACGCGCCACTGAACCGACCTCAATTTGACCCAGCTTTCTACGCTTCACACAAAGCACGAGCCGATACAAACGCCGCTAACGTTACACGAGATACTCAGCAACCTACCTAGTCTAAAGCTGTCAAAGAAACCAGTTTTCAGGCAGTGATGACTGCCGAGTCCATCCAATAAATCCGTCAGTCTTCGAAGTAGTTGGAGATAAGCCGTGGCTGTCGCAGCGCCTGCTCCCGTCCTACGTGTCATGTCCTGCAACTTAAGGCGACCGACAGCGACCTAATTTCTCCAAATCGACGGCCATTAGGCGGCCTCATAAAGCACTGTAGCGTAGCTATCTTCCCTGTCGAAAGACAGGTGTTTTTCGCGGTTGAATCACTGGTGACTTGAAACTTGCGTAAATGTCTACGCTGCCTTATCAGCCAAGATGCTGCACCGCAGCTGTATCAACGGAATCTCCGTGATTGTAGCCTGAATAACTCGGCGTATTTAACGGTTGCCTGGAATTGTTAGCCAGGCAATGATCCGCGAGAATGCCATACTCGTGTTATGGTACTGCTGTGATCATCATGCTTTATGATCCTCATTGCGTGCAATGACAGACAAGTGCTGCTATGATCCTCATGCTTTATGATCCTCATTGCGTACAATGACATACAAGTGCTGCTATGATCCTCATGCTTTATGATCCTCATTGCGTGCAATGACAGACAAGTGCTGCTATGATTCTCATGCGTTATGATCCTCATTGCGTGCAATGATAGACAAGTGCTACTATGATCCTCATGCTTTATGATCCTCATTGAGTACAATGACAGACAGGTGCTGCTATTATCCTCGTGCTTTATGATCCTCATTGCGTACAATGACAGACAAGTGCTGCTATGATCCTCATGCTTTATGATCCTCATTGCGTACAATGACAGACACGTGCTGATATGATCCTCATGCTTTATGATCCTCATTGCGTGCAATGACAGACAAATGCTGCTATGATCCTCATGCTTTATGATCATCATTGCGTGCAATGACAGCCAAGTGCTGCTATGATCCATATGCTTTAACAAGTCTATGTTAAGAATACCATACATAAATATGGTTTTCACTGATTTTGCATCATACATAATAAAATACTTTCAATATTTTCACAAAAGATATCTAGATTTGAACATGGAGTTCTGTATATACAATTGACAATAACATTTTTGTAGTCTTTTATGATTAGTTCCAAAGTAACACATTTTAAAATGTTATGTACTACAATTAATTTTGTTTCAGTTAGTTTGCATGTTAATTGTTTATTTGTGTATATGGCTACACCATCACCCTTTCGTTTTCCTCTGGTCATGTGACGAGCAGTGTAACTATTTATATTAAAATTATTTATGAAGTCAATTTCAGCCCATGTTTCAGACAGAGCAAATATATCAAATTGCAGGTTAAGCTCTAGAACGTAATCTTTAATGTTCGGTAAATTTGCTTTCAGACTTCTTGCATTAAAATGTATAAATGATAATCCATTAACATTGTCTATTTTTCATTGAATTGAGACTAAGTCTAGTACTCTCATTTATATGATAAATTATTATAACAGTTATTAATTGGATCAATTATTTTTCAAAATCAGAAGAATTGTAATAAGAATATTTGAAGAATTTAAGTTAAAGTTTGAACATTATCAACTCCTTCAGTTGGAGAATTTTCAAATTTACATGCATCATCACTGATATTTTGAAAAGGAGGGAAAACATCCCAACAGGAAGGACAGTACCTACTATGGAATTGTTTTTTTAAACAAATTAACCTAAACTGATATTGCGTTAATTTTACACACTTTGTGTGAAAAGTAGTGTGACATAGCTCTCAATTTACCCAAAATTTGTTTAGCTTTCCACTACAAACTAAACATGAATCTAGTTTAATTGTTAAGCGTATTTGCCATTTAAACATAATTTAATATTTATAGCAATGCGTAGCCATACAAAGAAATATACACTGTGATGACCAGTGAGCAGACATATAACATTAATAGTAGTACCAAGTATGCAGTGTTCAATGAAACTACGCAAAGGACACAACATCAACAAAGTAAGCAAAGTCAAAGTCCTCCTAGGTACAGCCATAGGAAGGTTCATTGTTGCAGCCAAAGACATTTGGCTCAATTCATTTGTTGAGATTATTGAAATCTTGCGCAGATTTTACCACACGAATCTTGGCACTGTCTGGTGGGCCGTTTTCTTTAATGAATTCTTTACAGTTCCTGGACCAGGTGGATTGGATCTTGTTTTGTTTGCGGAACTGTCTTGTGCCTAGCAATCTTGGCGAGTTCAAAAATATCACATTATGCATAACTATATTGAATGTAGCTATTGCAGTGCGGACAACAATACAAAACGCGTTACATTCAGGATTTTGCAAACTTAGCGCACCCATTAAGACACCCAACTTAGACGGCTGATGCAACTGGATCCAAAAGTTCATACTGAACAGTATTGGTTGATCTGCACCCTGCACCACACGCAAACCTGTATAAAGTGTAAAGGCTGGGATACTCTGGCACATTTCGCCCGAACAGACCAGATCAGACCACGTCAGAGCGACACCGACTACCCCAGACTACTATACTATTGACGTAGTAGACAGTGTTTAGGTTTACATGATTATGACTTCACGCAGGCATCGAGTGATGCTCGGTTTGTGTCGGTCGGTGTACTAGGCGAGCGGCAAATCCCCCAAAAGTGCTTTATTTTAGGAGTTTAAATCCCCCTACACACACCCAAATGTTATATAATTTAAAAGCTCTATATCTCCTCGTCCCAACGAGGCCTGTCGTAGAACTGCCAAGTGGTGCAGTAAGCGTGAATCCAAGGTCAAACAAGTTCACCGTCAAATGATGAATTTTCGAAATTGTGCGTTTCCGCAATTGTCTTAAAATTACAATAGTTGCATATCTACTTTACTTAATTACAAGATGACATGTAATATATTTTTGGAAAGGTTATTGTCTCCCCGTCAAAATGAGGAACGACATGGAGGTGGTACTGGATATAGTACGAGTGCAGCTAAGGTCAAACAAGGTCACCATGAAATGATGAACATTCGATGTTTTAGCAATACCGCGAAAATAATAAAGTTACAATGTCCCTGTAACTGTTTCATTTGTATGTACGAGTGTAAAAGAACCATTTCTCCACGTCAAAATGAGATATGACATGGAGCTGTCAGTTGATGATGTACGTGTGGAGCGACGATCAAACAGAGTCACCATCAAGTGATAAATGTTCGAAATTGTGTCATCCGCAAACGTCATACAGTATAACTGGTTGCGTATATATATACTTTACTTACATATTTATGGCAATGTCGTATACCGTTGGAAAGCCAACTGCCTCCCCGAAAATACGAGATACGACGGGGAGCTATAAAGTGGTGCACTATGTGTGGAGTGAAGGTTAAACAGGGTCACCATGAAACAACGAATGTTCACAACTACGCCACTCCACGATTGTTCTACATTTACAATGGTTGCGTAGCTACTTTATCTACATTCAGTAAGTCAACTTGCATACCGTTTGAAAGCGTCATTACGAGGTATGGCATGGAGTTGTATAATAGTGCTCTAACTGTGGAGTGCATGTTAAATAAGGTCACTGTCAAAAGATGAATTTTCGAAATTATGCCTTTCCGCAGATAGTAGGTTAGCCAACATGTGATGTTATACTTTTAACTGCATTTCTATGTTAATGGCAGGTATTCTTGCTAGATCCATCACACAAGGGATAAGAAAATAGGTGTACGTGGATGCCACCCACGATTTTCAAGGTTATTTCAATGTCACAAACTCAAACTTGCGTCAAAATATTTGTATTAATTAATTGACATCTTCTTGTACACACCGTTGCATAAAACCAAATATTTTATGATTTGTACATGAATTGTCTGTGTTATCAGGTGTTGAACTTTGAATTTACTCATAAATATATGAGATAATCTAACATAAAAACGTGATCTTCTTCTCAAACGTGTTTATCGCGTACGCCAAAGTTTTTTACACACCCAATTATTCTTTGTAAGTCTGTTTGTATGCAATCCTGTTGACATAATATGTATATTATTCATTACTACACGAGCATTTGGTCACTAACATATGATATGTTGCAGTAGACGGAGTCTGGTTTGATCTGGTCTGGTCGGATCTGGCTAAAGTGCCAATGTATCCCGGCCTTAACACATACATGACTATCAGTGTCCTTCAATGCGGAAACTGCAGTAAGCAGAACTTCGACTCTTCTTACCACTGACAGAAGTGAAACAATGTAATCACACTGACGTTCTGTTGCCAACAGTCGCATCTTTTCCATTGTGAAATATAATTTTGAACAGCATGACAACTACTCTTCACAAGTCTAATAATAATCTAATCTTACAGCCACCCTTGGAGCAACAGCAAACCAAGAGCATTAGTTATCACCATTATAGTATTTTTTATTAAAACCCATTAACAGTGGCGCCATCTGGTGAGTCGTTAACCACACTACAGTTTCTATATTTCTCCGACCCAAGGCGTTCCCATCAGGCTCCGGCCACCAGCAATCCGCTCAAGTCGAATGGTCTCGAGACCCCGCCATTGTATAGAGCGCTTCAAGTGAATGATTCGACAACTAGATTTTTAGCTACGAGGGTTTCTTGAATAAATTGCTGGACTAGTTGTACATTATGTGCGGCACAAAAAATGCTTCGTCAAACGACTCACTCAGATGTCATTTCCACATTTGTTTTGTAGCATGGTCAGCATTGTTTTCATAGCTGACCTTCCATGCGTTGACGATAATCCGAATGCTGAATAATATAAATAAGCCAGCCATATATTCACGGCAACCATCCATCCAACTTCCGCACAACATAATCATCGCGTACTCCCGGGCGGAGATAGATATTTGGCGGAGATAGATCGTAGAAATTGGTGGTGCAGAAAAGTTTATAAACAAGTGGAATTACTCTGCCATTAATATCATTCATAAAGTAGCAGTAAACATGTATTGAGTAGCAGTTGTACTTAAAGTTAGTTAGATAAAGTATTTTAGAACACTTTAGTCTAGTGAGTGATAATAGGGTAAGTTAGCCTACGATAAGTTTGTAAACAAGATTGAACAAACCTCATTATGTGGTAGCTAAATATATAGGTAATAAAGTAGCAAACATAAAACTACTTACATAAGATAATATATGTGTAAACCAGTACCTGCTAGACATTTTGATTAGGTAGCTTTGTTGTTAAAATTAAGCATTTGTGATAACCGGGCGAACTAAGTTTAAGCAGTAGCCACGAAGCTCACGAATAACAATAAGGGAGCCAGGAGGGGTAGCAAAAACTCAGAATCAGGTGAGGCATGGAAATGTGAGGATTGTGGAAAAATCTTCAAAAGTGAAAAAGACAAAGTACTAGAATGTGAGTACTGTGAACAGCATTACTGCATCAGATGTTTAAAATTCAAAGCAGGAGAGTATGAAGCCATGAGAAAACCAGGATGTATGTGGTTTTGTATCGGATGCAAACCAAAAATAGAAAAAAAAACATACTAAATGAGAAAGTAATCCAGGAAAGATGTGAGCTGTACCTTGAAACAATAAATGCAAGACTAGAGACTGTAGAAAAAAACTACAGGACAAATGCGACGAACAAGAAGTGAAAGAAATTGTAAGGAAGGAATTGATTGCAAATCAACCAACTGAGAATGCCATCCATACTCATACCACCGACGGAGTTAATAACGAAGTGTTACAGGACGCAGTTAAAGAGATAGCTGAAAGAAAATCCAGAGAAGCAAACTTCATTATCTTCAATGCACCAGAACCAGAAACCAATCTAAAAAAATCAAAGAATCAAGATAGACATGGAGTTAGTTGAGGGGCTATTCAATGAGGTATGCCACCAAAATCTAGATGTGCATACAGAGGTAGAGAAAGTGATCAGGTTAGGGAAAAAAACAACTGAAGAGAGTAACAACAAACCAAGACCACTTAAGGTAATTATGAAAGACACAGACAAAAAGATGAAGTTATTCCGAAACCTTTCAGACCTTAAGGAGGCTTACCCAAAATATAAATGCCTCAGCATTCAACATGACCAAACGCATAAAGAGAGAGAGAAAGGAAAAAAACTACTAGAGGAGGCAAGGGCGAAGGAGAGGATAGACATGGGGAAATGCATATACAGAGTGAGAGACCCACCATGGGCTAGGAAAATCAAGCTCTCAAAGGGCGAGGAGGAAAGACACTAAGAACGACAAAACAGAAAACTAATGTAAACAACAACAACAGCGGCATCTACAAAGGGCAGCCAGTCAACACCTCCCAGAAGAAAGACAATCAAGAACGGCTCCCACCAGGAGGGGCAGCCAGTCCACAAAACCAGCATAAAAGTAGGAGTGGAGATGGGAGTGGATAGCACCAGCACTAGTATGTATATAAACACTTACAGCAAAAACCTGCACAAAATTGGTGAAGGGAATAAAAAAGAAATAGGGAGCACACAGGCCATATTACTGTAAATAAACTCAAAGCCATATCTGTGAATGCCAGAAGCCTCTTAAACAAGCTGGATGAAATGCAGTATGTTGCGACTGAGGAAAACCCAGACTTGATGTGTAACCGAAACGTGGGCTCACAAAGATGTATCTGACGCAGAGCTTAGCCTCGAGGGATACAGTTTGATCAGAAATGACAGAGAGGGAAAGAAAGGAGGAGGCTGCATTATATATGTAAGAAACAATATAAACTACGTCAAATGTGAGGAGTTTACACAAACACACAACACGGAATCAGTATGGTGTCACTTAACAACAACAACAGACTCCCTACTTGTGGGAGTATGCTACCACAGCACATCTGCTGATCTTGACAGCGAACTAGCTCTACATAAATTATTACGCACAGCATGTGCAACGAGCAACAACATTGTAATATTTGGAGATTTCAACCACGGAACCATTGACTGGAGTAGGATGCAGGCAGGAGCCGAGGGGATACGTTTCATGGAACTCACCCAAGATCTGTTTCTAACCCAACATGTATGCGATGCTACTAGGGGTGAGAATATATTGGATCTTGTACTATCCTCTGAACCAAATATGGTTGAGCAAGTTAGGGTAAGTGAACCCTTCAGTGACCACAACATGGTGATATGTGATATTATAGTGTCTATACACATAAAAGAGTGGAGAGAAACTTACTACGACTACAAGAGGGCAAACTATGATGGAATGAAACAATGTTTAGAGAATTATGACTGGAAGCAGGCATTCCAGGATACTAATGTACACACAAAATGGGACATCTTTAATAGAGTCGTTAATTCGGCAATAAAAAGTGTTATCCCCGTGTCAACAAGGAGACGGAAGACCAAACCCAGATGGATGACTAAACGAGCAGACATGGCAAGACGGAAGAAATACCACATGTGGAAGAAATACAGAGAAACAGGAGAATATCATCTGTACGAGGCATACAAACGTCAACTAAATAAAGCCCGGAAGGAAGTGGTTAAGGCTAAACGAAATTTTGATAAAAGACTTGCCGACAACATAAAAAAGACCCGAAGACTTTTTATTCATATACTAGGACGAAAATTAAGACAAAAGACACTGTCGGCCCCCTTTTGGAATGCAATGGCGATATGATCGCCTCACTGTTCACTGACGAGGTTACAGAAAATCTTCCTGACGCTGTGAACTTTTTCACCAAGACAATTGAGGAGTCACTCCAGCATATTGAGATAACTACAGCAGTAGTACTGGAAAAGCTGTTGCAACTTAAACCATACAAAGCCCCTGGAATAGACGACTTAAACTCGACAATGCTTCGAGAAGTGGCCACGGCCATTGCACCACTGCTAAAAGCGAAATCTTCGCAGACAGCATGGAAACGGGAATAGTTCCACTAGACTGGAAAAGTGCAAAAGTTACCCCCATATATAAGAAAGGTATCACAGCACAACCCAGTAACTACAGACCTGTAAGTCTAACATCACATATATCTAAAGTAATGGAAGCTATCGTCAAGAATAATATCGTGGGCCATCTTCAAAATCATGTTTTGATTAAACCGTCGCAACATGGGTTTTGGAAGGGACGTTCATGCCTGACGAACCTTTTAGTGTACCTGGAAAAGGTTACATCCTATATCGATAAAGGGCTTCCAGTGGACTCTATTTATCTAGATTTTAGTAAAGCTTTCGATCGAGTCCCACACTGCAGGCTGGCGACGAAACTAAATGCACATGGGATAGGAGGGGCGGTTAATATATGGATATCGCAGTGGTTGACGGACAGAGTACAGCGTGTCATTATAAATGGTTTCAGTTCAGGGTGGTCACCTGTTTTATTTGTAATATATATTAATGACATAGACGAAGGAGTGTGCAACCATCTCCTAAAATTTGCTGATGACACAAAACTGTTCAGTCAGGTATCATCCTGTAAAGATGCTGAGAAAATTCAAAAGGACCTAAATAACTTGCACGGGTGGAGTGCAGAATGGACAATGTTGTTTAATGCAGAAAAATGCAAGTGTGTACATTACGGTCATAACAACAGGCAGTACGAATACTTCATGGGTGATAACCCCATAGAAACATCACATGTAGAAAAAGATTTGGGAGTGATAATAACAGACACACTTAATGTAAAGGAGCAATGTGTTAAGGCATCAAATGAGGCTAAAGCGATGCTAGGCATGATTAACAGAGCTATCAAATATAAGACCAAAGAAGTAGTTGTAAAACTATACAAGTCCTTAGTAAAACCTCACCTAGACTACTGCATTCAGGCATGGCGCCCATTCAAACAAAAATATATAGACTTATAAGAAATGGTGCAACCAGGATGATTTCAGATTTAAGTCACTTAGATTACCAAAGACGGTTAAGAGTGCTAAATATCACGACTCTGGAGACTAGACGACTGCGTGCTGATTTACTGGAAGTTTATAAAATATTCAACGGGTTAGAGAGTATTCTTCCTGCAGATTTCCTTGTTATGGAAAATAAACAGACCAAAACAAGAGGGCACCCTTTCAAAATAACCAAAGTGCACTCAAGATTAGATATACGCATGTACTCCTTTACTCAAAGGATAGTTAACGACTGGAATAGACTTCCGGAAGCAGCAGTGATGTCCAAAAACATCAACCAGTTCAAGGGTCACATTGACAAATATTTACGAAATAGGGCGGAGGATTACACGAGTCAACGTTTGACTCCCTTCCTCGTCAACTCCTTGACTACTACGTAGAAGAGGAGGATTCAAGGTAAATTCAAGGTAAATCACTTTATATGTAGCTAGTGTCCCACGTATTCGCTAAGGTGCGGTATACCTTAAATAAATAAGGCAGTCTAGCGTAAAGTAATTGATTGTATTTAAATTAGGTCACTACTGGTAACGTTGCCATTTCTGATAGGATAGATAGTCAGCTGTGACTATAACCAAAAACTGTAACCGAAATAAACAAGGCAATTTTACGTAAAGTGTAACATTTGTGCACAATAAACAGTCTTCTTAAAGACTTCGTAGACAGCGAATAGTGTAAACACAGTTGACTAAACTATTTAAAATAGCTAATTAGATTATTATTATTAAATAAATTCTGATATGGCGCCTTGCAAGCGGCAAGTCAAGGCAAAGAGACACTTGGTGTGCGCGACTGCCATAGTTGGGTGGAATTTGCCTTATCCGGCTATGGAAAGTCATGAGCAGAGACCAAGGAAGAGGAATTCATCTTTCAATGCTTGTGATGTTGGAAGGTGGAATGTCTGGAGAAGGCGGTAGCTAGGTTGGTAGATATTGTGAAGGGAATGGAGATGAGAATCAGCAAGGAGACAAATGGAATGGAGAGAGACGACAGTGAGAGAGTTAGGAATACTGTGAGACTGAAGGAGTAGTGGCAAGAAGACCGAGGAAAGGAGACTGAGGGGAGGGAACGTGATCGGAGGGGAAGAAATTGGAGGATCGACGGCAGGAAATGCGACAAGGATAAAGGTGACAGGGGAGAAAATGACCGTAGAGAAAGAGTTACGAGAAAAAAAGAGACAGGAGAGGAGAAATGGAAATGCAATGGGAGGAAAGATGACGGGAAGAAAGGAAATGAGAGTAAATGTGACAGAAGAGAAGTTGGGAGGGACGATGATAGGAGGAATGGTGACAAGAGAAACAGCGTCAGGAAAGAATGGGACAGACGGGATTGTGACAGGAGAGCAGAAGACAGAGGAACCAGAATACAATCAGACATATGCAAACCGGAGAAGGAGCTACTCTGACGCAGTGATTTAGGGGGCAATGAGGAAAGAGAGGGTGTTTATGGGCAACTCCATTATGAGAAAGACGGACAAGACACTAAGCAAGGGGAAGGACGTCGTTGTTTGTTTACCGGGGGCTAGGATAGAACATGTGAATGAAAGTGTACAGAAGGTATTGAGGCATGACTAGGGAGGGCCTATACTAGTACACGTGTATGCTGACAGGGAGGAAACAACTGGGATAGTACAGAAGTACAGACACTTAGTGAGGAAGTTAAAGAAGACAAGAGTCGAGCAGATTATACTCTCAGGAATGTTGCCAGTAATGGGAGGAAGGGGACCAACATATAGAAACTGCAAGAGGATGGCGATCAACGCACTAGTTGAGCAGATGTGTAAAGAAGAGGGGGTGGGATTCGTAGATTTGTGGGGATACTTTGTTGGGAGGGAAGATGTGTACATGAGAGATGGCCTCCATCTAAGTGGAAAGGGGGCAGCAGTTTTCTCAGAGAACTTGCTGCAATCTGTTGACAGTGGGACAGGCTGCATCTATTTAAACTAGATTCGCAGGGGGGGATTCACAGAGAAGCCTGAAACTGGAGGCATAGATAAAAACAGCAGAAATAAATCAGCAAAGAACAGCCTGGAAAACTGTTCTGAATCAGGATATAAATGCGTTTGTTTAAATGCAAGGAGCATAGTAAACAAAAGAAGTGAACTAAACATTATGGTATAAGATATTGACCCTCACATAAAAGGTATAACCGAATCATGGGCCACCTCTGATATATCAGATGCAGAATTGGTACTAACAGGCTATGTAATGTTCAGGAAAGATAGAATAGGAAGAAGGGGAGGTGGAGTTATTTTATATGTTAAAGAATCTATCCAGGCTTATGAAATAAAATTAGAAAGAGAAGCAGATTGCGAAGAAGCTGTTTGGTGTAACATAGTTACAGGAAACTCAATGTTAACGGTGGGGTTAGTTTATCGAAGTCCAAACATAAGTGTAGAAGAGAATGAAAAAGTACAAAACGCTATAAGGGAAGTTAGCAAACGGGACTTCTTATTAGTATTATTATGGGAGATTTTAACCATGACCTTATATAAAGGAAATCTCTACAGACTACGGGGAGTGAGGACCACAAGTTTTTAGTTTTAGTACAAGACAGATTCCTTTCTCAACATGTGTTAGAGCCAACCAGGGGTGAGAATGTGTTAGACATAGTTTTGTCCTCACAGAATGAATTAGTTGACAGTATCAAATTATGCGAGCCACTGGGAAGTAGTGATCACAACCAGATACATTTTACCATCAAAATAAAATCAGAAAGAAATAATAAAAAGCAGTTCAGGAGAAATTTTCACAAAGGAAGATATAAGGTAATAAGGAAATATTTAGCAAAGATAGACTGGAACAACACACTGAAGAATAAATCAGCAGCAGGATGCTGGAATATCTTAAAGAGTGAAATTAAATGATTCGTCGATAAATTTGTTCCTTTAAAAAAACAAGGGAAACGGTCTTAGAAAGAAACACTTATCGAAAGAAGCCATTAAAAGAATTAAGTACAAACAAACGATGTGGAAGTCATATAGACCTACTGGAAATAACGGAGACTATAACATTTATAAAGAAGCACTAAACCAAGCTATAACTGAAGTTCGAAGAGAAGCTATGAACAAAAATTAGCTTGTAATATAAAAGAAGACAGCAAGTGTTTTTATGCATATGTTCGGAGCAAACAGAAAGTTCAGGATAAGGTCGGTCCTCTAGAAGATAGTGGTGTAAATATAATATCATAGTGATTCTTAATGGCAGAAGACCTGAATGATTATTTTAGTTCAGTGTTTACCAGGGAAGATATTAGTTCACTGCCAGTACCAGACGCTAAGTTCAAGGGGGTAGAATCAAACTATTTAAGACAGTTAATTGTAACCCCGGAAATGGTAGCTAAGAAAATAAATGCTATGAAGGATAATAAATCACCTGGAGTGGATGGGATTCCGCCCAAACTACTATTGGAAATTGTAGAACAAATTAGCGTACCGCTTGCTACAGTTTTCAACTTGTCTTTACAAGAAGGAGTGGTTTCTTTAGAATGGAAAAAAACACATTATACCGTTATTTAAAAAAGGTTCCAGAAACAAATCAGAGAACTACAGATCAGTGAGTTTAACGTCAGTGATTTGCAAATTATTAGAAAGATTAATTAAAGATCACATGGAGGATATTCTTGTTAAACATAACTTGATAAACTCATCTCAACATGGGTTTCTAAAAGCGAGGTCATGCTTAACAAATATGTTATGTTTTATGGAAGACATCACTAAGTGGGTAGACAAGGGATCACCAGTTGATATCATCTACTTAGATTTTCAGAAAGCTTTCGACAAAATGCCACATCAAAGATTACTGCTTAAACTAAAGGCCCATGGCATAGGAAATGGCATAATAAACTGGATAGAAAAATGGCTGATTGACAGAAGACAACGTGTAGTAGTTGATGGGGAGGCTTCAAACTGGAAATCAGTTTTGAGTGGGGTACCACAGGGATCAGTACTGGGACCTATATTATTCTTAATATACATCAACGATTTGGACGATGATATAACAAGCAAGTTGTTGAAATTTGCGGATGATACAACATTGTTTAGAAGGATTACACGTAATAAAGATAGACAGCATTTACAAAATTATATTCACAGATTGATAAAATGGTCTGAAAAATGGCAAATGTTTAATTTTGGGAAATGTAAATGCCTCCACACAGAACATGGGAACGAAGATGTGCAATATACAATGGGGGGTACTGTACAAAGTACTACTGTAAAAGAAAAGGACTTAGGGTTAACCATGAGTGCTGATATGGAGGTTTCAGAGCAGTGCGGAATTGCAGCTTTAAAGGGAAATCAAATCCTTGGATTAAGTAGGTGAAACATAACATATAAAGAAAAGGAGCTAATAATATCGCTGTACAAAACAATAGTTAGGCCTCATTTAGAATATTGTATTCAAGCGTGGAGGCCATATCGCAGGAAGGACATAGATGTGCTAGAAAGAGTGCAGAGGAGAGCAACTAAAATGATACCAAAATTGAGGGATGTTAGTTACGAAATACGCCTACAAAATGTGGTCTAATCATACTAGAGACCAGATAGAAGTGTTTAAAATATTGAATGGTTATGAAAATATTGATAGAAATGTTTTTTCTCAGTTAAGAAAGATAGAAGGACCAGAGGACATGAAGTTACATTAGTAAAGGAGCAGTGTAGATTAGATATAAGAAAGTTATCATTCTCACAAAGGACTGTAAATGATTACAACAGATTATCTCCTGATTGCATTGGTGCTAGTAGCGTGAATATGTTTAAAAATAAATTCGACACATACCTTAAAAGGGCGGGATACACATAGATAAAAAGTATTGGACTCTCGGTAAGCCAAAAGGCTTCCCTGTTCACCTGCCATCTAGAGTTAATTTTCTGGATGGCAATCTTGTTAAATGACAGATAAGTGCCGTTTTCCCATAACTGTCCCTCATGAAAGATGTACGCTTTTACACAAGTTAGCTATAAAAACGTGGCACGGCATGCCAAAATCAAAGTATAGACTTATTTAATTTAAAACACACTGAAAGTAAAATGCAAAGAAACCAAGTTCGCATTTTATAAAACGCAATTTTATTACTAACATGGAATCGTCATTAGGGATGGTCCCATCATTTCTCCTCCAAAGTGACCGGATTGTATTTTTTAGTTCGCAAGAGATCAGTGTTTGTTCTCGCGTTTCAAAATATGAAAAACGAAAACGGAGAGAGCTTCTATTACCATGATAAATGGAGGGTACACAATATAAATGTGTAAGGATGTGTCCGAAGCTTCATTCCAAACACTTTGTTATTCACAAAATAGTTGTCTCCAATGATCCTACTAAAACAAATCTTCGTCATCAAATAGTGGCCCTGCGTCGTTAATCATCACGACAATGGTTGATATCGGTCCATAAAGGTGATCGTCAACTATTGCTTGCGACTTCTTGAATAGTTAAAAAGAACTTTACAGAATATATATATGTATATTCCAACAGTAATCTATTTTAAGACGTCGAGATGGCAAGAGGTGAATAAAATACGTTTTGTACATTAATGTTAACCAACTGAAATGTTATCAATACGAATTGTATATTAATGTTAACCAACTGAAATTTTTATTTTAATGTTAACCAACTGAAATGTTATCAATACGGATGCACCTGGACATTGCACATTGAAAATTATACAATACTACAGCGGTCCTTAACTCCTTGGTCGCTACCCAAAATTGGGTCGCCTGGCCATTTTGATGTGGATCGCAATGAGTCTCCGGTGACTCCGAAGTTTCCTTTATTTTCTCGCTCGCTTCCCCGTATGTACACAAATTAACTGCTTGAAGATATGGGCCACCAAGCAAATCTCGATACCCAAATTAGAGATCCGACCAAAAAAGGTTAATAACCGCTGCAATACTGCAATAACTCTGAACACGAACAACTTAAATATGTATGCATATCAAAACAATATCACCCTCTCCCAATCGTATTTCAAATGTCTAAAATGTACATCGAATTGACATAAATGCAAATGCTTGTTGTATATAATGTATGTTCTATTACTAATAAAACCCACCAACTACTGTACTGGCCGCGGTGACTTGTGGGAATTTGATGGTAACTCACAACGCTAAGATAACTTTACATTTACAAACTTGTCACATTCCGAGTCTATGCTGTTGATATATTTATCACACAGCTCAGTTCATCAGCTATTGTATGGTCTGTTAATTCCACGATTGAACGACTCTCACAGTACACAAGCACGCATGTGCACACACGGACGCGCGCACACACACACACACACACACACACACACACACACAAAACACACACACACACTCACACACACACGCGCGCGTCCACACGACTTTACTGACTACATCGGACATATATTACGCTATGTTACTAAGCATATAAAACAGTTGCGCGTTAAACAGAGTGATAGCAGTTTGCGTGTGAGAGTTGCACGTGACACTCAACCTCCGTGCGGAATGCTGATCTACGATAGTTGCCCGTCATACGCTGCTCTCGAACGAGAGGTTGCCATAAGATAGTTGAGAGTTTAGGCTCTGGTCACACACATTCGATGTACTACCACGTGACGTCGATGGAGTGCCGTAGACCGGAAGTACGCCCTCTATCTATAACAAAAATGCGTGTTACGTTTAAGTAAATGACTGATATTAGTTATCATAGGGCATTTTGATAATAAATCAAAGTCATTGGTAGATTTGTGTATTCTGTTAATGGATTATTTTAATGTGCAAGACGTTTTGGAGAGTATTGCTGATTTACTACACAAATGTGGTTTGTACTGTAGAAAGAAAGCGAGTTGTTCACCTAATATTTTCATACTAAAACATTGTTCGTGGGACATCTGCGCATAGATTATATTAGATTATTGTTTGAAAATTAGCTACACAAAATCAGAAAGGAGTTAAAAAAATTACTGAGAGGTCTGTGGATTGTGGGGGCATTTTTTTCTGCCACGAAATTAACCAAACCAGACTAAACGATCACAATTTACATGCATGATGTTGCTGTATTAATCCTTTATTGACTCCTCGTGTTATTCATAATATGAGCCCATGCGCCAAACGTTGCGATGTTGTCAGCTCGTCGTCTGTTTCTTTGCAATTCTTGTTATCTTATATAAATGGCGCATATTGAAACATTCAAACGTCTATGCCGCCGCAAAAATATGGATAAAATATCTTCCATGACAAGTTTTCGGACCGCGTTCATCTTACCCTGATATCACTCCTGGAGTCGACGGCCATGTTGTCATAGTCGATGGGTTCCTTCTTGGTGCCCGTACCCCAAGGGTCGATCACAAACCCGGGCACGTAGTCCACAAGTTTGCGGTATTTCACGAGAGCTGGGCCCCATTCCGTAGTGGGTGACGTCAAAAGCTTTAGTCTCTGGTTTAAAATAAAATTATTACATGAAACAATATCCAGAGAAACAATGTGCGTGCATGGTTATCTGTTGTGTATTTGCATTTGGCCAGGCTAGAATAGTTATTATAACGTACGTGTCCTGATGTGTGTATGTACTCTCAAACAAATACAAACCACACACACACATTGTGTTTTAAAACACCAAATGCTTTTCGGTGGAATTTTGTATAACACCAAATATTGACCTACTCTTACACAAAAGGTTATTCATTAGTCAACTTGTCAAACTCGTCACGTCATTGTGTGTCTTTCCATACTAAGTAATGTTAAAACCGTACGGAACATGCGACAACATTACTGTTGAATAAAGCTGCTAGGAGGTTTATGGAAAGAGACTTTCCTGAAATTGCAAAACCAAAAAACATTTACCGCGCCTGACGTCTCTCCGAGGCAACGACATATTTAGAAGGTCGGAAAGAGGAACAAGAACTGTATGTCCAGAAAACCTCCAACCGGACCCTTTTAAACCTCTCCAAAAACCTCCAACTGCACATCCTTGAGGCTATCCAAAAAACTCCCAAATGCATCCCCTTGACGCTATCCTAACCTCCCAGTTCAGACACCATAGTACTAGGTTACAAAATGTATATATGTCCAAACCAAAAGGAGGAGGACCTAATACCTTCCTCCCTAAAAATTTCACTTCTCTGCAAAGGGGAATGGTCATAACATATAAACATAACCGGGACGCACCTCCCGTAGCGAGCCGTCTTCCTGACACAGCAGATACACGGCCATCACCGGGATCCACATGATGGAGGCAAATGTCATGAGCCACCCTAGTGCGTCGGCCCACGCCGGGAAGTAGTAGTCGCCGTACCGGGCCGGGGAGTAGTCGATCCACGCAAACAACAGCACGAACTGGGAACGTAATGACGTTGTGTTGCATGAAGGTGTGAGTGTGTGTGTGTGTGTGTGTGTGTGTGTGTGTGTGTGTGTGTGTGTGTGTGTGTGTAAACTGCGAGTAACCAACAGTAAATCGCGGTTATATACATTACATGCGTATATACATATATGTATATATCCTCTTCGGTCTTCTAGCAAATTTGCCTATGCCTATTCTTTGCATAGTTAATGGTTAATTCACTTCTGTTCTGGTTCAATGTATACATCACAGTAGAAGCCTTTAAAACTGGTTATTTGTTAACACAATAATAATAAGTAAGGTTCAACTACTGATACGTTACATAAAATTATTTAGAAAGTCGCTATAAATATTCAATTCAACAGGATATTTCAATTCAACAAAGAACCTTTTGTTGAATAAAACTGTTCGGACGGGTTAAATATTGTTTAATATAATTGTTATTTTCAGCAAAATAAGTAACCTTCCTTCCGCTCATCGAGCAGCTTTTATCTTTTAATAGATTTGTTTATAAAATGTTCAACTTGGGAAAATTCGATTAACTTATGAATCGTCAGCTTATTGCAATCATCCAATCTTCAGATCAATATGGAACCATCTGTTCAACGAGGAATCTTCATCTCAACGGTAATGTAATTTCAATGTAGTGTGGCTATATGCTTAATCAGGAACCGTTAGTTCAGCGTGCACCTACCACAATGAGAAGAGGACTGAAGTACTTCCAGCACAGTTGCCACCACAGACTTGGCTTTGTCCCCATCATGATGGCGATGTCCATGCGGAACCTCTCACTGCCTGCAACAGGACACACATCAAAGATGTCAACATACGATGTGACTTCATAGCCAGCACTGGAGACCAATGACGGCTGTGCCGTTTCCTTCGTCAATTCAAGATTGATCCTTCACGAAAACATTGCAATCGCTACTTTCATCTTACCATTCTATCGATCCGCATTAAATCAATAACGAATTAGCTCAAACACGTCATAACTATTGAATTCAAACGTGGTGACGTGATTCTCAAAATGTTTATACGATAACTATCCATCAGTGGCAAAGTGTGTGGGAGATTTAGTGAGTGAGTTAATGAGTGAATGAGTGAGAGAGTGATTAAGTGAAAGGGGAATTGAGCATTGAATAAGTGAGTGAGTGAGTGAGTGTGTGAGTGAGTGAGTGGGTGGGTGGATGAGTGAGTGAGTGAGTGAGTGAGTGAGTGAGTGAGTGAGTGAGTGAGTGAGTGAGTGAGTGAGTGAGTGAGTGAGTGAGTGAGTGAGTGAGTGAGTGAGTGAGTGAGTGAGTGAGTGAGTGAGTGAGTGAGTGAGTGAGTGAGTGAGTGAGTGAGTGAGTGAGTGAGTGAGTGAGTGAGTGAGTGAGTGAGTGACTGTGCCAACAAGCAAGCTAGAAACAGCTGAGAAACATAAATGCGATATGTAAGCATCTGCGCAATACTAAACAATAAAATAAACGCGAACTTTTCAACCATCAGTATTATTTTTTCACTAAACAATAAACGCGCGATAACGTCGATTTATCAGAGACATCACACATGTAGCTAAGTCATTCTGCGCTTGACAACCGTTCAATGATTCCATTGCTTCATAAAAGAAATGTGTGAAATACATATTCCCGTTTTTTATACAACATACACTAAAGCAACTCTATGATAGTGCACCATTGTTTAACAAGATTTAACAAGATTTAACAAGATTGCCACCCAGAGAATTAACTCTAGGTGGCAGGTGGACAAGGAAGCCCTTTGGCTTATCGAGAGTCCGACCCTTTTATTTATGTGTATCCCGCCCGTCTGAGGTATGTGTCGAATTTATTTTTAAACATATTCACGCTACTAGCACCCACACAATCAGCAGGTAATCTGTTCCATTCATTTACAGTCCTTTGTGAAAATGAAAACTTTCTTATATCCAATCTTCTCTGCTCCTTTGCCAGTGTAAGTTCATGTCCTCTAGTCCTTCTATCTTTCTTAACTGAGAAAAAAATATTTGTATCAATATTTTCATAACCCTTCAATATTTTAAACACTTCTATCTGATCTCCTCTCAATCTTCTGGTCTCTAGTGTTGTTAAACCGCATTTTTTTAGGCGTATTTCGTAACTAAGATCCCTCAGTTTTGGTATCATTTTAGTTGCTCTCCTCTGCACTCTTTCTAGCATATCTATGTCCTTCCTGCGATATGGCCTCCACGCTTGAATACAATATTCTAAATGAGGCCTAACTATTGTTTTGTACAGCGGTATTATTAGCTCTTTTTCCTTATACGTTATGTTTCGCCTAATTAATCCAAGGATTTGATTTCCCTTTGAAGCTGCAATTCCGCACTGCTCTGAAACCTTCATATCAGCATTAATGGTTAACCCTAAGTCCTTTTCTTTTACAGTAGTACTTAGTACAGTACCCCCATTGTATATTCTACCTCTTCGTTCCCATGTCCTGTGTGGAGGCATTTACATTTCCCAAAATTGAACAGCATTTGCCACTTTTCAGACCATTTGATCAACCTGTCAAGGTCATCTTGTAAATGCTGTCTATCTCCATCACTTTTAATCCTTCTAAACACTTTTGTATCATCCGCAAATTTCAACACCTTGCTTGTTATTTCATCATCCAAATCGTTGATATATATTAAGAATAATATAGGTCCTAATACTGATCCCTGTGGTACCCCACTCAATACCGATTTCCAGTTTGAAGCCTCCCCATCAACTACTACGCGTTGTCTTCTGTCAATCAGCCATTGTTCTATCCAGTTTATTATACCATTTCCTATGCCATTGGCCTTTAGTTTAAGCAGTAATCTTTGATGTGGTACTTTGTCGAAAGCTTTTTGAAAATGATGTCTTCCAAAAAACATAACATATTTGTTAAGCATGACCTCGCTTTAAAAAAACCATGTTGAGATGGGTTAATCAAGTTTTGTTTAACAAGAAAATCCACCATGTGATCTTTAATTAGTGTTTCTAATAATGTACAAGTCACTGATGTTAAACTCACTGGTCTATAGTTCTCTGACTTGTTTCTCGAACCTTTTTTGAATAACGGTATAATGTTTGCTTCTTTCCATTCTAAAGGATCCACTCACTCTTCTAATGACAAGTTGAAAACTGTTGCAAGCGGTATGCTAATTTGTTCTACAATTTCCAGTAGTAGTTTGGGTGGAATACCATCCACTCCAGGTGATTTATTATCCTTCATAGCCCTTATTTTCTTAGCTACCATTTCCAGGGTTACAATTAATTGTCCTAAACAGTCTGAATCTGCCCCCTTGAACTTAGCCTCTGGCCTTGTTGCTCAGTCCAAATACATTGACGGTTTACACGGGACAGTTTCGGACGCTTAGCTACAGAAGGATACTGACCGTACAACCAGGCTATTCCTACACACTCGAGTAAGCCAATGATGAGTAGAGCCCAGCCTCCCGCGTACGAGTCCATCAGCTGCAGCATGTACGGTCCACCCTTAAACATACACATCACGGGCAACATTTGAATACATATATCGAATAGCGTTACAACCACGTCGACCAAGTTCTGACTGCATGTATGTCTGTCTGGCTGGCTGTCTGTCTGTCTGTCTGTCTGTCTGGCTGTCTGTTTGTCTTTCCGTCTCCCTCTTTCTTCTCCTCTTCCCCTGTGTGTTTCTTTATTTGAAGGGTATTAGTTGTGCACTATATAATAATGCATAACTAAAGTGCGTCAAATTGAAATTGAAATTGAATATGAAAATATGCCAAGATACTGAATTAAGCAGAAACATAAATGAGTAAGTTACTAACCCTTGTACAAAGCGGCAGGCCGAGGAGGAAGAAGATGACACACGTCACCAGTGTCAGCTTCGTCTTGTGATTCCGGATCACCTTAAACTGGTCCATCATCGACGTCAGAACCGTCTCCAGCATCGTGAACTGAACACATGACGTCAACTCTTACACTGTGTGTATGTGTGTTGGTGTGTGTTTGCGTGCGAGCGTACGATCGTACGTGTGTGCGTGCGTGTGTATGACAGATAAGCAAGCTAGAAACAGCTGAGAAAACGTGATTGTATATGACAACACTGCATATGTTGACATGCACTTGCAACCACATACATCCTTGCACATCACGTACCTGGCTGTCGAGGCCAAGTGTGATGAGCATAACGAAGAAGAGGATGGCCCATAATGGAGCCCCGGCCATCCTGCTGACGGCGTCAGGGTACACGATGAACGCCAAGCCGGGTCCTGCAGGGTCCAAAGCAAACGCTCTGATCATTGTCACATCACAAAAAGCAGTGGATGTTTGGAATGTCATTGTTACCTAGTATACAGTTATTTAGCGTAAAGCCTGAACACTAATCAGACCAGTAACGTCGGAACACTACATCGTTCTGTTATGTATTTATCCAGGCATTATCCTTTTAAATGGTTGATGATCCACGTAATGTCATAGTCGAGCAGAGATCAAATGTTACAAAAGATATGACCATTTACATGTATAGATGGCTCAACTAATATAACACACATAATTTATAAAAATGTAAAGTTTATATAGTGTCATCTGTACGAATAATATATTTAATGAGTAACGAGATTTGAGTAGTTGGTTTTGTAAATGTTGACTGATACCAAGAGATGATTTGCGACTAGATGTGTCTGTGACCTTTATCGACGACATTTTCCACCTCTGTCTTCATCTCGCCGGCCATGAAGCCTATAAAGCTGAAGATGACTACTCCAGCGAACACACTCGTTAAACAGTTGCCTATGGAAACGATGATGGTGTCTCTGAAACCGAAAGAGTGTGTATTTTAAGAGTGCATGTATTACACCAGCGTGTCGATATATGTCGAACGTTTGCCTAGTTCGTCTCGAGAGCGCGCCTGGTTAAAGTATAGCTGGTACGTGACTGGTGATGAGTGCGTGACTATATATGGTTGGTATGTGACTGTTGCGATAGCGTGTGTGACTAAAGTATAGCTGGTACGTGACTGGTGATGAGTGCGTGACTATAGTATGGTTGGTATGTGACTGTTGCGAGAGCGTGTGAGATTAAGTATAGCTGGTACGTGACTGGTGATGAGTGCGTGGCTATAGTATGGTTGGTATGTGACTGTTGCCAGAGCGTGTGTGACTAAAGCGTGGCTGGTTCGTGACTAAAATGGAGTAAGCACCAGCGAATTGTTTTAGTGAAGCGCGTACGTTTGTGGAATCGAGTTCGCTCGGCTGGAATTAAGTGCGTACTTACAAAAGTCGTATGGAGTTTAGCGCGGGTGTGAATGAAGTTGAGTTGATGCAATAATGGAACGGGTTGTATTCTGGCTTGATTTGGGTATCGGTGTGGCTGGATTCGATAAATCGCGTGGCTGAAGTCAATGGTGTTAGTGGCCGCAAATCAATTGGGTACGTGGCTGTTATACACGTGACTGGATACGAAGATGTATGTTACATTAGCACCCACCTGAACACGTTGTTGTGGAAGCGGTTGTAGCTGGACAATGCAATGAGACCTCCCCAACAGTCGGATAGGGAGAAAAATATCTGTATGGCTGCGTCGTTCCAAACCTGGTTAAATTATACATGTTTACAATTTGACCACTCCCGACCTGACAATTTGCAAGAAAATCGTATAATACGCATACAGCTACATAAACGTATACAGCCACCATTTCATGAAAAACGTACGCAAACGCATACGCACGAACGTACATGCATACACACAAACACGCAGGCATGCAGAGACACACATATACACACTCACACGCAACTACACACACATCGGCAATATACACATGTGTTTCATTCTTAGATAACATGTACCTTTCCACATTCGTTCTACATTGATGGTATACTTCAATGTATATGTCCTGCTACAGTCGTCAGCGCAATTGTATGTACCTTTGCATCTGCCAACCTCTCCCACTTGGGCACGATGTAGAAGTAGATGCCTTTCCACGCGTGCGGCAGAGACACGCCCCGCCCGAATAAGATGATCAACACAACGTACGGAAATATCGCAGTGAAGTAGACGACCTGGAGCGATCACGAACATCAATAATCAAGCAGCAATGGTTTGTGGTGTATACGTATCTATTCTGAAAACATTGATAGTATTTCCAACGGCTACACGATTTAAGCCAAGTCATTGAAACGACTGTTGAAATTCTGTCAAGGCGAATTTAATTCAAATGGTGTGTGTGTGGGGGGGGTGTGTGTCCGTGTGTATGTGTGTGTGTGTTTGTGTGTGTGTTTGTGTGTGTGCGCTTATGTGCGTGCGTGCGAGCATGCGTGTGCGCGTTTGAGTATTGTGTATGTACGCGTGGATACCTGCATAGTGTGTGTTTTGTTGTTGTCGTGTGATATTTCTCTGCAATATTAAACTGCAATCACCTCAGTCAGCGTAACTGTATCATTATGTACCAACTGCATACAGTATCAAACGCTTCTACATACACGTATAACAACACGTTTCATTGTACAGATGTCGGTAAAACGCATAGTTTTTATACTTATTTGTGAATTTTACGTGACTTAGAAATAATACCTTTCTTTTGTAAGTTGTCGTCTGATATGTATTATATATGACAAATAGGAAAACAGTTATCACAATTACAAAAACTGTTAACGATAGTAGCACCTAACGTTTAGCGTAAACTGTTACAGGTGTTTACAAATGTGTTGAACTTGGTATTGACCTTGCCTGAAGATTTTATGCCTTTGATCATGCAAAAGAAAGCGATGATCCAGGCTGCGAGCAGACACAGTGCCAGCTCCCACTGGACTGGTCCCATGTCCGATATTCCGGTAGGACTGATATTCAACACCCGATAACTGCAACACGAAGACATGTCCAATGCTCAGTTCTGCTGTAACGTGTATAATGTATTGCTAAACTGTTCCATTTTAGAAGTTTCCAATGCATACACAAACCAAGTACACAGGATCGGTCACAGTGGAGGAAGGGACGATTGTTAAATTGTTTGGTGACATGGCAATAAATAACCGAAAAAAATGTACATTTAATGCATTTTTCGGAGTTACGTAGCTGTGTTAATACCCAAAACAACAATATCGTTCATAAAGAATGACCACGGATTTTGTCGCGTGACATACCATTTCCTTTGTTACAACCAATCAATTAGCATGTAGACATCAGTCAGATGACATTCTTTTTCAGATCAGATGGTTGACCATTTAAACATTTTAGAATACGTACATTTTCGTTTATCAGTTGTGGTGCGTGAGAGACACCTACTTATAGTATTCCTGACTGGGCGAGTGTCTGGATATTCCCGTTTTGTTCCTGAACACAGTGTAGTTCCACAAACCGACGAACGTGGTGCTGTTGTAGCAGGTGCCGTTGGCGTATTTGTGTAATGGCGCCTCGTTGCACTGCGCGTCCGGTAACTTGAGACTGCAATCTAAAGAATGTAGACAGAGGTGTCACAGAAGAGTAATAATAATACTAACAACAACAATAACAACTAATAATCTTATGTAATAAGGCAGACTTGTCATTAATAAGAACAGTATATATATTATAGATTATCGCGTCCACCAGTGGTAGGCCAGGAACCAACGAGCGAATGATAAATAGATATGTTGAGAGAATTTGGAGAGAGCAATCTTTTTGGACGAAGGTAATTTAGATTGGCTCATACATTGTTGCATTCTAGTCGTATTCCCGCGTAGCTGTCATCGTGTGGCATGGCTGCATTCCAGTCATCTTCACGCGTGGCTGCATTCTTGTCACCGTTATGCGTGGCTGCATTTTATAGTTATCCTCACACATCGCTGCACGTTAGTCACCGTCATGCGTGGATCCTTGAGCAGTTATAGAATGCCACTTACCAGGCGTGTTCCACCAATGCGAGCAGTCGGCCCACGGCAGGGAACTTGTGAAGGACGCAAAGAAGTAGTAGAGTGACCAGGCGATGATCATGTTATAGTAGATGGAAACAATGGCGGAAATGACCAGTTGCGCCACGCCCAAACCTACAATGACAAATTGGATATTAATAATATGTTGAGAATGCAGTCGCCTGTGATAGCGCCGGAGTAATTCGGAACGATTACGTTTAGTTCTCAGTGGTAGTTGAGTCAAAGTAAATCTAGCCAACAAATGCAGCAGTTAAATCCGAATTAAACACGATGTGTTTTAATTATGTTATGTTGCTGATGGCATGATATAGGATTAGGATCAATATGTGCGGAATGTGTTGCCCTCCTTCTTGTTCCCTGCTGTACATGGGTGGAGGTCAGGGAGAAATCATGGATGATTAAAGCAAATCAGATCTTCGTAGCTTGTTGGATATTTCGACTGGATTATACGGCCGAATTGTAACATGGGTGTACTTACGCTGTGGAACTGTAACAATAACTGCAAAATTATGCTTATTACCTTTGAATAACGGGGAGAACGCCCAGCAAGTAAGTGGCCCACTGCTGCAGAACTGGCCGAGCGACAATTCCATGAAGAACAACGGCATTCCGATAAACAACAGCATGATGCAGTATGGTATGAAGAAGGCGCCGCCTCCGTTGCGGTAGCACAGGTAGGGGAAGCGCCAGACATTGCCGAGACCGACGGCGTAGCCGATACACGACAGCAGGAAGTCCATCTGACCCGTCCAGTTCCCTCGCTCCGCGTTCTCGTCAGCCCCGAAATGTTGTCTGCCATCGCTCACGTCATCTGGCACCAAGTAACGCTACAACAACATCAGACACGGGCTAGATACGTTGAAATATAATTATAATATCAACGACTTAACATTCAAAGGTGACTGTAAGATCCCGTGTGCATGAATTTCGCAAACAGGGTATGCTTATGCATGCTTAATTTAGACAGCTTTTGTTAAATTATTGGAAATCGACAATTACATAGCTTTGTTCACAAACTTTATTCTTAAACAAAGATTACGCAGTCGATCGCCCTCTAAGTATTAAGTTGAATACATCTATCGCGCATGGTGTAATCAACAAGCAATGAAGTGTGTACCTTATAATTCATTCATCGTGAATAAGGTATCTGTTTATGAATTATGATGAAGCATCGTTATAATGTGCTTGACTATAGACATGTTTAAAAATATATATTTAAGTGTATTACGGAATTCCTCTATTGACATTTTAGTAATGCATTATGCAGTATTATATGTTTAATTAATAAATGTTGATGTTATAATTTATTTTCTGAGAGATATGTCAAACTGTGGACAAACGCCATATAATCAATGTTACTTAATAATATCATAGCGTCAACACTATATCCTACATTGCAAGTAAGAATCAGTTACTGTACTGAGCAGTTATATTGCTACATCAGTTTATCTATATAACTACTTACCGTTTCATTGTTATTAGCTTAGGTCCCAATATAATGCTGCTTTAATTACCATGCTTAAAAACAGGACTGTCGAACGAACGGTCATTGAAACATTAACTCCAAATGAATACTTTATGTATAGACACGTTTGTAAATTTGATGTTGGTTTTCACTGACTGCACCGTTTGCTTTATACTCTGCAGCAACACGCTGTTTGTTGATATACTACCCACAACCTTTCAACAAAGTATGATACGACACCCGTGAGCCATATGTCTTACGGAGGACATATGCCCTACTAGGGATGCCACTTACTTTGAATATTCCCTACAATGCATGACATAAAAACCGACAACAAATACATCTATTCACGTGCTCTACATAAAACGACTATGCGTTATCTATGAAAGAATTTCACAACATAATACCGGAAATTAATGCCAGAAACAATAGTCGCGGGGTTTTACTAGTCGCACCCGGTGATTTACTCTAGCTGGCCTGTGCAGTTACTTACGTTCCTGTAGTTAACCGTTTGATTTTTTGACGATGGTAACATCAAAGATAGTGATTAATGGAAAAGCAGCTTACTACAAAACTGTCAACACGTTCTGAAGTTCACAACTTGAAACGCTGGCCACGAATTGAACCATGCGTGTTTCAAACAGTGCACTCGTCGGTCGATTACTAATAACGAGTATTTCCCTAGATGTTGTTACGTGGTAGATGTCGGCAGCTTTACAACCGGGAGTTAAACTTCCTGCTTATTACGATACTACTTGGTGAAATGCCTAGGACACGCTCTACTATGTAAATAATGCACACTAAACCTTAAACAAACAGATATATGCATAAGCGACATATGTCGCTACATAAAACCAAAACGAGCTCTGCATGAGGCAAAGGAGTTCCGCTTGACCAGACCATAAAGGGGGGTGCAGTTGGAGGTTTTCACTGAGCCTCAGGGGGTGCAGTGTTTCAATTGGAGGTCTGTCGGGGGGGGGGGTCGCAGTTTGAGATTTAAAAACGCACCCCCTATATCCCAACATTAGGTATGTAGTTACGGCTTACCTTACCACTACTGGCTAGTGTATCTGACGAGTACCATACCCCCGGATCCGGGTTGACGGCAACCTGGGGCAAAGACCCTCTAAGACTCGAGTGGCTCCCAGACTTCGATTTGTCGACGGCGCCATTACTGTGTGGTGACGTCGACATACTAGTAACCTGCAACCAACCACGTGGTATCAAGATCCAACTGGCACCAATACGTTCAGAATACATACTGACAGTTAATATAAAGAGATTCCAAAGTGATGATCTCAGTAATAACAAACAATTGATATATCAATTCCATATCGATAACAGGATACTATGAACTTCCCAGTGGACAAAAATGCACATAATCCCCACACATCCTGTGGATGTCCCTTATTGTTCATGCTAGCCATACACACACATACACACACACACACACACACACACACACACACACACATATGTATATATATATATATATATATATATATATATTATGTAGTCCCACTCTTATAAGGCCAACCCTTCAGCAAATCTAAAGTGACCTTATAAGGCGGGTGGCCACTGTGAGGGGGAACCATCGATGAATGTAGCATGTGAAAAGAAAACATATGGACAGTGAACATCATTTATATGGAAAATAACATTTGATTTATTATGGATAATGTAATTTATGACACAAGTACGAATGCCAACTGAGCACGCATAATCCGGGTGGCCGTTGGCGACGGGGGCCTTGTAAGAGGGGGACTACTGTATATATATATATATATATATATATATATATAGTAGTCCCCCTCATACACACATATATATATATATATATATATATATGTATGTATATATATTAATCCCAGAGATGATATAACACGCTATATGAATACATACATTAACAGAATACGAACTAAAACTATAAAATACACACACTGATCCACACAATAAACACTAGTTTGTTAAAAGGTCATTCTATCCCACAACTCTTGTACTCAGCAGTAAGCCAGCGTGTTCCCGCCTGTCACCTGTCACCGAATTGTTGAAACCAAGTACGGACTATTCCTGGACATTGTATAATACTGATCTTATACTATTTATGAATATAATTTTATTCTATTTATTATTTATTATATTACTTATAGTGTCGTAACATTTATTATGATTACTAGATATCTATTTTTTGAAAAGTTGTATTAACGAGTCTACATTACATTGATAACGATATTTTGTTATGATGTATAATTAATGATACTCATTTTATAATGTCTAGAACGTTGTTCTTATTAGATTTTAGAATTCTTAAAATTACTACTTTAAAGTCACCAATGGTCAAATACTGTGTAAGCGCTATGAGCGCCTCTACGGCGGACACCGGCGCTATAAGATAAGATTTCATTATTATTATTATTACTCGTCTTATATTAAGTCTATATGAAATTACTCTTATTACATATAATTTGATGTCGTGTCGAGCTATTACGTTCCTGGCAGCATGTTTAACTGGAATCAGTGAAACGACATCCCCGAGCAATCGAACGACGGACGAGTATACTCCGCACTGTGGTCTTAGGAGCAGCGACACGCGCCACTGAACCGACCTCAATTTGACCCAGCTTTCTATGCTTCACACAAAGCACGAGCCGATACAAACGCTGCTAACGTTACACGAGATACTCGGCAACCTACCTAGTCTAAAGCTGTCAAAGAAACCAGTTTTCAGGCAATGATGACTGCCGAGTCCATCCAATAAATCCGTGAGTCTTCGATATAGTTGGAGATAAACCGTGGCTGTCACAGCGCCTGCTCCCTTCCTACCTGTCGTGTCCTGCAATTTAGGGGACCAACAGCGACCTAATTTCTCCGAATCGACGGATATTAGGCGGCCTCACAAAGCACTGTAGCGTAGCTGGCTTCCCTGGCGTAAGACAGGTGTTTTGTGAGGTCGAATCACTAGTGACTTGTAACTTACGTAAATGTCTACGCTGCCTTATCGGCCAAGTTGCTGTACGGCAACTGTATCAACGGAATATCCGTGCTTGAAGCCTGAATAACTCGGCGCGTTCAACGTATTGTTAGCCCGGCAATGAACCGCGAGAATGCCCTAGGCGTGAATCTTATTCACACGAGTGCACCATTAAGTTCGTCTGTGTGAACATACATACTCTACTTGAAGTGGTCAGACACGGTTAGGTCATAGTTCACGTCTCTGTGCCGGTGTCTGTGTTGACCTGTACTGGATAGTCCAGAAAGCTACGACATGTTGTGTTAATTAATACAATTACGGACGTGCATATAATGGATAATCTAACTGATTAACACTAAGGTGAATATAAATAATAACTACTGTATATATATATATATATATATATAGTATTCAATCCCAAGATACGGAAACGTTTGTGTTTCGATCTACCGTTTACTTACAGAATGATAACATATGAAACGGGAGGCTCATTAATGTATTACAGTAACGGTATTCCAATACGACATCATAAGTAAGTTGGCATGTGCCTATGTCATAATGAAATACCAAATTGATGTTGACACATTATCCTTTCAAACTGAAATATTCATGATTGTCTATTGTCTGCAAATGGGAATTGTGACATGCTTGATAATAATTACAATAACATTATGAGTGCACGATACAATACCACGAACATTTAACAAACGACACTATTATTTCAGACGGCTCGCGTATGCATAGGCTACTCTGATTGCTTTGAGACAACAAATTGTTAACGACAGTAAGATAAGATGTTATTTACTGTCCCCATAGGAACATTCTTTTCGTGTGGTCGACATTGATAACAACAGTGGGCTAATATATTAAAACAATAACAACAGTAAAGAGATAATGTCGTTGTAGACGGTTTATTTCCAAATAGCATTTTTTAAATGTACAATGAGCCTGTGGCGTTGTGGCGTTAAAACTCAAGTGTGTGCGTGTGTGTGTCTTCTCTCTCCTCTCTCTCCTCTCTCTCGGTCTCCCTCTCTCTCCACTCTCCCCGCCACCCTCTCTCTCTCTCTCTCAGTCTCTCAGTCTCTGTCTGTCTATTGTCTGTCTGTCTATGTGTCTGTCTGTCTGTCTCTATCTCTCTACCTCTCTCTGTCACTCGCTCCTCTCTCTCTCTCTCTCTCTCTCTCTCTCTCTCTCTCTCTCTCTCTCTCTCTCTCTCTCTATCTATCTATCTCTCTCTCCCCTCTCTCTCTATCTCTCTCCCCCCTCTCTCTCTATCTCTCTCTTTCGCTGATGTCAGACGATGTCATAATGTTCGACATTGAATACAAAGTGTTCTGACAGCATAGCCGTTAGTTTGCTGTTCCAGATAACGACCGATAAGTTCTTCTGGCCAACACCAGTACCATACAACTGCTGAGGCTAACCCGTGTTTCACCCGTGGCTCACTCAGCACCGTCCAGCTGTCGGCTGTGGGGTCGTGTCGCAGGCAGGACCTTCCGTAGCCACACCCACCACGTACATGTGGCTGTTCAACGTGACGACACTGCCGAGGTCGCCTGACGAAAAAGTGCAATTTATTTTTGAGAAACGATTTTTTTTCTACAAAATTCACCTGCTCTGACATAAGTGCATTTGAGTAGTCAGATTTTCCGATGTGATTGTAGAAGCAGTTGAGAGTAAAATGGTGCATTGGTAGCTGATTTTACTAAGCGGAAGGGTATTTGACAGCAATTTGGCTAGTTGATCCTTTAGCCGGATTACTGCCTGCATCCATTCTTAAATATTTACGGGTGTCACACATACAGGCATTTTACGAGAGCTAGAAATATTAGATTTTGACTAAATTCGACCAGCATGTCAATGAGATGATAATAACAGCAGGTGAGAAGTTTAAGAAACGTTGTAGGTCATGTTTTCTTATAATCACACAAAACGTTAACATGGTCGCCAATGGGAAAACTAACAGTGTGCTGAGCCCTGACTCAGGCATGTCTGCACCGCGGCCACCGAACACGTACACGCCATTGCCGTAGCTGGCGACCATGGCAAGGTAGACGGGCTGCAGCATGTCGGACGACTACTGACGACGCTCGACTGATTTAAAAACGTCTTCGTCTTCACCGATGCCGCCGATGACGTAGACTGTGTCGACCACTACAACACTGCTGTCCTTACGTCACGCTGTAATGGTGGCATCCTTTTCCACAGCCTTTCGGCGAATTCAAAGATCCATCAGTTGCAGGTTGATCCATAGTTACATCTGCCCGTCAACAGCAGGCCGTTCTCAATATGGCGCACGCTGTAGTTATTTCCGACTGGCCCCGGCAGTTCCGTCAACAACTCCCACGAATCGTCATCGTCGTTCAGGTAATTACAATACGTGTATTTCTCGTAGGTCCGTCCACCGATCACCAGGAGGCGTCGATTCATGCTGAACCGTGTGCGAGCCACCATGCTGCAACTGCTGCTCTCATGACGTGGAGTATCCTCTCTGTGGTACGTTGTCGCTTCTCATACATACTCCCAATACTCCGGCGTCAACACATAGCACATATCGACCACCTGTTGCACGTAGTTTATCGTGCAGTAGGGCAGGCGGATATGGTCAAGAATGCCCTTCTACGACGTTTTTCTGTTCCATTCTCTACGTTGACCCCGTCATCGCTGAGGTAGTCGACGAGTTGCTGGCACGAAGGCTCCTTGAACTCTGAAGCTGATATGACGGACTTAAACTTGTCAAGCATCACTCGCCAGGCGCCTTACTGCTGGTGTTTGAGCTGCCGTGAGTCGTTCCAACTTGAACTTCTCACAAGCCGCCTTAAGGTCGTCCAGCTGCAAGAGGTCACTCGTTTCGAATAACCTACGCATGTTGTCGACGCTGAACTCGACCTCAGCCGTGTAGAGGTAGTTTGCGACACCTACAAGAGTGGCCGAGTCTAACTCTAGGTGAATTATGCGCGATGCGCACACTTTCATACCGGACGTGAACATAGCGTCGAAGTAGAACATTCTTTATACACAGATTCCAACTCTTCGTCAATGAACTGTTCGTTCTGTCGCTGTGTCTTCATTCCTTTCAGGACATCCCCTGGGTAGGCATCGCTGACGTACTTTATGACGCTGTCTGTCACAGCGGTTGCTACAAAACAGGAGATAAGTATCAACATGTATAATAAATATGAAATTAATAAACGAAAGCAAACAGCATAATGAACCTGGCCTTGGACAGACATTCAACATTAACGGCTACATTGCCAATCTTCATGGGCGAGCTGACAGAGGAAGAGAATCAACATAGGATGTCCAGGCCTAAAACAAATTACGTGCAGCAAATTTAAACGTTTAACCCAGACACCGTAACGTCGTTTGTAAGGCACAATCTTTGTTCATTCTGAATAAACCTGTCGGAAATAAGCACGCTAGTACATATTAAGAGTTTTGGTTTTGTGTTTCTGATTCATGACAGTTTCTTCCTGCTATATAGCCTCTCCCTGCCACCCTCCCCTCTATCAGTATATGCCTGTCTGCCTGTCTGCCTGTCTAGATTGGTGAACTGGTGGATTAATTAGCGAAGTATGTAGACAAGACGGTGCGAATGCTTTGAAGAAGGCAGAAATTGGAATATATCAAACACGTTAAAAGGGAACGTCTTCAAAAGTCGTGTCTGCTCCAGTACCCGGAATCAGTGCCAGAGCCAATAATATTATTAGACAATTCCTGGTGTATTGTCAACACAAATGTGAGGATGTTCGTTGAATCAATGGTACTTTGGCCCATTTACTGTCTTTGCCGGTCATGATTTGGGGGAACTAGAAGACATCAATAAAAAATTCCAAGAACACTCGGTTAAGCTGTTAAACCACATCTACCTAATATCCTGGGTTTATTATTTGAATATTTCGTTTTCAATTTTAACGTTTGGTTACTTTGGACTTATTAAACGCAGTTTGGCGGGCACTATACCTTTAACGTTGTTATTTTAGTATACACTTTACTATACTGTAATAAATTAATCTAAATAAAGATTGCCGGGCCTTCAAATGTTTTGTCTGGCCCGCGACATTTTCAGGTTACAGGCCTGGTTGGCTTTGACATTTTGAGCCTGATGTTGAACGCAGTATGTCATTCTAATATTGTTTTCTTAGTCCTGTCTCCGACAAAGCAAACAGAGCGAGGTTGGCACTCAGCGGCATGACACCACTGGTGATCTAAATAACCTTACACTCATGTCATGAGCAACATATGATGTTATGCGTTCAAAAAACGTGTATATAGTTTCAGAGTTTTCTAGTTCAAATCGTACGTTTCTATAAAATCGTTGTTTTACATAAACAGCATATTGTCTAGTAATTGTTTTTATAAATTTTTAACACCTCGTAAAACATTTGCTTACATAATATAGGTATTGTTAGAACAAGAACAGGAAGTTTATTTTGACCTCAAAATATAACAAACATTGACACAATAAACATATCACATTTACACAAATAACATAGATCTGCATACATAATAATGTGTGTATATATCATTCTTTGAAACCAGTATAATAATTAATTAACAGAAGATCACCTTTTCACTTTATGACAAATAGGGAGTCAGTCGCTCCGATTAAGACATATTGTCACTTATAGGAGCCACCGCAGTTATGACAAATATTGTTTAAATATTATGATGGCCTTTTAAATTATGTGTCTATCTAAATTGTATAATCGTGTGAATTACATATGGCAGTAAATATTCTGATATAATCGAAACTGTGTATGTACTTGACTACTAACCTTCCGTCCATTAATTAACAATTAACATTAAAACATATACTAATCCATTTTTACACATCAAATGGTAATGCTTGTTTCCTGGAAATCTTGCAGTGTTTCCACACATGTATTTGTGCAAAAATGTTTGAACTAAATTATACAAAGTCGGCCTCACTCAACAAAGGTGTTGCACGCACGTGGAGCGCAATGGCTTGAGCATCTGACTCTCAATCGAAAGAACCCAAGTTCGAATCATTTTCTGTCGTTTCGAACCTTGAACCAGTCATTCACTCTACGTTGCTCCAGTTCGCGTAGCTGTATGAATGAGTACCTATCGACACAGGTGGATATTTGTGTGCGAATAGTCTTCGCGCATTAGATGCAGCGTGGCTGAATGCTTCGCATAGAAGTCGAGATGGTGTTCGATTGACCAGATGTGTCAGGGGGTAAAGAGTAAAGCGCTCTGAATGGATACTGCGCTTCACCAGAAATTACCTTTACTTTACTTTATTTGATCTCACTCGTTCGCACAGTGTGTACAGGTAAGTTCTTGTACACTGTATAGCGGAACATCCCATCATTACGATTAACAAAAGCGCTGTACAGTGATCTCTGCTGTTTCCCTGTACCACCGTACCAACGTGGATGGTCTTTTATTGTGTCAAAATGCAGATCTTTCATAGCCCAAATAGTTCTTAAAACGTCAGTAAGATCTTCAAGCAAGTTAATCCTCACAAGGCAGCTGGGCCTGGCAACGTCAGTGGTCGGGTCCTCAAGGAGTGCCATGCTCAGCTGGGTGCAGTGTTCAACATCCTTTTCAACTGGTCTCTGAAGCAGCATCGCATCCTCCTGGCCTGAAAATCGCCAGTCATCTGTCCTGTCCCCAAGAAACATGTGCCATCTGTTCTCAACGACAGTGGCACTTACCTCAGTCGTCATGAAGTGCCCTGAGCGACTCGTACTGCGGCATGTTAGGGATCAATTGGATCCCATCCAATTTACGTATAAACGCAATCGAGATGTGGATGATGCAGACCTCACTCTATGTCATAATATGTATACTCACCTGGAAAAGCCCGAATCATTTGCCAGGTCAGTCTTTATTGAATTTTCGTTGGCTTTCAACACCATTCAGCCACACATCATGAAGAGTAAACCTGTCAATATGCATGTGAACCCATACATCGTATTGTGGGTAAACCAGTTTCTTATTGAGCGTAAGCAAGTAGTGCGCTATAATGGTGCTGTGTCGAGCTCACTCTTCACTTTCACCGGTGCCCCCCAGGGCTCGGTGATCTCCCCTGTTCTGTTCATCACACTCAACATGGACGACTGTCGTAGCAGCCAGGAGAACGTCAATTTCATCAAATACAGCGATGACACAGCTAGATTTTAGGAGAAATCCTACTACTCCCAATGGACTAATAATTAACGTAGAGTGTGTAAGGAGAGTAGATGGATACACGTTTTTCGGGAACATTGGTCTCTCCCACGTATGTCGTTTCTGGCAGTGTCGTTCGCGGTGCCACCGATATATATATATATATATATATATATAATTAATGAGTAACTATTCATAGATCGGTGACTGGCGCATGCCCAACAAATATTGCCACCTGTACGACAAACACCACACTAAATATAACACCAATGCTACTTTCCAGGTCATTGTCGTCCCAGTTTGAGTTGACAGGTAACTGCGGTTGACAGGTAACTAACTGCCTGGACGCCGTAGATTGACATTGGTACCAAGAAGACGAAGTAGGTAAATCATTATTATAAACTGCATGTGAATAGTTTGAAACTGTCTGTCGGTGGCTGTGTTTAGCGTTGAGTCATTATAAGGAACTCTGTTCAATGGACCGTGACGGGGCCACTAACATACGTCTTGAACTCTACTCGCGGCAGACTGACACCGTCACACCTGTGTGGTCAACAGTTCGAGTACATGTTTACTAGCGCAGTGTAGTATTATGTTCACATGGTAGAGGCCCGTTATTACAAGCTCTCCTGTTAGTGTTATGTGAAACACGAATATAGCTTAAGTTAATATACGTGTCAAATTGGTTTGTAATGGTCCGTATCACCAGCCAATAGATGTAGTTCAAAAATATTATTATTATTAGATTATAATAAACCCTATGGCTACACGCACTCCATAATAGTGAATGCTGTAACACAACGAATGACAACATAATGAGGCAACTGACACCTCAAAGAATGTATTTCTATAAATACGTTTATAACCAAATGAAGTTCTCCCTCCCTCCCGTTCCACTCCTCCTTCCTCCGTCTCCTCATCTATCCCCATCCTCACTCCATCCTCATCGCCTCCTCATCCTCATCATCATCATCATAAGATAGATAATGTGTTTTGGATTCATCAGATCATTGGTTGCATCGTCATCGTCGTTAAATGCATCAAATAAATAAATAAATAAAATAATCATCATCATCATAAATCATCAGCATCATCATCATGCGTCATCAACCATCATAAAATCGTGCATCATCATCGTCATCATCAGGTCATCATCGTCATCGTAAATGCATCATCATCTTTCGATAAAATAAATAAAATGCGCATCAGAACAATCATTGGATCATCAGATCATCGGGACAATAAATCGTCATCATCATCGTCATCATCCGTGATAAATATCATCATGTCGGCAATATGTCATCATAATATCATCATCATCATCATCATCATCATCAGGTCATCATCAAATGCATCATCATCATGTCATCATCATCATCATCATAAATCATCATCATGTCATGTAAATAAATAAATAATGTCGTTTTAATGTCATCGTCATCGTTTCGTATCATAATAAAAATAAATAAAAAATAAATAGATAAATAAATAAGTAAAATAAATTAAAATAAAATAAAAATAAGTAAGTATCATCATCGTCATCATCGTAAATAAATAAAATGTCGTCATCGTCATCGATAAATGAACAATAATGCATCATCATCCATCTCGTAAATAAATAAATAAATCATCCGATAAATAAATAAAAAATAATGTCATCGTCATCATCAATATCATCGGCGTATGTCATCAGATTAAAATATTTTCATCGTCATCATCATCATCATCATGGACAAATAATCATCATCATCATCATCTTTATCGTCATGTCATTTCATCATCATCATCATCATCGTCATGGACAAATAATAAATCCTCCCTCCCACTCTCTCTCCCTCACTCACTCCCTCTCTCCCTCTCTCACCCTCCCTCTCTCTCTCCCACTCCCCCCTCCCTCACTCCCCCACTCCCTCCCTCCCTCCACCTCTCTCTACTTTAATAATGTATAAGGCAGAAATAACAATTCGATTTATTTGTTAATAGCCAACATAGATATAGCGCAACATTTTCAAATGAACTATCATTCAACAGACATTGTTCAAAAGAATGTTTACAGAAATGGCATGAAGCATGAAATATCATATATTCTTCTTCATTTTCTATTTCAGTTGTTCTTACCATTCAACAAGCATTGATAAACAAAAAAAGTTTTGAGAAAGGGCATGAAGCATGACACATCATATGTGACCCGCCGAACAACTTATTAAGTGCCACAGGTCTTCACGCGAGACAAACACAGCTGTCTCGATCAGATCAAACAATGTGTTGTGACTTGGACAAAACTGCACACCTTGTGATATCATCTTTCAATGTCATGTTGATTTTCCTCAACAAAAAATCCAAAGGTCCAAAAACTAATAAAATTCTAAATATATGGTTGCTACTGTTGTTGAAGATATTTCAAATGAGATTTAATTTTAAAGCTAACAAATCTGTGGACCCCAAATAGGTATAAAACTCTATTTAACAATTGAGCAACTTAATACTCGCTTTGTTGTGGCAGGTCACACATATTCTTCTTATATTTGCTGTGGCAGGTCACACATATTCTTCTGATCATTGCTATGGCAGGTCACACACATTCTTCTGATCTTTGCTGTGACAGATCACACATATTCTTCTTATCTTTGCTGTGGCAGATCACACATATTCTTCTTATATTTGCTGTGGCAGGTCACACATATTCTTCTGATCTTTGTTGTGGCAGGTCACACATATTCTTCTGATCTTTGTTGTGGCAGGTCACACATATTCTTCTTATATTTGCTGTGGCAGGTCACACATATTCTTCTGATCTTTGTTGTGGCAGGTCATACATATTCTTCTTATATTTGCTGTGGAAGGTCACACATATTCTTCTGATCTTTGCTGTGGCAGCTCAAACATATTCTTCTGATCTCTGCTGTGGCAGGTCACACATATTCTTATGATCTTTGTTGTGACAGGTCACACATATTCTTCTGATCTTTGTTGTGGCAGGTCACACATATTCTTCTGATCTTTGTTGTAGCAGGTCACACATATTCTTCTTATATTTGCTGTGGCAGGTCACACATATTCTTCTTATCTTTGCTGTGGCAGGTCACACATATTCTTCTTATATTTGCTATGGCAGGTCACACATATACTTCTTATCTTTGCTGTGGCCGGTCACACTTATTCTTCTGATCTTTGCTGTGGCAGGTCACACATATTCTTCTTATATTTGCTGTGGCAGGTCACACATATTCTTCTGATCTTTGCTGTGGCAGCTCAAACATATTCTTCTGATCTCTGCTGTGGCAGGTCACACATATTCTTATGATCTTTGCTGTGGCAGGTCACACATATTCTTCTTATATTTGCTGTGGCAGGTCACACATATTCTTCTTATATTTGCTGTGGTAGGTCACACATATTCTTCTGATTTCTGCTGTGGCAGGTCACACATATTCTTATGATCTTTGTTGTGACAGGTCACACATATTCTTCTGATCTTTTTTGTGGCAGGTCACACATATTCTTCTGATCTTTTTTGTGGCAGGTCACACATATTCTTCTGATCTTTGTTGTGGCAGGTCACACATATTCTTCTTATATTTGCTGTGGCAGGTCACACATATTCTTCTTATATTTGCTGTGGCAGGTCACACATATTCTTCTTATCTTTGCTGTGGCCGGTCACACTTATTCTTCTGATCTTTGCTGTGGCAGGTCACACATATTCTTCTTATATTTGCTGTGGCAGGTCACACTTATTCTTCTTATATTTGCTGTGGCAGGTCACACATATTCTTCTTATCTTTGCTGTGGCAGGTCACACTTATTCTTCTTATATTTGCTGTGGCAGGTCACACATATTCTTCTTATCTTTGCTGTGGCCGGTCACACTTATTCTTCTTATCTTTGCTGTGGCCGATCACACTTATTCTTCTTATCTTTGGTGTGGCAGGTCACACATATTCTTCTTATCTTTGCTGTGGCAGGTCACACATATTCTTCTTGTCTTTGTTGTGGCAGGTCACACATATTCTTCTTGTCTTTGTTGTGGCAGGTCACACATATTCTTCTTGTCTTTGTTGTGGCAGGTCACACATTTTCTTCTTGTCTTTGTTGTGGCAGGTCACACATATTCTTCTTGTCTTTGTTGTGGCAGGTGACACATATTCTTCTTATCTTCCAGCCTCAACGTATTCAACTCAGCTGTCGCGCACTTCAACTCTTTGTGAACGGGAGAACGCCCGCACAAGGATATCCGGATGTCTGTGCCATCCCGGATAAATGACGTCACCGAGAAGACTCCCGTCTGCGAGCCACGAAAGGCTGAGGGGTTCTGTGTCTCAGTTGGCCATCGGTCCTCAGCAGGGGGCACACTGCTCGCTGGACACCCTTGCAAGTAGTGGTAAGGTGGGCAGGCATCATCACATCAGGTTGTTTAATTATTACAGGGCGTACTCTCGGCGTTAGACGTGTCAACGACTCCATTGTCAGTGCACTCACATGAGAATACAGCTGCATGGCTATACATAAAGATGACTATGTGGAAATTACAACCTTTCGTGCAGTAAATGTGGCGTGGCTGAATGGAGACATATCTCTACGACCCACTTACATTTTCCGATTGTTTATTGTTTGGCATTATAGTCTCATGCACTGCTTTTCGTTACAATGTGCGAAGGCTCCCAACTATTTTGTGCGGAAAAAAATAATCCACAGTTTAGTCATCCTAAAAGTGTTTCCTTGTTGATTTTTCTTGAAAGTAGGCTGTTTTTTATAACTAGATTTGGTATGATATACCCTATCACACACTAACCGAAACAATTTGATGATTTCGCAAAATGAGAAAAACTTTTAACAAAATATTGCTTGAACTCGCATGCATAATAACATATCCACAAGATTAAAGGGCGCGCAATTCAGGCCTGAATTCGCATCGTTTTACAAAATGTAAGCGTATGTGAATCCTGATTTTGAGGAGCTCCCGTATTACCAGCCTTCTAAACCCGTCGTCTCTCTGTAGCGTTGTTTGGTGCCGGATGACGTCAGTGATGGACGTCAACACTTTGGCGTGGACGAGAATCAAGAGCGCGGCAACTGGACGGGAAAGTATGACTTCCTGCTGTCGTGTCTGGGTTACGCTGTTGGGATCGGTAACATATGGCGCTTCCCCTACATGTGCTACCGCAATGGAGGCGGTGCCTTCTTCGTGCCTTACCTCACGATGCTATTTTTCGCCGGAATGCCGCTATTCTTCCTGGAGCTGTCCCTCGGTCAGTTCAGCAGCAGCGGTCCACTCACCTGCTGGACATTCGCCCCCTTGTTTAAAGGTAACACCTGTTATTCTGACCTATAGAACTAGAATGCATACACGTATGTAAGCTTAACCCCGTTGAAATTTGAGCATATAAATAATGTTAGTAGTAGTTTTAAGCGTAATTTACACTTATTGCAATACCATTCGCACGCGTCGGGATGTGGTGAATTATACTGGGCTGAGGCTCACCAACACCTCCAATTGCACCCCGTTGCTGAAATAGTGGGGGCTAAACATATGTACAGCCAGCCCCCCAATAAAATGGAGTTCAGCCCCCAGCGCCCCTCGATTCCGACGCCTGTGAAATTAACCGTAGAGGTGACATATACTGAAAACAATAATCGAATTTGAAACAAAGTGTTTTATTAATATAGATATGGGAGACTCCTATTAAGGCAGTGTTCCACAAACTCTGGTCGAAGAAATTTGGATCGCGGCCGGCTTGCCCGCGAGACCCACACTAAGCATTGGACATTGACAAGGTCAACAGAACATGGCCATGTTCTATCATACAACAGTGTTGTGGAGCGCCTTTGGCCAGGTATATGATATTTTTGTGAGTCTTTTTCCGTTGAGTTGTTGGGCCGGTCTGTCAGCTGGAAGATACCGAGTTTCGAATTCAGCTGTGCGAAACTGTGGGAGACTGCGTCATTAAGACAACACACATTATAAACTTAGTTTAACTATAACCGTAAACAAGCATATCATAGAAAGGACCTGTTGGGACACGTATGTGCTTACTATGTGTTGTATTTGTTGACGGTTCAAGTACACTGTTTAAACATTGTAAATATTGTAATTGTTCACTTAAACATATTAGCGTTATTGACAGTTACGCTATCGATATGTAATATATAGCAGTCGGTTAATGTCCTCAACGAGAATGGGGGTGCGTGTTATTGTAATGTGATACTATATGATGAGGGGGCGCCACTCTGTAGCGACCCTAGACTTGTCCACGTGAAAGCTACTACTATTGTTTGTGACCCCACCCATCCTCTTTTTGGTCAGTTCCAGCAGCTTCCGTCAGTCCGACGATATAAGATGCCCTTTGCTCGGAAGAATCTCTTTAAAAAATCTGTTATACCAACTGCAGTGTCCGTTCTCAATTGTAAGTGAATGTATTCTGTAGCAGTATTTTGATTGCATTTAGTTTTTTATGTCAATATATTGTGCTGTTTGTGCCTTAGTGTCCTGCAGTGTATATGTCGTGGCTCCACAGTTTTGTTTTTGTTTTTAACTTGTAATGCCGGCGCCAGATGTCTAGTCATGGTAACGCCATTCTTCTTTTTATTTGGATTATTATTTAACTTAAGGACTGAATGCTCACGATAAAAGAGTGCACGTGTAAATGAATCTTAGTAATTTTAGGCATGACTATGACTTCATAATAATATTTTGCAATATATATGTGTTTAATTGAATAATTACAATCTGTGATAGTATGCTTACCATTTTATAATGTATTTACTCTGACCCCATGTATTAGCCTAATTGTTTATAGTACTATTTGTATGCTAGACATTCTCCTCCTGTGGTTTACTTGTGGTTTATTTGTTTACCTGTTTACTTATTTACTTATTTATTGTGGTTTACTTATCTATATGCATATGATCTGTCACTATATCCTATTGTGCATGTGATATGAATATTATGTGATAACCTCGCTCGCTCGCACTTAGTACTTATCTTAACCTTGTATACATACATATGTAAGATTTATATGAACACGCCTAAAGGAAATTTTCTGTAACCCAACAGACAATAAAGTTATTGTATTGTATTGTATTGTATTATACTGATTGGCTGTTGTAGGTCTGGGAGTGGCCCAGCTCATCATATCATCCATTGTATCCATCTACTATAACATGATCATCGCCTGGTCACTCTACTACTTCTTAGCGTCCTTCACAAGTTCCTTGCCGTGGGCCGACTGCTCGCATTGGTGGAATACACCCGGTAGGTAGCATTCTATAACTACTGAAGCAGCCACGCGTGCCGGTAACTACAATGCAGCCACGAATGACGTTAACTATAAAATGCAGCTACACGTGATGGTGACTATAATGTAGCCATGGGTGGTGATGACTAGAATGCAGTCATGCGTGACGATGACTAAAACGTAGCCACGCGTGACGATGACCAGAATGTAGCCAATGACCAACCGAGTGTTTAGCATTAGCTCTATTGTATGTTGTTGTTGTATTACTACTACTGCTGCTACATTATTATTATTATTATTATTATACATAGTATTGTCAACGGTATTGTTACTTCTAATGTCCGTGTGAAGTACCTTTAGTGATACGCATTAGAAGCAAGGAAATAGTGAGAGAGCTGGTTACTTGATAACGAAAGCACGGATAAAGACGACCAGGGAGACACTGCGTCATTAAGACAACTACTCGCGTCACAGTTCGGGATAAAAAAAAATTGAAGTTGGACGACTTTTACAGGACAAGACAGATGCATAGTTTTATTGTGTGTCCTTTTCAGTGACACGTATGCATTAATGCTTTAGGTTGTAATTTAAAGTTACCTGATGCACAATGCGATGTCCCGCCACTATACAAACACCTGAACGGGACGTGCTACAACAGCTCCATCTTCGTCGGTTTGTGGAACTACACTGTGTTCAAAAACCAAACGGGAATATCCAAACACTCGCCCAGTGAGGATTTCTACAAGTACGTTGCAGGTTGCAGTGATAGCAGGCCAACAAAACACCAGTATTTTTAAATCAAATGAAAAAAACATATTATTACCATGCAATCTCGGTGTGGTCCGATATACACACACACACACACACACACACACACACACACACACACACACACACACACACACACACACACACACACACACACACACACACACACACACACACACATACACACACACACAGTGACATACACACGCACACACACACACAGACACAGACACACGCACACGCACACGCACTTGCACGCACACACACACTATATATATATATATATGTGTGTGTGTGTGTGTGTGTGTGTGTGTGTGTTGTGCTGTGTGTGTCACTGTGTGTGTCACAGTGTGTTCGTGCTTTCAATGCAATATCTTTATTTCAGACTTAAGTGTGCAGCATGTACAGATGTCCATATAAATATTAAAAATACATACAGATAAAGTAATATATATATATATATATATATATACATATATATATATATATATGTATATATATATATGTGTACATATATATATGTATATATATATATATATTTATATAATGCTACTAATAACAACAATATTATCATCATAAGTCACATATAATCAACTAATCTTTTACATACACTGTATATATATATATATATAATCATCAAATTTTGATAAAACCTACCCAAACCTATGGACACAGTATCCGTTTGGTTGGGTTTGTCTGTTTCATAACAAATTGCGTTGAGTGTATGTTATAATTGATTTTCAAGTTTATTATTGTCATAGATACAGAATGCTAAACATCAGCCCCGGTGGGATATCAGACATGGGTGCTGTCCAGTGGGAGTTGGCGTTTTGTCTCCTCGTAGCCTGGGTCATCACTTTTTTCTGCATGATTAGAGGCATCAAATCGTCGGGCAAGGTGTGTCACTGTGCTTAATTGTGTGACGCTATCATGTGAGTAATACTATTTTGTGATTCCGCGGCAGTGACCAAACTTGTTTCGGTTGTTTGGAGTTAACCCACATAATGGATCAGGTAAATTTACGACATTTATGTTCAATGTAAAGAACGTGTAATATTGACGTGAAGAAGTTGTGAAAGTGAGATGTTGGGAGTAGATATTGTAAAGATAGGGAGTAAATGTTGTAAAGATATGGAGTAGATGTTCTAAAGGTAGGGTGTAGATGTTGTAAATGTAGGGAGTAGATATTGTAAAGGTAGGGAGTAGATGTTGTAAAGGTAGGGAGTAGATGTTGTAAAGGTAGGAAGTATATGTTGTAAATGTAGGGAGTAGATGTTGTAAAGGTTGGGAGTAGATGTTGTAAATGTAAAAGGGCACTAAAGAAAATGTTGACGAATAAGTGGCAAAACCGTATTTCTACTTCGATGTAACCTACAGTTTATACAAATATTTCATTGTTTAACTTCGTATTCTGGACACAGCACTTATACCTACGAATTACTTATATTGTAATTTCATAAAACGTTGTTATGCTGAATATAAATAACTGAATTAATATGTGTGTCTTTTCTCACACCAGGTCGTCTACGTCACTGCGATATTTCCGTACGTTGTGTTGGTCATCTTATTCGGGCGGGGCGTGTCTCTGCCGCACGCGTGGAAAGGCATCTACTTCTACATCGTGCCCAAGTGGGAGAGGTTGGCAGATGCAAAGGTAAAGTAACAGATTGTCCTCAATAATTTAATATCATAGTAACAATTCTAGAAAACTAGCCACACTAAAATCAACTCCCATTCATGATGATGGTAATTCACGATTAAATAACATTATTATTTACTTTAACGTCTAATAATTATATTAATGATAGTAATGATACTAATAATAACAATATTATCATCATACGTCATACATTTTGTGCGTTTAATATAGCCGCATAAAGCGATATGAGCGTGAATGAGCGAGTGTGCGTGCGTGTGCGTCTGCCGGTGCGTGTACGTGTTCGCGCGCGTGCGTGCGTGTGTGTGTGTGTGCATGCGTGCTCGTACATGTTTATGTGTTCTATGCATGCAACCATGCCAAACAAAACCAACTGCAGAAAAGAAGCAGTTCACTAGATTCGATAATGTATATTATCAAGAGAATGACTACGGGAGAGGATTGCAGCTATCAGAAGACAGTCGAGAATACTCTTTCAGGATACGCGAGTGAAGTAACGTAAGTAAACATATGTTTTGTTTTTCCCAGGTCTGGAACGACGCTGCAGTTCAGATATTCCTCTCCCTATCCGACTGTTGGGGAGGTCTCATTGCCCTGTCCAGCTACAACCGCTTCCACAACAATGTGCTCAGGTGGGTGCGTCAGTAACGTACACTCGACCCCAGTCGCACATACAACAGCCATGCACCCTCTCGAATACAGCCACTGACACGCCCGCCTACTACGAAAGACATAAACACGATTCCAACCACACTAGACTTCAGTAACGCACGCATTCCATCAGAACCTACAACACACTCGACTAACTACAACCTAAAGCACAACCTCCGGGTGGTACACTGCGGATACTTGTGGTTCAACGAATCACGGAGGAAGTTGGAGCCCCATAGATGCAGTGCATTATTCCATCCAAATATCATCTGTGGGTGCATACTATTGGACAAATGAAGCTCAACGAATCACGGAGCAAGTTGGAGCCCCGTAGATGCAGTGCATTATTCCATCCAAATATCATCTGTGGGCGCATATTATTGGACAAATGAAGCTCTTTCGCCTAGTCGGCAAATGATCTTTGAGAAGGACACTCCGAGATCAAAGTACAGCTCTGGTTCAACTGCAGTTGTCTTGGCCTGCTGCGTGTGTCACAGTGGACCGTCTCCTAGCTGGCCTTAGACGGTGCCATTTGTCTGCTCGAACTGATCTGCATTTCAAACCATAACGCAGGTTGGAAGAAACGTTTCTAACGTTATTGGAAAGTCGCAAACGACAGGTGCAAGATGACAGGTGCTGCTTCCCTCGTGCATGTAGGCGACATGGAAGGATGGATCGACTGTTTGTGAAACATCCTCGCCAGACGTTGGTGTCCCTTAAATTAACTTTCAACAAGATCATTCAACAGCTACAGGAAGTAAAACAGGGCAGGAGAACTGCACCATCGAGTTTTCTATAAAAAAAACACTTTCCCATCTAAAGTGGCGTCAATGAAGGTTGTGTTCCGGAGCCCACCCTTTTATCCGTCTTCTTCAGATTGACTGCTTCAAAATGAGACATCTACATCCGCATCCAATCTGGTGGAAGCATATTTAACATCATCAAGCCAGAAAACCGTATGTTTGAGCTTACGTTTGCAGAAGACTGCTCGGGTACAATTATTCAGATCTGCACTTCTCGATCGTCCCCGTTTTTCCAAAGCAACCCAAACGTTTGGAGCAGTATTCACGTATATGGACGCGATCATGTCCGCTGTACACTTCATTCAATAAGGACATTAGCAGCATAATGGTCATGGCAAGTAGCTGCTTTGGCAGGCACGCAAACTGTATAAGGCGAAACTATAGACTCCGTTCTTCAACAACGACCAAGTTCTACCGTGCACTCTACCAACACTCCTTACCTGTGTGGATCAGTGTCATTTACCGTAGACAAAACAAACCCCTGTGGTGATTCCATTAGAGGTGTCTCATCACGTGGGAGACCTACGTCACCAAAAATCGTTCTCCGTTGAGCTGACAGTAGCAGTATCAGATATCAACACAAACAATCCTGGGATGGTCATCTATCCAGCAATTGTTGTCTCTAACCTCGAGATTCAATCGACCTTGGAACATCACATTCAGTGGCTACTGCATAGTTTACACCCACCAGTGGCACAACAAACATTACATTCAGTGACTACTGTACAGTTTACATCCACCAGTGTCAAAACAAACCAATGACGGCAACTGTCGTAAATATACTATTTTGAACTTAAGCTAGTTCCGATGGCTTTTAATTCCTGCTGCCGCAAATTACGATATCGCGCGCAACAGATAGCAATGTTACCACACGCCACGGTGTCGTCACCCGGGGAATTAATGACAACTCAATTTGTACTCCGACAAAACTAAATGACTCTAATTAATTACCTTTGTTTTTCTTCAAATACATCGTAATTGGTAGAATAGAGGCGAATGGTCTAGGGATGCGAATGAATATAGAAAGAGGCGCATGGACCTCGACGCCATGGAGGAGATGAGTGAACCTCGGCGCCTGGGAGGAGATGAGTGGACCTCGGCGACTGGGAGAAGATGAGTGGACCTCGGCGCCATGGAGGAGATGAGTTGACCTCGGCACCAGGGAGAATATTAGTGGACCTCGGCAACAGGGAGGAGATTAGTGGACCTCGGCGACAGGGAGGAGATAAGTGGACCTCGGCGGCAGGGAGGAGATGAGTGGACTTCGGCGCCATGGAGGAGATGAGTGGACCTCGGCGACAGGGAGGAGATAAGTGGACCTCGGCGCCAGGGAGGAGATGAGTGGACCTCGGCGACAGGGAGGAGATAATTGGACCTCGGCGCCAGGGAGGAGATGAGTGGACCTCGGCGCCTGATAGGAGATGAGTGGACTTTGGTGCCAGGGAGGAGATGGGTGGACCTCGGCGCCAGTGACGAAATATACTTACACTGCTCCAGCGTTAGCATATTGGTATATAGATGTATTTGAATGATAGGCCTCTCGCTGTTACCTAGACATCGGCCTTATTGTGTAGCAATGTAACCAACGTCAATGCAATAGCACGTGCACTATAAACACGTGGCCTGCGTTGGTTTCAGAGACACACTCGTCGTCACGCTGGGAAACTGTTTAACAAGCATCTTCGCGGGATTTGTCATCTTCAGCTTCATCGGCTTCATGGCGGGCGAGATGAACACCGAAGTAGAGAATGTCGTCGATAAAGGTCAGTGTCACAGATATGTCTTGTCGCAAGCAAACGTTTGTACCTCATTAATAAGGTCGCCTTCGTAATTGGTACCAATGACCTGAATGACGAGACAATCCTCTCCGAATACAGTCTTGAAATCTTTCAGACAGGTGTGATGAATAAACGGTATATTCCGCAGGCTAAGTCGTCCCTTTCTCGCAATGGTTCTTCGCTCTACATTCCACACAAATGGCGATGTCTACTGTGTATTGACAACGCTGGCGATCTAATTCAATGTGCAATCAACTTACCTGGTGGTGTGAATAGTTAATACCTCCGCAATATACAAAGAAAACTTCGTTCCGAGAGCATGTTGCTGCTTGATGTGCCCAAACCCGGGACTGAGCTGTATGTCAGAACCCTCTTCGCCGCTGCCCCCTCACCGTGGGACAATATCCCACTTGCTCCTCGCCGCACTTCCTGATGCCTACAGAAGACAACTGTGGCGACACGCTTGTTTAATCGTATCAGACATTTGATATTAAAGTTATTGACTGGTGTTTTAAAGACTTCGGTATTTTAGCAATAGTCTTAAATTTGAACGAATGGATGATATAACAATTTAATATGTAGAAGTTGTTTTTTACTTAATGTTCCTGGAAAGCGTCTTAATTGTGCCACGTCCTTTGCTGCCTCAGCAAAGCACGTTATTGATTAAATTTGGTTCGATTCTTTCAGGACCCGGCTTGGCATTCATCGTATACCCAGAAGCCGTCAGCAGGATGGTCGGAGCCCCGCTGTGGGCTATCCTCTTCTTCCTTATGCTCATCACCCTCGGCCTAGACAGCCAGGTACGTGACGTGCATGGATGCATGTCGTTCAACGTGCAAGTGCATGCATGAAAGCATGAGCAATAAATAAGTTATGCAGTTACATATACTTAGTAAAACAAACTACTAACTTGGCTAACCCCAATCTTTGATATCAGTTTAATTTTGCCCTATTTGTTGACTTGTTTATCTTCTGAAATATTGTAAATAAATGGGTCATTTGTGCCTTTTGGATGATACACCAGACTGGTTGGAACTTTAAAATTATCCGCACAGTTTTGCCACAGGATCAGTGTAGAACGCCAGTTATAGTAATTGCAAATTAATCCTAACTTTTAGTTACAAAGCGTTCGGCTTTTCAATGTGGTTGCTAAATGTATTATGAAGGTATGTGCATGGTAACTAGGTAGAGTGGTATGCACTGGGTATATTATAATCGCGATGTGTTCAGTTCACGATGCTGGAGACGGTTCTGACGTCGATGATGGACCAGTTCAAGGCGATCCGGAGACACAAGACGAAGCTGACACTGGTGACGTGTGTCGTCTTCTTCCTCCTCGGCCTGCCACTCTGTACAAGGGTTTGTTGACCACCATAATATTAAGCATCATCTATTCAACTATTTACATACTCCTCATTTTGCTTTGCAAACATATTTCTACTATGTTCTCTGCGTCCGTCCATTGAAATGCCTCAACATTTACTTCATACCATGCATTTTGTATGTGATTCGTAAAGTTTACGCAGCATGTTCATCAACTATCCCCTCACTTAGTCTGCCGACACTATTTAGAGCCTCAAGGTGGGTTTTGGCGAGCCTCAAGTGGGAGAACACTTTCAAGTTTTTTGAAAGCTTCAGCCCCCTACTAATCACGTTCCGACGCCAGTGCTACTTAACAGATTAACTATTAAAATATATTATTAATAAAACCATCTCTAAAATAGCTCAAATGAAACGTTAATGAGTATAATTATTCTTCTAACCAGTCTACATAGATACCCGTTATGTGCGAGACGTAATGCGTACTTTCCGGAAAGTTGTACGTGCGTGACGCGTGTACGTTTCAGGGAGGACCGTATCTGCTACAGCTGATGGACACGTACGCAGGCGGTTGGTCTCTCCTCATTGTCGGAGTCCTCGAGTGTGCAGCCGTCGGCTGGCTATACGGTCAGTTTGGCCACGCCAGATTTGGCCCTCGCCAAAATTGGCCCCCAAACTTACAACAATTTCTTGGTTGAAATTCGCAATTTTGATTTGAAATTCTGTATAAACGCATATCACGTGTTTATTGGTAAATCAGCCTACCACCTATTACGTGAACATTCCATGTTCGATCGAGTGTTGCCTTCTAACTTGCCAAGAAATACCTGGTTAACCTATTTCTGCTTTTAATTTAACGTTCTAGACATTTCACGTGATTATAATGATAGTACTATGTAAGTTTTACAATAATAATATACCTATAGCTCCCAAAAATATGAGTTAATTGAAAGAGAATTCTATACTGTTCATGCTTTAGTCGTGATGCAGTGGTTCTGGTTATTATATTGCAGGCAGTGGACGCTTCAGCAACGACATATCCATCATGATCGGTTCGACCC
>CM034531.1:3664704-3699704 GCA_020002185.1 Paraescarpia echinospica | reverse complement strand
CAACTACGGTACAACGTATTGTTCGAGGGCAACGTACGTCTTGTTTGAGAGCAGCGTATGACGAGCAACTATCGTACAACCTCTCGTCCGAAAGCAGCGTATGAAAATGTTGTGCAACAACATGTCATACTAGCTCGACACGTGACGTAAAAGAATCGTACCAGAAGATATCATACTAGATTGGCACGTGACGTGAAAGTGTCGTGCCAGAAGATATCGCACTAGATCGGAATGTGAAGTGAAAGTATCATACCACAACATATCGCACTAGATCTACATCTGACTTAAAAGTATCGTACCACAATATGTCGTACTAGACCTGATTGTGAGGTGAAAGTATTGCATTACAAGATATTGTACTGCACGTGGCGTGAATGTATCATACCACACCACCATCATACCATATTGCATTTGACGTGAATCGCACCACAGCATTTCATATTGTAGATCAGTACGTGATAAAAATAGTTTCGTAGGCCTACAATGTCTTAATAGATCGGTATGTCATGTGAAAAACTCCTACAACAGATCTCACGAAATCGGCGTGAGATGTGAAATGAGACATACATGTTATGACATCCTCACACTGGTGTAACCTGTTCACGTACGAGATCTGGATGTGACGTGCACATTTCAAAAAACTAAATAGTGTATGATGCTGCCTCATCATGTTCACCTGCAATACAGTACTGTAACGCGCAGAGAACAGCATATGTGACGTTTTATTCGTCTGAACATGTGTGCACATCCACAAGTGTTTACAACGAGGCATTTCTTTTTCGTTCTGTGCGTCCGAACCTTTAGTTAATGTTATGGTCTAACTTGAAGACAATGTGTCAATTGAGTTAGTATAACGTGACTTTCGAGTTAGATAGCTTAGCTGTCATGTCGCACAAGGTAGTCAGTCAATACTTGATATCCGTATCGCAGTATGAATTCGGTGTAGAATTGCAGTACATGTTTTTTACTTCAAATTATAGACGTTTTCTAGTTAAAAAAAGTGTTTTGTGTTGTGTAATTCGTCTCTTGAATGTGTTGATCTCATCGCCGTTTGCATTCTTGACACTGCTCTCAATATATGGTCACAGAACTTGGGTTGTCAACGGTAGACCGGAGTCCATTTCCGAGGTTACTGCATGTGACTGTCTCCGTTGTCATTCATCCATTCTGTGGGTTTGAATGTCCGAGGTGGAGAACATGACATTTGTGAAGATGGAAGTTCATTTGAATCTTTTTTGACCATTGTTGAAGTTTTGTCAGGTCTTCTTGAAGAGAGTTGGAGGAGTTGGCGCCATCTGTGACTGAGTGCTGCGTCATAAATGTAACTGCAATAACAAATACGGCCAGAATCGTCTTCTAAATATAATTGCAAATACTTGTAATCGCAATCGACTGCTGGTGTAATATTTGTTTTTCAAAAGCACATAATAGTGTATCTTTTTAAACCTCAGACAAATTGCTGTTGTACTTATAATGCATTGGGTTCAACATAGTTGTGGGGGTGACGTGTCCAACAGCACTGCACCTTATCAAGTCTGTTCGCGATTCCTTCGCTAGCGGAGCTACGCAGACAAGCGGTTCCCAACCCAACGTGTGACGCCACTTCTAAATCAACAACACCCCTCCTCCCCCGTCTTCCGATGTCATGAACCAATGGCGACAGCGGAGGAGTGATAAACAGAAGCTCCGGGTTGGCTCAGCCCCCCTCGATGTTAATTTCATGCCGACGCCAACATGATGTATATAAGGTTATAGTCGTCGAGTGTTGTCACTACTGGGTATTAGGTGCCGAACAAAGCAGACATTCTCTTTGAAACTTCTCCAGCTCTGAAGCCATCTTCTTGTATGTTGTCCAGAGCGTCACGGCCATCGTTCACGTGGGTACAAGTACCAAAGCCTAGATTTTGCGGTATTTTTCAACCAACCACTGCGGATTCTCAACACTCCTCCAATAGCACCCAATTGAGGCTCCCCAAAATGCCTCAAATTCCACGTACACCCGACCCCCCGTCCGATACCTCCAACAAAACCCCCCTTGCTACTAGCTTCCAACTGCTCCCCACTGGAGCATTCACCAAACCTCCAACTATACCCCCTGAAGCACAAAAAAACTCAAACCTTCATCCCTTAACTTTAGACGCCCAACTGTACCATTTGCCTTTGGGAATCCTAAACAAAATCAAACTATACGGGTCCATTTGATACCACCAAAATGTACACACCCTTGACGCTCCCAAATAACTCCAATTACACCCCATTTTCCTCCTATGTCTTCAATTATCAAATCAAATAAAATTATTTTGCAACAACAACAGCATAACACTATACATACACAAAACAACAGTTTAAAAATTTAAGTTGTGTTGCATGGTGGTCACATGGCATGTTATATGCCGTCTTCCTGTGACCCCATAACCATATATTTCGAATTATATTTACATATGTATGATATCTTCTGTGTGACAACGGACTGGGGATGCGATGGAGAAGGAAACGAATTAGTGTAAGAAATTACTGTTAAAAAACAATGATAAGAAATTTGTGCGGATCCAAACATAGATATAAAAAGTAATCAATTATTTAATTGTATTCCGCATATCTGGGATTTAGGCAATGCACGTGGCTAAAATAGTTGTCTAGATATTGATTGGATAATAACAATTTGATTTTTTGTCTGGATTTGACGTTTTGAATTTTATAATCGAGTTTACACCATAGTTTTAGAAAATGATGTTTAGGTAATTTAAATGAAAACTGTGTTCTGGGCTTCTCTATATATAAGAGGTTACGTTGTCTAGTAATTCTGGTGTTAGTGGCTAGATTCGTTTTTGGTATATAATGTTTGAAGGATGTAGGCAGTGTGTCATTGTGACAGTCATACATAAATAGTGAGACATGCAACCTGTGAATATCAGTGAGTTTAAGTATATTTTCAGATTATATATTTCTATATATATTTTTTTTTATTATTCGTATAGCCTTTTATTTTACAGTATGACTATAATAATAATAATAAATAACTTCTTAAGCGCCAATATCCTCAGACAATCCGAGCTCAGTGGCGCACCAAAACCAAAGGATTAAGCATTCTCGTACTCGTGTGCTAGGCGAAATTCGTCAACAAATGGATGGATGTGCTAGGAAGCTAGGGAGGATAGGCGATATTGAAAAGATAGGTTTTTAGGTGACGACGAAATGTAACAATATTTTCTGCTAATTTAATATTAACGGGAAACGAATTCCATATAGTTGGCGCGCAACTGAAAAAGCTTGAGTTCCAGCCTTTGTCTTAACTCTAGGAACAGAGAGCAACTTCGAACTAGACGACCGAAGTTGTCTGGCTTGTCTGGCTGGTGTGAGCATTGAGTGTAAATAACTAGGTTGTTTGGATGAAAGGGCTTGGTAGGTGATTGTGCAGATCTTAAACATAATGCGATATCGCACGGGGAGCCAGTGCAGTGATTTTAGAAGTGGCACTGAGCGGGAGAATCGAGGAGATTGTGTGACTACTCTTGCTAAACAATTTTGGACGCGTTGTAGTTTTACAATATCCTTGATAGCAATATTATGAAGGAGGGAATTGCAATAATCTAATCTGCTGCTAACAAGAGCTGTTGCGATAGTCTTAGCGACAGAAAGCGACATGTGTCGGCGAATGCGGCGAAGATCACGGATATGATAAAAACAGCAACGGCATGTTTGCGATATGTGTTGTCTGAAATTGAAGTCGCAATCAAAGGTCACTCCTAGATTCCGTACTGATGCTGCTGGTGTGATAGTTTGACTCAGGATTCATGTTGGAAAAAAGTCATTTAGTTTACCTCGCTGCATTGGAGTACCAATGATGAGGAATTCAGTTTTGTCTGCATTTAACTTTAATTTACTATCGGTCATCCATGAAAAAACATCTTGGAGACAATCGTTGAGTCGGTTTAGAGAATGACTTGTATCGGGCGTGGCCAAGGAAATGTAGATCTGTGTGTCATCTGCATAAAGGTGATGATCCAAGTTATGACTTTGGATTACAGAGCTGAGTGGCATAGTGTAGAGAGTGAAAAGCAAAGGCCCAAGAACGGAACCCTGGGGAATGCCACATGAAGTGGGGAGTGAGGTTGAAAAGTAATTATCTATCTTTATACATTGATGTCTATTGGTTAGATATGAAGAAAACCAGGTCAGAGCTGTGCCAGATATGCCATACCACAATGATAAACGTTTGACAAGAGTGTTGTGATCAATGGTATCAAAGGCGGCAGACAGATCAAGCAAGGTAAGTGCAGTTACGTTTGCCTTTGTCAATGTTTAATATAACATCATTGTGTACTTTTAGGAGAGCAGTCTCAGTAGAATGAAATTGTTTGTATGCTGATTGGAGCACACAGGATAAGCAAGTTGAGCTAATATGACGCCTTAGACGGCTTGCTACGACTTTCTCAAGTATCTTAGAAATAAAGCTAAGATTAGAAATTGGCCTATAATTTTTGAAATCATCTTTTGGCAGAGAAGTTTTCTTGAGAACAGGATTTACATGAGCGTGTTTAAAATCATCTGGGAATTTACCCGAACTTATTGATAAATTTATGATATTCGTTATTGTACCAAGTAAAGAGTCAAGACATGCTTTTAGTAGTATGGTTGGTAATGGATCGAGATCGCATGACTTATTTGGGGAGGACATTATTATTTTCCTCACTTCATCAACTGTGGCTGGCTCAAACAATACAAGTGGAGAATTTACTTGTGGGGAGTCCACATTTACAGTACTTAAAGTGTGACATGGAAAAGCAGAACGTATAAGACTTATTTTATCTTTGAAATGACAAGAAAACGAGTCACACACAGATTTGACTGACACATGACTAGGTAGAGATGGAGGCGGCCGTCTATGTAAAATATGATTTATGCAGTTCCATAGCTGACGTGGGTTATCAGAGTTACTCGAGACCATGTTTGTGTAATAATTTGATTTAGCTTTGGTCATTTGTCTGTTGCAGTAGTGACACTGTTTAGAATATCGTGATCTGTCCAAAGGCGAGCGTGATTTGCGCCATACACGTTCAAGATAGCGCCGGCGCTTTTTAGATTGTAGAATTTCAGGATTCATCCATGGAGCATGTGGCTTTTGGGACACATATTTAGATCTCAGGGGTGCATGTTTATTAAGTAATATATATTCAAACGAAACTCTGTTCACAGCGAGTGGTTCGGCAATATTGTACCTGACCTCCACCCACCCCCATACAACAGGGAACAAGAAGGAAAGCAATGAGCCCTGGATAATCGAGGTTATTATATAAATACGTGTGACAGTGGAGCCACGTGGTGGGTTTGGGGATTGCAAGTGACAAGTGGAGCCCTCTGGGGACTCATTGGCTACTTTCACATTAACGGAAGTAAACTAACCTCGGTGGAAACGCAGACGTAATATTTAGTTGTTTTGTACATCTTGATCGTTATGGGATAGTAAGTGTAATGTTTTGTTCACATGAAATGTTTATATGAATGTTAAATATACGTGGAAAAGTTTGGCGGCTCTAGGTATTATGTTCATGGTCAGAAAGTAAGATTGTGATTAGTTAAACTTCCTGATCTGAACTTGCCTGGCTGAGCCTGAAATTGTGAAGATGCAGGCGGAATCCCGGCGTTGTGATCCGCAGACGGTCATACGACAACTTCCTGTCAAGGTGTGGACGAGTCTAAAACGCTTGCTAGATCCTAATGATAAGTGGAAAGAACTTGCCAGCGTTATAAAAGCTCGAGATGGAACCATGAAATTCAACAACGACGATATTTTGTAAGTATTCACAAACACACACACGACGTCACACAGTGAGTTAGTAAGTTACACACTTAGACTTAGTCTTAGCGTCTTAGTCTTAGCGTCTTAGTCTTAGCGTCTTAGTCTTAGCGTCTTAGTCTTAGACTTAGTCTCAATGAGTGACAGTGTCAGTGACATCAGTGACACTGTCACTCATTGAGACTGAGTTAGTTACGAAAGATAAGTTGAGTTTTCTTGTTCATGCATACTGGATCACTCGGTTTCTGCCTTACGGAACCATAATATGCAGTTTACGCCAACAATTCTTGAAACAGTTCAGCAACATATCAATATTACCAATGATAACCACTTATTTCATCAATGGCATGCAAACAAAGTGTCAAATGAGTCGTTTTTAGTTAAATACTTACATTATTCGTAAGACGATAATCACTTCACGCGCCAAACGGAAGCACTCGGTGTCTGCCTCATGGATATATGGCAAGCTGTAGATGGCAATAAATGAGTTTAATGCGTAAACTTCACAGGGTCGTCATTGTGTGTTGATAACTTTCATGGGATGATTAATGTAAATATATGCGTACATTATAAACTGCTGAAGCTAATTTCTAATTAATATTTCTGCAAATTGTAGCTGTTGAATTACAAAGATGACATTTCATTTATGTAATGGTCATAAATACACACTGCAATGCCCGCAATTATTTTGCTGTGCATACCTGATGCAGTGCCTGCGATTTATTTATATTACACGTGATGTTAATGAAAGATATATGTAATTAATAAAAAAGCAGTGTTAATGATTTACAAATTAAATATATGAGCTGCTAATGTAATTTCCAGGTATAAGTATTTTAATGAAGAAAATGTTGGATATAGACATTGTAATGATACACAGAAAAGCATTTATTATAAAAGTTCATGTTTACAAGTGAAAGGGTATTTTAGCAAACACGGGGCAAATGATAATTAACTTGTTCTCCTGGATATCAAAGTGTCAGTTCTTATTGTGATAATCCATTAGCAAAAAACCTTCATGGCTTGGAGAGTGAATCACTCTTCTGAAAATTGGCAACAAAGGCAGTGAAAACACTGTGTGCACGTTGGTGCATGTCAGTCAGTAACGTTGGTGTATGTCTTAAATATATAATGTTATTTAAATTAATATGACACGTTTTTCTAATTATTCTAGCTTATATTACAATACTGGCTTGCCATAGTTCTTATATATGTGCTGAATAAAATACTTACAAAATATGTTGCAATGAAGTTGTGATGTTAGTTAAAACTAATCTGTTTCCTATTTTATAATAAAACGCATTCTACATATTATTCTAACTTTTTGATAACACAGGCTTGACATATATCTTCCATATAAGGCAATTACATTTCACGTGGGCAGTCCGAGAACTCGCACCAGCAGACGATGAAAATAATTTCCAGCAAATATACAACAGTGATTTTAATCTGGGTATTTATTTCATACACGCATTCCATCATGTGTTATACATCTAAACATGTTTCCATAAAACTGAAACAGCAGCATTTTCACGGATAATTTAATCTCGTTCGATTTTGCCGCTAGGCACTCTGATGCTTGGTCTTGCAAAACACGCTTGTATTCAAATGGCTTAGTGGCCTACCTAGCGGCGAGATCTTGCGAGATCTCAGATGGAGCAGAAACTGAGATAGGACAGAAACCAAGTAGGTGACTATACATACATACACACAACAGTATAACTATGTTAAAAATATATATTGGATAAGATAAAAAAAAATGTTAATTAACATCTCCCAATTAGAAGAAGCATACTTATTAATCAAATTATGATATCTAGATATCCATAATTTGGCTAATAAGTATGCTTCTTCTAATTGGGAGATGTTAATTAACAGTTTTTTTTATATTTTATGTATATATATATTAGTGTGCAATCATGTACTTACTTACAAGTATAATTATAACTTAATTTTTTAATCTAACCTCTACACCTGTTGAGCCAAAATGTTACATAGAATTCCGGTCATGGGCCGAACTTGTAATGAAGTCTGAGAAGCATGCTGGAAACCAGTAGGAATGTCAACAAATGACACCACTAATTCAGTGAGACGAGAACATACCTGGGCTTGTACTTACTTATTCCTTATTGCTCTGAGTAGAGCTTGTTACTTCTGCAATGCAATCTGTTGTTTGCTTCTTTCTTCAGTTCTTTCCATGTGGTTCCATATTTCTTTAGTTCCATTTCTGTGAATCTCCACCAGCTGTATGCCGTTTTTCGGTCTGCCTGCTTTCTACTTGTTTTCGCATAACAGTGCATTGGTCACATAATCAATGTTGTACTTTTCAAATAAAATTAAATTTATTTAGACACCACATATCTCTGCAAATAGATTGAGGGGTGTTTACAAACTAAAACATATAGCAAGGATACATTACGTAAGTGATTATAATATTACAATATATGTGTTACATAGCATAACAGAATAAAAACTACACATTTCGATTATCTATGTATGCCATTTATTATTAAAATATATATGTACCTATTTAAAAAGAAGTTATGAAAAGCCCTAATTACTTCAGAATAAAATTACATGGCATCACTGCTACATAAGCCTGCTTTGAAGCTTCTGCCCCTCAGGTGAGTTGTGCCCAGTACCAAATTTAGGGTAACAGAGTATATGATTCATAATTGATCATAATATATCAAACATAACTGCTGGTAGTTTATTGTAACATTATACAAAATAGCAAGGAAGAGAAAAGTGTTGTCTCAAGCACATTGATCGTAACTTTATAAAAAAAGTCCTGCATCACTAATGATTATCTGTATAATTTCTACCTGCAATTTTAAGTATGCAAAGAAAAGCGTCATTAAGGCCCAGTGCTGGTGCTGTAAAACAAATAAGTACACAGGTAGCTTAACTTTTTTTAATGTTTGTCATGGGCTGTTTTTATGTTTAATTGTGGCAACAGATATATATGCTATAGGGCAAATGTTTGATTTTAGAAATCTGGCTCATCAGCTGAGATATGGTCGCAGTCCAACAGAAATGGTGCTACAAACTTGGGCAATGGACAACGTGAATGCAGCAAGCCTGAGAGATGCTCTTGTTGAAGCTCACCTCATTCGTGCTGCAAACATTCTGAATGAGGTTCTTGGTGGTGAGAAAGTAGCACTACTACATATTGACACTCAGATAGAGTTATTTGTTAAATACTGCTCATTTCTAAGTAAAAATTACCTAATAACCACTTTAAGTTGAGACTTGTACAAGGAAAGAGGGTGGAATTTTTTAAGTTCTAAGGTAAAACCCCGAAAAATATTAATTTTGCTACAAGATATGCCACTAACAAAACCACATCTCTTCAGCATAGATTATAGCAGACATGTTTGCTCACTAAAACGTGACATAAATTATCTACTCTATGTTATAGAAAACAATTACCGACCATATTAGTGAAACAAATGGAACTATTATGAGTTTATAATGTACAGTTTGTAAAATAACACTTTATTACACACTGTATTGAGAAAAACACAGTTATTGTCATCATGCATTAAACCTTACCTTACCTAACCCCTGCTCCCCCCAGAGCATAAGGCGTCAACAAATGTCCTCCAGTGTTCCGTTGTCCAGGTGGAGTCCATTTTAGACCAGCTTGTTGTAAGCTGTTTCTGTCCATGCGAAGAACATGGCCAAGCCATCTCCACCTCCTTCGTTTCACTTCATCAACGATGTTGTTGGTGTTTGTGCGTTCCCATTCTTGTTTGTTATACGCTGCTCCCGATGCATTCTCAGGATTCGTCTGAGACACCTTCCTTCAAAACCTCCGAGTCGGCTCTCCATCACACCACTTAGGATTTCATACCTGTTGAGTAGTTGCAGAATGAACTGTTTTTAGTCCTTTGGCCGAAGGTCCAAGGGACTATTGCCATCACTCTGTGTCCTCCGTCCGCCGTTAGCTGCCGTATCTCAGAAACCGTTCAGCGACTTTTTCTCTAATTTTGCATAGACATATCTTAGGGCACTGCCACTATGCACGTGAATCTGTATTTGATTGAATCATTCTAAGGGCTCCCTTGGGCCTCCAAGGACCCCAAAACTGGTAAAAATGTAACATTTTGTCTATTTTTTCAAAAACTGTTCAGCAACTTTTTCTCTAATTTCATGTGGTAGTGTCACTGTACACAAGAAATCTGTATTTGATTGAATCATTCTAAGGGCACCTAATGACCCCCAAAAAGGACCCCAAAACTGGTAAATTTTCACATGTTGCCTATTTTTTCAAAAACTCTAAGTAACTTTTTCTCAAATTTTGCATAGACATTTCATATGGTAGTGCCACTATACACAATAAATCTGTATTTGATTCAATCATTCTAAGGGCTCCAAATGTCCTCTAAAATGCTAAATTTGTTAACTAACTGTAGCAGTATCTCTAGCAGGCTTCCAGTCCTTTTGTTCAACTAATCCCTTTCCCACAACATCTGTCACACCTCACTGTGGCTGGCTGTTTAAAGTGTGACTAATCTGCAATTGGTCACTGGCAGAGGCTTGGGTTAACAAACACAGCACCTTGTACTAGAAACAGAACACTATTCCCCTTCCCAAAACATCTGTCACATGCGGAGTCTGTGTCTTGTATGGATATATATTTTTATGCAGTTGTTTTATTTAAGCAGAAAGTTAATTGAAATTAGTTATTCTTAGGCCACAGAAAAGTAATTCCCGGTTTCTCATCGATGCATGTATTTAAAAATATGTGCCACAACATTTTATTTTCTATTATAATTATTCCTCTAAATGCAAAACATTTGATTAATAATTACCTACAGGGTTGTTTGATTTATGCCGGGCACTGCCACTTGTGGATTATTATTATTATAAAACTGCTCTGCTACTGCTTGGTGGACAGTAAGCTGCAACTGTCTTTGAGTTTGTTTACATTTTGACAAACTACTATTATATAGCACTAATTTTTGAATGAATCACATTTTGAGAATGCATGTCATTGTTTGCGGTGTAACTTTTGTATGCTTCATTTTCTGCTGCTACAAGTTGTGTTCATCTGAAAGATTATTCAATTACCTAACCAATGATAATACTTATGTTGTGGTGTTGGAAATATATAGCTTTGGTATATTGTACACGAGGGTTGTGATAGGAAACTATTGGACATTGCGACAGTCCAGAAAGACACTATGAGATGTGTCACTCAATATGTGAAGTGTGAATTTTAGATACTTCATTTTGTAGCGCTATGGATTATGATGGGCCTCTCCATTAGCTCCCTATATATTTATGTGAAATATATCATTATGTCATTAAAATATTTCAGAACAGGCTAACGCTAAGCTGCAACTGTCTTTGAGTTTGTTTACATTTTGACAAACTACTATTATATAGCACTCATTTTTGAATTGGCACGACTAATGCTAATATATCCCACAAAATGACTTCTATGGGAAACAACGTTGGTGTAAATTATCGTCCCATTATTCTTACTGACAAAGACCTGTAAGTTAGGTGAGTAACACCTTCTAAGTTCTGACAGCAGGACACTGCCTTCGGTGAAGTCGAGACAAAGGTTTGACAAAGGCTTCAAGTTAAAACAGTCTATCACCGTCCAGCTGACCCATTTTTTATTTTCTTTAGACTACATTTTGCTCTCAAATAATCTGTCCTCTTAATTTTATACATAAAGACTTAATCTGGCATAACTTTATACATTGTATACAATGTCTAATGTGTAATTGGTCACTGGCAGTAGCTTGTGTCAACAGACAGCATTAAGCCACTAGACCCCTGTTAAACTGGACAGTTGCCTGTAGGTTTTAAACTGTGTCAAACAGTGAGTCTACCTTTTGCTCTTAAATAATCTGTCCTCTTAGTTTTACACATAAAGACATAATCTGGCATAACTTGATAAGTCTTTGTAGCAGCACATTTGTACTTCCAGTGTATCATTGCAACATAACGTACATATTACATACTGTGTGCCACATTTGAATGTTGTGCATGTAATATTTCCATGCAATCCATTTGCATATATAATGTAAAACTTCAACAGCCGTTTTCTTCATTTTCACTTTTTGACCCCTACCATGTTCAATGCTCCATAACTTCGCCAATATTTGTAGCAGTCATAATTTTTGAAACCGTGTAAAGCACCCTACCAAACCTTTACAAGGATGTAAGAAAACAATGTTACAACTTTTCCGACTTATCACTCATTTGGTCAGCCGGGGTCACATATAGACGTATTAGTCCAAAGGACTTCAGGGCCACTTGGCCCATTTTTAAGTTTTAAAATCCAGTAGCCAAAAAGGTTGATGGCATCCTGTGGAGTAGTTATTGCTAACTTGCTTTCTTTAACTTGCTGTCAGTGTTGCCTTATTATATTAAATTATTGTGTAAATTATTATTATTAGTTAAGCTATGTTGGTTGCTGGATGAAATTATTTTCTTAGATACTATTCCTTGTATTTTGTACTGTTTGTTTTAGAGGAAGAATTAGAAGAATCACCAAAACAACCAGGTCAGTGTGTTAACATTTAGACAGACAGACCGACAATCAGAGAGACAGACATTTTGACCATAACAATATATTCGTTTTTACAAATTTGAACAATACCGTATTATCCCCTATAGACGCGCACTGCCTAATAGATGTGCACCCCTTTTACAGAAGTGAAACCACCCGCGAAAATTGATTTTTGGTAACGAACATGCACTTTGAAAATGCAAATTACTGTAATATTACTGCTGCTGTCACCACCTTGCAGATTCTGTCTAGATAATTCATTGTACTTTTTCTGTGAGGTGGCACCATATTTGCGAAGTCGGGCATGTTGTCATAATCATTTAAATCTAACAGTGCAAAACAAAGGGTTGAATTGTGATATTCACAATTGTGTAGCCGTCTGTAGCCACGAGGAATGGTCAAAACAATGAAGTGTGCTCTGATATCTGACTTGACGTCTTTGAGAGTCACTTCCTCTGTGCTCGCAGTTGGCCTTGAGGCTTGCCCCTTTGCATCACTGACACAGCACATGAGTTTGGATTATTTGACCTCCGATTCAGCACAGCAATGCCTAATGATGTCTTCTGGCTAGCATGATGATTGTCAGTTTAACACTGCTCAATGTATCAGTCTGGCGTTTGTCTGGACTCCGGAGTTATAAAACCGCAAGCATTACTGTCAGTAGCTGTTTGTTTCAAGTGGCATGTCGAACACCGTCTTCTGTCAACTGAACGCTAGATGTTTTGGTAGACGTGTAGACGTGCTGAATCAGTCTTTACTATGTGTTGTCTGTCTTAGAGTTGCACATGTGTGACGTGTATGCAATGTGTGCGTTCGTCCACCACTGGCAGCTTGTGCTATGTATGTCTTGTGATAAATCAATAGACACGCACCTAAGCCCTTGCACTTGCGCAGTGCGCGACTATTGGGTATAATATGATAAATATATATATTTGTTTCAGAAGTCGCCATTTCTGAACGTCCTACTTTAAACCCAGATCTTCCAGGTATGTTTTGTTCATGTACACAACACATAATATATTACATATGGTATCTATGCCATGCCAAAATTCCAGAAGAATTTCATGCTCAACAAAAACCCCTGCAGCTACACCCCTTGAGGCTAACCAAAAACCTCCAACTGCACCTCCTTGAGACTCACCAAAAACTTTCAGCTGCACCCCCTTGAAGCTCATCAAAAACCTCCAATTGCACCCCCTTGAGGCTCACCGAAAACCTCCAACTGCACTCCCTTGAAGCTCACCAAAACCCCCATCTGCATCCCCTTGAAGCTCACCAAAAACCTCCGACTACACCCCCTTGAAGCTCACCATAAACCTCCAACTGCACCCCCTTGAGGCTCACCAAAAATCTTCAACTGCACTCCTTCAAGGCTTACCAAAAACCACCAACTGCACCCCCTTAAGGCTCACCAACTGCACCCTCCTTCCAACTGACCTTCAAATGCACTCCCTTTGAGGCTCACCCAAAAATTTAAGTTATAACTGCACCTAAAAAACTACAATCTGGGAAATTTTCGTCTCCAGGAAGACAGCAGTTTCACAACAAATTATTTACAATTATTTACTTACTTATTAACCATTACGTCCTGTGGTGTTTAGGGCAGGGACAAAGTTCCTCCACCTCTGTCTGTCTCCGGCAATTCGCTGTATGGTGCCCCAGCTGTGGTTCATTTTCTTCAGCTCTGCCTCCACTGTTCTCCTCCCTGTTGTTTTTGGGCGCCGACGTTTTCGCTTCACTTCTGGTGTCCACCAGACAGCTGTTTTTGTGATGGCATCTGCTTCCATGCGAAGGACATGTCCAATCCACCTCCAGCGTCTTCTTTGAATGATGGTGGGCATGTCCTCCTGCTGGCATTGGGCAAGCAACTCCTGGTTGGATAGGGTTCTTGGCCAGAAGATCCTACATATAATTATACATATATATACGTCATTATGACTAATTATGCACTATCCATCAGGGGTTGGTGCCGATAAAAGCCAGTGACAGTACAAGGAATATCCACCAGTGTTGATGTCGATAGAAGTCAATGATAGTACAAGGAATATCCACCAGGGTTAGTGTCAATAGAAGCCAATGATAGTTCATCAATATGTTTTATACATGAATCTATTTAGATGTACATATGACTGAATTGATGTATGAAATTTGTGTACCTTGGTGAACACGTGTTCTGCTGACTTCAGGGGAGGTACATGAGTTTGGCTATGACACCTTGGAAGTGGCCACAGGGGGCTTCAACCCTACCCCCTTCAGAGAAGGGGGCAATCTTATTGGCTCCGGCGGTTTCGGTCATGTCTTTATAGGTAATGTAAGCAATGTGAACTGTCGAAGTGACAGCTAGAAATGGTTAGAATGTGTGTTGTTGATAAGAGAAAAGGTATAATATATTGCTTGTGTAAACTGTTTGCTTATGTGCCGAGCGAATATTCCGGCTCAGGCGTATTATCAAGAAATGTCAAGAGTAAAATAATAATAATAATGTACTTTATTTTTACACTCATATCCAAAGTACAACTATCTTCAAGAGTGTTGATGTTGAAATGCTAACACTTATAATGATTAATACAGCTACTAAAATGTGGGTAATAAAATTAAATGTATAAAAAGGCGTTTCATTAAACAAAAATGTACTAAACAAACGTAAGCTAGACTATCAGTTACCTTGTGTCTCACAGAAAGCAGTCAATGTCGGCCACACACCCACCATATGGAGAACTTTAATCTTGTACAGAATCCCACAGAAAAGGTGGTATCGGCAACTGAGAACATAAATAAACACCTACCGTATTCATTCTATTAAGCGTACATTACGATTAGCAAATATTTCAGACATGGAAATACGTCAAATTTTCATCACCAAGCTTTGAATCTAGTGTGATATTGGTATAAATTAAAACACAATGATGGATTCAACAGTCAGTGTTGGCATTGAGATCACTGTCACTGCGTTGGATGCTGCTAATAAGGGCAAGTACGCTTAATAAAATGAATACAGCATATGTTGTGCAATAAGAGAAGATGGCTGGCCCCACGTGGTGACCAGAGTCTGACAAAACAGCAAACTCTCTGCTTGGATAGACTGGGTCCTGACAGCTAGCAACCAAAGGCAATGAAGGGATTGTGTGGGTTGGAAAGAGTTGTTTGTCAAAACTGCACTTTGCTGATGACATTGCCACCCTTTGAAACACCACCCAATATCTACCACATCTCTTGGAGTCAGTCAGCTGATACGCTGGGGTTTGGTACTTGTAATCAATGACAAGAACACAAAAATAAATCTAACAAATTGCGAAATTACTGAAGAAAAGTTTATAAAATGAAAACAAAACAAGTTAATGCCAAAGGTGCTCTATTACAATAATATTGTTAAAAACTGCTGTGTTTTACAGGTGAAGGCAGCAATGGGAAAATTGCTGTGAAACGATTGGTTAATAATAACCAACTCTCCGATGAAGGCCAACAATCCCGCACCTCAGAAATTGCTCAACAGTTCAACAAAGAGATTGAAATATTGGCAAGGTTTGTTAATTAAAAATAATCAATTCATAAATACTGTTTTCTTGATTCTTTGGAAGGTGTTGTAACGTTGAAACAACAAGATCACTGGTATTGTTCCTTGCATTCAAATTAGCACTTTGTTATCGCATGGATGTTTGAAGACTAACGTCATCATGGTCACTTGGTAAGCCATCACAGGTATTTATACAATTCTACAGTTTCAATGTGTAACAACAAAAACTGCAAGTAGGGTTCACGGAATCAGCAAACAACATTATTAGAGTTGTCATAGATTTGGTCCAACACCTGTTACATGGACTCTATTGAATACACATACACATGATCAACACTCCACATACACATGATCAACACAGTCCACATGATCAACACAGTCCACATACCCATGATCAACACAGTCCACATTCACATGATCAATACAGTCCACATACACATGATCAACACAGTCCACATACACATGATCAACACATTCACATGATCAACACAGTCCACATTCACATGATCAACACAGTCCACAATCACATGATCAACACAGTCCACATTTACATGATCAACACAGTCCACATTTCCACCTACACATCCACTGTAAGTTACACACCATCTCTTACACATCCACTGTCAGTTACGTGGAGCACTCGACTGAGAGAACTCATGTTCAAATCCTGTGCGGCGGTGTCGAACCTTGGGCAAGTTCGTTTACTCTGCATTGCTTCATGCTGCATGTATGAATGAGTACCTGGCCATAGACAGTGGTGGGTATTTGTGTGCGAATAGTCTTCGCGCATTAATTGCAGCATGACTGAATGCTTCCCAGAGAAGTCGAGATGGTGTTCGATTGAACAGGTCTGCCAGGGAGTAAAGTGTAAAACACTTTGAGCAGTCCTGAGGACTGGATACTGCACTATATAAGAACTTACTTTACACACCATCCCTTACACATCTCCACAAACACATCCATGCAGTCAGTTACACACCATCTCTTACACATCTCCACTTACACATCCTCTGTCAGTACACACTATCTCTTACACATCTCCACTAACACATCCATGCTGTCAGTTACACACCATCTCTTACACATCTCCACTATCAGTTACACACCATCTCTTACACATATCCACTAACACATCCATGTTGTCAGTTACACACCATCTCTTACACATCTCCACTAACACATCCATGCTGTGAGTTACACACCATCTCTTACAAATCTCCTCTAACACATCCATGCTGTCGGTTACACACCATCTCTTACACATCTCCATTTACACATCCACTATCAGTTACACATTATCTCTTACACATCTCCACTTACACATCCACTGTCAGTTACACACCATCTCTTACACATCTCCACTAACACATCCTTGTTGTCAGTTACTCACCATCTCTTACATATCTCCACTTACACATCCACTGTCAGTTACACACCATCTCTTACACATCTCCATTAACACATCCTTGCTGTCAGTTACACACCATCTCTTACACATCTCCACTAACACATCCTTGCTGTCAGTTACACACCATCTCTTACACATCTCCACTATCACATCCATGCTGTCAATTACACACCATATTTTACACATCTCCACTTACACATCCACTGTCAGTTACACACCATCTCTTACACATCTCCACTAACACATCCATGCTGTCAGTTACACACCATCTCTTACACATCTCCACTTACACATCCACTGTCAGTTACACACTATCTCTTACACATCCATGCTGTCAGTTACACATCATATCTTACACATCTCCACTATCACATCCATGCTGTCAGTTACACACCATATCTTACACATCTCCACTATCACATCCATGCTGTCAGTTATACACCATATCTTACACATCTCCACTATCGCATCCATGCTGTCAGTTACACATCATATCTTACACATCTCCACTTACACATCCATGCTGTCAGTTACACATAATATCTTACACATCTCCACTATCACATCCATGCTGTCAGTTACACATCATATCTTACACATCTCCACTATCACATCCATGCTGTCAGTTATACACCATATCTTACACATCTCCACTATCGCATCCATGCTGTCAGTTACACATCATATCTTACACATCCACTATCAGTTACACACCATCTCTTACATATCTCCACTTACACATCCACTGTTAGTTACACACCATCTCTGACATATATCCACTTACACATCCACTGTCAGTTCCACACCATCTCTGACATATCTCCATTTACACATCCACTGTCAGTTACACACCATCTCTTACATATCTCCACTTACACATCCACTGTCAGTTACACACCATCTCTTACACATCTCCACTTACACATCCACTGTCAGTTACATACCATCTCTTACATATCTCCACTTACACATCCACTGTCAGTTACATACCATCTCTTACATATCTCCACTTACACATCCACTGTTATTTAAAATGCTTTGAGCAGTCATATGGACCAGATTACTTACTTACCTTGTTTAGTTAGTCCCTTAACCAACTTGGTCGTCGGGGGGACATAGCGATGCTGCAGCTGTGATATTTTGCCATTCTGTTAATGGTAAGGAGCTCTGGCACGGAGAAGGCCGTCCACTACTTGACATTGTCAAACCAACATTTTCTCTGATGTCCGTGGCGGTGTCTGCCCACCACTGTGCCCTGAAAAATAATTTTTGGGAGACTGACATGTCTTGTTATATGCCCAAACCATGCCAGTTTTCTTCTCTTGACAGTTGCCAGTAGAGGTTCTTGTGGGTCCACCAAGAATTTGATCTTGCTTAGCACATGTTCAATGGTATTATTACGGACCAGATACTGCACTATATAAGAACACACCTAGCAGTCTTGCGGGGATTAAACAATAATTTGCTTATATGGAATGCGCTGCTGACTAATATCACATCCACAATGTCTGTTGATTCTTTCATAACTTATGTGGTCCTACAACCTACTACTGTCTTTGCTTCATTCACTTAAATGCAACCTTTTTTCAGATTTAAACATCGCAACATCCTACAGTTGATTGGTTACTCAACAGATGGTCCCCATTACTGCATCGTCACAACGTACATGAAGAATGGCTGCCTGCAGGACCGACTTGCCTGTCTCGTACGTCTGTAGTCTACGCAACCATTGAATCCTCTGTTTACGCTTATTATCTTACACTTATGGTTTGCCTTCTTTCTTTGAAACATCATATATGTTATAAGTTGACTAAACTTACCTCTTGTTTCTGTTCCATAAAATGTAGGACAGCCTTATAAGAAACAGTGCAGTTAAGAACATGCATGGCCCCTATGATAACAACAATTTGTTGTTCTTAGTATCAATTTGCCATTCCGTAGTTGACATTAAACGGCTAAATTTAATATGTGCAGTTTGTTTGTAGGGAAACAAAAACACATTTTTGGTTTCATGCACTTAACAAAATTAATACAAACTAACCAGGTGCAACAAACAATCAACATTTTCACATCAGTAAACTGACCAATCAGCAACATACTACAACTGACATCATACAAAGAATTGAAAATTGCTGAAAATAAAGTTACTTCTAGAGCACTGAGTGACCACGATGATGCACTGTGGAACTTGTAGCAGTCTTTTATGGAGGAATGTAATACATCTAAGTACCATCTTCCATACATGTGGGAATTAATTTTACTACAGGGCAGTTATGGGTGTGAAACATACCTTTTAGCCATGTGTTCCACAGTGTTGCAATGCTGCGTTTGAAAATACCACAACTTTGTCATAAGTATATACAGTTTGTTCCATACTGTAGTCATATTCCAAACAAACAATGAAACCTGCACAAACTACAGATTTCCTCCACTGAAAGGTTTTATAACAACACAGTTGGAAGTAGTATGTCACTTATGAGATGAGATGTGATGACCCAACAAGATGTAGTTTGTAGCAGAGAGAAGAAATAGAAACAAATTAGTAGTATTGGTTTACAGAATGTGGAACATGAAAAATGTAACATGTCAAGCTGACGTTTGTGTCATGATTGTCTTCTTACAGGATGACACTGTGCCGCTGACAGTGTCACAGAGGATTGACATCGCTGTCGACGCAGCCCGTGCAATCAGTTATCTACATTCATATGAAGAAAAGCCAGTCATACATCGAGATGTGAAAAGGTAAGCCGTGAGATCAACAGTACTAATTTACTAAGCCACTCATTTTGTTATTTCTTTCCACAGTTTTCTATCCACACACACCATAAATATATACACCACACACACACGCATGCACATACACACAAGCACACACACATGAACATACATACCACACAAATGCATGCACACGTGCACACACCACACGCACACCAAATGCACACCACAGGCACACACTACGCACACACACATGAACACACCACACGCCACGTACATACTGCCACACACACACACTCACAGATACACACATACACACCACATGCACACCACGCACACACACATGCACACACCACGCACGCATACACACCAAGCACACATACATGCACATGCACACACATGCACACACGTACACACACTATTGCTATGATGCCACTGAGTGAATATTTTCAGTGCCAATGTGTTGTTGGATGACAACTTCACAGCCAAGTTGGCGGACTGTGCCCTGGCTCGGCCTGGCCCCACAAACAGCACGTCTTCCGTCACATTTACCAACCTCATCATAGGCACGACAGTCTACATGCCCCTCGAGTACAAGCTAGACGGAACCATCTCCACCAAGATCGACTCCTACAGCTATGGCGTGGTGAGTTGGCAGTTGGTAGTTAGAAAATGTTTAAACACTCATTCATTACATCCTTAGACGGTGTACAGGGGTCCAAATGAACCCCCTTTTTGAGAGTGTTTAAAATAGCAATACTTGTCAAGAGTTATCAATTTGTGAGAGAAAGTTCCTGAAAAATCATAAACAAATCCCCATTTTTGAGAGAATGATTTTGTTCAGTGGTGACGAGTTTGCAGTTGTAGGTTTTTGGTGATTGAGGGGGTGTAACTGAAAGTTTGTTGTGATTGAGGGGGTGCAATTGGAGGTTTTTGGTGATTGAGGGGGTGCAATTGGAGGTTTTCAAAATAATGGGACAGTGCATGCAGCTTTACCTAAAAGTTATGAACCAACTGACATGTCAGTGTCATTGTGTTTGTTGTACTTGGAACTGTGAAACTTATACATAAATTACTGCACTGTCATCAAGAAAACAGGTGTGAACTATGGAGATTGGGTTGTTTTTCTGGCAGGTGTTGCTGGAGTTACTAACTGGTCTGCCATCATATGACGAGACTCGAGAAGAGAGAGCACTGGTAGGTACAATCACACTCACTTTGCAGCTGTACTGGACTCTGGATGTAAAGAAATGTACTCAGTTGAATAACTATGAAATCCCTGTTGCGGCCTGCATTGGTTTATATACCTATTGATATTTAGGAAGACTGGGTATAAGGAAGAGTTTGACCAGGTCCCAGTTTGTTCCTAATTGCATTCACTGTAGTTATATTGCATTATTATAAGATGAACTTAGTAATTTTTTAACGTTTCTTTGTTTTTGTTTTTTTGTTTTATAATGCTCACAAAACAAACCTTACTCAGTATGACACATGCTTATGTCAATGGATGAATGAATCTCAACATGTATGGTTATCAAATGCATTTAGTGAATATTTTTGTGGATAATATACTACATTATGTGATGCACATATACAATTTGATACACACTGCATTTTCTTTGGCAAAGTAAAGACATTTTTTGTGGATACATATTAAGATTATGTGTATTTCGTCCAAATTAAACAAATTTAGCCTAAGTTACATTGCATAGTGAATCATTTGACCCAAATGTGTCACTAAAACACTAAGTGTTACCGGCTCTAGTAACACCTATTATGTTCACTTTTGTTATTCTTTTATTTTATGTTTGGAACGTCTTTTCAACTGTTTGTTGCCAGATGCCACATCAAACAAAATGTATTCTTTGGTACTACCGGACTGCCTTCCCAGTCTGATGGCTACTCCCATTGTGGTACACGATACCAGTCGATCCTCTATGGCACAAAATACATATGATAATTTATCGGAAGATAGAATACTACTAAATTTTGGTGGATCAGCTGCTAATAACCTACAACACATTCTCGGTAATTTACATGACAATAATGAAAACATAGCTATGATGACACGTTTGCCATACAAAGACACTTTAAAACTAAATGAAACTCTCGCTTCTACAAAAGATAGTTTTACAATCTTTAGCTTAAATGCTCAAAGCATTAACTCAAAAGTTTGATCACCTTTCTCCACTTTTACTGGACTTATGCAACAAAGACGTAGGTTTTAGCGCAATATGCTTGTAGGAAACGTGGCTCTCGGAGGACTCAGACTTGTCTCAATACCACATTTCTAATTATAATATTATCCATCAAGGCAAACAATGTACAGATCATGGAGGCCTATATATATCTACACGAACGTTACCAATATAACATAAGGAATCTATACGAGTCATCCAATGTTTGGGAGGGGCTTTTTATTTATATTTATGGAGCAAATCTAAAAAAACACATCACAGTAGGTAATATTTACAGACCACTGAAATTAAATAACACAGACATAATAATATCCACTTTTATTGGTGAGTTGGCACCAATTCTGTCAGAATTAGGAACGGAAAGCTCAGAAACAATAATTGTAGGAGATTTCAACCTTGATTTGCCGAAAGTGAACGATAGACAACAATTTGGGGGTTATTTTGATTTATTTTGTACAAATGGCTTTTATCCAAAGATCACTCTAACGACCCGTTTTTCTCTGAATAATTGTACACTCATCGATCAGATATATTGTAAGATCTCAAATGCCTCTAGAGTTTGTACAGCAGGTAGACTAATGAGTAATATATCAGACCATCTACCATATTTCATAAGCTTTAACAAATTACAAACTAAACAAAATACCCCAAAATATGTTAAAATTAGGACAAACACTGAACAATTTATTTTAAATTACTGTGAATCTGTAAGTTAATTATGCATTATGGAGAAACTAAATCAAGACCTTTCTGCAGACCCAAACATTAATGATGAAATACTTGAAGACATACTTACTCAACTATACAAAACTCATTTTCCAGTTAAAAGTGTCTGCTACAACAAGTATAAACATAACAAATCCAGCTGGATAACAGCTGGAATTATTAAGTCCGTAAAATATAAAAATAAACTGTATCGGAAACTAAAACAGACTCCACCAAATGACACTACTTCCAATGCCATGTCGGTTAATCTTCGTGTATATAAAAATATTCTAAATAAAACCAACCTATTTGACCAATTCAAATCAATTCAAATCAAAATACTAGGAAAACGTGGGATACCATCAAACAACTTATAAATAAAAACTACATACAATTTAAACTTCCAAATCACTTTCATATAAATGGATTACGTATTACCGACACCAAGCAGATTGCACATGAATTCAATGCGTTTTTTGTAAATATTGGAACTAAACTGGCCCAATCAATTCCCCACAAAAACCCTCAAAACATTTTAATAGTTATTTACAAAACAGGTCTCTTTCAATGTTTAATTTCAAACCAGTAACTGAAGATACTGTAATAAAAATCATCAAGGAATTTGACCCAAAGAGAAGTGTAGGTCATGATTCGATTTGAACAGTTTTACTAAAAAGAATTTATTTATTAATTGCTAAATCTTTGTCCTTAATTATTAACCAATCTCTTAGCACAGGTATATTTCCACAGAAACTAAAAATGGCCAAAGTTATTCCTTTGTATAAAAAAGATGATAAAACCTTGCTCAACAATTACAGACCAATTTCATTACATTCCCCTCAATTTCGAAAGTTTAAAAAAATTGTGTACGATCAAATATTTGACTAACTATAAACGAAAAATTACATTCAGTGGAAATGGCTACTCTCAAACTAACTGACACTATTCTTCAAAACTTAGATAACGGAAAAATTCACATTGCATTTTTTTTAGATTTGTCAAAAGCTTTTGATACTATAGACCACAATATTTTATTTAAAAAGCTTGAACACTACGGCATAAATGGTACTTCCCTAACTTGGCTAATGAGCTACCTAACATCTGACACATTATCTACAGTATTTCAACTGGCATCCCACAAGGGTCAATATTAGGACCCCTACTATTTACTCTATATATAAATGATATTCATCTCGCTAGCAATAAATTCAAGGCCATACCATATGCTGATGATACCACCGTCATCGGACCACTCTGTTCTTTCAAGTGCAATTCAAATATACAAAACTGTAATGTTGTCAGTGATAAGATAAACGATGAACTAAAACATATTAGTGAATGGTTATCTGTAAATAAGCTCTCTCTAGTCTAGATACAAGCAAAACTAAATATATGCTGTTTCATTTTCCACAACGAAATACCTCCGGTATAAAATTATCGTTAAAAACAGATGGTAAACCCATAGAGTGTGTACACACATTCAACTTTCTAGGCACTACTATTCAAGAAATGTTAGATTGGACTCCACACATTGACAAAATATCTAATAAAATATCATGAACCCTGGGAATTATGAATAAATTAAACACTTTCTACCTGGATATACATTAAAGACCATGTATAATTCATTAATTGTGCCACACCTCAACTGCAGCATTTTGTCATGGGGTTTTGATACAGATAGACTTTCTAAATTGCAGAAAAGGCCATCCGAATAATTTTCCTCAGTAAATGTAACTCACACACCGAACTTGCAATGAAATCTCTAAATCTATTAAAACTGAAAGATATCTTTACTTGTCAATGTGTGACGTTCTTTCATAAATTTGTACATAAACACGTTCCTAATTTTTTTACAAAACGCTGCATATCATGATTATCCCACAAGTCATCAAATTATCATCCCTTATAGACATATATCGAGAGCAAGAAAATGCATTAGATATTACCTACCAACTTTACTTAGAAAAATGCCACCCTGCATTTTGGATAAAATATACACACATAGCCTCTATGGTTTGTCCACATACCTGGTACACCAAACAATACTTATTAGCACTTTACAAAGATACTTGCACAGACACAAACTGCTACATAAACCCTTAGCCAACCAACATACATCTCGTACTGTCTTTCGATTTTTAAGGAATTGCATGTCTTTAACTTAAATATGTTCTGTATACCACGTTGGGAGGAGTAGAAATGTTTGTTACAGTTACAAGGGGCTGGGAGGAGTAGAAATGTTTGTTACAGTTACAAGTGGTTGGGAGGAGTAGAAATGTTTGTTACAGTTACAAGTGGCTGGGAGGAGTAGAAATGTTTGTTACAGTTACAAGTGGCTGGGAGGAGTAGAAATGTTTGTTACAGTTACAAGTGGCTGGGAGGAGTAGAAATGTTTGTTACAGTTACAAGTGGTTGGGAGGAGTAGAAATGTTTGTTACAGTTACAAGTGGCTGGGAGGAGTAGAAATGTTTGTTACAGTTACAAGTGGTTGGGAGGAGTAGAAATGTTTGTTACAGTTACAAGTGGTTGGGAGGAGTAGAAATGTTTGTTACAGTTACAAGTGGTTGGGAGGAGTAGAAATGTTTGTTACAGTTACAAGTGGTTGGGAGGAGTAGAAATGTTTGTTACAGTTACAAGTGGCTGGGAGGAGTAGAAATGTTTGTTACAGTTACAAGTGGCTGGGAGGAGTAGAAATGTTTGTTACAGTTACAAGTGGAATGTTTGTTACAGTTACAAGTGGCTGGGAGGAGTAGAAATGTTTGTTACAGTTACAAGTGGCTGGGAGGAGAAGAAATGTTTGTTACAGTTACAAGTGGCTGGGAGGAGTAGAAATGTTTGTTACAGTTACAAGTGGTTGGGAGGAGTAGAAATGTTTGTTACAGTTACAAGTGGTTGGGAGGAGTAGAAATGTTTGTTACAGTTACAAGTGGTTGGGAGGAGTAGAAATTTTGTTACAGTTACAAGTGGCTGGGAGGAGTAGAAATGTTTGTTACAGTTACAAGTGGTTGGGAGGAGTAGAAATGTTTGTTACAGTTACAAGTGGTTGGGAGGAGTAAAAATGTTTGTTACAGTTACAAGTGGTTGGGAGGAGTAAAAATGTTTGTTACAGTTACAAGTGGTTGGGAGGAGTAGAAATTTTGTTACAGTTACAAGTGGCTGGGAGGAGTAGAAATGTTTGTTACAGTTACAAGTGGCTGGGAGGAGTAGAAATGTTTGTTACAGTTACAAGTGGTTGGGAGGAGTAGAAATGTTTGTTACAGTTACAAGTGGCTGGGAGGAGTAGAAATGTTTGTTACAGTTACAAGTGGTTGGGAGGAGTAGAAATGTTTGTTACAGTTACAAGTGGCTGGGAGGAGTAGAAATGTTTGTTACAGTTACAAGTGGCTGGGAGGAGTAGAAATGTTTGTTACAGTTACAAGTGGCTGGGAGGAGTAGAAATGTTTGTTACAGTTACAAGTGGCTGGGAGGAGTAGAAATGTTTGTTACAGTTACAAGTGGTTGGGAGGAGTAGAAATGTTTGTTACAGTTACAAGTGGCTGGGAGGAGTAGACATGTTTGTTACAGTTACAAGTGGTTGGGAGGAGTAGAAATGTTTGTTACAGTTACAAGTGGCTGGGAGGAGTAGAAATGTTTGTTACAGTTACAAGTGGTTGGGAGGAGTAGAAATGTTTGTTACAGTTACAAGTGGTTGGGAGCAGTAGAAATGTTTGTTACAGTTACAAGTGGCTGGGAGGAGTAGAAATGTTTGTTACAGTTACAAGTGGCTGGGTGACTCTCACGTCAGCGGCATATTTATAATGTCTTAGTGAGAGTCTCCCGACAGAAATGTATTCTTTTTGATATTGTCGTTATATGATTTGTATTTGCTCATTTACTATCTGTCGAATAAAAATGTTCCAGTTCCAATATATTATGGTTAATATATGCTTACGATATTGTTATAATTTATAGCAACATTATAAGTACAGTGGAAGTTATGCACAAATCCTACCATCTTTTTTATAATGTGACGACGTCATGAAACATGCGGAGACTAACATTGTAAGTTATTTGATATCCAGTAATAACAAGTGAACTGTTTTTTTGTTGGATGTTAATGAATTATTTAATGCAGTAAGATACTACTATTCCATTTGGGGCAAACAGATGTCATTCCCTGTGTCTATGCATGTTATAAAGAACAACACAGGAAAACACAGAATTACCAGTATATTCTCAATATTATACATAAACTGTCAGACAAGTTGCCGAGATGAAGAAGATGTATGTATTTGTTCATCCTTGTCAGCCGGTACACATCGCAGAGGAGGTCGACCAGCCTGACGACATTCTGTCGTTGCTCGACCGAAGTGCCACTGATTGGCCAGGTTGTGTTGCCGTGGCGATCTACAATCTGGCTAAGAGATGCCTGGATTTGAGGAAGCGACGACCAGAGATCTCAGAGGTAATAGACTCAGTTGCGATACTCTATGTTAAAGGACAGTATTCCATTCGGTGTTAATATAAGACCATGTTATGCAGCAAAAACTTTATTTACTATAATATATTGAACGACAAAATTAGAATGAACCAATTAAGTGTTTCAGGAGGAAGCAGTTTGTTTACGTGGTAGCACGCTGTGTTGAGGTGAACCAATCAAGTGTTTCAGGAGGAAGCAGTTTGTTTATGTGGCAGCACGCTGTGTGTGAAGTAAACCAATCAAGTGTTTTGGGAGGAAGCAGTTTGTTTACATGGCAGCACGCTGTGTGTGAGGTGAACCAATCAAGTGTTTTGGGAGGAAGCAGTTTGTTTACGTGGCAGCACGCTGTGTGTGAAGTGAACCAATCAAGTGTTTTGGGAGGAAGCAGTTTGTTTACGTGGCAGCACGCTGTGTGTGAGGTGAACCAATCAAGTGTTTCAGGAGGAAGCAGTTTGTTTACGTGGCAGCACGCTGTGTGTGAAGTAAACCAATCAAGTGTTTTGGGAGGAAGCAGTTTGTTTACATGGCAGCACGCTGTGTGTGAGGTGAACCAATCAAGTGTTTTGGGAGGAAGCAGTTTGTTTACGTGGCAGCACGCTGTGTGTGAAGTGAACCAATCAAGTGTTTTGGGAGGAAGCAGTTTGTTTACGTGGCAGCACGCTGTGTGTGAGGTGAACCAATCAAGTGTTTCAGGAGGAAGCAGTTTGTTTATGTGGCAGCACGCTGTGTGTGAAGTGAACCAATCAAGTGTTTTGGGAGGAAGCAGTTTGTTTACGTGGCAGCACGCTGTGTGTGAGGTGAACCAATCAAGTGTTTCAGGAGGAAGCAGTTTGTTTATGTGGCAGCACGCTGTGTGTGAAGTAAACCAATCAAGTGTTTTGGGAGGAAGCAGTTTGTTTACATGGCAGCACGCTGTGTGTGAAGTGAACCAATCAAGTGTTTTGGGAGGAAGCAGTTTGTTTACGTGGCAGCACGCTGTGTTAAGGTGAACCAATCAAGTGTTTCAGGAGGAAGCAGTTTGTTTACATGGCAGCACGCTGTGTGTGAAGTAAACCAATCAAGTGTTTTGGGAGGAAGCAGTTTGTTTACATGACAGCACGCTGTGAGTGAGGTGAACCAATCAAGTGTTTCAGGAGGAAGCAGTTTGTTTACGTGGCAGCACGCTGTGTGTGTGAAGTAAACCAATCAAGTGTTTTGGGAGGAAGCAGTTTGTTTACATGACAGCACGCTGTGTGTGAGGTGAACCAATCAAGTGTTTCAGGAGGAAGCAGTTTGTTTACATGACAGCACGCTGTGTGTGAAGTAAACCAATCAAGTGTTTTGGGAGGAAGCAGTTTGTTTACGTGGCAGCACGCTGTGTGTGAGGTCAACCAATCAAGTGTTTCAGGAGGAAGCAGTTTGTTTACGTGGCAGCACGCTGTGTGTGAAGTAAACCAATCAAGTGTTTCAGGAGGAAGCAGTTTGTTTACGTGGCAGCACGCTGTGTGTGAGGTCAACCAATCAAGTGTTTCAGGAGGAAGCAGTTTGTTTACGTGGCAGCACGCTGTGTGTGAGGTGAACCAATCAAGTGTTTCAGGAGGAAGCAGTTTGTTTACGTGGCAGCACGCTGTGTGTGAGGTCAACCAATCAAGTGTTTCAGGAGGAAGCAGTTTGTTTACGTGGCAGCACGCTGTGTGTGAGGTGAACCAATCAAGTGTTTTGGGAGGAAGCAGTTTGTTTACGTGGCAGCACTCTGTGTGTGAGGTGAACCCATCAAGTGTTTTGGGAGGAAGCAGTTTGTTTACATGGCAGCACGCTGTGTGTGAGGTCAACCAATCAAGTGTTTCAGGAGGAAGCAGTTTGTTTACGTGGCAGCACGCTGTGTGTGAGGTCAACCAATCAAGTGTTTCAGGAGGAAGCAGTTTGTTTACGTGGCAGCACGCTGTGTGTGAGGTGAACCAATCAAGTGTTTCAGGAGGAAGCAGTTTGTTTACGTGGCAGCACACTGTGAGTGAGGTGAACCAATCAAGTGTTTCAGGAGGAAGCAGTTTGTTTATGTGGCAGCACACTGTGTGTGAAGTAAACCAATCAAGTGTTTCAGGAGGAAGCAGTTTGTTTACGTGGCAGCACGCTGTGTGTGAAGTAAACCAATCAAGTGTTTCAGGAGGAAGCAGTTTGTTTACGTGGCAGCACGCTGTGTGTGAGGTCAACCAATCAAGTGTTTCAGGAGGAAGCAGTTTGTTTACGTGGCAGCACGCTGTGTGTGAAGTAAACCAATCAAGTGTTTTGGGAGGAAGCAGTTTGTTTACATGGCAGCTCGCTGTGTGTGAGGTGAACCAATCAAGTGTTTTGGGAGGAAGCAGTTTGTTTACGTGGCAGCTCGCTGTGTGTGAGGTGAACCAATCAAGTGTTTCAGGAGGAAGCAGTTTGTTTACGTGGCAGCACGCTGTGTGTGAGGTGAACCAATCAAGTGTTTTGGGAGGAAGCAGTTTGTTTACGTGGCAGCTCGCTGTGTGTGAAGTGAACCAATCAAGTGTTTTGGGAGGAAGCAGTTTGTTTACGTGGCAGCTCGCTGTGTGTGAAGTGAACCAATCAAGTGTTTTGGGAGGAAGCAGTTTGTTTACATGGCAGCATGCTGTGTGTGAGGTGAACCAATCAAGTGTTTTGGGAGGAAGCAGTTTGTTTACGTGGCAGCAAGCTGTGTGTGAGGTGAACCAATCAAGTGTTTTGGGAGGAAGCAGTTTGTTTACGTGGCAGCTCGCTGTGTGTGAAGTGAACCAATCAAGTGTTTTGGGAGGAAGCAGTTTGTTTACATGGCAGCATGCTGTGTGTGAGGTGAACCAATCAAGTGTTTTGGGAGGAAGCAGTTTGTTTACATGGCAGCACACTGTGAGTGAGGTGAACCAATCAATTGTTTTGGGAGGAAGCAGTTTGTTTACATGGCAGCTCGCTGTGTGTGAAGTGACCACAAGGGTTTTGGGAGGAAGCAGTTTGTCAACTGTGTGTGAGGTGAACCAGTCAAGGGTTTTGGGAGGAAGCAGTTTGTTTACATGGCAGCACACTGTGTGTGAGGTGAACGAATCAAGTGTTGTGGGAGGAAGCAGTTTGTTTACGTGGCAGCACGCTGTGTGTGAAGTAAACCAATCAAGTGTTTCAGGAGGAAGCAGTTTGTTTACATGGCAGCACACTGTGAGTGAGGTGAACCAATCAAGTGTTTCAGGAGGAAGCAGTTTGTTTACATGGCAGCACACTGTGAGTGAGGTGAACCAATCAAGTGTTTCAGGAGGAAGCAGTTTGTTTACATGGCAGCACACTGTGTGTGAGGTGAACCAATCAATTGTTTTGGGAGGAAGCAGTTTGTTTACATGGCAGCACACTGTGTGTGAGGTGAACGAATCAAGTGTTGTGGGAGGAAGCAGTTTGTTTACGTGGCAGCACGCTGTGAGTGAGGTGAACCAATCAATTGTTTTGGGAGGAAGCAGTTTGTTTACGTGGCAGCACACTGTTTGTGAGGTGAACCAATCAATTGTTTTGGGAGGAAGCAGTTTGCTTACATGGCAGCACGCTGTGAGTGAGGTGAACCAAACAAGTGTTTTGGGAGGAAGCAGTTTGTTTACATGGCAGCACACTGTGAGTGAGGTGAACCAATCAAGTGTTTTGGGAGGAAGCAGTTTGTTTACGTGGCAGCACGCTGTGTGTGAGGTGAACCAATCAAGTGTTTTGGGAGGAAGCAGATTTTTTACATGGCAGCACGCTGTGAGTGAGGTGAACCAATCAAGTGTTTCAGGAGGAAGCAGTTTGCTTACATGGCAGCATGCTGTGTGTGAGGTGAACCAATCAAGTGTTTTGGGAGGAAGCAGTTTGCTTACGTGGCAGCACACTGTGTGTGAGGTGAACCAATCAAGTATTTCAGGAGGAAGCAGTTTGTTTACATGACAGCATGCTGTGTGTGAGGTGAACCAATCAAGTGTTTTGGGAGGAAGCAGTTTGTTTACGTGGCAGCACACTGTGTGTGAGGTGAACCAATCAAGTGTTTTGGGAGGAAGCAGTTTGCTTACGTGGCAGCACACTGTGTGTGAGGTGAACCAATCAAGTATTTCAGGAGGAAGCAGTTTGTTTACATGGCAGCACACTGTGAGTGAGGTGAACCAATCAAGTGTTTTGGGAGGAAGCAGTTTGTTTACGTGGCAGCACGCTGTGTGTGAGGTGAACCAATCAAGTGTTTTGGGAGGAAGCAGTTTGTTTACGTGGCAGAACGCTGTGGCTTCTGGTCTGGTTATTAATGACGTTATCATGATGTACATCCTGTAATAGGTCACCATGCACCATCAGGTCACGATTGGATTGCTCAGCAATTTTTTTAAACATCGAACTGTGGAATTCAAAAGTTGGTTCACCTTCGTTAAAACATATTTGGGCATTCAGCATGTTAGACTACATAATTGTTTACTATATAACATGATTTTACAATAAAAAGCGAATGGCCAACCTTCCTTTTACACACACTGTGGAGACAATTACAAATACCTGTTGGAATTTTAGGCGTGATGTACAGAAATATCAACATCCTGATTGTGTTGCAGTCATGCCTCAAGAATGCCTATTAAATGAGTATAAATCTGCATCATGTTTCTTGCTGGTTAGCCAACTCATAGCATACTCATATATTTATCACATGTCATTATCTACCATGTCACTAAGTATACATAAATGAAACTAAATTTGCTGCGTTTTGTCAGAAATCTGCCAAATATTAATAGTATTTGCTCATCAACCATTGTCAATCTGTCATTCGTATTAATACATGTGTGATGAATAAATAGTATTTGCTCATCAACCATTGTCAATTTGTCACTCGTATTAATACATGTATGATGAATAAATAGTATTTGCTCATCAACCATTGTCAGTCTGCCACTCGTATTAATACATGTGTGATGAATAAATAATATTTGCTCATCAACCATTGTCAATCTGTCACTCGTATTAATACATGTATGATGAATAAATAGTATTTGCTCATCAACCATTGTCAATCTGTCACTCGTATTAATACATGTGTGATGAATAAATAGTATTTGCTCATCAACCATTGTCAATCTGTCACTCGTATTATTACATGTGTGATGAATAAATAGTATTTGCGCATCAACCATTGTCAATCTGTCACTCGTATTAATACATGTGTGATGAATAAATAATATTTGCTCATCAACCATTGTCAGTCTGTCACTCGTATTAATACATGTGTGATGAATAAATAGTATTTGTTCATCAACCATTGTCAGTCTGTCACTTGTATTAATACATGTGTGATGAATAAATAGCATTTGCTCATCAACCATTGTCAGTCTGTCACTCGAATTATTTCATGTGTGATGAATAAATAGCATTTGCTCATCAACCATTGTCAGTCTGTCACTCGAATTATTACATGTGTGATGAATAAATAATATTTGCTCATCAACCATTGTCAATCTGTCACTCGAATTATTTAATGTGTGATGAATAAATAGTATTTGCTCATCAACCATTGTCAGTCTGTCACTCAAATTATTACATGTGTGATGAATAAATAGTATTTGCTCATCAACCATTGTCAAAATGTCACTCGTATTAATACATGTATGATGAATAAATAGTATTTGCTCATCAACCATTGTCAATCTGTCATTCGTATTAATACATGTGTGATGAATAAATAGTATTTGCTCATCAACCATTGTCAATATGTCACTCGTATTAATACATGTGTGATGAATAAATAGTATTTGCTCATCAACCATTGTCAGTCTGTCACTCGTATTAATACATGTGTGATGAATAAATAATATTTGCTCATCAACCATTGTCAGTCTGTCACTCGTATTAATACATGTGTGATGAATAAATAGTATTTGTTCATCAACCATTGTCAGTCTGTCACTCGTATTAATACATGTGTGATGAATAAATAGTATTTGCTCATCAACCATTGTCAGTCTGTCACTCATATTAATACATGTGTGATGATTAAATAGCATTTGCTCATCATCCATTGTCAGTCTGTCACTCGAATTATTACATGTGTGATGAATAAATAGCATTTGCTCATCAACCATTGTCAGTCTGTCACTCGAATTATTACATGTGTGATGAATAAATAATATTTGCTCATCAACCATTGTCAGCCTGTCACTCGAATTATTTCATGTGTGATGAATAAATAGTATTTGCTCACCAACCATTGTCAGCCTGTCACTCGTATTATTACATGTGTGATGAATAAATAATATTTGCTCATCAACCATTGTCAGCCTGTCACTCGAATTATTTCATGTGTGATGAATAAATAGTATTTGCTCATCAACCATTGTCAGCCTGTCACTCAAATTATTACATGTGTGATGAATAAATAGTATTTGCTCATCAACCATTGTCAGCCTGTCACTCGTATTATTACATGTGTGATGTATAAATAGTATTTGCTCATCAACCATAGTCAGTCCCTCGTATTATTACATGTGTGATGAATAAATAGTATTTGCTCATCAACCATTGTCAGTCTGTCACTCGAATTATTACATGTGTGATGAATAAATAGTATTTGCTCATCAACCATTGTCAGTCTGTCACTCGTATTATTACATGTGTGATGAATAAATAGTATTTGCTATTCAACCATTGTCAATCTGTCACTCGTATTAATACATGTGTGATGAATAAATAGTATTTGCTCATCAACCATTGTCAATCTGTCACTCGTATTATTACATGTGTGATGAATAAATAGTATTTGCTCATCAACCATTGTCAGTCTGTCACTCGTAATATTACATGTGTGATGAATAAATAGTATTTGCTCATCAACCATTGTCAATCTGTCACTGGTATTAATATGTGTGCTGAATAAAAGAAAATATATAAATAATCACAAAGTTTACAGTTGAAGCAAACCTTATTAAAACATGATACAGTCGAATTACTCACCAATAACAAACAAATATCTGTAATGTACCAGGGCCTTTGGGAATTCTGTAAATTTTAACGTTCAGTTGTAGCAGTGATCAAAAATTTGAATTATTTTTTAGTTAAAAAAATTTATGTTGTATTTGCATTTTTGCAGATTTTTACAGAAATGGAAACATACAAGAAAGCATGCCAAGCTGAAAGCCACCAAACATCATAGAGATGTTGTGTGGCAGACATGGAAAGAGAAAGTTGCAGCATAGTCAGAGCTGAAGCCTCTCTCTAGCAGTGGACTGTAGCTTTGTTTTGACAGGAGTACTATTAATGACATCACTGTTGAATTGGCTACCGTCAGGATGTAGTAAAACAAACCTGGAAATTCCAATGAAAACATCAATATTGATGGCAAATATTGATTGATTTTTAACAGACTATGCATTGCTATCCTTCAATATACAGTCAAACCTCACTTTGTAGTCACTTCAGTTATACAGCCACCTCACAATGAAGGTCACCTTCACAATTAAGGCCATCCTGGAACAGTCCCAAATTATTTTAGTAACTAAGTGTAGGAAATTAGTTCTGCTATTATGGTCACCTCACTATTCAGGTCAATTTTGTCCAGTCCCTAGGTGACCTTAGTAGTGTGAGGTTTCACTGTACATGAATACATAATTGATTTAAAGCACAACCTTGTATGGTTTACATGGACTTGAAAAAGGAAAAGTTCATTTCAGCTGCA
>CM034531.1:3587220-3663704 GCA_020002185.1 Paraescarpia echinospica | reverse complement strand
CAATCAAGTGTTTTGGGAGGAAGCAGTTTGTTTACATGGCAGCACACTGTGAGTGAGGTGAACCAATCAATTGTTTTGGGAGGAAGCAGTTTGTTTACATGGCAGCACACTGTGAGTGAGGTGAACCAATCAAGTGTTTTGGGAGGAAGCAGTTTGTTTACATGACAGCACACTGTGAGTGAGGTGAACCAATCAATTGTTTTGGGAGGAAGCAGTTTGTTTACATGACAGCACGCTGTGTGTGAGGTGAACCAATCAAGTGTTTTGGGAGGAAGCAGTTTGTTTACATGGCAGCACACTGTGAGTGAGGTGAACCAATCAATTGTTTTGGGAGGAAGCAGTTTGTTTACGTGGCAGCACGCTGTGTGTGAGGTGAACCAATCAAGTGTTTTGGGAGGAAGCAGATTGTTTACATGGCAGCACGCTGTGAGTGAGGTGAACCAATCAAGTGTTTCAGGAGGAAGCAGTTTGCTTACGTGGCAGCACTCTGTGTGTGAGGTGAACCCATCAAGTGTTTTGGGAGGAAGCAGTTTGTTTACGTGGCAGCACGCTGTGTGTGAGGTGAACCAATCAAGTGTTTTGGGAGGAAGCAGTTTGTTTACGTGGCAGCACGCTGTGTGTGAGGTGAACCAATCAATTGTTTTGGGAGGAAGCAGTTTGTTTACATGGCAGCACACTGTGAGTGAGGTGAACCAATCAATTGTTTTGGGAGGAAGCAGTTTGTTTACGTGGCAGCACGCTGTGTGTGAGGTGAACCAATCAAGTGTTTTGGGAGGAAGCAGTTTGTTTACATGGCAGCACGCTGTGTGTGAGGTGAACCAATCAAGTGTTTCAGGAGGAAGCAGTTTGCTTACGTGGCAGCACTCTGTGTGTGAGGTGAACCCATCAAGTGTTTTGGGAGGAAGCAGTTTGTTTACATGGCAGCACGCTGTGAGTGAGGTGAACCAATCAAGTGTTTCAGGAGGAAGCAGTTTGCTTACGTGGCAGCACTCTGTGTGTGAGGTGAACCCATCAAGTGTTTTGGGAGGAAGCAGTTTGTTTACATGGCAGCACACTGTGTGTGAGGTGAACCAATAAAGTATTTCAGGAGGAAGCAGTTTGTTTACATGACAGCACGCTGTGTGTGAGGTGAACCAATCAAGTGTTTTGGGAGGAAGCAGTTTGTTTACGTGGCAGAACGCTGTGGCTTCTGGTCTGGTTATTAATGACGTTATCATGATGTACATCCCGTAATAGGTCACCATGCACCATCAGGTCACGACCTTTCTTGAATTTATCCAACCACTATTTGGTGATTTCAGTGAGAGCACAGCAATTTTTTTAAACATCGAACTGTGGAATTCAAAAGTTGGTTCACCTTCGTTAAAACATATTTGGGCATTCAGCATGTTAGACTACATAATTGTTTACTATATAACATGATTTTACAATAAAAAGCGAATGGCCAACCTTCCTTTTACACACACTGTGGAGACAATTACAAATACCTGTTGGAATTTTAGGCGTGATGTACAGAAATATCAACATCCTGATTGTGTTGCAGTCATGCCTCAAGAATGCCTATTAAATGAGTATAAATCTGCATCATGTTTCTTGCTGGTTAGCCAACTCATAGCATACTCATATATTTATCACATGTCATTATCTACCATGTCACTAAGTATACATAAATGAAACTAAATTTGCTGCGTTTTGTCAGAAATCTGCCAAATATTAATAGTATTTGCTCATCAACCATTGTCAATCTGTCATTCGTATTAATACATGTGTGATGAATAAATAGTATTTGCTCATCAACCATTGTCAATTTGTCACTCGTATTAATACATGTATGATGAATAAATAGTATTTGCTCATCAACCATTGTCAGTCTGTCACTCGTATTAATACATGTGTGATGAATAAATAATATTTGCTCATCAACCATTGTCAATCTGTCACTCGTATTAATACATGTATGATGAATAAATAGTATTTGCTCATCAACCATTGTCAATCTGTCACTCGTATTAATACATGTGTGATGAATAAATAGTATTTGCTCATCAACCATTGTCAATCTGTCACTCGTATTATTACATGTGTGATGAATAAATAGTATTTGCTCATCAACCATTGTCAATCTGTCACTCGTATTAATACATGTGTGATGAATAAATTATATTTGCTCATCAACCATTGTCAATCTGTCACTCGTATTAATACATGTATGATGAATAAATAGTAATTGCTCATCAACCATTGTCAATCTGTCACTCGTATTAATACATGTGTGATGAATAAATAGTATTTGCGCATCAACCATTGTCAATCTGTCACTCGTATTAATACATGTGTGATGAATAAATAGTATTTGCTCATCAACCATTGTCAATCTGTCACTCATATTAATACATGTGTGATGAATAAATAATATTTGCTCATCAACCATTGTCAGTCTGTCACTCGTATTAATACATGTGTGATGAATAAATAGTATTTGTTCATCAACCATTGTCAGTCTGTCTCTCGTATTAATACATGTGTGATGAATAAATAGCATTTGCTCATCAACCATTGTCAGTCTGTCACTCGAATTATTACATGTGTGATGAATAAATAGCATTTGCTCATCAACCATTGTCAGTCTGTCACTCGAATTATTACATGTGTGATGAATAAATAATATTTTCTCATCAACCATTGTCAATCTGTCACTCAAATTATTTCATGTGTGATGAATAAATAGTATTTGCTCATCAACCATTGTCAGTCTGTCACTCAAATTATTACATGTGTGATGAATAAATAGTATTTGCTCATCAAACATTGTCAATCTGTCACTCGTATTAATACATGTATGATGAATAAATAGTATTTGCTCATCAACCATTGTCAATCTGTCACTCGTATTAATACATGTGTGATGAATAAATAGTATTTGCTCATCAACCATTGTGAATATGTCACTCGTATTAATACATGTGTGATGAATAAATAGTATTTGCTCATCAACCATTGTCAATCTGTCACTCGTATTAATACATGTGTGATGAATAAATAATATTTGCTCATCAACCATTGTCTGTCTGTCACTCGTATTAATACATGTGTGATGAATAAATAGTATTTGTTCATCAACCATTGTCAGTCTGTCACTCGTATTAATACATGTGTGATGAATAAATAGCATTTGCTCATCAACCATTGTCAGTCTGTCACTCGAATTATTACATGTGAGATGAATAAATAGTATTTGCTCATCAACCATTGTCAGTCTGTCACTCGAATTATTACATGTGTGATGAATAAATAATATTTGCTCATCAACCATTGTCAGCCTGTCACTCGAATTATTTCATGTGTGATGAATAAATAGTATTTGCTCATCAACCATTGTCAGCCTGTCACTCGTATTATTACATGTGTGATGAATAAATAATATTTGCTCATCAACCATTGTCAGCCTGTCACTCGAATTATTTCATGTGTGATGAATAAATAGTATTTGCTCATCAACCATTGTCAGCCTGTCACTCAAATTATTACATGTGTGATGAATAAATAGTATTTGTTCATCAACCATTGTCAGCCTGTCACTCGTATTATTACATGTGTGATGAATAAATAGTATTTGCTCATCAACCATTGTCAGTCCCTCGTATTATTACATGTGTGATGAATAAATAGTATTTGCTCATCAACCATTGTCAGTCTGTCACTCGAATTATTACATGTGTGATGAATAAATAGTATTTGCTCATCAACCATTGTCAGTCTGTCACTCGTATTATTACATGTGTGATGAATAAATAGTATTTGCTCATCAACCATTGTCAGTCTGTCACTCGTAATATTACATGTGTGATGAATAAATAGTATTTGCTCATCAACCATTGTCAATCTGTCACTGGTATTAATACGTGTGCTGAATAAAAGAAAATATATAAATAATCACAAAGGTTACAGTTGAAGCAAACCTTATTAAAACAGGATACAGCCAAATTACTCACCAATAACAAACAAATATCTGTAATGTACCAGGGCCTTTGGGAATTCTGTAAATTTTAACGTTCAGTTGTAGCAGTGATCAAAAATTTGAATTATTTTTTAGTTAAAAAAATTTATGTTGTATTTGCATTTTTCAGATTTTTACAGAAATGGAAACATACAAGAAAGCATGCCAAGCTGAAAGCCACCAAACATCATAGAGATGTTTTGTGGCAGACATGGAAAGAGAAAGTTGCAGCATAGTCAGAGCTGAAGCCTCTCTCTAGCAGTGGACTGTAGCTTTGTTTTGACAGGAGTACTATTAATGACATCACTGTTGAATTGGCTACCGTCAGGATGTAGTAAAACAAACCTGGAAATTCCAATGAAAACATCAATATTGATGGCAAATATTGATTGATTTTTAACAGACTATGCATTGCTATCCTTCAATATACAGTCAAACCTCACTTTGTAGTCACTTCAGTTATACAGCCACCTCACAATGAAGGTCACCTTCACAATTAAGGCCATCCTGGGACAGTCCCAAATTATTTTAGTAACTAAGTGTAGGAAATTAGTTCTGCTATTATGGTCACCTCACTATTCAGGTCAATTTTTCCCAGTCCCTAGGTGACCTTAGTAGTGTGAGGTTTCACTGTACATGAATACATAATTGATTTAAAGCACAACCTTGTATGGTTTACATGGACTTGAAAAAGGAAAAGTTCATTTCAGCTGCAGTGTGTAACAGGCAAGAATTTGGTTTTGACAGAAAAGGGTTATCCTGTTTATGCAACATTACTACATTGTCTTGCAACGTCTCAGTGCCCTAGGTGACTAAGCCAGGCATCAACACTGAATGCAAGTTGCAGTTATTTCTGCACTTAGCAGCGTGTTATCGTTTGTTTTGTTACACTTGCAAGAAGCACGTGTGTTTGTGTAACATCTCCATGGAAGGTTACTGAAGTGATACACTTGTTATGTTGGTCGTTACATGACAAACCATAACTTGTGTTATGCCTTTTATATAAGGACAGACATGTAGCAAGTGGATGTCTTTATTGTTCTGTAGTATACTAGTAATGGGCTGTCCTATGATATTGCCTTACCAGATATTACCACGGCAAAGTTAAATATAAACAAGTGCATGGTCACTGTGTTACATGATCTGGTTTGTTAGATGGGCAGATTACTTATATTTACATTCCGTACAAAGTACATGATCAGCATAATGTTTCATATAATAATATATACGTAAATTTGAATAATCTTGAACCGTTTTTAAAAAGTAGTGCCATTTTATTTTAGATGTTGAAGCTAAAAGCAACAATTTTAAAGTGCCTCATTCTTTTCTTTAATGTCAATTCTAAAAAACGGGTGCCATTCATATATTTTAAATTCCATGTTGGTTTAAGACTGGGGAACGCTTTGTTTCTGTGTGGTCTGTGTACTTTACAAACAGCGTATTACAAGAATACAACACTTCTGTATGTGATGTATATAGTGTTCTTTCAGATACTTATGCTTTTCATAATAAAATGTGCATTGTAATGATATGCTAAATATAATCAAGCGTGGATAATTGTTCATAAATATTTGTTTGGATGTGTGTTTAACAAGATTTAACAAGATTGCCATCCAGAAAATTAACTCTAGATGGCAGGTGGACAAGGAAGCCTTTTGACTTATCGAGAGCCCAATACTTTTTATCTACATGTGTCCTGCCCTTTTAAGGTGTGTCAATTTTATTTTTAAACATTCACGCTGCTAACACCAACACAATCAGGAGACAATCTATTCCATTCTTTACAGTCCTTTGTGAAAATGAGAACTTTCTTATATCTAATCTACGCTGCTCCTTTGCTAATGTAACTTCATGTCCCCTAGTCCTTCTATTTTTTAGTCCTATTTTTTTTAACTGAGAAAAAAATATTTCTATCAATATTTTTATAACCATTCAATATTTTAAACACTTCTATCTGATCTCCTCTCAATCTCCTGGTCTCTAGTGTTGTTAAACCCCATTTTTAAGCGTATTTCGTAACTAAGATCCCTCAGTTTTGGTATCATTTTAGTTGCTCTCCTCTACTCTTTTGGCATATCTATGTCCTTCCTGCAATATGGCCTCCATGCTTGTATACAATATTCAAAATCCAAGTATTTGATTTCCCTTTGAAGCGGCAATACCGCACTGCTCTGAAACCTTCATATCAGCACTAATGGTTAATCCTAAGTCCTTTTCTATTACAGTAGTACCTAGTATAGAACCTGCCATTGTATATTGTACATCTTCGTTCCCATATCCTGTGTGGAGGCATTTACATTGCCCAAAATTGAACATTTGCCATTTTTCAGACCATTTTATCAGTCTATCAAGATCATCTTGTAAATGCAGTCTATCTCCATCACGTTTAATCCTTCTAAAAACGTTTGTATCATCCGCAAATTTCAACACCTTGCTTGTTATATCATCATCCAAATTGTTGATATATATTAAGATTAATATAGGTCCCAGTACTGATCCCTGTGGTACCCCACTCAAAACTGATTTCCAGTTTGAAGCCTCCCCATCTGCTACTACCCGTTGTCTTCTGTTAAGCACTGTCGAAAGCTTTCTGAAAATCCTAAGTAGATGATATGTACTGGTGATCCCTCGTCTACCCACTTAGTGATATCTTCCAAAAAACATAACATTTGTTAAGCATGACCTCCCTTTTAGAAACCCATGTTGAGATCGGTTTAGAAAATCCACCATGTGATCTTTAATTAGTCTTTCTAATAATTTGCAAATCACTGATGTTAAACTCACTGGTTGGTAGTTCTCTTACTTGTTTCTGGAACCTTTTTAGTCCTTTGGCCAAAGGTCCAAGGGACTATTGCCATCACTCTGCGTCCTCCGTCCGCCGTCCGCCGTTAGCTGCCGTATCTCGGAAACTGTTCAGCAACTTTTTCTCTAATTTTGCATAGACATCTTAGGGCACTGCCACTATGCACAAGAAATCTGTATTTGATTTAATCATTTTAAGGGCTCCTTAGGGCCTCCAAGGACCCCAAAACTGGTAAAAATGTAACATTTGGCCTATTTTTTCAAAAACTGTTCAGCAACTTGTTTTCTAATTTTGCATAGATGTATCTTAGGGTGCTGCCACTATATACAAGAAACCTGTATTTGATTGAATCATTCTAAGGGGCCCCCAAAGTGTAAAAGTTTTACATTATCTAGTGATGTGGTTTTGAGAAGGGCCCTTGAGACCACACACAACAGTAGATTTTGTTTAATGTGCCACAGAGTCAACACCACGACTAATCTCTGCAGCCTAGTGCTACTGTTCCATTGAGACCTTGACTAATCTTTAATTGGTCACAGTGCCCAGGCAGAGTAGACACACTGGACCCCTGTTAGACTGAACAGTTGCCTAACACTTTTTATCTTCAAAACTATTGATTTTCTATAATTGCAAGTTGTGTATATTTTGATGTTCATTTAATTATTATAAAATGGTGTGACTGTGGTGTCTATTTGTTAAAGATGTATTGTCTGTAGAAACATGTAGGTGACAAACATAGAAAATTAATATTCTGTCACCTGTAGGTGACAAACATAGAAAATTAATATTCTGGACAACTAAAGAGTGAAATATCCTACACTTTATTGATATCAAATGCACTCTACTGTTCTGTTTACGCATGCCATGCCTTGTGTAGACATGATACTGTGTAAATCAATTGTATCAATATAGACTAATAATTACAGATTCACAATATAGTTGACACCTGAAACAACCAAATGTCAACCATTAGAAGAGTTGACATAGTTCCGCTATACACAAGCAAGAAATCTGTATTTGATTGAATCATTCTAGTGTCATCAGCATATAGTAGAACATACATTTTCTACATCATCATCCCTAAGATTGTTGTAAATTTCACCAGCTGCCATGTCAAGTCCGTTATAATTGTGACTAACAGTGTTCAAAATGATTCAGGTAAATAGCAAACAACAAAGGACACAAGTTTTCTCCTTGCCATACCTATACATCACATGAGAAGAAGGCTGACACAGCCTGGCCCTGATTTATATATGATTTAGCATTTTTGCATATGTTGTAAACAGCTTTCAACACAATACCATTAATACCGCATGAAATTATCTTAGACCACAGGGAGGACCGGTCTACTAAATCAAATGCTTTCTTAGAATCGATGAAGGCACAATAAAGCCTTTTGCGTTGAGACAAATAAAATTCAACCAATCCCTCTATTTGAACACTGCCTGTTCTTCACCTATTACATTAGCTTTGTTTAGGTATGTGGTCAGTCTGGTGTTCTGAACAATCACTAAGGATTAATGAACACTTGTGCAGAATGTCACCCACTTGGCAGGTTTAATTGATCTATTCAGCAATGAGGACACTGCTTAGGCCTCACTCTGGACACTGTCACTCACAGTGTTGTGTATTGTCTTAGTTGGTGCATTGAGCTAATCTACTTGACCATGAATCAGTGGTGGCTCTGGTTGTGTATTACACACAGCTGTGGAGCTAAGATTCTCTGCCTGCTGTTGTTTGATGGAAACTGTGACTAATCTGTAATTGGTCACTGGCAGTAGCTTGTGTCAACAGACAGCATTAAGCCACTAGACCCCTGTTAAACTGGACAGTTGCCTGTAGGTTTTAAACTGTGTCAAACACTGAGTCTACCTTTTGCTCTCAAATAATCTGTCCTCTTAGTGTTACACATGAAGACATAATCTGACATAACTTGATAAGTCTTTGTAGCAGCACATTTGTACTTCCAGTGTATCATTGCAACATAACATACATATTACATACTGTGTGCCACATTTGAATGTTGTGCATGCAATACTTCCATGCAATCCATTTGCATATATAATGTAAAACTTCAACAGCCGTTTTCTTCATTTTCACTTTTTGATCCCTACCATGTTCAATGCTCCATAACTTTGCCAATTTTTGTAGCAGTCATATTTTTTTAAACCGTGTAAAGCACCCTACCAAACCTTTACAAAGATGTAAGAAAACCATGTTACAATTTTTCCGACTTATCACTCATTTGGTCAGCCGGGGTCACATATAGACGTATTAGTCCAAAGGACTTCAGGGCCACTTGGCCCATTTTTTAAATAATGTTTGCTTCTTTCCATTCTAAAGGAACCACTCCCTCTTCTAATGACAAGTTGAAAACTGTTGCAAGTGGTATGCTAATTTAGTAGTAGTTTGGGCAGAATCCGATCCAATCCATGTGATCTATTATCCTTCATAGCCCTAATTTTCTTAGCTGCCATTTCCGGGGTTACAATTAACTGTCCTAAATAGTCTGATTCTGCCCCCTTGAACTTAGCCTCTGGTACTGGCAGTAAACTAATATCTTCCCTGGTAAACACTGAACTAACATACTCATTCAGGTCTTCTGCCATTAAGAATCCCTAGAATATTATAATTCCAGCACTATCTTCTAAAGGACCGACCTTATCCTGAACTTTTTTTGCTCCGAACATATGCATACAAACTCTTGCTGTCTTGTTTTATATTACAAGCTAAATTTTGTTCGTAGCTTCTCTTTGAATTTCTAATTTCAGTTGTAGCATGGTTTAGTGCTTCTTTATAAATGTTGTAGTCTTTGTCATTTCCAGTACAGTGTACATCTATATGACTTCCACATCCTTTGTTTGTACTTAATTTTTCTAATGGCTTCTTTCGATAAGTATTTCTTTCTGGACCGTTTCCCTTGTTTTTTTAAGGGAACAAATTTTTCGACGATGCACTCTATTTCACTTTAAGATATTCCAGCATTATGTTGCTGTCTTATTCTTCAGTGTGTTGTTCCAGTCTATCTTTGCTAAATATTTCCTTATATCTTCCTTTGTGGAAATTTCTCCTGAACTGCTTTTTATTATTTCTTTCTGATTTTACTTTGATGGTAAAATATATCTGGTTGTGATCACTACTTCCCAGTGGCTCACATAATTTGACATTGTCAACTAATTCATTCTGTGAGGACAAAACTATGTCTAACACATTCTCACCCTTGGTTGGCTCTAGCACATGTTGAAAAAGGAAACTGTCTTGTACTAAAACTAAAAACTTGTGGTCCTCACTCCACATACTCTGTAGAGATTTCTATTGTATATGCCCATGGTTAAAGTCCCCCATAATAATACAGTTCCGTTTGCTAACTTCCCTTATAGCATTTTGTACTTTTTCATTCTCTTCTACGATTATGTTTGGACTTCGATAAACTAACCCCACCATTAACATTGCGTTTCCTGTAACTATGTTACACCAAACAGCTTCTTCGCAATCTGCTTCTCTTTCTAATTTTATTTCATAAGGCTGGATAGATTCTTTAACATATAAAATAACTCCACCTCCCCTTCTTCCTATTCTATCTTTCCTGAACATTACATAGCCTGTTAGTCCCAATTTGGCATCTGATATATAGGTGATGGCCCATGATTTGATTATATCTATTATGTGTGGGTCAATATCTTCTATCATAATGTTTAGTTCACTTATTTTGTTTAGTATGCTCCTTGCATTTAAACAAACACATTTATATCCTGATTCAGAAGTTTTCCAGGCTGTTCTTTGCTGATTTATTTCTGCTGTCTTTATCCCTTATCCAGTTTCAGGCTTCTCAGTGAATCCCCCTGCGAATCTAGTTTAACTAGATGCAGCCTGTCCCACTATCAACAGATTGCAGCAAGTTCTCTGAGAAAACTGTTGCCCCCTTTCCGCTTAAATGGAGGCCATCTCTCATGTACATATCTTCCCTCCCAACAAAGTATCCCCATACATCTACGAATCCCACCCCGTCTTCTTTACACATCTGCCCAACTAGTGACTTTCACCTCTAGGTCAATAATTCGATGGGTCCCACCCAGGCACCCATGAGCGTTTTTGTATAAACCCAATAATATGCAAATTAGTCATCGCCATTAAAATAAATACTATTTTCCTGAATATATCGAATTGTAAACATCCAAAACAATCAAAATAAGGTGACCAAGCGAATGTGTTCATGGTCTCTTGTTATTATTACGTCAATGGACAAATCACGGTATGCAAATTTGTCACATGAATATGCAAATTAGCTCTGACCAATATAAACTCACGCTTTTCGTGTGTATCTCCTTAACAGGCAAGCAGTAGGTACTCCCTAACGCACCAACTTAAATGCTCCTCTCCCCGTACGTGCAAAACGCCCAAATGGTATATCATTTGAAAGCCCAAGATATTACCATCACAAAGAGGTCTGTCTTAGAACTGCCAAGTGATACAGTAAGCGTGACACCAAGGTCAAACAAAGCCACCGTCAAATGATAAATGTTCGTAATTGTGCGCTTCCGTATTAAAATTACAATGATTGCATATATACTTTTTTTTAAACAAAATGGATATGTCATATATTTTTGGAAAGCTTATTGTCTCCCCGTCACAATGAGATGCGATGTGGAGCTGTTACCCGGAATAGTATGTGTGGAGCTAAGGTCAAACAAAGTCACCGTGAAATTAACTTCTGCAATATGGCACACTTAATAAAGTTATAATAACTCCGTATGTGCTTCGTTTCTATGGACATGTTATACACATTGTGAAAGAACAATTTCTTTTCGTCAAAATATGATATGACTTGGAGGTGTTAGTTGATGGAGTTTGTGTGGAGCGCCGATCAAACAGTATCACAGTCAAGTAATAGATGTTCGAAATTACGCCATCCCGTAAACGTTATACAAAACCAATGGTGGCTTATATACGTTTCCTATCTACTCATAGCCACGTCATGTACCTTTGGAAATCCTACTATCTGCCCGTAAATACGGGATACCATGGGGAGCTATCAAGTGGTGCAGTAAGTGTGGAGTGAAGGTCATGCAAGGACACCACCAAATGATGAATGTTCAAAACTGGGCTGTTTCCGCAGACGTTGTGAAATTACAATGTTTGCATACCTACTTTGTCTACCTACACTAGGCCATGTTATACATATATATGTGTACTGTATTCCCGTCAAAAATCAGGCTAGGCATGGAGTTGTAAAGTGGTGGTCTAACTGAGGAGTGAAGGTTGAAGGTCACTGTCAAAAGATGCATCAACCAGCATCGCCGTCAAAAGATGCATCAACCAACATCACCACGTTTGATGAGTATGCAGACATTTTTGTTCTGCAGCACTTAAATCACTCCAACGATATTGGCGTCGGCCGGGACACGTACCTCGCCAGCGGGATCAAATAATCCACAATAGAGAATAAGCGTGGTAACGGGATTCTGAGAAAAGTAACATTGGACAACAATGTGCCAATAAACTAGAAATACTTTCATCGCGATGTTACCAACATATATGAGCTATTTGCATTTATCTCCATTAAAGTTGCAAAGCTCCACTATCTAGGTTGAAAGGAAGTGTTTGACACTTCAGACACCTCAGCCGTCGTCACTAGATACAACTATGACATGCTACATCCAGTAAGACCTTGAAGAACCTGGCACGCAACTGTTGAGCCTTGTGCAAAATGCTTTGTGGAAAAGGGATCAAAGCCATGCATGATTCGCAATGTGTTTCCGATCGTTAGGAGTTATGAGTTTGTCAAGTTTATATCCAGCTGCATACATTTGGATAGGTTTTTGTTAGGCAATAACGTTATTCATCATAATGGCAACGGCATCCATCATGCTCTGGGAAAAGACCTGTCACGTCATTGCCAGTTGTCAATAGCATGGGAAACCCAAATCTCATACCACGAAGGAACCACATGCAGCATTCACACATCCATTTGGATCTGGATTCGCGACACTTCAACTCCTGGAACGCCTCACCATTGCCCTACGAAAATAGAGTTGCAGCATGTGTTGTGTCCGTTATCGAGGCAATGAAAAAGATATTCTATCAAAGGAATAATATCACTAAGATATTCCAATAACCCCGGATGCTCTTTAGCAGTATTCAGAGCGCATAGCGTAACACGCTTTTATTTTGTTGACCAGGCAACTGGTTCATCCGCAGATGCCCACTCCAGATGGCTGGGGGTGGACATACGACGTGAAGTGGCTCTCATATGCACAAGAACATATCAGTTAATTAATACAAATATTTTGACACAAGATTGAGTTGTTGACCCTCAAAATGACATTCAAAATCAATATTGAGGGTGGCATCCACCACCATCTATTTTCTCATCCCATGGGTGATGCAAAAATGCCGTAGAAGAATAACATCACCTACAATCTGCGGAATGGCACAATTTCAAATATGCATATATCTTTTGATGGTGACCTTGTTCAACCTTCACTCCACAGTTAGACCACCAATTTACAATTTCATGGCAATCATGTTGACGGGGATACAATACGCATAGGTGTATAACACGGTCCAGTGTAGGTAGACGAAGTAGATAATTATACAAACATTGTAATTGTACAACGTTTGCGGAATGGCGCAGTTTTGAACACTCATCACTGGGTGGTGACCTTGCTTGACCTTCACTCCACACTTACTGCACCACTTAATAGCTATCCTGTATTTAAGGGGAGACAGTAGGCTTTCAAAACCACATGGTCCTGAGTAAGCAGGTAACGTAGATAGGCTATAAGCCACCATTGGTACACTATAACGTTTGCGGGATGGTGCAATTTCGAACATTTATCGCTTGACGCCATGACGGTGATACTGTTTGGTCGCCGTTCCACACAAAATCCATCACCTGAAAACTCCAAGTGATATCTCATTTTGATGGGAAGAAATTGTTCTTTCGCGATGTATGTAACATATCCACATAAATGAAGTCGATACATAGTTATTGTAACCTAATATCAATAACGTTCGCGGTATTGCAAAAGTTCGGATATTCATCATTTCATGGTGACCTTGTTTTACCTTACCTTAACACCTACTATACAATGTTTTGACTGGGAGACAATAAGCTTTCCAAAAATATATGGCATGGCTATTGTATTATTAATAAAAGTAGATATGCAACCATTGTAATTATAATACGTTTGTGGAATCGGACAATTTCGAAATATTATCCTTTGACAGTGACCTTGTTTGTCCTTGGAGTCATGCTAGTTCTACGATAGGCCTCGTTGTGATGGGGATATCTATGGTATACAATTTGGGTTTTTGTATGGGGTGGGGGGCATTTAAGTCTGCCCATTAAGTGCCTATCGCTCGCCTATTGAGGAAATATAAACGAATATCATGAAGTTAGATTGGTCAGAGCTAATTTGCATATTCATGCGACAAATGTGCATACTATGATTTGTTCACTGACGTAATCATACCCAGATACCCTGAAAACTTGCGTTTGGACACATCATTTTGATTGATTGGATGTTTACAATTCGAGATATTCAGAAAAGTAGTAGGCCCTATATATTTTAAGGCGATGACTAATTTGCATATTAATGAGTTTATACAAAAACGCTCAAGGGTACCAGAGTGGCACCCGTCGGATTATTGACCTAGAAGGTTAGAAGGTAAAAAAATGCAAGAAAACCTCGTGCGGACCCTAATGCACGGTCCACCTTCAAAAAGGCGTTTGACTGCCGGACTAATAGTGATCTGTCCCGTAACGAGCCGGGAGCACATTTGGTCAACAGGTGTCGTCACCTATGGGATAGTTGCTGTGATCGATGCTGCTAAAGAATCCAACAGATGGCGCGACAAGTAAATTCTTTGCCAAAGTTCACGTGCGCGTGGCGATCGAGTAATTATGCCGTTTTTTATCAAGAATAAAAGAAAAGCGACACTAGATAGTAGAAAGAAGGTGCGCCGTATAAAATCAAGCACAAGCCCAATACTGTTAACATATGGTTTTCGATTACGATAACGCAAAGAAATCGGGAGGAAAGATTCGATGTGGGCGATAATGTAGGATACTGACTGTAACGCTGCATGGGCGTAAGTCGGATTGTTCCAGCGCTCGGCGACGTTCTACTAACTGACTAGACTGTGTTATTGTGGTTATGGTGTAATGCTCTTGAGGTCTTATTCAATCAACTAGTCAGCCTTTTTCAGAACATTATCTCCAAACCGACCTGTATAATTATATGCTGGCACTGATCTGAGTGTGGTCACAGTGCTTGTCGTCCTCAGTGGTTCTTTTAGTTTTACTTCCCAAATTAAGACGGGACCGACATTAACGTGATCTCCGAGTTACTAGGGATACACAGTCCCAAATGTTGAGAGCCAGGTTTTGACACCAAATATCATGCCGGTCCGGGTTTCGAACTCAGAGTAGGCACTTCAAACGATTCTGCTCGCTACGTAATTTTCCGTGCGCCGCGATCCGTTCACGATTTAGCCGTGTCGTTTACGCACCGCCCGGGTAGTGCTTTGTTTTAACTCTTGGATTCGCGCGCTTTATCTAGTCGTTGACGTCATCTGCTGATGGATTCATTTTGCTGGTAAGTCGAATTTTATTTACGTGTCTTTCTTTTTCAAATTTGACCAAATAATCTGCTAGATTTTATCGATTTGCCGACATAGCTGTTTTTCATTAGTAAAGTTAGCACATTTGCATTAGTATAAGAAGAAATCGTTTGTGTTTAGCAAGATCTACTAGGTTTATATTAGTCTGTGTTGAAAAATCTTTGGCGGAATCGGGCGCCATCTATGATTTTGAACCGTTCCAAAAAATTGAAGTTTCACCATTGTCAGGCATTGCGTTTCGATGAAATCGCATGCGCGTATACAAAACCAGGTCGGATTAAGCTATATAAGTGTGTCTAAGAGAAAAGATTTAGTGTTTAGCCTGATCTATAGGGATTTATGCTAGTCTGTGTTGAAAAATCGTTGGCGGATTCGGGCGCCATATATGGTTTTTGAGCCATTCAAAAATCATGATACGATTATTTGACCGATCTGTGACTATTGGTTAAGCCACTTGCGCCGCGTCATCGACATCGTGATAATGTCATCGGAGCCATATTGTGACTTATTCCACATTACTGAAATTAAATCACTACAACACAACAGTCAAAGTAGTAGTTTAGAGTTGCTAGACTTTCACTTTGTTTAATTAATAGCCTATTACTATGATACTATGGGCCAAGCATGGTAGTCTTAGACTTAGGCTAGCCTTATGGCTAGCCTTATGGCTTATCATTATGCCATTATTTATGGTTATGCTTTTATTTAGACTTAGAAATAATATAAATTTCATTATGCAATAATTTTTAATAATTGTTGTTACATATTAAATCAACAATTGGTTAGAATTTTTTTTTACATCAAATACGTAAATTATCCGATTTAATTTGTTTAAAAAAATATTTCATGATAAACAGTCACTGCACAACATTTTGTAAAATGTAATATAAACCATGATGCCTTGGACAGATGTAACATAATTCGTTTCATTGTGTGACAACTGACATAATGCATTATTATAGAATTTCACTCTGCTCTCTTGAGTAACAGTTGCAGGGATAAGAAAATTATTTCACAAGATTTGCATGCAGAATCAAAACAGTTATCAAAATATGGTACACGATGGCCTTTTTATTTCAGATATTCGCAATTACATGCAGTGACACTGATCTTACACTGATCTGTGTCTGACTGTGAAGGTACCGAGCCACAGAGTCGTCTGAATATGACATTCATCACATGCCTGCATACATACACATCTTGCTGATTATATATCTGATATCTAGATTGAACGGTGTCCATTCAACACGACATGAACATTACTTATAGACATCATGTTGACGAACACAACGTTTTTCTACAAGATACTGAAATATGAACCTAGCTGCACAGATCTTGCAGTCTACTGGCATTAAACTATGAGACAATCAACTGCCAATATTACAAAAAGACTGTGTTGTGAGCACTCCAGACTTCATCTTCAGGACTTGACTCCCATGGGGAGTAACACAGAAAGCAGTCTTGCATTTGGTGCATTTGGGTCCGGCGACGGAATACTGTGAACAATTTATGAACATTACTTCATCAAGTTCATGTTGAAATGCAGAACATTACATTATGAAGCAGTGACAATTTATTACTGGACTGTACTGAGCCTGCAACATTCATCCAACCTGTCAGGACACAGTCACACATAGACACAGTGAAGTATGACTACCGTATTGATCTGTTGAGTTTGTGTGCTATTTAGCCAATATTTACTTATTAATAAAGTTATTGTTAATGATATATATGACTTGTTAATGTATATTTATTATAATGTTTAATGTGGTGGTAAACATTGCATAAATTATATAACTGTCTTCATAATTATGGACATTCTAGCCTTTTATCAAAATGTATTGGTCAGTCATTAGCGTGCTAATATTAGCCAATATTAACTTATTAATTAAGTTACTGTTAATGTGAAATGACTGGTTAATGTATATTTATTACTATAATTAATGTGGTTTACTGCTTTCATAAATGATACAAATATCTTCACAATCATGGACATTATGGCCTTTTACTGAAATGTGTCCGTTTGTCGAGGTTGCACACTAATTAGCCAATATTGACTAATTAAATCAATTATTAAATAATTTGTTAATGTATATTTATTACCATTATTAATGTGGTTATACACATTGCATAATATGTATAAATATCTTCATAGTCATGGACATTATGGCCTTTTACTGATATGTTTTGGTCTGTCGAGGTTGTGCGCTAATTACCCAATATTTACTAATTAATTAAATAATTATTATTTTTAAATTCATATTTATTACCATTATTAATGTGGTTATACACATTGCATAATATGTATAAAATCTTTATAATCATGGACATTATGGCCTTTAAATGGAGCGTTTTGGTCTGTTGAGTTTTTTGCATGCTACATAACTAAAATTAACTAATTAATTGCATTAATTTGGTTATAATTAGTACTAAAAATATTAAATATTATAAATTTATTACTCTTGTCAATGTGTTTGAAAACCCTGAAGACAGTATTTAAATATCTGTATAAATAAAAAAGTTATTACATTTTAAAGCAAATATTTACCTATAGAAAACACAAAAATGAGTTCATTTTGCCATTGTAAGAGATACACAAAAATGACGCTGTTTTTCCATCTTAAAATCGCAATATATTTTGATCTATTAAAGGTATCTTAATAAAGTAAACAGTTATGTGATCCTTAACCTATTACCTTTAATTTAAGCCCATTCCCAATGTTTTAGCATGATATTTAATTTTTTGTTGAAGTGCCTACTCAGAGCGCTGGTATACCAGGCTCATGTTCTAACCAGTACACTAGCCGCACTCCAAATACTGTAGTGGTTAGTACATAACTATTTTGTCAAGATGCTGCAAACCAACTCAAAGGGTTAAAATCTTGAAATCACTGGCATTTTAATAGTAAAGTAGTGATCTGTCCCGTAACGAGCCAGACGCACATTTGGTTTCGTACAACTGCGTTTTAGTAACAGTTTCACTCAGCTTAATTTACATAGAAGTAAGAACTGCTACAAAATGTGCCACTTGTGTGGAATCCAGACCCACCTTGATTTCGCCGTTAAAACTTGAGTTTTGTCTAACTTTGATACCTCAGTGCATTAGTTCCATTATTCAGCATTATCCCAGGCATATTTACGTTACTTCACGCCAGTTAGGGCCCAGGCGTGGTCCAACAATTGGCAATACAGGTAGTAGTCTGATTAGGGGTATGGTTCAGAACAATACAAAAGCTGTCCGTCAGTTTAGTAGAGCCAGTAGGGCCCGGTGATTGAGCAGTTAGAGTGCTGGACTGTCGATCGGAGGAACCAGGATTTGAATCCTGGTACCGACTAATCAGTGGTTCGGTACTGGTATTGGCCACAGTGTTGAAGCTTGAACCCTACGTTGCCCATGCAGAGAAAATGAAAAAAAAACGTCTTGGACCCACTAAGCTGGGATCTCATTCTACAAACTTCCAATACCAACAGTGTTCTTCAAAAGTTGGTAGGTCAATTAGAAGAATAAAAAGTACCTGTTGTAACAAAATGTTGTGGCAGCAGTAATAATTTAACGTTTAAAACTGCTACACACTAATCACTTTTCATGCACACTACATGACGGAGTCAAATTTTGCAGGCCCCTAATAATTTCAAGTCTAGGGGCCTGGCTGGCTCATTAAATACCTATCCCAACTTAGCAATTATGAGCTGTTTAGGGAATGAAGCAAGCCTAAGAGTCCTAGTAAGACCACAGGCCATAATCTTGTCCATGTCCATATTTGTGTACACCATTTTTCCAACTTGCATTACAATGAGGGCTGGGTCCAATTACGCAATTGTATATTGTATTTGTAATTGATTTCAGACAAATGCTGTAATTGATTCTGGTTTTGAAAATATAATGTAATTGTATTTTGATTTGTGTGTAATTGAAATAATTAGTTGTCCCACAGATTGTTTTCAATCTACAAAATAATAAACCTACGCAATACCCAAAGCCTAAGTTGTGATCCCAATGTGTCATTCACCTAACAGTGCTAATAAATGAAGAAGCCTTGTAGCTGGCAGTGTCCCAAGGGTCAATATCCCTTTTGTTCTTTAGCCAGGCTGCAAGGTGCTACTGCAAGCTGACTACTCTGAACTGGAGACAATTCTAGCAGTTCTTAGCCGGTAGCACTGTCTCTTATGAGAGCAACAACGGCATCTTATTGTGGATTTCCTGGCTTGTTTAATTACTTGCAACTGTGGTCATTAAGTAGAGGTTTCTGACTGGGAAAGTATGCCCCTTGAAGTGAAGTCTTTGTGACTTCAATGTTATCAGTGTACAACAAAAGTTTATATTTAACTATATAAAATTATCTTTACACCTCACTTATTAATTGACTTCAATTCCAATTAAATTTTTTTGGGTGATTTTACCAATTCCATTCAGATTGAGACCATTTGTTTTTACAATAAATTCTACTTCATGATTGACCCTTTACACCCGTGCATGCCATGTCATTGATACACTGTTTGGTAAGTCCCATTCATGCATCTGTAATTGACGACTTAGTGGTGTAATTGTAATTGATCTGAGAATTGTAGAAGTGTAGTTGTAATTGAAATAACAAATGAAAAGTAATTGATTTGATTTTGTGTAACAGTAACTGGACCCACCTCTCACTACAATGGTAATGTTCTCTGCAAGATGCGCTTTGTTTCTAATTTATCCAGACAGCCGGCAAGCATGCAACAAAGGATGATGTAGCCAAGAGAAAAAAGCCAAGAAAAGATATTAATGATGATGAAGAAATACTAAGTGATGAAGATGCAGATAGGTTTGTGTCTGCTTGTGTTGAAAACTGTGGGCTGGGTATGTATGGTTATGTAAGTAACACCTGTATCAGTAATTTTACACTGTACACCTATATGAGTTTGTCTGTCTATTTGTCAGTTGATCAGGGTGAAACTTGGCACCATGATCCAAGGGGGCATTACTCTGAACATGATATAGTCATATAGCCACTATACTCCCCTTTGTTGAATATATAAATTACATTTTTTATAGATTTCTTAAACCACTTTGCATATTGATACAGCTTGGAACAGTCGTAGGAATGCCCATATAACATTGCGGATAATTGTATGTAATAACTCTGCAGGGCAAGTATGATTTCAAATAACTACAGGAGCACTATAACTGAACTTTCTTACGACATATTTAACACGTGGTTGTGATGTGAAAAGTTGATCCTGTGAAAACTGATGTACAAGATGTTGGTGCACGCATCAACATTCATAGCGATGGTCATGAGATGGTCAGATATAGTGCCATTGTAGTCGATATTGACCAAGGCAGTAACTAAACATTGCATAAGTCGAGAAGCTGCAAGAAGAGGTCTGCAGTTGTTGCCATATCTTCAACCATTTGCAGCAAGGGATCAAGGCTGAATAAGCTTTTAATACCAAGTGCAATAGAATGCTACTCTTATGAGAATTATTAGTACCAGTAACCTGTCCAGATTGTTGGGTCAGTCCCTCTACGTGGTCTCAGACTCACATATCTAATCAACAGTGTACTCAGTGTTGTATGCCAGTGAATATCACCATCAAACATTTGCATAATTCAAGAAACATTTAATTGGCAGAACAACTGAAAATACACATGTGGTCACTTCCACAAAACAAGATGGCAGACACTGTAAAGCAATTGGTCAGAGTCTGGCCAATGGTCACTAGAGAGTGGTCCAATAATAACAATGAGTGCCACTGACACAATAGCATGGACTGCAATGTCAGCTAGCACAACGTATAGTTCATATAGCATGGAATGACAAACATGACAGTCAGTAATTAGTCAAATTGCTTACTTTACAACACAATCATTTATCATTCTTCTTTCAACTGATCTTGGGATTGCAAACAACCAGATTTGGCAGTCAATTCTAAAATATTAATTCGGTTGTCAGAATGCCATTTCCAGTTATACCAATTATTAATTCCATGTTTCACTGTGTAGCAGTAATATAAGATTATAATTTTACTGTGTGTGACTTGTTATAGTGGAGAGGACATTCCTAGGAGAAAACATGAGGATGTGAGCACGTCAGAAGATGAAGACGTAGAAACAGCCCAGGAGAAGCGGCTGCGAATTGCCAAGGACTATCTGCTGGAACTGAAGGCACAAGGTCAGTATTCACGATCAGGTGCATAGTGCTGTGGTCCAGTGGCTGGAGCTCCGGACTCTCAACTGAGAGAACCTGGGTTCGAATCCTGTGCAGCGGTGTCGAACCTTGGGCAAGTTCGTTCACTGTACTTTCATTCAGTTCACTCAGCTTTATGAATGAGTACCTGGCTATAGACAGTGGTGATATTTGTGTACGAATAGTCTTCGCACATTAATTGCAGCATGGCTGGATTCTTCACAGAGAAGTCGAGATGGTGATCGACTGAACAGGTCTGCCAGGGAGTAAAGTGTAAAGCGCTTTGAGCAGTCCTGAGAACTGAATACAGGTGACCCTCATATTTCATTTAAAAAATGCTAAACATACATTTAGTTGTATAATGGAAGTGTGCAGAAATTTAAAGCCTCAACTCCAGATAATTTCTGAATCTGTAGTCAATTGAAAACCGGATGTCCTGTCCAATGTCTAAACACTGGATCACATTTTATGTTTGGAGCCTCACATCGTTCCCTGCTCAAGAATCTCTCATCCGTGACTCAAGTCAAAGTGAAGATTCTATCTATGGGTCGTATTAAACACTCATTACCAAGTTACTGGTGTAACTGGACCTCAAACTTTGCCAGAATTATAATGCTGATAATCTATGTTCTATCTTGTAAACAAAATTGTGTGAGTTTCTGAAAATGCTGTGATTTGCTCCTTGTGTTGTGTCAGAGGAGGCGAGGACAGAAGAACAGGATGAGGAGGAAATAGGACACGATCCCATCGCTCACAGACTCAAACAGGACATTGTAAGTAGGACATGATCTCATTGCCCACAGACTCAAACAGGACATTGTAAGTAGGACACGATCCCATCACCCACATACTCAAACAGGACATTGTAAGTAGGACACGATCCTATCACTCACAGACTCAAACAGGACATTGTAAGTAGGACACGATCCCATCACCCACAGACTCAAACAGGACATTGTAAGTAGGACACAATCCCATCACCCACATACTCAAACAGGACATTGTAAGTAGGACACGATCCTATCACTCACAGACTCAAACAGGACATTGTAAGTAGGACACGATCCTATCACTCACAGACTCAAACAGGACATTGTAAGTAGGACACGATCCTATCACCCACAGACTCAAACAGGACATTGTAAGTAGGACACGATCCTATCACTCACAGACTCAAACAGGACATTGTAAGTAGGACATGATCCTATCACTCACAGACTCAAACAGGACGTAAGTAGGACACGATCTCATTGCTCACAGACTCAAACAGGACATTGTAAGTAGGACATGATCCTATCACCCACAGACTCAAACAGGACATTGTAAGTAGGACATGATCCTATCACTCACAGACTCAAACAGGACGTAAGTAGGACACGATCTCATTGCTCACAGACTCAAACAGGACATTGTAAGTAGGACACGATCCCATCACCCACATACTCAAACAGGACATTGTAAGTAGGACACGATCCTATCACTCACAGACTCAAACAGGACATTGTAAGTAGGACACGATCCCATCACCCACAGAATCAAACAGGACATTGTAAGTAGGACATGATCTCATCACCCACATACTCAAACAGGACATTGTAAGTAGGACACGATCCTATCACTCACAGACTCAAACAGGACATTGTAAGTAGGACACGATCCTATCACTCACAGACTCAAACAGGACATTGTAAGTAGGACACGATCCTATCACCCACAGACTCAAACAGGACATTGTAAGTAGGACACGATCCTATCACTCACAGACTCAAACAGGACATTGTAAGTAGGACATGATCCTATCACTCACAGACTCAAACAGGACGTAAGTAGGACACGATCTCATTGCTCACAGACTCAAACAGGACATTGTAAGTAGGACATGATCCTATCACTCACAGACTCAAACAGGACATTGTAAGTAGGACATGATCCTATCACTCACAGACTCAAACAGGACGTAAGTAGGACACGATCTCATTGCTCACAGACTCAAACAGGACATTGTAAGTAGGACACGATCCCATCACCCACAGAATCAAACAGGACATTGTAAGTAGGACATGATCCTATCACTCACAGACTCAAACAGGACATTGTAAGTAGGACATGATCCTATCACTCACAGACTCAAACAGGACGTAAGTAGGACATGATCTCATTGCTCACAGACTCAAACAGGACATTGTAAGTAGGACATGATCCCATCACCCACAGACTCAAACAGGACATTGTAAGTAGGACACGATCCTATCACTCACAGACTCAAACAGGACATTGTAAGTAGGACATGATCCCATCACACACCGACTCAATCAGGACATTGTAAGTAGGACATGATCCCATCACACACCGACTCAGTCAGGACATTGTAAGTACACGTCATTATGTGCACATATTTAAAGTGACCTTGTTTCTTCCGTTAACCGGAATCACCAACTCAAGGATGTAATAGTATTAGCAGGAAGTTCCCCGAGTCAGTTACACTTCTACTCACATGCAGCCGGAATCACCAACTCAAGGATGTAATAGTATTAGCAGGAAGTTCCCCGAGTCAGTTACACTTCTACTCACATGCAGCCGGAATCACCAACTCAAGGATGTAATAGTATTAGCAGGAAGTTCCCCGAGTCAGTTACACTTCTACTCACATGCAGCCGGAATCACCAACTCAAGGATGTAATAGTATTAGCAGGAAGTTCCCCGAGTCAGTTACACTTCTACTCACATGCAACCGGAATCACCAACTCAAGGATGTAATAGTATTAGCAGGAAGTTCCCCGAGTCAGTTACACTTCTACTCACATGCAGCCGGAATCACCAACTCAAGGATGTAATAGTATTAGCAGGAAGTTCCCCGAGTCAGTTACACTTCTACTCACATGCAGCCGGAATCACCAACTCAAGGATGTAATAGTATTAGCAGGAAGTTCCCCGAGTCAGTTACACTTCTACTCACATGCAGCCGGAATCACAACTCAAGGATGTAATAGTATTAGCAGGAAGTTCCCCGAGTCAGTTACACTTCTACTCACATGCAGCCGGAATCACCAACTCAAGGATGTAATAGTATTAGCAGGAAGTTCCCCGAGTCAGTTACACTTCTACTCACATGCAGCCGGAATCACCAACTCAAGGATGTAATAGTATTAGCAGGAAGTTCCCCGAGTCAGTTACACTTCTACTCACATGCAGCCGGAATCACCAACTCAAGGATGTAATAGTATTAGCAGGAAGTTCCCCGAGTCAGTTACACTTCTACTCACATGCAGCCGGCATCACCAACTCAAGGATGTAATAGTATTACCAGGAAGTTCCCCGAGTCAGTTACACTTCTACTCACATGCAGCCGGAATCACCAACTCAAGGATGTAATAGTATTAGCAGGAAGTTCCCCGAGTCAGTTACACTTCTACTCACATGCAGCCGGAATCACCAACTCAAGGATGTAATAGTATTAGCAGGAAGTTCCCCGAGTCAGTTACACTTCTACTCACATGCAGCCGGAATCACCAACTCAAGGATGTAATAGTATTAGCAGGAAGTTCCCCGAGTCAGTTACACTTCTACTCACATGCAGCCGGAATCACCAACTCAAGGATGTAATAGTATTAGCAGGAAGTTCCCCGAGTCAGTTACACTTCTACTCACATGCAGCCGGAATCACCAACTCAAGGATGTAATAGTATTAGCAGGAAGTTCCCCGAGTCAGTTACACTTCTACTCACATGCAGCCGGAATCACCAACTCAAGGATGTAATAGTATTAGCAGGAAGTTCCCCGAGTCAGTTACACTTCTACTCACATGCAGCCGGAATCACCAACTCAAGGATGTAATAGTATTAGCAGGAAGTTCCCCGAGTCAGTTACACTTCTACTCACATGCAGCCTTGCCACATATTCCTAATTTTAAAGAGCAATTCCAAGAACTTGTTGTTAGTGCTGCCTGACTCTGTTACAGCTGGTGTTTTCTATTGGAACATTCCGAAAGTACAATATCACAGGCTGTATACCATCACGTGTAGAGACATTTATATTCATAAATGTTAACTCTTTACTGTTCATATTTTAATGCAAGAAACACATCGTTGTCAGCCAACAGCAGGGTGTAAAATAAGAAGGCTGTCTACCCAGGAAAGTGTTAATAAATGGAGAACAGACAGGTCGTTCTAAAGTTAATGCCTGATCTATTTTTTTCACTGTTTTATCGCTCGGAACAAAACAAGCAGAAGTACCGGGAGAAGAAGAAGGCAGCAACTAAGGCAGTTGCTAAAGCTAGAGATGATAAACAGCAGGAATTATGTGATAAGATTGAAGAAGATGGAGGGAAAAAACTGATCTTCAAACTTGCCAGAGATAGAGACAGCAAAGATACTATACGAACATCAGCAATGAAGAGAAGCGACGGGACACTGGTCACTGGAGCAAAACAAGTGCTGAGTGTTTGGGAGGAGTACTTCAAGAAATTACTAAATCCGGAGGAAGAATATGAGATAGAGATACCTCATACTGTAAGGAGAGAGCTGGAGGTGAGGACAATAACAGAAGAAGAAGTGGAGAAAGCAGTAAAGAAGATGAAAACAAGAAAGGCTGTAGGAGTGGATGAACTCTCAGTGGAAATGGTGAAAGCAAACAGACTAGTTGGAATCAAGTGGCTGACGAGGCTGTGTAATGTGTGCTTCACAGCAGGAGAGATACCAGTAGAGTGGCGAAGAGGAGTGATTGTGCCGATATGGAAGAGGAAAGGGGACATCCATGACCCAGGGAGATACAGAGGCATCACATTACTGAGTCAAGCCCGGAAATTGTTGGAAAGGATACTGGATGCTAGGGTGAGGCTTTCAGTGGAGAGCAAAATCGGAGAGAATCAGCTGGGATTTAGGAAAGGGAGAGGAACAGATGATGGATTGTTTGCCGTCAGACAAATTATCGAGAAGAAGAGAGAAATTGAAAAGGATGTAGCATTCGGTTTTGTAGATCTGGAAAAGGCATTTGACACCGTGCCGAGAGAACTCGCATTTGCAGTCGTGAGATGGATGGAGGTTGGAGAAGCAGAAGTCAGAATGGTGGAGGAAATGTTTTGGAGACAACAGCGGTAGTGAGAGTCGAAGGAGAAACATCGGAACAATTTGGAGTGGAAGTAGGACTCAGACAGGGAAGTTCCTTGAGTCCACTGCTTTTCATTATGGTGATGAACCTGATCAATGGAAAGATATCGGAGCAGGAAAAACTTAAGAAGATACTGTATACAGACGACCTAGCAGTGGTGGCTGATAACAAAGAGGAACTAAAAAAAGCATTGCAAGAATGGAGTGACACCTTCAGAAAACATGGCCTCCGAATGAATCTGGAGAAGACTGAAGTAATGTGGATAGGTGAACAGGAGGTAGATCTGCATGTAGTTATTGATGGAAAGACTATTAAACAAGTGAACAGCTTTGTATTCCTGGGCAGTACAGTGTGTGAAGATGGAAGGAGTAGTAAAGAAAAACAGCGGAGGGTGCAAGCAGGAACAGCAGCATGGAAGAGGGTAGAAGGCATTATGTGGGACAGAAAACTAAAGAAACAACTGAAAGGAAGAGTGTTAGAAGCCTGTGTTGTACCAGCCTGTATATATGGGTTGGGATCACTACCACTGACAGAGAGACAGGAGGAGAAACTACAGGTGGCAGAAAACAACTGGGTCAGAAGAATATGTAGAATAACACGAGAGGATAGAAGGAAGATGAAGGAATTGAGAGAGGAGATTGGAATGAAAAAACATCTAAAGAGGAAAGTAGCCGGTAACAGAATGAGATGGGTGGGACATGTACATAGAATGGGTGAAGACAGACTGGCGAAAATCGCATGGAAAGTAGAAGAGGGTGGCAGACGAAGGAGAGGAAGACCAAGGCTGAGATGGAACGACAGCATAAAACAAGACCTGGGGAGGGCTGGCGTGAACAGCCATGAATGGATGGCAATTGCGGACGAGAGAGAGAGGTGGAAAGAACTGACAAGAAAAGTAGAAGAAGCTACCAAGTAACATGGACCCCACCCCGTAAGGGAGCAAGGGGAAGAAGAAGAAGATCGCTCGAAACAAATTACAATTACTTTTAGGATATAAGTTACTCTATTACGTGTAAGATTACTGAACATGTTTCATTTAATAAAATAATTACTGGCATCAGTTGTTGCAAAATCTCTCCAGCTGAAATAGAGATTTTCCTCCATTATTGAAAATTCAAATGCCTTCTTTCTTTTATCTGTTATACAGCTTGAACAGAGAGGAAAACTTCAAAAAGATATCGCAAAGGAAGTAAGTATGTCTGCGTTTTGTCTACATTCAGTAAAACATTATCACATATTGGATTAAGAAAGAAGATGTGTTTTAGTATCATCAGTTCATCATACATGCATCCAAGGAACTTAACATTATCTAAAAAGAAGTATCATGATAACTTCCTTTTCTATGTCCTATCCTGAATATTAAAATTGTATCTTGTTATTGATTTTAATAATCAAATATTACAAAATAACAATGTAAGTTCTAACTTATAAAACAACAACTCTAACACAAAAAGCACCAGCAAAGTGTGTTGGAACTTAGAGCCTGTTTTACAGTTTTGTCAGTTTTGATGAAGTGGGGACTAAAGACAACCTTTTCAAACATGGGCATTTGTAGGCACTTCAATTTTTCTGGTTATGCAGCAGTATTTTGGTAGTTTATGAAGTTGTGATGAAGGATGTGTTGCATGCACCGTTTCCTTGCAGTACTGTCAACCAACACCCGAGGACATCCGTGTATTGCGAGGTCACCAGCTGTCTGTCACATGTGTTGTCATTACTCCCGATGATCGCTTCCTCTTCAGTGCCTCCAAAGACTGCTCCATCATCAAATGTAAGCACAGATCTCAACCAAAACACATTTAAATCATGAGCAAAATCTTACATTATTTTGTCATAATATGTTAATATCTGTGTCATGTATTTGTCTGTGTCTGTCCAAGGACCACAATGGAAACAATTGCGTGCACTTTCTTGTGTCATCCTTATATATAATGTACTCTGTACTTATATTTTATGTATGTACACACATTTTTATATTAACTAAATCAAAATAAAAAAAAATCGTTCATGATTTATTCAGACCGAAAAGTATGTAGAAATTTGATTATGATATCTAGTGAAACGGGTAGTAAGATAATTTCAGATAGAATACATCCTTTGTTGAGAGTGTCGGGTACTGATTTGCCATTTTATAATCTGTTGGCATTGAGAGTAGAAACAGAAAAATATTGTTACTACCTGTTTGATTCAAGCAAAGCATGTTACCAGGTAAACAACAAATGTTTTATGTTAACTGGGATATTTTATAGGAGCATAACAAACTGTGTTGGTCATGCATAATGCCAGACTGAGTCACTCCAGCGTGACTAACCAGGTTAGTCAGATGCAAGGTCATGGTCACTGTATTTCACACAGACTAGAAATTGTTAAGTTTAATAAGTAATTGTAATTACAGCCGATTACAACAGTTTGTAATGTAATCCGTCAGATTTCTTGAGCTGCTGTGGTGGGACGTTGTTGACCCTGTTGCTGTGTTCCCAGGGAGCGTTGAGACCGGGAGGAAGGTGCATGTGATCCCGGGAGGGAGGAAGGGAACAGAGGGGAAGCACGTAGGACACACAGCACACGTCCTCTGTCTCGCTGTCACGTCTGACGGCAAGTTCTTGGTGAGTTTCACGTTGGGGCTAGCGTGACATCTCAACACAGTTTACTGAACCTCATGTACATATAAACTACAATAGAACCTGACGTAGACAACCTGCCTTGAGCGACAACGCTAAGCATGGATAGGTTCTAACAACATAAGCAACCACCAGCGACCACCTGCCAAACGTGACCAGCGACCACCTGCCAAATGCGACCAGCGACTACAAAACTGCTTAGGCTATTGCTATTTCTGCACTGACAGCAAAAATTTCAACCGAACCCTGTTTGCAATCAAAAATTACTGCCATTAAGAACCATAGTTATTAATGCAAATAGTATCTATAGCCACACAGAAAGCTGACTGAAAGAATCACGAATGGAAATATTTAATGCCACTGACTTTTGAATAAGACAACTTATAACTTGTTTTCTGCAGCGTAAGGTGGCTGCATCAGCTATCATATGCTTCTTTTGAATTAATCATTTCTAATATAAATTTTGAAGATAAACTAACAATTTGTTCTCAGAGTTTGCCTAAGACACTAAACAATACTCCAGACCAAAAAGAATTGATTTTTATGTTGTTTAGATATATTTTAATGTGTTTAAAAACAATTAAAAAATATGTCAAAAATCACCCTAAAATTGCATTTTATTCCATTTAGAGAAACTCCACAAAAGACATATTTGTATGGTTGCAAGTTACTATTGACATTCACACATGTTTTTTTTGTAAACAAATGCATATTAAGTTTGATACAGCTTCATAAACATTTTGCTACAATATTGAAAGACAGCAAAACTCCGTACTGCATTTTTGGCACAACCCCTTCACCAAACATAAAACGATCCTGTGCAATTTTGGGTAAACACAAGTCGAGTTCATATGTCAAGTTATGGCTTTGTAAGTATTGTAGTTTTTTTATAAAAAGTTACATTAAGTAATATTTCCTGGTTGTTACTGATAATATAAGTGTCACCAGATGCTTGTTTTTTGCTTAGAAATGTGACTTTTTCACTGGCATGTGGTTTATTTCAACATGATTTGACAGACACTTCTATTACTGAGATTTCCCCCCAAGGTTTTCCCGCCAACTTGTCTCATGATATTGTGTTACGAAGAGCCATGTGTTTAACTTGTTGTGGTAGACAAGATTTATTGACATCTGCTGGGGTCAGTCACGTGTCATTGCAAATGGCGGCTGAGGTCGGGCATTATCGGAGAATAAACAAAACGACCGCCAGCATTTGGTGATTTGACAGTGTGATACATTTAGGTAATTATAATACAACAACATAGTGGCATAAAAATAACCAGACTATATGATCTGCATTCATGGTGAACAAATTTATGTTTGAACTGGGCTGACGCACACGTGATCGTCACTATGGAAACATCATCAGTTTCCAAGAATCTCAAAAAGGATTTTCCACAGACACACTAAAAGATCTAGTTTTTAAAGGACAGATTGGTGATATATGGTGATAGTGCCTTGGTTTTTTTAATAGTACACATGTTCATACTGACACCTACTAATGTTCTATGAAGAAAAAATAAAGAAATCCACTGACATGACACTCGGCCCAGCTACCTTAAACATTGCATTTTCAAACAAATAAATGTGATTTTGTTGAAAGGCTTCTGGGGATCGCAACAAACTCATTCATATCTGGAAACCAGAGACATGCGAGTTGCTTCACACCTTCAGGGGCCACCGCGATGCCGTTTCGGTAAGAAACGACGGGATCAAGTTGTTGATATTAGAGAACATAGAGGATCCAACTGTTCTGTAGTCATAATAACAGAATGTTGTCTACAGATTATTTTTATGTCGGACATTGTATTAAGAAACAAATTGATTGGTCAATGTAATGTATCGATGTAATATGTAACCAATTGTTATGTAATGTATTACCAATTGTTATGTAATGTATTACCAATTGTTATGTAATGTATTACCAATTGTGTTTTGAAACAAACTGATAACTTTGTGGAAGATATTGTTCATGGCTCCAAGATTAAATAGCAATTTTTAATAGCACGTTTCAACTATAGTTCCAATGTACCTAACTCTTGATAACTGTAGGAATGCAATATCTGATCAGTTGTATTAAGAACCAAATTGATTGATCTGTGAACTTTAAGGATGTAATATGTTACTAATTGCATTGAGAAACAAACTGATAACTGTAGGAATGTAATATCTTACCAATGGCTGTTCTAAACAGAACCGACAGCCAGGTTTCAATGTCAGTATTATCTTTTATGTTTCAGTCATCAATTTCCTTGCTGGTAATTCTGTAAGACGTGTATAATATTTGTAGCTTACACAGTGTGTGGTTTCTCCAAAGACACTGCTACTTGCTAGAATTGTGCCATATTCTGTGTTTAGGGCTTGGTGTTTAGGAAAGGTTCGCATCAGCTCTTCAGTGTGTCTCATGATAAAACTATCAAGATCTGGAATGTTTCTGAGATGGCCTATGTCGAGACTCTGTAAGTATTCTAAAGCTACTTTCTTTAGTTGTCCTCTGATCATTACATATTGTAACTTGTCATTCATTTGTTTAGTTGTCCTTTGATCATTATATCTTGTAACTTGCCATTCATTTGTTTAGTTGTCCATTGATCGTTACATCTTGTAACTTGCCATTCATTTGTTTAGTTGTCCTTTGATCAATACATCTTGTAACTTGCCATTCATTTGTTTAGTTGTCCTTTGATCATTACATATTGTAACTTGTCATTCATTTGTTTAGTTGTCCTTTGATCATTACATTTTGTAACTTGCCATTCATTTGTTCATTTGTTTAGTTGTCCTTTGATCAATACATCTTGTAACTTGCCATTCATTTGTTTAGTTGTCCTTTGATCAATACATCTTGTAACTTGCCATTCATTTGTTTAGTTGTCCTTTGATCATTACATATTGTAACTTGTCATTCATTTGTTTAGTTGTCCTTTGATCATTACATCTTGTAACTTGTCATTCATTCATTTGTTTAGTTAGTCCTTTGTATTGTCATTCATTTGTTTACATCATTGTAACTTGTCATTCATTTGTTTAGTTGTCCTTTGATCATTACATCTTGTAACTTGTCATTCATTTGTTTAGTTGTCCTTTGATCATTACATCTTGTAACTTGTCATTCATTTGTTTAGTTGTCCTTTGATCATTACATCTTGTAACTTGCCATTCATTCGCTTAGTTGTCCTTTAATCATTACATCTTGTAACTTGTCATTCATTTGTTTAGTTGTCCTTTGATCATTACATATTGTAACTTGTCATTCATTTGTTTAGTTGTCCTTTGATCATTACATCTTGTAACTTGTCATTCATTTGTTTAGTTGTCCTTTGATCATTACATATTGTAACTTGTCATTCATTTGTTTAGTTGTCCTTTGATCATTACATCTTGTAACTTGTCATTCATTTGTTTAGTTGTCCTTTGATCATTACATATTGTAACTTGCCATTCATTTGTTTAGTTGTCCATCGATCATTACATCTTGTAACTTGCCATTCATTTGTTTAGTTGTCCATCGATCATTACATCTTGTAACTTGCCATTCATTTGTTTAGTTTTCCTTTGATCATTACATCTGGTAACTTGCCAGAATCAATTGTCAGTGCCGACCTGCAATTCATCTTTCTTTTAATGTTTCACCAAATATCTTTGGGCATATAAGTACTAAATGCTGAAAACAGTTTACCAGTAAATACTTTAAAAGAAGAAAATAGAGTGAAAAATGATGCAAAATGAAATAAAACTCCACACACTGTTTTATGTATAAATTATTTCGTCATAACTTGAGTTAAACTCGTTTATCAGTCGATAAAGAAAAATAATGTGCTGTGCATTGTCGCTCCATTCTCTCGACAGATATGGACACCAGGACACCGTGACAGCCGTCGACAGTTTGAGTCGGGAGCGAGCAGTGACATCTGGTGGCAGGGACGGCAGTGTGCGGATATGGAAAGTGATCGAGGAATCACAGCTGGTGTTCCATGGACACACGTAAATACCTGCTTCTTCTCTTCTGAGATAAGACCATCATTGCAGATATGCATTTGTGTGCACACACCTTTGAGGCTTTGGAAAGTTGATTCACCTCGAGAGCAGTGTGGTAACATTTGATTACCATGGCAGTGTTTCCCCTGGGTAAAATGATGGGCAAGGTGGTATGCCTCCCCCGGAGATTTTTTTAAACTACCGGTAGCTTAAAAATGGTGCATTCTGAGATATGTTTTAACCTTTACTCTTGAATATAGAGGGGAAGACATAAAACAACAAGATAGCATGTAAACATGTTTACACTACTTGTAAATGTAGTAATCATGATTGATAAAAGTCAGTAATCATGATTGCTTCATCAGGTTTAGGTGTGGTTTCCACTTGCTCACTAGAACTTGGTTGAGGTGTGGTTTCCACTTGACCACTGGTACTTGGTTGTGGTGATGTTTATCTTGCTCTAACGCTAGGATTTGTTACCACACTGACAGGGTCAGTGACAGTGGTATCATCTGAAGACGTTTCCCCCCATCATCACCTATGATATCATATTATGATGTTAAATTGGTGGCTTCTGTCCCAAAGATTATACTTTATTTGTTGCAAGCATGTTATGCAATTAATTAAACAGTAATTTCTGGAATGCCATAAAAGTATGTTTCTATTAATCGCAACAACGTTTCTCAAATTGTGTCCTTTTCATAAAACAGTGTAAGTTGTTAAGTATATCCACATTCTGTACAAAAACATCATTGCCTAGCCCAAGGTATTTATAATCCGTTAGTATACACGGTTTTGGACAATAGGCGTATTTTATGAGATATGAACTTTGGTGATGGTTTATATTCGTAAGTGCTTCACTCAAATAAACTTTCCCAAAAGTTAGTCTGCACAACTTTGTCGGAATATGTATTATATATTTAGAACAAAGACATCTTACGAATCACATTCCTTATTTAAAAAAAAAAAGTGGCATAGAACATTAGTCGAATAGACTAGTAGTGGGCACTTGTGTCGAATCCGTACCCACCTAAATTTCGCCGTTATAACTTGAGTTTTGCCTAAGTGTGATACATCGGTGAGTTAGTTCCATCATTCAACATTATCCTAGGCATTTTTACGTTTAAGAATATTGCATATTTGTGCCCTTTTGAAGTGTAAATAGCGCCCCGCTTTGTATCGGCATACGCTACTATATTTCGGGCTTCAAAGGGGTCCGGATTCAACACAAGTGCCGACTAGTGACGTAGTGTCATTACTTGACATTAGCCTGCACAGTTACTAATGTCAAGTAATGACATTACGTCTACATCACTAGTCGGCACTTGTGTTGAATCCGGACCCTTTTGAAGCCCAAATAAAAACCGTGCATCTTATTCACTAATAGGCACTTATATCGAATCCGGCCCCTTTGAAGCCTGAATAGCGAACCATCATCGTAAATGAAAAATTAAACATCAGCAAAACCAGCATTCTGATTTATTGTGGGCAATACTACAAAAATAAAATAGAGCACAAAAAACATCTTAATTCAGTGTAGCTGAATTAAGATGTCTTTTGTTTTTTCTCCAAGTTCCAGTTGTCTCCCAAATGCAGTTAGTATTTGGGTGCCATCTTACATGAATGTCTAGAGTTCTAATATGGCAAGGTATCACCATTACAAAAATCGGGGATCCCACGGGAATATTCCATGATTGGACAACTGACAATGATGTAATTCACTTTGTCCAATGGAGTTAATTCCAAGAGGAAAATCCTAACCGACTCTGAGCAACGTTAAGATGACTAAACAATGTTGCTACAAATCTGTGATTTTGTGGGAATATAAGTGATTTTGTGGTGTCATTTTGTGCCGCTCGCCGAGGCTGAATATATCGTGAAATAATGGAAGAAATACGAGGCGGCAATTTCGGTATGTGTTGGACGAAGCGGCATAGAAAAACGGCGAGGCAGCTCACCTCGCTCGTCGTATACCAGGGGAAACACTGCCTTGAGCTGCTGCAACTGTACTTTTGAATATGATCCCCATTTATTAATTAGCAAATAAAACAAACAGCCACTTATACAAATATTTAATTGAAGTTAGACATATTTACCTCTCAAGAAGCTTTATGAAGACAGCGAGAAGTGGTGGAAATATAAAACAAAACTAAATCAAGTTTCTTGAGAGGTAAGTATATTTAATTATAAAATAAAAAAACATGAAACCGGATCACCGATCTATTCAAGGTTAATGTAAATTGTTTGGGGGAACCTATATTGTAATGTTAACCTGCATTATAAATGTGTGCAACTCCTTGTGTGGAGATAGTCTATACCTTCATTTTAACATTGTGTAATTTTGTTTTACTGTCTTACATATTTCAGTGGTTCTATTGATTGCGTCAGTTTGATCAATGAAGAGCACTTCATATCAGGGGCGGATGACAAGTGAGTGGCCAGTCTACCTTACTGTATTCAGTATAGCTGGCTTTTAAGTATATTAGTGGTTTTTGTTGGACTTGAACTTGGCTTAAATTAAAGTAGATAATATCACCTGTATGGTGTGAAGTTAACTGTTCCAACACCCTGTGGAATGTCTGTGTCTTGTGTTGACAGTTCCAACACCTTGTGGAGTTCCTGTGTCTTGTGTTGGCGGTTCCAACACCCTGTGGAATGTCTGTGTCTTGTGTTGACAGTTCCAACACCCTGTGGAGTGCCTGTGTCTTGTGTTGACGGTTCCAACACCCTGTGGAGAGCCTGTGTCTAGTGTTCACAGTTCCATCACCCTGTGTAGTGCCTGTGTCTTGTGTTGACGGTTCCAACACCCTGTGGAGTGCCTGTGTCTTGTGTTGATGGTTCCAACACCTTGTGGAGTGCCTGTGTCTTGTGTTGACAGTTCCAACACCATGTGGAATGTCTGTGTCTTGTGTTTACAGTTCCAACACCCTGTGGAGTGCCTGTGTCTTGTGTTGACTGTTCCAACACCCTGTGGAGTGCCTGTGTCTTGTGTTGACAGTTCCAACACCCTGTGGAGTGCCTGTGTCTTGTGTTGACAGTTCTAACACCATGTGGAGTGCCTGTGTCTTGTGTTGACAGTTCCAACACCATGTGGAGTGTCTGTGTCTTGTGTTGCAGTTCCAACACCATGTGGAGTGTCTGTGTCTTGTGTTGACATTGTCAACAAGCTGTGGAGTGTCTGTGTCTTGTGTTGACAGTTTCAACAGGCTGTGGAATGTCTGTGTCTTGTGTTGACAGTTCCAACATCTTGTGTAGTGTCTGTGTGTTGTGTTAACAGTTTCAACAGGCTGTGAAGTGCCTGTGTCTTGTGTTGACAGTTCTATCGCCCCCCGTAGTGTCTGCGTCTTGTGTTGACAGTTCCAACCCCCTGTGGCATGTCTGTGTCTTGACGGTTCCAACACCCTGTGGAGTGTCTGTCTCTTGACGGTTCCAACAACCTGTGGAGTGTCTGTGTCTTGTGTTGACAGTTCCAACACCCTGTGGAGTGTTTGTGTCTTGACGGTTCCAACACCCTGTGGAGTGTCTGTCTTGTGTTGACAGTTGCAACACCCTGTGGAGTGTTTGTGTCTTGACGGTTCCAACACCCTGTGGAGTGTCTGTGTCTTGTGTTTACGGTTCCAACACCCTGTGGAGTGTATGTGTCTTGTGTTGACAGTTCCAACACCCTGTGGAGTGTCTGTGTCTTGTGTTGACAGTTCCAACACCCTGTGGAGTGTTTGTGTCTTGATGGTTCCAACACCCTGTGGAGTGTCTGTGTCTTGTGTTAACGGTGCCAACACCCTGTGGAGTGTCTGTGTCTTGTGTTGACAGTGCCAACACCCTGTGGAGTGTTTGTGTCTTGACGGTTCCAACACCCTGTAGAGTGTCTGTGTCTTGTGTTGATGGTTCCAACACCCTGTGTAGTGTGTCTTGTGTTGACGGTTCCAACACCCCATGGAGTGTCTGTCTTATATTGGCAGTTTCAACAGCCTGTGTCTTGTGTTGACAGTTCTATCGCCCTGTGGAGTGTCCTTAAGAAGAAGCCTCTTGTGACGGTGCGTAACGCACATCGTGGTGATGCAATGGTGACGCAGGAAAACTGGATCACATCAGTTGCCTCTCTGCAACACACCAACCTACTGGCGTCAGGTCAGTGACAGTCATGTGACAGTCATGTGTGGCCTTGGAATGTGATGTGCATGCTTGCGAAGAAATCATAATCCATGTTTATTATTCCTGTTATTAGCAAAAATACCTCCTCCAGAATGGATAACGTGGGAGTAGTTGATAGGTGCCTCTAGGTGATTTTGTTCATGGTTAGATGCAGAAAAAACGATGTTACAAAGCAATGGATTCAAATAAATTTCTTTCAAAAATGTAGAAAGAATATAGGTAAAATATATAGCATTAATAAATAAACTAAAATAGTGGTGTTAAAATGTTTGTGGTCTTGCGTGTCATTCTTGTCTGGTCGAATATATTATAGTTTAGAGATGGCGCTTCATGGCCAGACACGCCACATGAAATGGGATTTTGTTACAAAAAAAACTCAAAATGGTTTTCTGCCAGGTTATAATATCTTTGTATGCATACTATCAATAAAGTTCACTTCTATGACAATTACATACCTCTGAGGTATACCTCCTCAAATTTCTGCATTTGGAAATGGGACATCTCTGTGAGTAATCACGCTATACAAATAACATTTTCAGTGTTGCATTCAGCAGACCCTGCACTGTGAAACGATCAATCATTTTATAAAATCATAAATAGTTTCAAAGATATAAGCATAGTTGTTGCCAAAAACCAAGTTTTTTTTGCACTTTACAAAAAATTATTTAAAACAAAAACAAAACATGGAAAAATGCTATAATCATTTCACAACAGACTGTATACATAACATGGATTTGAAAGAATTATATATATGCTCAAAAACAGAATGGTAGCATTTTTAAATGTGCCAGAGGAAAGATTGCAGACGGAGATAGTACAATTTCCACATTGTTTTAGGGAAGGATATTATGCATATTTACACCCAGTATCCATGACGCATTTTTTAAGCAGCATCAAACAGAATATAACTTCTCCGTACCGGATGCAAACGAAATGATCAATGTACAACAAATATTAAGTGAATTTGAAATGCTGTGTGATATTATTTCTAATGTATGCAACATTTGGCATGTATTATTCTTCTTGCATCATCTGGTAGGGGTAAGCGGGACAATAAAGGTATGTTTGGACAGTCACAGCAAACAGGAAACTTGGCGACCCACTCAAAATGGCTGGGCGACCCAATTTCATGTTGCGGCTCAAGAATTAAAAATGAGTGGCTTTGATTTGGATACCTGTGCACAACTAATGAATGTGGACTTCTGCGTGTGGTAAATGTAAATATCACTGTTGTATTTCTTCCAGCAGGGTCAAAGGATGGGTGTATTCGACTGTGGGAATGTTCGCGAGACTTCCGCCATCTGACACCGCTATTCACCGTTCCCGTGGTTTGTTGAAACATTATGCAAAGATTAGAACAATTGGTTCATCTTTTATCGGTATTTTGTATGGAATTATTAAACTGACTTTGATGTAAGATTTTTATATTTGAGAAAGTGCTAAAAGAAGATATTTAGGAAGATGTTTTTTATAAAGTCCCATTTAGGAATTCATACGTGAAGGCAATTTTGTTATAATTCAAGCATATTTTTGAGACTTCAATGTTTTAAGTGCAATACTTGGCTATTTTTGTTGTTTCAAAGTAACTATTATATACTTGACATTAAATCAACAAAGCCATTAATATATCACATATCTATTAAATTGCCATTGCAATATGTTATGTCAGATCTGCTTTCTGCATAGCAGTAACATGAGTGCTACATAAAGCAGTAACATGAGTGCTACATAAAGCAGTAACATGAGTGCTACATAAAGCAGTAACATGAGTGCTACATAAAGCAGTAACATGAGTGCTACATAAAGCAGTTGTGTTGTTTGTTCAGTTACTAAAAATAATGTCAACTGTTTTCACTTTCTTCCTCAGGTGGGATTCGTCAACAGTTTAAAGTTCTCGAGCAGTGGTCAACTGCTGGTGGCTGGAGTGGGTCAAGAACACAAGCTTGGCCGCTGGTGGTCAGTCAAGCCCGCCCGCAACAGTGTCGTCATCATAAAACTGCCAAAGCGTGAACCAATGGACACGAATAAACAGCAGAATGATTCCCCTGTATAGTTCGCCTGTATACAGGGACATAGAGTAGTACTGAATAAATGTAAAGATGATTTCAAATGGTTCTTGAGTCATGTCCACAGGTACTTCAGTCATGTCCAGAATACTTCAGTCATGTCCAGAATACATTATTCGTGTCTTCAGTACTTGAGTCACTTCCAGAGTACTTTATTCATGTCCACAGTACTTGAGTCACATCCAGAGTACTTTATCCATGTCCACAGTACTGGAGTCACATCCAGAGTACTTTATTCATGTCCACAGTACTTGAGTCATGTTTGATATACTGATGTTGGGTACATTTGCTGGATCTGCACAATCTATAGATTGTCTGCACAATCTATAGATTGTGCCGTGTACTCTGGATCGGTTGATTGTGCATCCATCAGCAGATCGTGCAGCACGAGTGGCGTGTGATCTACAGATGGCGTTTCATCATATGTTGTGTCATTTAGGGCTTGCTGTTGCTTTTCCTTGTGTATTTTGGCTTCCCATTACACATTGTAGTATACAGCCCACATGGAGGCATTCGGTTTGACACTGGGACAATGGTAGGCAGTGAACAGGCAGGAACCCCTGTGATCAGGGCAAAGTCCACTATCCAGTTATAAATAGAAATAAGTGGCTGCATGAGGCAGCAGTAGAGAAATAGCAGATAAATTTTGGGGGGCCCTGAGGTGCCCTTAGAATGATTCAATCAAATACAGATTTATTGTGTACAGTGACACTACCACATGAAATGTATAAGCAAAATTAGAGAAAAAGTTGCTTTTTCTCTAATTTTGTTTTTGAAAAAATAGGCAAAATGTGCACAGGCAACACTGTGGACAGGCAACACTGCGCACAGGCAATGCTGTGCACACCAATTATATTGCTTCAGTCATGAAGTAGGAAAAGAATGTGTGTCACAGTTAGGTTGTAATTTCTGACTGCAACATACGCGGCACCATCGCTGTACACCTCTTACAAAAACATCATAACTTTAGTTACTACAGAAGAGATAGGGGAACTTACGAATCAGCAACTCTTCTTGCAAGCTGTTTGTAAACAGCTAAAACAATAGCAAGAACACAGAAGGCACTATTCTTTAAGGCATAATCATTGAATCATCTGGATGGAGCACCATATTCTATATCTTCAATGAAAAGAGTAGAGGTTGTGAACTTGTCTCAGCGCAGTGTGTTGGCCTCCGTCTGGCAGACGCCAAAGGATATGTGACAGCCATCTATGATGGACACTGGAGGCTTGCGTATGGAACAAATGTTATTCCAACTGATCTTCCTTCCCCAACATGACAGTTTTACCCGTAACAAAGTGACACTCTTTAACTTAGTGATCTCCTTACCAATGTTGACCCAACAACTGACACTGATATCCAAAGAGAAAACAGAAGAAAGGCCTTGTAAAAAATTTGAACATGTTAAATGAGACATGACAGCATGTATGTACACTCATTTAATTATAAGAGAGTCCATTAGCATGTTTGTTATGCAATCTGAAAAGGTTATGCTGAAATTCAGTGTTGTATTGACTGATCTGCAGGCCAAAAATAGGATGCCCGGCTGTACAAAATTTACTGTATCTCTGAACATTATTATTTGCCAGGGTTGGGGTCAATTATAATTTGTAATTGTGTAATTAATTACAATTACAGTGTAATTGAAATATTTGAAAGTATCGTAATTGTAACTGATTTTGTGTCGTAATTGTAATTGGCCATTGTAATTGCCTTAATTGTTCAATTACAATTCAATTACTTTCCCATAGTTTCTCCAATTGTGGGTGAAACTCCCAGAACTGTTTTTTTATTTTATGAAAACCAAGGCTGTTTCCCTCTGAAATCACCTTCCCTCTCATACTCCCCATTTGTGGGGGTGTTATAGTCGGACAGTGACTCTTTCTGGTGAACATGGTCCAGTGCTACACAGGCTAGCTGTACTAATTTTAATTTAGTTAAATAAGGCTGTGCACTAACACTATCTTTTCACTGTGGAATTATTTTCTAGTAAGCTTGAGGGCAGCAAGGTGCTGAGAAGCCAATTGTGTGGCAATGATACAAATGTGGGATGATCTGAGATATATCATTAGTTCTGTTTATATTATTTTGAGCTAAACAAAAATCCATTGTAATTGACAATTATAATTATAATTGACTATATTTTGGGACGGTAATTGTATTTGAAATACAAAATAATTGTAACTGTAATTGAAAATTATCCAGTCATGTAATTGTAATTGATCAATGTAATTGAACCCAACCCTGTTATTTGCCCATCCTAATATTTTCAGGGACTCTTGAGCAATAATGTCGTATGCTGTAGAATTAAAAAAATCAGAGGATAATTTGTTTTGGTATTGTTTAAAGGTCATATTATGATAAGTTATACTATAATTACTTATTCACTATTTATTTGAGGACCACATTTGAAATAAGTGTAGTACGTGTGCTTTTATGTGCTATCCTCAGTATTATTACATATATATGTCATATTTCTTCTAATTGTGTAATGCATGTATATACTTTTACTGAATAAACTTAATTAAAAAAAAATATTTAATAAGCCTTAATTGGCTTATGTGGTCGACTAACGTTACCTGTACTAATTCCATCGTACATTTTCATTATCTTACACTTGCGATATGGCTCTATCGTGTATTGTTCCCGATAATAAATAAGGCGCATGTAAAACAAATTGACGAAAGTTTTGGAAAATCCCGTTATTATGCAAGGCGTAGCCTATGTGTGAATTTCAATTGCATTTTACAAGGCGCCGAAGGCACCTATTCGCGGAAGTCACGACTGGCAGAGTTAAGGGAAACGATTCGATTGATGTCGGCGCAAAACAAACAAAGTCAATGCCTCACATCACATTTACTGTTCCCAAAGATTTGACAATACTCACTTATTACCGCGTTAATATAGTTTACCGTAGCTCTCATTTCTTGTAATTAAATACGTTTAATGAAATGTTGTTGACGGGCGGAACGCCATAAGGCGACGTAGTTCAGACAAAAATGTAACGAAAATATATCTCGGAAGTAAATTAAACAACGAAGTAAAAAGCAGCGTTACCTTAGATAAAACTACTTCGTTACAAGTCGAAGTAGTTAATATAAATGTTTATTACACCTGCTCACCAAGGTTGTTGGCGTGATATGCTGTTTCAAAATACGCGTAGGGAAAACACATTAAGTTTACTACGCTGCATTGGTGTCCCAATAATGATCAAGTCAGTTTTATTTGCATTTAATTTTAATATGCTGTTAGTGATCAGTGGAAGATATCTTGGCGGCAATAACTATACTACTAGTACACATCACGCATAAATTGCCGATGATAATGTCGAATTGCACACATGAATAACAAAACAAAACTATACATCAATATACACACAACAAATATATGGCTAACATCACTCAAACAGGCTGAGATCACTGCCTCACATGAATAACCCAAAAAAACAAAAAGACGTTATAAAAACAGAGATCGCTGTCGAAAACAACCATGCAACATATTGGACATTATGTAGCAGTTATCACAATACATAATACAATGTAATTATGTATGTTGCACACAAAAACACCGGTTAACATTACTCAAACAGGCCGAGATCACTGGCTATACAGGCCGAATTCACTGCTGCACAGGCCGAATTCACTGGCCGAATTCACTGGCCGACTTCATGCCGCTATCGTTTCTTGTCAACAACATACCCCCAAACAGGCCGAGATCACTGCCGCACAGGCCGAATTCACTGAAACAGGCCGAGATCGCGAAAGGCCGAGATCACTGTGAACCATGATTACGTAGGCGACCACCCTCTTCCACAAACAAAATGTACGACCGATGTTGATAGAGTTTGCATGAGGCTTAGCCTTAGGCTTAGGATGGCTGTGTTTGAGCATAACATTTCGCCTAGAATCACTCTGGATGACACGGTGCATTTGACATGTATCATAGAACGAGCATTCAACGTCAGAGACCACACCGTGAGTTATATTTGTCATTTTGCGTCGTGTGCTAACAGCTTAGCCGGTGGCTCTGGAGTCTGGTGGCAAAGACCTGCTTGTTTTGAATTAATGATTTCTAATAACAGTTTTGAAGATAGACTAAACATTTTTTTTCATTCTGCCTAAGACATCAAGCAATACTCTAGTCCAAAAATAATTAAGTTTTTAGGTTGTTTAGTGACATTTCCATGGTTTTAAATATATTATTGACAATACTGCAGGTTTGTTTTTCTGCACAAATGCATATTAACTAAGCGTGCTACAGGCTACAGCTTCATAAAAATGTTACACAATGTTGAAAGACAGCCAAAACTTGTATTTTTGGCACAACCCCTTCACCGATCATAAATCAGTCACATGTAAATTGGCCAGCTTGCATGCCAAGTTATAGCTTCGTAATTGAAGTTTAAAAAAATGACATTTAGTAATGCTTCCTGGTTGTCATTTATAACAGATGTCAGCAAATAGGCAGGTTTTGCATAAAATGTGACATTTTTAATTGGTAAGCAGTTTATTTTGACATCTGTTTTTGGAACATTCTAAATAGTTCACAACCTCGCATAAAACAGCATGTGTTAATCAAAGTGATGTATCATCGTTGACAAGATTAAACAATCTATTTGTAATTTTGTATACTATATATATTCCAGTTGTATGCCTGCCGATAACTTTTTTGATTCAACTTCCCAAACTCTTAATCTTTATTGTGCAATATACTAGTTCATTCGACTATTCAAATAATATGTGCCGATGACGACGTCAGTCACTTTGCGTCGGCTGGCGTGTGGCATGATGATTGCGTAGCTCGCAGGTCGCCGGCGGATGGGAGCATCGCAGTAACAGATCATACCAACAGCCTTTGACTCCATCCGCTTTTACTTACTCCATCCGCTTTTACTTACTCATAGACATAGTGGAGTATAATATAAATGCTGCATTTTTCTAGTAACTTAATTCTTTCCAAGTGACCTGTTTGCCAGTCCGCGAGTCAACCGCTTGCTTGGTCGCGAGTCATCTGCTTGTCTGGCTGCTCGCTTACGCCTTAGTTGATTTGAAAACTTCCACTACGAAGTTGTCAGGGCATCTCTAATGGCATTATTTATTTATTTATTTAGGGCCTATTTACCTATTCTGTCAAACGTACACATAGACCTTTTAAGACCTATATAATTTTTGGTAGTTGGTGATTTTATTTACCTAATGGACTAATACGCATTATATGACATCAATTTCCATTATGCCTAATCTGCTGTCAATTTTTGTAACGATCACAGAAAATCTGTAATGTTAGACAATTATGTGTATTGCAAAATCATGTCTAATTGCAAAGAGGCCTTATAAAACATTAAACGTCCACCAAACTATGCCATTATATATGTAAACTGTAATCAGGTCATTGAAGGAACACATGTCGTCACGGCAACTTTGCAGTATATAAAATGCTGCTTGTTTATTGGTTGTTTATTTGCATCATAAACAAGATAGCAGCCTTCAGGAAATCAAGCCTTTCATGAGAATCTTCCACTTTGAAACCAAATAATGAGTAAACCACTAATGTGAAAATGTTGATTATAGTTGCAAATAGTTAGTTTGTATTATTTCTTTTAGGTGCATAACATCAAACGTTGCCTTTTGTTTCCCTTTAATGCAAACAATGATTGATGAGTGATAACAAATTGACAATGGCTAATGTCATGTTATTGTCCTACCTTACCAGGAGTACACGCTGCGAGTACAGAGAGGACCAGTACCAGAGCACCACTGGACTCTACAGAAACGCTTCAGTGACTTCACCACTCTTGATGCTCATCTCAGTATCTCGGGCGTCGAACTGCCTCTGCCTCCAAAGAAGATGTTCGGGAATATGGACCGCGAGTTCATTGCAGAACGACAGCAAGGCTTACAAGTAGGGCATTCGGTGCTCCACACTCCTCAATACATATTGTGCTTGGTCTTTATAGTTCACTGTTTTGTTATTTAGAAGTAGAACTAGAAAGAATGTTAACAAATGAACATTGTTTTTTTTAGATTTTTTCATTGTTATTTTTGTAGGAATTTTGTTCCAACATTCAGTAATGTTTAATTATTTAAATGTATATTTATATTAATAACCTTGCATGACTGTAATGTTAGAGTAAGTGAAATGAACCTTTTTAGTCCCAATCTGAATGAAATATACTCTAAAAATAGTGTCCTGATATTCAGCTAATTTTTTAATTCCGTCAATCACCCTTTTGATCGCATTTTTCTGTAATTTCCTGCACAGATTGGTGACAAACTTGTAGATAAGATCTAGCGGTTGTGGTGACGTCACCGCAGGTAGCACCGTTAGGATTTAGCATGGCGCGCATCTACGCAGGTTGGTGTTTTTTGGTGTACCTAAAATTGCAGTCGCGGAATTTAATATTTTTTTATATAACCGTAAAGATAATAATCTTACCTACAAATATGTCACTGCATGCACACAGGATTTTTTACTTTTTGAGTTATTGCCATTTGAAAATTGCGAATACTCAAACTGGCAATGGGATTTAATAATTTTTGATATCACTAAAGATAATAACCATATCTACAAATATCTAGCAGGATGTACCCATGATTTGGTCTTATTTTTTGAGTTATTGCTGTTTGACCATCGCAAATGCTTAATCCTGCAATGTATGCACCGCAGCGATGTTCAAGCAGAAATAATAATAAAAGGTTTAACACAATTCCTATGTACATCCAGTGACAAACTTGTAGATAAGATTATTATCTTTACAGTGATGTCAAAAATAGATAGATATTATAAATAAATTCCGCAATTACAATTCCACATGCAGTCTGAAACAACAGGCCGCACCGTCGCTCGCTGTGCTAAGGGATAAGGTGCTCTCAGCGGCCCTGCCTGTGGTGATGTCGACATCATCTGACAAGTTGGTTGCTTTGTGACATGCAAATGACCACGTTTGAGCACGCATATTGACATGTGTTCGCAATGAACAGGCTTCATATTTGGCACATTACTTGACAAGTTTCCATATATAAGAAGTTTCAAAGAAATTTAAAATTTCATTTCACTTAGTCTTTAATACGTAATTTGTAAAGACCAAGAAGAAGTAAATATGTGTCAGTTGTTTGCCCTTTTACAATTAAAACTTGACTATATATCAATCAACTATTCTATTAACTGTGTAATTCTGTTTGAATGGATGAACATTCAGATTCCGACAACACATTAGCAGGTACTATCAAGTGAAATAAATTAATATTCTCCTTATTTGCCTGTTGTAGTGCAATACACATAATTTTCAAACGTTTGTGTGCATAATTTTATAAAAAGTTTGTATATTTTCAGCAATATATGGATGCAATATTGAAGACACATTTGCTGGCGAATAATCTTCACGTGAAGAAATTTCTAGATGAAAAGAATTATAACAGCAACCTGCAGGGTTAGTGACATGACTATTATCATTGACATATTTGTGCATCTTCATTAAACATCAGAAATTACAATGACATGTCCAGTTATTTTAACACAATTTATTGCAATGTTTCCCCTGGTATATAACAAGCGAGGCGGGCCGCCTCGTCGTTTTTCTATGCCGCCTCGCCCAAAATTGCTACCTCGTAGCTATTTCATATGCCTTTTTTCGTTCTTTCACCATATATTCAGTGTCGGCGAGCGGCACGTAATGACACCACAAAGTCACTTATATTCCTGCAAAATCGTAGATTTGTAACAACATCGTTTAGCCGTCATTGGACAACGTGAAAGATATCACTTGTCAGTTGTTTAATCACTGAATATTCCTGCGGGATCCCCGGTGTCTCCAATGGTGATACCTTGCGGAGTTTCGACATACTAGAAATCTAGACATTCATGTAAAATGGCGCACAAACGGTAACTTGCGTTTTGGTTTATGACGATGGTGGGAGTGAAAACCGTGCAGGCTGATGGCACTACGTCACTTGTCGACACTTGTGTCGAATGCACTCTTTCGAAGCCCAAATAAAAACCGTGCATCCTAATCATATTCACTAGTCAGCATTTGTATCGAATCCGGACCCTGTTGAAGCTCAAATAGCGACCCGGTTTGCGCTAGTCTGTGCCAATGCGGCCGTGCATTACCGCACACCGCGCGTAAAAAGAGATATATATATAGCAGCGTATGTTGATACAAACCGGGGCGCTATTTACGCCTCAACTGGACGTAAGACGCAATATTCTTAAAGGTAAATATGCCTAGGATAATGTTGAATGATGGAACTACAGTGTATCTCACTGAGGTATCAAAGTTAAGCAAAACTCAAGCGGCAAAATCAATGTCGACAAAGTGGGTCCGGATTCGACGCAAATGCCCACAAGTCTATTCAGCTAATGTTCTATGCGGTTTTGTTTTAGCAAAATAAGGGTTGTGATTCATAAGATCAGACCTGGGGCCGAGTACATTTTTATGAGTACGAGTACGAGTACTTTGACGATGGACGAGTACGAGTACATTGCTAAAAGCTGAGTACGAGTACATTCGTACGAGTACAAGTACATTTTTATAAATATTAAATAATAACGTATCGTAAAATCGACAATTTAGTGGATCTCTCTGCAATGTAGGCATGTGGTATCACTGTCATGATATATCTAGGGGCAATATTGAGTCACCGACCAACTAGGCACACGTAAACCAATCATAAAGTACGATTGACATTTGAGAAAAAAACTTAGCCAATCAAGTTGATATCTGTCTTTAATGATCACAAATGAGTGGGTAAAAGAGACTGACCAGTGGATACCCCCAGCCAATCATTTGAACTTTGCTGGTTGTCTCCAGGTTAAGCATGTAAAACAAAGCAACCAACAGGAGGATTTGTTACCTGGCATCCCACTGGCTACATGTCTTTGTTTAGCATTTCTCTTATCTCTGCTCCCTCAGTGTGTGTTCTCTCTGACCTAGACTATCATGCCACATGGCTTCACTGGTGTCACACTAAGTTGGCACTGGATTATATTAGTGTAGGGTGACATCTGACTTGAGCCACCTTACTTCTACAGAGGAAGACTGGCAGTTCTTGTTCTTAGCAGTTAGCACTGTTGGCCAGTGCCAAGTGGCATGGTCTCCAGACTACATTAAATGTATTCCCTGTCTAACAGGTGAGTTAACTGCTACTAGTAGTTGGCTCTTTATGGACATCCTGGTGGCTTGATTAAACAGTTTTATGGCCTGAACTGATAGCCTACAATTATTGTTTGCTTAACAGGGTGTTTCTAACTGGGGAAAGATGCTGCCTGTTGCCATGTTAGGGTATCATAGTCATGGACTCATGGCTATCAGAGAATGAGGATGTACTATGTGTAGGGATGGCAAGGTAGCATTCTATGTGAAATAACAAAGTATTACAAAAAATAGTTGAGCATTTCAATATTTCAGGAAAGTTTGATTTTATAACTGCAAATAAATTAATTGTTCCCAGTATATATTGAGAAAGTACTCAGATGTACTCGTAATGTACTCGTAAAATCTGAGTACAATGAGTATGAGTACGAGTACATGACCCATAAGTTTTATGAGTACGAGTATGAGTACTTCAAAAAGGTACTCGAGTACCGAGTACTTCCGCCCCAGGTCTGCATAAGATATCTTTGTGCTAAATATATAATACATATTCCGACAAAGTTGTACAAACAAACTTTTGGGAAAGTTGATTTGAGTGAAATACTTACGAATATAAACCACCGAAGTTCACATCTCATAAAAAATGCCTACAAAACCATGTATACTAACGGGTTATCAATAACTTGGGTTAGACAATGGTATGTTTGCACAGCAATTGGATGTACTAAACAACTTATACTGTTTTTATAAAAAGGACACAATTTTAGAAACATTCTTGCAATTAATAGAAACATACTTTTTGGCATTCCAGAAATGACTGTTTAATTAATTGTATAGCATTCTAGCAAAAAAATTAAATAAAATCTTTTGAACATAAACCACCAATTTACCGTAATATTATGATATTAAAATAATTTAAAGGTGATGATGAAGGAGTCTTCAGATGATACCACTGGATGCTTCTCAGTGAAGTCGAGATGGTGTTCAACTGAACAGGTCTGCCAGGGAGTAAAGTGTAAAGCGCTTTGAGCAGTCCTGCGCTATATAAGAACTTACCGTTTACATTTTTATTGACTCTGTCAGCGAGGTAACAAGGCCTAGGGTTAGTGCAAGAAAACATAACCATAACCAAGTACCAGTGGTCAAGTGGAAACCACACCTCTACTGAGTAGCAGTGGTCAAGTGGAAACCACACCTCAACATGATGAAACAATCATGATTACTACATTTACGAGTAGTGTCTTGTTGTTTTATATCTTCCCCTCTATATTCAAGAGTAAATGTTAAAACATACCTCAGAATGCACCATTTTAATGCTAGTTTAAAAAAAATCTACGGTGGAGCATGTCCCCGGACCCCCTAGCAATGCTTTGCACCTGCGGCGCTCGCGTACCCCACCCCTACCACCTCGCCCATCATTTCACCCAGGGGGAAACACTGTATTGATTTAATTTATTTGAAGGCAAATTGCAATGGTTTGGACTTACTGCATTAACCCTGTATTATATTATATATGTATAATTCAGTGTAATATGTTTTAACTTCTTGATGTGTAACTTTGTTATTTTCATTTATTTGTTCTTATACTTAAATATGTTTCTTGTATCATTTATGTAAATATTAGTTTTATGTACAGTGAACATTGCAAACAGGGCCTTACCCAGAGACCCGTCCACCCATCATTTGGATGGGTAGAATTCAAAAAATTGCATTTTGGAAGGGTTTAAATTGATTGTGGATGGGTTGTCGGGATGGCCCTTCCACGTCCGTCCATGTCGTTTTTTGCACGGGCCAGCCCGTCCATGCCATTTTTACGACTTCACTGAAACTTCCGCGAAGCCAGTTACAGTTACAAAATCTGTGGGGATTGGTTTTGTAAATTGACCACCTGGATCACCTGGCCAGCTGCCTGACAGTGTGACACAAGCCAGAAAACAATTAAGGCCTCAACTTGCTAGGGTAATTGTCATCTAATAGCTAGCTGTAGTTGCTTGAAGCCAACACTTGTGTACACCAAATAATCCTACTTAAGGTCAACATCAAGGCAATAAACACTTGCCGATTATGAAGAGACTTGATTGGATGGGTTAGTGAGCTGATTGGGTGATGTTACACAGGCACCAATTGAGTGTATTGCTGTAATTATTAGTGCCTTTGAAGAAGCCGTTATTTCTGTTCCCAAACTATTTCCGAGACCTAACTGTCAAAGTCAGTGGCGACCACTAACAAGACAACAGTAACTAATACTGACTATCACAATAACTAACTAGCCATTACCACAGCGGCCACTGGATCTGGTCAGATCTGGTGCTAAACTATGACATGTCACCGGTCACGCAACCCTTACATCATTCAGTCCGCGTTAAATAATACATATTTAATATCATTGGAATGACAACATAACACTCATTACAATGGTGTAAAGTTTTTAGAAGTATTCCTTTATTTGACGAACTTATCGTCCATGATTTAGTGAAAATTCACGCCAAAAATGTCATGCCGATGTCGCAAACACAGGTCGCGGCAAATCGAAAACCCGCACTTGTAAACATATTTGAATCATCATGATTTTTAGTCAACCAATGAGGAGATTTGTTGGTCTTCACTGCTGACGTTATACGAAATCGATGCCGTCAGACAAACGAAAGTTACGATGAGCTGAAGTGTAAACACATCAGTTTACCTATGTTATCGCCCGATATGCAACTTTGTGCATCAATGTTGCCATTTGTCAGTTTTCCACTATTCAAATTATACATGTTGTGTGATAATAGAAAATGATTTACAAGTTTTGTTCGATGATGACCCAGCATTTTTAACAGGATTGCGATAAACGTGCATGCGGCGACTGTGGTAGATTTAAGTTACATCAGCGCTATTTTTAGTACATAGGCTTGGCGACTCCTGCTCGTCGTGCTTTGTTTGGTCGTCCCGTGCGTGGTTTAGGCATGGAGCTATGCTGCCCAATAAAATTAATCAAAGTTTTGAATGATTTATAGTTTAACAATTGAAACATTCACAGCAACACGAATACACAATGTTTTAATTAATAATTGTAACTTATTACGGATGCATGGCGACTTATTTTTTAAATGTTTGTCAATCTAATATTTTGTTATTTTAAATTAAACAAAATCAAACTGTAGTATTTATAATATTATGATATGGTACTTGTACAACAAAACATCCAATGTGTTAAAATTCCAAATACTACCTTTCATAGTCCATTTCACCTTGAATACAATTTGTATACACACATTTTCATTGCATATAAACTTGGGATTCCATATTAAATATATTTTCTAATTAGTTATAATTTTGTTAGTAATTTTGCAAATTGTGCCAATTAAATGTGTAATAATGAAATGACTTATATGTGCTACATTATAAGTGGTATTAAAATGTGAATCACATGCTTTGGACAAAATTTACATACAAATTAGGAATTGTCATTCAATAGAAGGTATATATAAAATTATATATATATACACATATACTCGTAGTTGCTGCTGTGTTTTAAGGAGTATCTTTTTAATTCTTATGTAAACAAATATACATATTTGCTATCATATTTATATTTTTATTAATATTTACTATTTACATTTCTGATCACATTACATTACATTCAGCCATGTGCTCTGCCTTGCCTTCATTAAGGATAATATATACTTTTAGTGTTTTTTTATAATTGGAATTTACCATGCAGGTGTATATATATATAATTATTAATGTATATATATATACCTGCATGGTAAATTGAGGTAATCATACCTAGTGTGTCCAACCATAAAAATAAAAAAATAAACTATAAGTATATATGGCCATTACATGAGCTGTGCATTCAGCCTTGTGCCTTGCTTCGTCTAACCTCTGATAGCATGCTGATTGGGCATTCGATCGCGTGACAGATCGTGTACCAAACCATGCTTCGTAGCATGTCGGAACAAAATTGTACTGGCAAAAATTTGATCCTGGGTGAGGCCCAGATTGCAAACATTTATGGAAATGGAGCTTAATTATCTAATTATGTTATTATTCTTATAACTTTTTCTAGATCGAATATCATAATTTCCGTTACTAGTTTCTGCACATAGTGATAATTCATACTGTTTTTTTTATCTTTCATGACTTCTATGTTTTATGGTATCCATAATAAGTAGTCAGGACAGTACAAATAAATTGTGCTGCCAGCATGAACATGACTTGGTTGCCTCTGTAGAAGACACTGTACAATGTTATGTAAAGTTGGGCATTGGTGCAACAACACTGTTTCGCTGTGTTTGCAGAAGTTGCCCTGCAAGACATCTCAATGTTCTTCCGTTCAGAGACACAGTGGGAGGTCGTCGAACCACTGCCGGACATTGGTGCGTGGGTGGTTGAGACATGGTTTAGTAAAAAGACGCTTTTGTGGGTTAAATACAGATATGTTCAGCTTTAAAATTTCAAATAAATAGAACTACATTGTATTTTAACATTTTAAATTCAAGTAACTTTATAAAATATACACTTTATCTTATATCCCAACATTCCATGTTGACATTACCATCTCCAGTGACATTTCTTCATTCTTAGAATTTCAAATACAAATGAAAATAACAGATATATACTACAACCTGTTATTTGCATATTTTATATGTATTAAAGTAACAATTGTGACCTAAATTATGAAAAATTGGTTAGGTTAGCTGTTAACCAGTATTTAAACCACTACAACATGTATATTCAACCAGGTCAAATACACCAAATAAAAGTTGTAGTTGGTGCGTATTTGAGCAAATACACCAACTACGGACGTCAAATACAAATGTTTAACATAGCAGTGTTAATGTTGTCCATAGATGGCAACATATGTAGTAGTATTTGTTGCCACTGTTTATGTTATCGGTGCCACTTTAACGCATTTTCTGGTGGTGGATGCATTGTTATATAATAATAATATGAGCAATGACATTTACAACTCGGCAAATTCACACATTTACAGACCTTCCTTAACAGCTGTTTATTAACATAACAGAAAGTTTAATAAACAATGTAATGATTCAGGATTTAAGACAGTATTTCTGTGCTTTCAGGGTGGAGGCTACGAAAACAATACTTTGTAGTTCACAACAAAAGTCGACCAAAGTCTAGCAAGTGTCTCCTCTCGTGGGTAAGTTCAACTGTCATAGATGAGTGTCAGATAAATTACATTGTTAAATGCAGGATTATATGTGTCCTGGTGTTATAGTTTCTATAATGTGATTGTTAAACTATAATTATTTATTTTTAGAAAAATTATGATGATTCTATCAATTAATATATTGATCATGATTATTTACTTGTTTACAGTCACATGGTTGGTTGACTCACACGGTTGGTCGACAGTCACATGGTTGGTTGACATTCACATGGTCTGTTGACAGTCACATGGTTGGTTGACAGCCACATGATCTGTTGACAGTCACATGGTTGGTTGACAGTCCTCACATAGTTGGTTGACAGTCACATGGTTGGTTGACTGTCACATGGTCTGTTGACAGTCACATGGTTGGTTGACAGTCACATGGTTGGTTGACAGTCACATGGTCTGTTGACAACCACATGGTCGGTTGACAGTCACACGCTCTGTTGACAGCCACACAGTCGGTTGACAGTCACACGGTCTGTTGACAGCCACATGGTTGGTTGACAGTCACATGGTCTGTTGACAGTCATGGTCCGTTGATAGTCACATGGTCTGTTGACAGTCACATGGTTGGTTGACAGTCACATGGTTGGTTGACAGTCACGTGGTCTGTTGACAGCCACATGGTTGGTTGACAGTCGCGTGGTCTGTTGACAGCCACATGGTTGGTTGACAGCCACATGCTCTGTTGACAGCCACATGGTCGGTTAACAGTCACATGGTTGGTTGACAGTCACTTGGTCTGTTGACAGTCACTTGGTCTGTTGACAGTCACGTGGTCTGTTGACAGTCACACGGTTGGTTGACAGTCACACAGTCGGTTGACAGTCACACAGTCGGTTGACAGTCACACAGTCGGTTGACAGTCATATGGTCGGTTCAGGCCTCAAAGTTAACATTTTGAGCTAAGAGCGATGCGGCCCTAAAGTGAAATATTTAGGAGCCAATTTTTTTTTTTTTTTAGGGGTACACGTGTTAACTAATTAAATGCAAAACTAAACATGTCATGGTATTTTATTGAACATAATTTATATCAAATAATCAACACTGTACAGCGTTCTGAACCATCATCTTTGCTACTATACATAGCATTTGTTTGTAACAAATTCCACATAGTTATGTAATTGGACCTAGCCATGCATGCTACCCGGTAATTGTTTTAATAGTTATATTTACAACCATAACAGTTACTTAAGGAGTTGAATGCTTTTACATTATACACATTTATTTTGACTATGTATATCCATACAGTATTAACACAAGGAAAATTATCCCGTATATATTTTGACAGGCATTAATTATGTTCAATATTGCATAGGCGCACACTATTTCACAGTTTAAACTTCAAACAAACAAAAAAACAGTTAGCTAGTTTCACCTAGCTAAGAGTTCCCCTTTCTGCTGGTTGCCCAAACCACCAAGTGATACAAGGACAGTACAAGGGTCCCTGCATAGGACTATGTACCCATAACCTTAGGCAAGTCATCAGTTATTTGCTACAATTTATCAGTATTTGCTGCTGTATGGGGTAAGCAGGGGCAGAGAAAGGGGTTAAAATGTCATCATTCATAATTTTTCTGATGGCTAATACCTGTACCGACAGAAGGTGCCAAGTGGTTAGTTGCCTGACAGGACAGTAACCAATGGACAAAGTTCCAAGTCGCATATTGCGACTAAAGTCGCAGGCGTAATATTATACTCACAAATGCGACTAGGTAGTCGCAACTTCGAGCCCTGGGTCATTTAACAGTCACACAGTCGGTTGACAGTCACGCGGTCGGTTGACAGTCACGCGGTCGGTTGACAGTCACGCTGTCGGTTGACAGTCATGCGGTCGGTTGACAGTCACGCGGTCGGTTGACAGTCACGCGGTCGGTTGACAGTCACGCGGTCGGTTGACAGTCACGCGGCTTGTTGGAACAGTCACATAGTTGGTTGACAGTCACATGGTTCTCTTGCAGTGTCCCTTTGGCCCAGACAAGTTCCTGTCGGAGAAGGACTTGCGAGCCCTGATGAAGTGGCTGCCAACTATACAGGTGAGTGTTTTACTTCCTCGCTCCCTTCACAAACATGCGTCATTTATTACCTGAGCAACCAACAAATTAACTTTAATTACAACATCTCAATTACACAGTAAATTGCTTTGCAGTTACACATTCCAAAATATAATTATGATTGTGTAAACTCAAATGCAGTTTGTAGTAAGGATGCTGTCTTGTGTATCTGTTACAAATACCAATAAAATAAAACTGTTTTAACTGAATTAATTCATACTAGCAAACATCTGGCAGGATACCTTGACAGTTGACAGTCCTGATATTAATATTTACCAAATGATAGGAAACACACAGCATTGTTACATAAACACCATAATGCGCATGCAGATATTAAAAATGACGAAGGTTGGAGAGGATGTGAAGTTCACGTCCATTGATAGTAGGTTAGGTATTTAACAGTATTATAATGCCAGGACATTATAATGACAACTACCATTATAATTGGTGTTTACAAACATTTTATTTACAATCACTATGGTTATGCAATTCATGTGCAACCTACATTTTTAGTTCTTGGGGCCGAATGCCATCACTCTGCATCCGCCGTCCACCGTTAGCTGCCATATCTCGGAAACCATTCAGTAACTTTTTCTCTAATTTTGCATAGACGTATTTTAAGGGTATTGCCACTTTACATGAGAAATCTGTATTTGATTGAATCATTCTAAGGGCCCCATATGCCCCCCAATGACCCCAAAAGTGGTAAATTAGGGTAGTAGAGGTGTGGTTTCCACTTGACTACTGGTACTTGGTTGTGGTTATGTTTTCTTGCACTAACCCTAGGCCTTGGCAGAGTAGACACACTTGACCCCTGTTAGACTGAACAGTTACCTAACACTTTTAAACTGTATCTTCAAAACTATTAATTTTCTATAATTGCAAGTTGTGTTTATTTTGATGTTCATTTAATTATTATAAAATGGTGTGACTGTGGTGTCTATTGGTTAAAGATGTATTGTCTGTAGAAACCTGTAGGTGACAAACATAGAAAATTAATATTCTGTCACCTGTAGGTGACAAACATAGAAAATTAATATTCTGGACAACTATAGAGTGAAATATCCTATACTATATTGATATCAAATGCATTCTACTGTTCTGTTTACGCTTGCCATGCCTTGTGTAGACATGGTACTGTGTAAATCAATTGTATCAATATAGACTAATAATTACAGATTCACAATATAGTTGACACCTGAAACAACCAAATGTCAACCATTAGAAGAGTTGACATAGTTCCGCTATACACAAGCAAGAAATCTGTATTTAATTGAATCATTCTAGTGTCATCAGCATATAGTAGAACATACATTTTCTACATCATCATCACTAAGGTTGTTGTAAATTTAACCAGCTGCCATGTCAAGTCCATTATAATTGTGACTACCGGGTAACAGTGTTCAAAATGATTCAGGTAAATAGCAAATAACAAAGGACACAAGTTTTCTCCTTGCCATACCTCTACATCACATGAGAAGAAGGCTGACACAGCCTGGCCCTCATTTATACATGATTTAGCATTTTTGTTACATGTTGTATACAATTTTTAACACATTACCATTAATACCGCATGAAATTATCTTAGACCACAGAGGACCGGTCTACTAAATCAAATGCTTTCTTATAATCGATGAAGGCACAATAAAGCCTTTTGTGTCAAGACAGATACAATTCAACCAATACCCCTATCTGAACACTGCCTGTTCTTCACCTATTACATTAGCTTTGTTTAGGTATGTGGTCAGTCTGGTGTTCTGAACAATCACTAAGGATTAATGAACACTTGTGCAGAATGTCACCCACTTGGCAGGTTTAATTAATCTATTCAGCAATGAGGACACTGCTTAGGCCTCACTCTGGACACTGTCACTCACAGTGTTGTGTGTTGTCTTAGTTGGTGCATTGAGCTAATCTACTTGACCATGAATCAGTGCTGGCTTTGGTTGTGTATTACACCCAGCTGTGGAGCTAAGGTTCTCTGCCTGCTGTTGTTTGATGGAAACTGTGACTAATGTGTAATTGGTCAATGGCAGTAGCTTGTGTCAACAGACAGCATTAAGCCACTAGACCCCTGTTAAACTGAACAGTTGCCTGTAGGTTTTAAACTGTGTCAAACAGTGAGTCTACCTTTTGCTCTCAAATAATCTGTCCTCTTAGTTTTACACATGAAGACATAATCTGACATAACTTGATAAGTCTTTGTAGCAGCACATTTGTACTTCCAGTGTATCATTGCAACATAACATACATATTACATACTGTGTGCCACATTTGAATGTTGTGCATGAAATATTTCCATGCAATCCATTTGCATATATAATGTAAAACTTCATTCTTCATTTTCACTTTTTGATCCCTACCATGTTCAATGCTCCTTAACTTTGCCATTTTTTGTAGCAGTCATATTTTTTTGAAACCGTGTAAAGCACCCTGTCAAACCTTTATAAGGATGTAAGAAAACAATGTTACAATCTGTCCGACTTATCACTCATTTGGTCAGCCGGGGTCACATATAGACGTATTAATCCAAAGGACTTCAGGGCCACTTGGTCCATTTTTTTAAAAACTCTTTAGTAACTTTTTCTCTAATTATGCCTATACATTTCATGTGGTAGTGTCACTATACACAAGAAATCTGTATTTGATTGAATCATTCTAAGGGCACCAAAGGTCCCCTAAAATGCTAAATTTACTAACTAAATTGTCTACTGCAGCCGAAGCTCCCTGCAGCTCTTTTTATAACTGGCTGGCTAGACACTGTCACACAGTTAATCCCTAATTCTATAACATCTGTCACATGCAGAGTCTGTGTCTTGCATGGGTCAGAGGTTGTCGTTTATGTTATTTAAAAAACTGTTCAGTAACTTGTTCTCTAATTTTGTATAGACATCTCTTAGGGTAGTGTCACTGTATACAAGAATTTGTATTTGATTTAATCAATCTAAGGGCTTCCCAAAAAACTAGATGTTCACATTTTGTCTGTTTCTGCCTGGACTAGTTGGCAGAGTGCCAATTGATTGTGTATTCTATTGTTTGATGGAAACTGCCTGCTATTGTTTGATGGAAACTGCCTGCTATTGTTTGATGGAAACTGCCTGCTATTGTTTGATGGGAACTGTAATTGGTCACTGGCAGAGGCTTGTGTCAACAGACAGCATTAACCCACTAGACCCCTGTTAAACTGGACAGTTGCATGTAGGTTTTAAGCTGTATCTTCCCAGTGTCAAACAGTGGGCTGTAACTAATGTGTAATGGGAATCCCTACTGCACCGGTAGAACCTGAGGAACTGTTAAACAGCAGTAGACATAATTATCAATGCAATATAAAGATATGACCTAGGATTAAAATAAAATAACTTAGGTATAAAATAATATATAAAGTAAAATAACATAGGTATACTCGAAAAGGTTAAAGGGAATAAAAACATCTATTGCTCGAATTCATGTTATATTACATCCTGCTATCTATTTCCACGTCCACCAAGCCAAAAAAATCAAAAAATTCAATGAATTAGAAATTCCACATTTTATGGTGTGCATCCGGACATTTTCGAATATGCATATTTTTGGCACGCTTTTCGGGATGCTGAGATGTGACGTCACTTATGACTCAAACTCGCATCAGGCCGACCCTTTCAATGCATTCAGAGCATTTTACAAGTATAGCTTTTAGGTTGAAACGAGCATCAGAATGAGTTATTGTGCAATATTCCGACGTAATACAAACACTAGTCATCATAGAGGAACAAGCAGTTATCTTACGGTTCCACATGAATCGAATGAAATGATTTTAGCTAATGCCTTATTTTTATTTCCTTTAAAGCATGTTTTGCCAAAAAATTATTGGTTGGGTTTGTTTATCCATTTCCGGACGTTGCAGCCTTGATGGTTTTTCTATAGACAGCTCTTTCGTTTGCTAGTCTCCCACTCGCCAGACGTCTGCTCCCATCCATTCCTCTATGTCCTTCCCCCATTGTCTCCTAGGTCTTACTCTGCTTCTGCTGCCTTCCGCTTTTCCTTCCATTATTAGTCTCTAGAGATTTATGCCATTTCACATGGGCGAAATAACTTAGTTTCTGTTCTTTGCAAATTTCAATAAAGTCCCGGGTGTAACACCAAGCTCATCTGCGATGGATTTGTTAGTTCTACGTTTATTCCATGAAACTCGTAATATCTTTCTATAACACTTGTTTTCAAATGCATTTATACGTTTAGTAATGTTCTTATTTAGGATAATTTGTAGTTTCATATCTTTGTTCGTTGCTTTCTACAGCTTCTTCATCTCCGTCAACCTTTTACTCGCCATTGCCAACCTCCGCTTGATCTCTTTCGTCCCATCTCCATCTGCTTCTATCAGTGATCCCAGATATTCAAAACGTTCCACTCTTTCTATTTCCTCGCCATCTACTGTGACTTCTGATGGTTCTCAACATCCCTTTACATCCATAATCTTAGTCTTCTTTATGTTTAGTTTCAATCTTTTCACTGTGCTCTTTAACAGTAGTTATCATTTTATCCAATCCTTCTTTTGTATCGGATATTAACGCTGTGTCGTCGGCATATCTCAATTCATATATCACTGGGAACCAATCTGTGGTACCACACTCTAATCTCACTGCCGACTGCTGTCCAACATTTAAATTTTGGAAAAGTGATGTAATTTTCTGGTCAAGCCCCATGTGTATCAAGGTTTTCCAGAGTTGTTGATTACTAACATTATCAAAAGCTTTTGAATAATCTATGAAACAGATCCTAAGGTCATGGTTGAATTCTCTGCATTTTTCATCTTCAGATTGAAAATGTGATCTTGTTCCTCTTCCAGTCCAGAAGTTGTGTTCTGTTGACTTCACATTCTAATTTTGTTGTGATTCTCTTCATTAAAATTTTTAGCATAATTTTGCTCGCATGGCTGATGAGGGATATGGTCCTGTGGTTTGAGCATTCTTGTATATCACCTTTTTTGGTATTGGTATAAGGATGACTTGTTTGCAGTCCAAGGGCCATGTTCCACTTTTCCATATTTTCTTGCATAATGTATGATAGATATCCAGGCCTGCTTCGCCACTTGCTCTTATTAGCTCTGCAGTGATGTCATCAGTGCCAGGTGATTTTCCATCTTTTAGACTTTTTATTGCCCACTCCACCTCCACTCCCTAAAATTATAAGGAATATTATTCAGATGTTTTACTATACATGTTGCAGCTATTCCGTCACTCCAGTTTTATCAGTATTATGTCGTTACTACTGTTTTTAACTGTCGTTACAACTGTTTTAAAGTCTAAATGCATGGTATACATATGTACCTTGTTAACAAATAAAGGTTTATCATAGTTCATCTCTTTCTTCTTCTCATTCTGGGGCAAAATGAGAACAGATAATGCGTGTACATTTTCTTAAATAAAGTTTTACTGTGCTACATGCGAGATTGCAGCTCACCAACTTTCCTGCAAGGTTTCTACAACCACTGGAAATCGGCCTAAATAGCAGAGTATCGGGATAAAATCTTACAGTATTTTTTAATAACACATTAATTAATATATACAATATTCATGAAATGGTCTTCTCGAATCCTTTATTTCCAGGTGTATCTTCACAGGCATGCATATAGTCTAGAGAGCTACTAACCATGTCAATACTTTACTTCCGTCATAACTCTTAATGATCTGTAACTATGATTCGTCAAAAACATTTAATTAATAATTACAAACTCACAATATAGTCCAAAGGACTTCAGGGCCTCTTGGCCCATTTTTATAATTAGTATATATGTTGACCCCACCCTCTTTTCTAGGCTTTGTACAAGTAGGTCAATGTTGACAAATATGAATGATACCTAATACTATTGTAATGCGCAAACATAACTTTCAGCATCCATATCTGTACCCGGTGGAATTTGCAACAATCAACGATGCAAGTGGCATCTCAATCCACAAGTTTGAGGAGAAAGGCACTTTAAGAGACATCATTTGTAAGGTATCGTACCATTTAGTAACATTGGCACTGTTGTACAAGAGCTTAAACCATCTACCAGTGTCAACAGAAAGTGACATCAGATTTGCAATAAAAACAGAATTCCTCAGTAGCAATACTTAAGTTACTATTGAGCTGTCAGAATAATTTGGTTATTTAAATGCAAAACCAATTATTAAGTTAGTTGGTTCTTTGTTAATAAAATTAATGTTATTTTGTTTGATCCATGGTTTTGCAAAACTATGGATCAAACAATTGTTATTTGTGTTGTCTGTTGATGCATGTCGTGCATTTAATGACACAGTCTACATCACATGTGTTCTTTTTAGTTTTCAACTGATCTGTAACAACACAATAGAAGGGGAAAGAGTAATGTTTGTTATGTGTAATAGTGAAAAATGTCAATCCTGCTGTGTACACAGACAGACACAATGGACAGTTTCTCACAAGTATTCAAACTGAATGTTTGTCAAAGGTGACGTGATTTGAAGAAATAGTTGCAACACTGCATGTTTTCTATGATTGTTACAAGTTACACAGACAACCTCAATGGGTCCGTGGAGACGGTTTGTGTAATTTTGAGTAATCGTAGAAAAAAATCATACAAACCCTAAACTGATAAGAACCCATAACACATAAGGAATTTAGAAAAAATAAAACCAATACATTTCTTTCCAGGCATAAAAGATAAATTATAACATTTTAAGTAGTTTTACCTGAGTGTTACTCCCTTCAGATGTTCATCATGTTTTTTTATACTTACTATGTACCTATAATATGTTTGTGTGATTTGTTTGAATAAATGCTTTTGATTGAATCCAAGAAAGTTTGGCACCTGAAATGGAAACCATCTAGGAGGAGAATGTTATCATACTTACCTACATCAGTATTTATATAGCTCGATTATTGTTAGATAACAATGAGTTTTATCATATTAATACCTCCCACATTGAGATCGATTATCTTCAATCCAAGAAAACTACACATTTTGCTTAAATAGAATATTGTCTGTAATCTTGTTTGCTGAATACAACATTTTGATGACTTTCCTGTATTCACTGTCCATGTGCATGTTTCTAGGCCTGGCCAAAGACACATTATCTCAAGAAATACGCCACCCCAAAGGTGGCATTGCCTTGCGTCATGGAAGCAATCCAGTTGTTTGGCAAACAGATACTCACCACTCTCAAGTACCTGCACGACAAAGGCCTGCCTTATGGTAGGAAACAACCTCATCTACCACTCACTCACTCTCAAGTACCTGCACGACAAAGGCCTGCCTTATGGTAGGAAACAACCTCATCTACCACTCACTCACTCTCAAGTACCTGCACGACAAAGGCCTGCCTTATGGTAGGAAACAGTCTCATCTCCTACTCACTCACTCTCAAGTATCTGCATGACAAAGGCCTGCCTTATGGTAGGAAACAGTCTCATCTCCTACTCACTCACTCTCAAGTATCTGCATGACAAAGGCCTGCCTTATGGTAGGAAACAGTCTCATCTCGTACTCACTCACTCTCAAGTACCTGCACGACAAAGGCCTGCCTTATGGTAGGAAACAGTCTCATCTACCACTCACTCACTCTCAAGTACCTGCACGACAAAGGCCTGCCTTATGGTAGGAAACAGTCTCATCTACCACTCACTCACTCTCAAGTACCTGCACGACAAAGGCCTGCCTTATGGTAGGAAACAACCTCATCTACTACTCACTCACTCTCAAGTACCTGCCCGACAAAGGCCTGCCTTATGGTAGGAAACAACCTCATCTACCACTCACTCACTCTCAAGTACCTGCATGACAAAGGCCTGCCTTATGGTAGGAAACAGTCTCATCTCCTACTCACTCACTCTCAAGTACCTGCACGACAAAGGCCTGCCTTATGGTAGGAAACAGTCTCATCTCCTACTCACTCACTCTCAAGTACCTGCACGACAAAGGCCTGCCTTATGGTAGGAAACAACCTCATCTACCACTCACTCACTCTCAAGTACCTGCACGACAAAGACCTGCCTTATGGTAGGAAACAACCTCATCTACCACTCATTCACTCTCAAGTACCTGCACGACAAAGACCTGCCTTATGGTAGGAAACAACCTCATCTACCACTCACTCACTCTCAAGTACCTGCCCGACAAAGGCCTGCCTTATGGTAGGAAACAGTCTCATCTCCTACTCACTCACTCTCAAGTACCTGCACGACAAACACCTGCCTTATGGTAGGAAACAGTCTCATCTCCTACTCACTCACTCTCAAGTACCTGCACGACAAAGACCTGCCTTATGGTAGGAAACAGTCTCATCTCCTACTCATTCACTCTCAAGTACCTGCACGACAAAGGCCTGCCTTATGGTAGGAAACAACCTCATCTACCACTCACTCACTCTCAAGTACCTGCACGACAAAGGCCTGCCTTATGGTAGGAAACAACCTCATCTACCACTCACTCACTCTCAAGTACCTGCACGACAAAGGCCTGCCTTATGGTAGGAAACAGTCTCATCTCCTACTCACTCACTCTCAAGTATCTGCACGACAAAGGCCTGCCTTATGGTAGGAAACAGTCTCATCTACCACTAACTCACTCTCAAGTATCTGCATGACAAAGGCCTGCCTTATGGTAGGAAACAGTCTCATCTCCTACTCACTCACTCTCAAGTACCTGCACGACAAAGGCCTGCCTTATGGTAGGAAACAACCTCATCTCCTACTCACTCACTCTCATGTACCTGCACGACAAAGACCTGCCTTATGGTAGGAAACAACCTCATCTACAACTCACTCACTCTCAAGTACCTGCACGACAAAGGCCTGCCTTATGGTAGGAAACAACCTCATCTCCTACTCACTCACTCTCAAGTACCTGCACGACAAAGGCCTGCCTTATGGTAGGAAACAGTCTCATCTCCTACTCACTCACTCTCAAGTACCTGCACGACAAAGGCCTGCCTTATGGTAGGAAACAGTCTCATCTACCACTCACTCACTCTCAAGTACCTGCACGACAAAGGCCTGCCTTAAGGTAGGAAACAACCTCATCTACTACTCACTCACTCTCAAGTACCTGCCCGACAAAGGCCTGCCTTATGGTAGGAAACAACCTCATCTACCACTCACTCACTCTCAAGTACCTGCATGACAAAGGCCTGCCTTATGGTAGGAAACAGTCTCATCTCCTACTCACTCACTCTCAAGTACCTGCACGACAAAGGCCTGCCTTATGGTAGGAAACAGTCTCATCTCCTACTCACTCACTCTCAAGTACCTGCACGACAAAGGCCTGCCTTATGGTAGGAAACAACCTCATCTACCACTCACTCACTCTCAAGTACCTGCACGACAAAGACCTGCCTTATGGTAGGAAACAACCTCATCTACCACTCATTCACTCTCAAGTACCTGCACGACAGAGACCTGCCTTATGGTAGGAAACAACCTCATCTACCACTCACTCACTCTCAAGTACCTGCACGACAAAGACCTGCCTTATGGTAGGAAACAACCTCATCTACCACTCACTCACTCTCAAGTACCTGCACAACAAAGGCCTGCCTTATGGTAGTAAACAGTCTCATCTCCTACTCACTCACTCTCAAGTACCTGCATGACAAAGGCCTGCCTTATGGTAGGAAACAGTCTCATCTCCTACTCACTCACTCTCAAGTATCTGCATGACAAAGGCCTGCCTTATGGTAGGAAACAGTCTCATCTCGTACTCACTCACTCTCAAGTACCTGCACGACAAAGGCCAGCCTTATGGTAGGAAACAGTCTCACCTACCACTCACTCACTCTCAAGTACCTGCACGACAAAGGCCTGCCTTATGGTAAGAAACAGTCTCAGCTACCACTCACTCACTCTCAAGTACCTGCACGACAAAGGCCTGCCTTATGGTAGGAAACAACCTCATCTACTACTCACTCACTCTCAAGTACCTGCCCGATAAAGGCCTGCCTTATGGTAGGAAACAGTCTCATCTCCTACTCACTCACTCTCAAGTACCTGCACGACAAAGACCTGCCTTATGGTAGGAAACAGTCTCATCTACCACTCACTCACTCTCAAGTACCTGCACGACAAAGGCCTGCCTTATGGTAGGAATCAACCTCATCTACTACTCACTCACTCTCAAGTACCTGCACGACAAAGGCCTGCCTTATGGTAGGAAACAGTCTCATCTCCCACTCACTCACTCTCAAGTACCTGCCCGACAAAGGCCTGCCTTATGGTAGGAAACAGTCTCATCTACCACTAACTCACTCTCAAGTATCTGCATGACAAAGGCCTGCCTTATGGTAGGAAACAGTCTCATCTCCTACTCACTCACTCTCAAGTACCTGCACGACAAAGGCCTGCCTTATGGTAGGAAACAACCTCATCTCCTACTCACTCACTCTCATGTACCTGCATGACAAAGACCTGCCTTATGGTAGGAAACAACCTCATCTACAACTCACTCACTCTCAAATACCTGCACGACAAAGACCTGCCTTATGGTAGGAAACAGTCTCATCTCCTACTCACTCACTCTCAAGTACCTGCATGACAAAGGCCTGCCTTATGGTAGGAAACAGTCTCATCTCCTACTCACTCAATCTCAAGTACCTGCCCGACAAAGGCCTGCCTTATGGTAGGAAACAGTCTCAACTCCTACTCACTCACTCTCAAGTACCTGCACGACAAAGGCCTGCCTTATGGTAGGAAACAGTCTCATCTACCACTCACTCACTCTCAAGTACCTGCACGACAAAGGCCTGCCTTATGGTAGGAAACAGTCTCATCTACCATTCACTCACTCTCAAGTACCTGCACGACAAAGGCCTGCCTTATGGTAGGAAACAACCTCATCTACTACTCACTCACTCTCAAGTACCTGCCCGACAAAGGCCTGCCTTATGGTAGGAAACAACCTCATCTACCACTCACTCACTCTCAAGTACCTGCCCGACAAAGGCCTGCCTTATGGTAGGAAACAGTCTCATCTCCTACTCACTCACTCTCAAGTACCTGCACGACAAAGGCCTGCCTTATGGTAGGAAACAGTCTCATCTACCACTCACTCACTCTCAAGTACCTGCACGACAAAGGCCTGCCTTATGGTAGGAAACAACCTCATCTCCTACTCACTCACTCTCATGTACCTGCATGACAAAGACCTGCCTTATGGTAGGAAACAACCTCATCTACAACTCACTCACTCTCAAGTACCTGCACGACAAACACCTGCCTTATGGTAGGAAACAGTCTCATCTCCTACTCACTCACTCTCAAGTACCTGCACGACAAAGACCTGCCTATTGGTAGGAAACAGTCTCATCTCCTACCCACTCACTCTCAAGTACCTGCACGACAGAGACCTGCCTTATGGTAGGAAACAACCTCATCTACCACTCACTCACTCTCAAGTACCTGCACGACAAAGGCCTGCCTTATGGTAGGAAACAACCTCATCTACCACTCACTCACTCTCAAGTACCTGCACGACAAAGGCCTGCCTTATGGTAGGAAACAGTCTCATCTACCACTCACTCACTCTCAAGTACCTGCACGACAAAGGCCTGCCTTATGGTAGGAAACAACCTCATCTACTACTCACTCACTCTCAAGTACCTGCCCGACAAAGGCCTGCCTTATGGTAGGAAACAACCTCATCTACCACTCACTCACTCTCAAGTACCTGCACGACAAAGGCCTGCCTTATGGTAGGAAACAGCCTCATCTCCTACTCACTCACTCTCAAGTACCTGCACGACAAAGGCCTGCCTTATGGTAGGAAACAGTCTCATCTCCCACTCACTCACTCTCAAGTACCTGCCCGACAAAGGCCTGCCTTATGGTAGGAAACAGTCTCATCTACCACTAACTCACTCTCAAGTATCTGCATGACAAAGGCCTGCCTTATGGTAGGAAACAACCTCATCTACAACTCACTCACTCTCAAGTACCTGCACGACAAAGACCTGCCTTATGGTAGGAAACAGTCTCATCTCCTACTCACTCACTCTCAAGTACCTGCATGACAAAGGCCTGCCTTATGGTAGGAAACAGTCTCATCTCCTACTCACTCAATCTCAAGTACCTGCCCGACAAAGGCCTCCCTTATGGTAGGAAACAGTCTCAACTCCTACTCACTCACTCTCAAGTACCTGCACGACAAAGGCCTGCCTTATGGTAGGAAACAGTCTCATCTCCTACTCACTCACTCTCAAGTACCTGCACGACAAAGGCCTGCCTTATGGTAGGAAACAACCTCATCTACCACTCACTCACTCTCAAGTACCTGCACGACAAAGACCTGCCTTATGGTAGGAAACAACCTCATCTACCACTCATTCACTCTCAAGTACCTGCACGACAAAGACCTGCCTTATGGTAGGAAACAACCTCATCTACCACTCACTCACTCTCAAGTACCTGCCCGACAAAGGCCTGCCTTATGGTAGGAAACAGTCTCATCTCCTACTCACTCACTCTCAAGTACCTGCACGACAAAGACCTGCCTTATGGTAGGAAACAGTCTCATCTCCTACTCACTCACTCTCAAGTACCTGCACGACAAAGACCTGCCTTATGGTAGGAAACAGTCTCATCTCCTACTCATTCACTCTCAAGTACCTGCACGACAAAGGCCTGCCTTATGGTAGGAAACAGTCTCATCTCCTACTCACTCACTCTCAAGTACCTGCACGACAGAGACCTGCCTTATGGTAGGAAACAACCTCATCTACCACTCACTCACTCTCAAGTACCTGCACGACAAAGGCCTGCCTTATGGTAGGAACAACCTCATCTACCACCACTCACTCTCGGCACCTGCACCCACAAAGGCCCGTCTTTTATGCAGGAAATACCATCCTCCTACTCACTCACCTCAAGTATCTGTACATGGGATAGTAGCTCTGTTTTATAGAAATTAGTCTTATCTTCAGACTCACTCACTCTCAAGTACCTGCACGACAAAGGCCTGCCTTATGGTAGGAAACAGTCTCATCTCCTACTCAATCACTCTAAAGTACCTGCACGACAAAGGCCTGCCTTATGGTAGGAAACAACCTCATCTACCACTCACTCACTCTCAAGTACCTGCACGACAAAGGCCTGCCTTATGGTAGGAAACAGTCTCATCTACCACTCACTCACTCTCAAGTACCTGCACGACAAAGGCCTGCCTTATGGTAAGAAACAGTCTCATCTACCACTCACTCACTCTCAAGTACCTGCACGACAAAGGCCTGCCATATGGTAGGAAACAACCTCATCTAGTACTCACTCACTCTCAAGTACCTGCCCGACAAAGGCCTGCCTTATGGTAGGAAACAGTCTCATCTCCTACTCACTCACTCTCAAGTACCTGCACGACAAAGGCCTGCCTTATGGTAGGAAACAACCTCATCTCCTACTCACTCACTCTCAAGTATCTGCATGACAAAGGCCTGCCTTATGGTAGGAAACAGTCTCATCTCCTACTCACTCACTCTCAAGTATCTGCATGACAAAGGCCTGCCTTATGGTAGGAAACAGTCTCATCTCGTACTCACTCACTCTCAAGTACCTGCACGACAAAGGCCTGCCTTATGGTAGGAAACAACCTCATCTAGTACTCACTCACTGCACCTGCACTCCATAAAGGCCTGCCTTTATGGTAGGAAATGTCCTAATCTACCACACCTACTCACTTCAACACCTGCCCCACAAAGGCCTGCCTATGCAGGGAAACAACTTTATCTACTCACTCACTCACTCAAGCATCCACGACAAAGGCCTGCCTTTATGGTAGGAAACACAGTCTCATCTCCCTACTCACTCACTCTCAAGTACCTGCACTCCATTAAAGGCCTGCCTTTATGGTAGGAAACAACCTCTATCTCCTACTCACTCACTCTCATGTACCTGCACGACAAAGACCTGCCTTATGGTAGGAAACAACCTCATCTACAACTCACTCACTCTCAAGTACCTGCACGACAAAGGCCTGCCTTATGGTAGGAAACAGTCTCATCTCCTACTCACTCACTCTCAAGTACCTGCATGACAAAGGCCTGCCTTATGGTAGGAAAGAGTCTCATCTCCTACTCACTCAATCTCAAGTACCTGCCCGACAAAGGCCTCCCTTATGGTAGGAAACAGTCTCAACTCCTACTCACTCACTCTCAAGTACCTGCACGACAAAGGCCTGCCTTATGGTAGGAAACAGTCTCATCTCCTACTCACTCACTCTCAAGTACCTGCCCGACAAAGGCCTGCCTTATGGTAGGAAACAGTCTCATCTACCACTCACTCACTCTCAAGTACCTGCACGACAAAGGCCTGCCTTATGGTAGGAAACAACCTCATCTACTACTCACTCACTCTCAAGTACCTGCCCGACAAAGGCCTGCCTTATGGTAGGAAACAACCTCATCTACCACTCACTCACTCTCAAGTACCTGCATGACAAAGGCCTGCCTTATGGTAGGAAACAATCTCATCTCCTACTCACTCACTCTCAAGTACCTGCACGACAAAGGCCTGCCTTATGGTAGGAAACAGTCTCATCTCCTACTCACTCACTCTCAAGTACCTGCACGACAAAGGCCTGCCTTATGGTAGGAAACAACCTCATCTACCACTCACTCACTCTCAAGTACCTGCACGACAAAGACCTGCCTTATGGTAGGAAACAACCTCATCTACCACTCATTCACTCTCGAGTACCTGCACGACAATGACCTGCCTTATGGTAGGAAACAACCTCATCTACCACTCACTCACTCTCAAGTACCTGCCCGACAAAGGCCTGCCTTATGGTAGGAAACAGTCTCATCTCCTACTCACTCACTCTCAAGTACCTGCACGACAAACACCTGCCTTATGGTAGGAAACAGTCTCATCTCCTACTCACTCACTCTCAAGTACCTGCTCGACAAAGACCTGCCTTATGGTAGGAAACAGTCTCATCTCCTACTCACTCACTCTCAAGTACCTGCACGACAGAGACCTGCCTTATGGTAGGAAACAACCTCATCTACCACTCACTCACTCTCAAGTACCTGCACGACAAAGGCCTGCCTTATGGTAGGAAACAATCTCATCTACCACTCACTCACTCTCAAGTACCTGCACAACAAAGGCCTGCCTTATGGTAGTAAACAGTCTCATCTCCTACTCACTCACTCTCAAGTATCTGCATGACAAAGGCCTGCCTTATGGTAGGAAACAGTCTCATCTCCTACTCACTCACTCTCAAGTATCTGCATGACAAAGGCCTGCCTTATGGTAGGAAACAGTCTCATCTCGTACTCACTCACTCTCAAGTACATGCACGACAAAGGCCTGCCTTATGGTAGGAAACAGTCTCACCTACCACTCACTCACTCTCAAGTACCTGCACGACAAAGGCCTGCCTTATGGTAAGAAACAGTCTCAGCTACCACTCACTCACTCTCAAGTACCTGCACGACAAAGGCCTGCCTTATGGTAGGAAACAACCTCATCTACTACTCACTCACTCTCAAGTACCTGCCCGATAAAGGCCTGCCTTATGGTAGGAAACAGTCTCATCTCCTACTCACTCACTCTCAAGTACCTGCACGACAAAGACCTGCCTTATGGTAGGAAACAGTCTCATCTCCTACTCACTCACTCTCAAGTACCTGCACGACAAAGACCTGCCTTATGGTAGGAAACAGTCTCATCTCCTACTCACTCACTCTCAAGTACCTGCACGACAAAGGCCTGCCTTATGGTAGGAAACAGTCTCATCTCCTACTCACTCACTCTCAAGTACCTGCACGACAGAGACCTGCCTTATGGTAGGAAACAACCTCATCTACCACTCACTCACTCTCAAGTACCTGCACGACAAAGGCCTGCCTTATGGTAGGAAACAACCTCATCTACCACTCACTCACTCTCAAGTACCTGCACGACAAAGGCCTGCCTTATGGTAGGAAACAGTCTCATCTCCTACTCACTCACTCTCAAGTATCTGCATGACAAAGGCCTGCCTTATGGTAGGAAACAGTCTCATCTCCTACTCACTCACTCTCAAGTATCTGCATGACAAAGGCCTGCCTTATGGTAGGAAACAGTCTCATCTCGTACTCACTCACTCTCAAGTACCTGCACGACAAAGGCCTGCCTTATGGTAGGAAACAGTCTCATCTACCACTCACTCACTCTCAAGTACCTGCACGACAAAGGCCTGCCTTATGGTAAGAAACAGTCTCAGCTACCACTCACTCACTCTCAAGTACCTGCACGACAAAGGCCTGCCTTATGGTAGGAAACAACCTCATCTACTACTCACTCACTCTCAAGTACCTGCCCGACAAAGGCCTGCCTTATGGTAGGAAACAACCTCATCTACCACTCACTCACTCTCAAGTACCTGCATGACAAAGGCCTGCCTTATGGTAGGAAACAGTCTCATCTCCTACTCACTCACTCTCAAGTACCTGCACGACAAAGGCCTGCCTTATGGTAGGAAACAGTCTCATCTCCTACTCACTCACTCTCAAGTACCTGCACGACAAAGGCCTGCCTTATGGTAGGAAACAACCTCATCTACCACTCACTCACTCTCAAGTACCTGCACGACAAAGACCTGCCTTATGGTAGGAAACAACCTCATCTACCACTCATTCACTCTCAAGTACCTGCACGACAAAGACCTGCCTTATGGTAGGAAACAACCTCATCTACCACTCACTCACTCTCAAGTACCTGCCCGACAAAGGCCTGCCTTATGGTAGGAAACAGTCTCATCTCCTACTCACTCACTCTCAAGTACCTGCACGACAAACACCTGCCTTATGGTAGGAAACAGTCTCATCTCCTACTCACTCACTCTCAAGTACCTGCACGACAAAGACCTGCCTTATGGTAGGAAACAGTCTCATCTCCTACTCACTCACTCTCAAGTACCTGCACGACAGAGACCTGCCTTATGGTAGGAAACAACCTCATCTACCACTCACTCACTCTCAAGTACCTGCACGACAAAGGCCTGCCTTATGGTAGGAAACAACCTCATCTACCACTCACTCACTCTCAAGTACCTGCACAACAAAGGCCTGCCTTATGGTAGTAAACAGTCTCATCTCCTACTCACTCACTCTCAAGTATCTGCATGACAAAGGCCTGCCTTATGGTAGGAAACAGTCTCATCTCCTACTCACTCACTCTCAAGTATCTGCATGACAAAGGCCTGCCTTATGGTAGGAAACAGTCTCATCTCGTACTCACTCACTCTCAAGTACCTGCACGACAAAGGCCTGCCTTATGGTAGGAAACAGTCTCACCTACCACTCACTCACTCTCAAGTACCTGCACGACAAAGGCCTGCCTTATGGTAAGAAACAGTCTCAGCTACCACTCACTCACTCTCAAGTACCTGCACGACAAAGGCCTGCCTTATGGTAGGAAACAACCTCATCTACTACTCACTCACTCTCAAGTACCTGCCCGACAAAGGCCTGCCTTATGGTAGGAAACAGTCTCATATCCTACTCACTCACTCTCAAGTACCTGCACGACAAAGGCCTGCCTTATGGTAGGAATCAACCTCATCTACTACTCACTCACTCTCAAGTACCTGCACGACAAAGGCCTGCCTTATGGTAGGAAACAGTCTCATCTCCCACTCACTCACTCTCAAGTACCTGCCCGACAAAGGCCTGCCTTATGGTAGGAAACAGTCTCATCTACCACTAACTCACTCTCAAGTATCTGCATGACAAAGGCCTGCCTTATGGTAGGAAACAGTCTCATCTCCTACTCACTCACTCTCAAGTACCTGCACGACAAAGGCCTGCCTTATGGTAGGAAACAACCTCATCTCCTACTCACTCACTCTCATGTACCTGCACGACAAAGACCTGCCTTATGGTAGGAAACAACCTCATCTACAACTCACTCACTCTCAAGTACCTGCACGACAAAGACCTGCCTTATGGTAGGAAACAGTCTCATCTCCTACTCACTCACTCTCAAGTACCTGCATGACAAAGGCCTGCCTTATGGTAGGAAACAGTCTCATCTCCTACTCACTCAATCTCAAGTACCTGCCCGACAAAGGCCTGCCTTATGGTAGGAAACAGTCTCAACTCCTACTCACTCACTCTCAAGTACCTGCACGACAAAGGCCTGCCTTATGGTAGGAAACAGTCTCATCTACCACTCACTCACTCTCAAGTACCTGCACGACAAAGGCCTGCCTTATGGTAGGAAACAGTCTCATCTACCATTCACTCACTCTCAAGTACCTGCACGACAAAGGCCTGCCTTATGGTAGGAAACAACCTCATCTACTACTCACTCACTCTCAAGTACCTGCCCGACAAAGGCCTGCCTTATGGTAGGAAACAACCTCATCTACCACTCACTCACTCTCAAGTACCTGCCCGACAAAGGCCTGCCTTATGGTAGGAAACAGTCTCATCTCCTACTCACTCACTCTCAGGTACCTGCACGACAAAGGCCTGCCTTATGGTAGGAAACAGTCTCATCTCCTACTCACTCACTCTCAAGTACCTGCACGACAAAGACCTGCCTTATGGTAGGAAACAACCTCATGTAACACTCACTCACTCTCAAGTACCTGCACGACAAAGGCCTGCCTTATGGTAGGAAACAACCTCATCTACTACTCACTCACTCTCAAGTACCTGCACGACAAAGACCTGCCTTATGGTAGGAAACAACCTCATCTACCACTCACTCACTCTCAAGTACCTGCACGACAAAGGCCTGCCTTATGGTAGGAAACAACCTCATCTACCACTCACTCACTCTCAAGTACCTGCACGACAAAGACCTGCCTTATGGTAGGAAACAGTCTCATCTCCTACTCACTCACTCTCAAGTACCTGCACGACAAAGGCCTGCCTTATGGTAGGAAACAGTCTCATCTACCACTCACTCACTCTCAAGTACCTGCACGACAAAGGCCTGCCTTATGGTAGGAAACAACCTCATCTACCACTCACTCACTCTCAAGTACCTGCACGACAAAGGCTTGCTTTATGGTAGGAAACAGTCTCATCTCCTACTCACTCACTCTCAAGTATCTGCATGACAAAGGCCTGCCTTATGGTAGGAAACAGTCTCATCTCCTACTCACTCACTCTCAAGTATCTGCACGACAAAGGCCTGCCTTATGGTAGGAAACAGTCTCATCTCCACTCACTCACTCTCAAGTACCTGCACGACAAAGGCCTGCCTTATGGTAGGAAACAGTCTCATCTACCACTCACTCACTCTCAAGTACCTGCACGACAAAGGCCTGCCTTATGGTAAGAAACAGTCTCATCTACCACTCACTCACTCTCAAGTACCTGCACGACAAAGGCCTGCCTTATGGTAGGAAACAACCTCATCTAGTACTCACTCACTCTCATGTACCTGCACGACAAAGGCCTGCCTTATGGTAGGAAAGTCTCATCTACCACTCACTCACTCTCAAGTACCTGCCCGACAAAGGCCTGCCTTATGGTAGGAAACAGTCTCATCTACCACTCACTCACTCTCAAGTATCTGCATGACAAAAGCCTGCCTTATGGTAGGAAACAGTCTCATCTCCTACTCACTCACTCTCATGTACCTGCACGACAAAGGCCTGCCTTATGGTAGGAAACAACCTCATCTCCTACTCACTCACTCTCATGTACCTGCACGACAAAGACCTACCTTATGGTAGGAAACAACCTCATCTACCACTCACTCACTCTCAAGTACCTGCACGACAAAGACCTGCCTTATGGTAGGAAACAGTCTCATCTCCCACTACCCACTCAAGTACTCCACTCCACAAAGGCCTGCCTTATGGTAGGAAACAGTCTCATCTACCACTCACTCACTCTCAAGTACCTGCACGACAAAGGCCTGCCTTATGGTAGGAAACAGTCTCATCTACCACTCACTCACTCTCAAGTACCTGCACGACAAAGGCCTGCCTTAAGGTAGGAAACAACCTCATCTACTACTCACTCACTCTCAAGTACCTGCCCGACAAAGGCCTGCCTTATGGTAGGAAACAACCTCATCTACCACTCACTCACTCTCAAGTACCTGCATGACAAAGGCCTGCCTTATGGTAGGAAACAGTCTCATCTCCTACTCACTCACTCTCAAGTACCTGCACGACAAAGGCCTGCCTTATGGTAGGAAACAGTCTTATCTCCTACTCACTCACTCTCAAGTACCTGCACGACAAAGGCCTGCCTTATGGTAGGAAACAACCTCATCTACCACTCACTCACTCTCAAGTACCTGCACGACAAAGACCTGCCTTATGGTAGGAAACAACCTCATCTACCACTCATTCACTCTCAAGTACCTGCACGACAGAGACCTGCCTTATGGTAGGAAACAACCTCATCTACCACTCACTCACTCTCAAGTACCTGCACGACAAAGACCTGCCTTATGGTAGGAAACAACCTCATCTACCACTCACTCACTCTCAAGTACCTGCACGACAAAGACCTGCCTTATGGTAGGAAACAACCTCATCTACCACTCACTCACTCTCAAGTACCTGCACGACAAAGGCCTGCGTTATGGTAGGAAACAACCTCATCTACTACTCACTCACTCTCGAGTACCTGCACGACAAAGACCTGCCTTATGGTAGGAAACAACCCCATCTACCACTCACTCACTCTCAAGTACCTGCACGACAAAGACCTGCCTTATGGTAG
>CM034531.1:3396006-3586220 GCA_020002185.1 Paraescarpia echinospica | reverse complement strand
GCTTCTTGTTGAATATCAGCCCAAACGCTTCCTCCGATCAAATTCTACTGGTCTGCTGACAGTAACAACCACACGCCTCAAGTCTTTCGGAGACCGTGCGTTCTCCAAAGCGGCCTATGTTCTTTAGAACAACCAGTCAGACATTGTGACACTATTGCGTCGTTTAAGACGGCGCTGAATACACAGCTTTTTAAATTTGCTTTAATTACCTAAATGAGTGACATGTAATTGTGAACTTTTTTGTAATGCGATTTGAACAGAACGAAGGACTGGATACAACGCTATATAAGACTTTATTATTATTATTATTATTTGAGAGAGAGGGGGAGGGAGAGAGAGGGTGAGAGAGAGAGAGAGAGAGAGAGAGAGAGAGAGAGAGAGAGAGAGAGAGAGAGAGAGAGAGAGAGGGAGAGAGATTAACACTCCGTATACAAATGATTCACCCCCACTGCGAACAGTACAATGTGACTTGTGGCAAACGTCGCACAATGTATTACTCTGTTGATAATAACGCCCCGAGGAATGTGGTGAAACTGGGCGTTACGTGTTCCAAAGAGAGACCACACGTTAAATGTTCCTGTAATCAAATTCCGGACAAGCGTACGTCATTACGAGACCGTCGTCTCGACAGTCACGCATCGTTAACATGGACCGCACTTCCGCATAAAACAATTTTCGGAAAAGAGCACTTGACGACATAACTTCCAATTAGTTGTCCGTCGTGCACTCATTAGCCGCTTTAACATTGACTAAGTATTGACTGCTGGCGACCAGAGATGACGCTCCGGACAAGACGTCGCATCAAAAATCGATGGAAAGTCGGCGTAGCATTGCGCGCTTTACTACTGCACATGTATACAAACGCGGGCGCGCGGATGTATAGAAATAGGTCTCACTCAGTCTCCGAAGTGCGACGGCAGGATGCTGAAATGTATCGTGATTTACAAACTGATCATTTTAGAGTTCGCAATGTTTAATCAGGTTGCCAACCACAGGGGCGGGAACGGGTTCGCTGTCCTCTTATGTCATGGATGGCAGACGGGTGGCAGACGTATAGCTCTGCACCCTTAGCAAATCCAATTGAAATAATAAGAAATTACATGTTAAAGTTAAAAGAAACTTCACTTTATAAACCTGCTTTGTATTGTGTTGTTGGTTCTGGTCATGGGTTTTTAAGCGTGAATAGAGTTGGAGGTTTCGTTGAGCCTCAAGTGCCATTGGAGGTTTTTGGTGAGCCTTTTATCTCCTGTTTATGTTCTTGTCTCAATAGTTATTAAACCACATATGGTATCTTGGAGCATCCAATTATTATTACAAGAGTCTTTAAAATATATATTAGTGTATGTTTCTTACGATATTCTTAGTTATTTTTTTATTTTGACCATGTTTTGAGATGGGCTCCGAATTGTTTTTATCAAACACACACATCACGCAGAACGTTTCCGAAACTATTATAAACATGTGGGTGAGGACATGTACCGTATTCTCAAGAAGCCCTGCGGCTGTAAGTTAATCAGCGTTTCGCAATGCGATTACTCTGCCTGCTCAATACCAAATACCCCTGGGCGAGTACACACCGAGCAGCATCGCTTTTAGTTTTGCCAAGTCACTAATTCGACGACTGGAAAAGCGGAATCAAATTAAGGTGCTATTTTGCGACAGGGGATGTCAATGTTGGACAATGGAACCTAATGCACCGTCAAGGGAAGGCGATCACTTTTAATCAGCGTGAGGTCTGCTGAAGTGGGCGTCCGCCCCGACGCGAAGCTCGAATAGCAGTTTCTAAACGTATTTGATGAAAACACAGATAGCCGTCGTTTAGTTCCACTCAGAAGTCTATCATTTTAATGCAACGTTTTATATGTATCCGTCTGATATTACCAGCGCCCGCGTAAGAAGCCATAGATATATTGGAATCGATGACGCCTGATAAGACATAATCAGACACGCGTTTCCGTACAGCGGAGTAACATTCGAACGCAACGGTGCCGATATAACGAACATAGTCATTGTGCTACATCGTAGAAACCTTACGGACGGTCCCGTTAAGTCCAAAAACAATACGGTGTTTCGTTTTGGTTCAAACCACCACCCGGACACTAATACGCGGAGTGGGACGATCCAAAACAGCACGGATTAAACTGATAGAAGATGGAAGCCAAAGCATTGCCCACGACCAAGTTAGTGACGACCAAGCCACGCCCATACTCAATGACATACCCGTCCTGGGGGGGATGAGATAATTTTTTAAATGCAAAACTCGAAGGAAATTACACCTTTTTTAGAATTCGTCTATGAATTCCCCGATTGATTGTGTACGTTATAAACTTATAAATATTTATCCCTAAATCTTCAATCAGTGCATGACCATAATATAATAAAAATTTCAAACCGTTAGACCATGCCATGTATTATAAGCGTGTTACGTGCATAACTATTTATGCGCATACATATATGCACACGTACAGTATATATGATGATAACTGTAATTGTAGCACGCCGAACAAGTCTTGAGCAAATACACAGATACGCAACGAATCTGCACATCTATACAATAGACACACATGCAGTGATGTGCTGTTACACGTAGTCCAAATTATTGTTCTGGGACGCTGCACAATGGTCAGACTCTCAGCATTTACAATCAGTAGGCAATGTGTTTCATTCATTCATCGTCGTATGTGAAAATGACGTTTCTTCTATAACAATATCCTGTCCATTCATTCTTCAACTTTCTATAAAAAATCACAGACCCACTTCTATCAATATTCCACAACCATTTCTAGTTTATGCCTACCCATGGCCAATGGCAAACGTTATCCTCAGTGCAGTATTTTGATCTTAAGCTCCTTCGCTAGGACCACTTAATCTCTGCTGTCGTCAATTAATTGGCGACAGTAACATATAAGTAACACCACAGTGGCGCCCTCTGGCCACTCAATTTACCACTTTCCGTTGTTGACTTGATATGTTGCCTGTAGTATGTAGACTAATGGAGGTCCAGTAGTCGAAATATTTTAAAATCAGCGACATTCTCGAAACAGATCCCTTCCCTGGTAACTAGATTAATGTTTAATGGTCGTATGCCATGTACGTTGTATGTGTAGCAATATCCTTCAACCAGATCCTCGCGCCGGAGGATCCCTCGTATAAGAAGGTTCCGCGCTTGTGTGATCTCTTATGACAGAAGACTGTGATTGCAGGGATAATTTTAATAATTCTCAGTGCTAGGATGTGGCCAAATGTATAGTCCAACCTGCCCAGTATAGATTGTGATTGGCTCTTAAACAGTGGTTAATATTTCAGGTCGTTCAATACCACCTTGTGCATTCTTCGTTATGATGAGGCTCAGGTCATTGCGTAGCCTAGATTATCAGGAGTCGTAAGGTGCCAGCACCTTCCTGCGAGAGTCGGTTAAGCATCGAATTCACATTTCGGGGACTTAATTACACTAAACACATTGTAGAACTAGCAGATTACTTCCGCCGGATCAGACAACGGAAGCTTAGTCGGCGCGGTGCATTTCGGGGATTGTTGGAACTGTTAACGGGAGCTAATACTAAACATTGCGACGTCAACTTGGTGACGCACGATTTTTCTCTTATAAATATACCTTTTCACTGAAGGTCGCAACATAAAGCCATAGATGCCAGTCTAAACAGTTTTCAACCGTAGTTAGTTTATAATACCTACCTTTCTTGTGACCGCGCAACTGGTGCAAACAATGTTGTTTGTGTGACCAAAGGACTACTACAACACCCTTTTGTGTTATTAATTTTATTCATAGGCGGCGGAACAAGGATGGTTTTGGGGCTAAGTCCCCACCATTTTGCTGGGGCTGGACATAAGTTTAGCTCCCCCCCCCCCATATTTTGGCAGGGGCGCAGTTGTAGGTTTTTGGTGAGCGGATGCCGTTGGAGTTTTGCTTCGGTGAGCCTCAAGGGGGTGCAATTCAAGGGTTTGGGGAGCTTCAGCCTCCAAATATTCACCACGTTCCGACGTCTATGTTATTGTTCACAATATGGTTCATCGAAATATGATATTGACGGTGAGTAAGCCAGAGAAAGAATCAGCATGTCAGTCACCAAACCTCCAAATCATACGGATAAAATGGTAAAAGGTGTGAACTACCAAATGCTTAACAACAAAAAGTTTACTCTCATCTGAACCATGGAGACCTAATCTAAATTACAGCGATCCAAGCCTTTCAGCACCTAAGATTATAAATCGTGCCTCAGTCCTTATTTACTATCAACTTGAATGTATTCGACGTTTCGTCTCTTTCCGTCGAAGAAGTTCGTGAACAATCCTTCCTGCCGTTTGCTGTGTAGTAAGCATCTCGAAGTCTATCGTCGTGGCCGCTTACTAGAACGAGCGATAAGACACAGATCCACACATGTTGATGTTGCATGTACAACTGGTTGCCATGTCGTCATAGATTACGTCACGTGACGAAAGTCCCGCACCGTAGTCAAACTTATATTATTAATACAATCACGAAGATAGACACATATAAACTGTATTTCTGCTCTATGACCCCTTTCGAAGAATAAGAAAACAAATAATAACTGATATAGAGTGTGTAATGGTGTTCACAAAACCATTTCATAAATGACGTCACCAACAGTGCAAACATCGATGCGCAGCCGCATTAATGTCGCCAGCGCCAAGTCAGTCTCAGTTCATTTTCAACATAACCACTGCATGTTCTTCTGTTTCTTCTTTGTCATTTTTATTAGATAATCCACTGCCGTCATTAATGACGATTTCGCGAATGGTGCTGTCGTGTGCGCACGCGCTGAATGTACAGTGCTGGTTATAAATATTAATAAAATCATGTGCAAGTGCACGTTAAAAACAGGGGTCACACTCTTAATCTCTTAAACGTTGTAAGTAATAGTGCCAGCAAGGCACTGCTTGAAAGGTTCTGGAGAAGGAGCTTTAACTGTTTTGGCATGTAGGTTATTCCATGGTACTATTGTGCCTATGAAGAGGGAGTGCTCACAAATCCCGCATATCTTTTTCTACTTCTTCAGGGCGGGACTGTTAGTGCTATACGCATTATAGACTACGCGAAGTAATGCGACCACCTCTAATATTGTGTTTCTTGTCAATGAATCAATATGTTGTGTTGAAGATTTCTCGCAACAGTAGACGGGTCTATTACATTATTGTAGGTGGTGTGCGTCTCTACAAGAGATTGTCAAAGCCGTAGCCAACAGCAACAGAGGGTTCTGTTGGAGATATCTCGCTGAGACGTTCCAGATGTTTGCCGGAGTCATATCTACCACTTGAATTCCGCTGGTGATGATATCGGAAGACGGGGCGATGGGTGCTGTTGGATATTTTCAGTAATCAGCCACGATGATGCAGTTTCAGCTCGGAGGTTGAAATTCGGATGATACTCATCAAAACGTCTACACAATTCGCAAAATATTGTGGGGGGTTCAGCCCCCACTCTCAATATTGGAGGATCCCCCCACCCCACCCCACCCCACCCCCAATGCCACCGCGTTCTGACGTCGATACCGACAGCATAGAGCAGCATTAAAGCGATTCTTTAAGAATTTTAATCTCTGTGATGTACGCAAATATTAAATAATCCTATTAATATGGTTACTTCATGTAATTCTAAGCCTTTATTTCATTAGAATTATGTTTTATTAATCACAAATGACACTGACAATATTTCGAAAAAATAACTGGGCGGCCCCACCTTCACGATCCGTATAAGACATTCTCATGAATATTCGGGACTGTCCGTCAGACTTTGATTAGCAACGCCGAGTTAATAGATGCAAGAAAAATTACATCAACATGTGTGTATTTGGATTAGCCACCGCCATGCGAATGAGTCGTGACCGATATCAACATTATCAAAATGTGGACCAGCTGCTGTTTATATCACAGATATTCAGCAAAGGAAAGAAGGACAGATATGGAATAAATGGATAATGAACATGGTGACAACTCACGACAGACGGATTGATTTAAAAGAAAAAACACCAACTTTCCATGCACGAAGCCGCCGATGGCGACGCTGGTGGATGACATATTGAAGCCGAGAAACATTCAATAATTAAATAATTTTGTTTGCACCATAAATCCAGCTGCTATTTCCGTAAGCAATATAAATACATCATACATTACATAACTAATTTAGGATATTAAAATAGCGTAGAAGGTTATGTATTTTCCTAGCTACATAAGGTTTAGTTTTAGATTTTAAAATGTATATCTAAAAGAGCATAATAACATTATTGTCGACAAAATATTAAAATATATTGCATCAGTGTAAAATATGTTTTATTTTGTACTGGGAATGCAATAATTATTTGTCCTGCCCATCATTTAGAATAAAATATATCAAATGTGTTTCTGTCAAACTCCTGTTTCGATGACAAACAAAATGGCCATTGTATGATGGAAATAAAGTTATAAAATTACAAAACTTTAGAAGTAACGCATTTTAAAACACTGTTTTCAGTCATCATTGGTGTATTTAACTCAAGAAGATCCCTAAAATATTTTGAATGTTGTGGAACATTTATATTTTATGAATTTCAAAATTATTGTAAAAGTTCACTTAAAACAAACTAGTTTCAACAAGTTTTGAAGAATATGCCGTAGAACACAATCCAAACAAGATGAGCATAATAAAGCATAAATTGTATTATGTACTCCTACTTTGCAACATAATGTCGGGATGATGTGCATTTGGATGCACAAATCGAACGATTGCACAAATCCATTTGAAACATGTAGTGATGTAAATATTCCCAGCAGAAGCCACACGAAACTAATGTGGCAGAATAAAGTCAAACATCTTCTTCACTACTGTGCCAGTTAACACATTGTCCTAGGCTATTAATAGCACTGCTATGCAATTTGATAAACACAACTATCAGATGCACACATCCATTTGGAACTCGAAGTGAGGTACAACTTCCCAGTAGTTGTCGCATAGAACAGAATAGGGCAGAACAAAGTCAGGCTCCATTTTATGTCAGGTGACTGACTCATTGTCCAATTAATGGCACTGTTAAGTAGAGTTCTTCGATTTCCTCTTTCCTTCAGCTCAGTTATTTCCAATGTTCCTGCAAATAAACAAAGTTGAATTTAGGAAACTGTGCCTAAATATGAGTTAACTAAATCAACACTGTGCATATTAATTCAATTTAGATATTGGATTATGGGACTTATCACCACGTGTACAGCTGACTAAATGGAAAAGAAATAAAAGAGAACCTTGTTATGTTGATTCAGTCAGACTAAAATCCCAATCCATTACTTTGGCCTACTTTTAATTTGCTTCTACATAATTACCTGTATGCATTGGTCATATACAGTGCACTCCAGATAACTCGAACTCACATAAGTGCATTTTCGCTAAGTTGAGTCAATCTTTTCCGCGGTTCTGGGAAAAGGTCCCAATAAGAGACCTTCTGATAACTTTCTAGTTATCAGAAATTCCACTTATCAGTTTTAGTAACTAGAAAGGCGAGACCCTTGCCTAGGGCTATTCTAGTTAAAGTAGTAGAGGCTCGACAGTCTCACTGACAGTCCCAGCGGTAGCTGACACCGACTGCAGCCGTCCGCATCGGCGGACGTTATAATTTTACTTAATCGAAACGTTACTTGGCTGACGGCATTGGGAAGCAGGATAAATAAACAATGCATACGGTTCCTACACTTATAAAAATAGCTGTCAATATACAAATGTCTACAAATTGCTTATTTGCAATGCCATTGCTTCAATCAACTCACCTCGGAATCTGACATGTTGGCTGTGTGTGTGTGACGTCTTTGTGTGGTTTATTGCGCGTGCCTGAATATTCATTATACTCAAGCTGCATAATTAATCATCCACGTGGCAGCAAGCTCAAAATGATTCGCGTAAACACAATTATTTATCGGCGTTTTGCGCAGATAATCCCAAAATTATGCATAAACATGCAAGACATAAATAGCAGAGAAAGTACTTATGGGAAATTATCACGTGTTGACACCCTGAAATTAATTTTTCTTATTTCTTATGACAGCTTGCTGTAATTTTAGGACAGTTTTAATTATATTGCAAAAGGAATATGGATTTTTTTTATTTTTTGGGACCCCCTTTTGGCCCTTATCGGGGCGGCTATTTTGAATTTCAATGGTACCAGCTGAAAGCCTAGATCTGCATAATGGACTGGCCAAATTAATTGTAACTTTGTGATCATATAACTAAGATACACCTGCATGTTACAACGTCGGGTTTTTGCTGATTGTTTTTGTATTTTTATACGATTTTACGAAATTCTTGTTACAAAACTTCAAACAAAATATGAACATTTTGTAATGTAGAATTTTTGTCTTGCAATATGTTGTCCATTTCTCAACGTTATAACATGGACAGCAATATTATGGAGAAGATCTGAAAATTTCAAAGGAATCGGTTGGGAAATAGCCGAGATCTACGCAATAAGAGAAGTCAGTTCAGTGAAATAATTGTACTGTAGAAAAACGACGTCAAAGTTTGTGAACATTTCAACAATGAATTGTATAACAACAAATAGACACATAGTCCTGAAATTACACACACGTGTCCTCCAAATTGTGTTCTTTCTGATGAGGTAAAGTACAAGATGATAGACTGAAAAGTAAAAATGTTATCAAACATATACTTTGTGAAGCACAAACAAGAATTATATTTGAAAAACGTCACTATTGATGTAATGTTCACAGTTCATTATAATTGTATCTGCACTGTTCTGGTGGAGCCTAAAACACCCCTCCACCATAGTTAGTCGGTGCTGCTTCCGCCGCCATTGTCCTTGCAATACGCCTGGCTTGCTTAGCCTCCTTTGACGCTGCCATAGCCTGGCGCTTAGCCCTACTGAGGCGTCGTCGGTCGGCCTTCTCTGCAGATGCCAACAAGTGGGCAACTGTTGGCACCTGCATCACCTCATATAGGTTCCTCATTGTCACCTCGATGCCAGCGTTGAATTCCGAGACTGCGCTGCAGGTGGCGGAGACAACGCGCTCGAGTCCAACGAAGCTCGTCTTTGGGCACTTGTTCCACACCACTGAGTGGACGCTTTCATTCGCATTCTGCGTCTTCCCCAGGGTGCAGCGCTTGAGGAGGTATACATGGGCCAGCCGGGTGTAGACGTCCTTGACGTGCTCAGCGACGTCGGGTGCAAGCGGCGTACCCACATTCGTCCGGTGTAGGCCTGGCTCCTGCCCGGTGGCGAGTGCCTTCTGGTAGAGACACCAGCTGTCAGCTCCCACCGGGCAGCGGTCGTGCAGGGGCCTCTCGTCAATGGAGACGGCGTGGTCGAATGTCGCCAGGATCGCATCCCGCATCTCGCACTGCCTTCCCATAGTAGGCAGTCAGTTTGTTGATTGTGGCCTGCGTCAATTTCCCGAAGCCCTGGCCTCCGAGGGTGACGCCAGCCTTCTTCCCCGATGCCGCCAACTTGCGCAGTGCCGTGCCGAGTCGTTTGGCGACGTGGTTGACGCACTCTTCCTTCCACGTCGCCATACACACGCAAGCTGGTGAGGTGGTTAAAGGTCCCGGCGTCTCCGTCAGCGAGCATGGTTGTGTAGCGGAAGTTCCGGTTGGTGAAGCGGGTCCACAGCAGCTCCGCAGCCTTCACCTCCATGCCGCCCGACGCCCCCTCGTAGTTGCGGTTGCACTCTGGCTCGTGCGTCCTAAACCAGTCCTTGAATGTTGCTGTGTTCATGCCGCCGTGTCGGGTGCTTGCGTAAGCACAACGCTGGCAGTACAATGACATCACCTGGAGGTCAATCACCAGGTCCGTGATCACCTCGACGACACAGCCGATCCCGTAGTGCGACTTGTGACCGCGGGTCATCCACGACCCATCGTAGCTGACGGTCAAGTCGATGGCGTCATCTTCACGGATCGACGAGTCGATGTCCCGGTAGACGCGACGGACAACGCTGGCAGCATCGTCGAGCATCCGGGTCACGACAATCTTGTTGGCGTCGCAAATGGCGTGTGTGTGTAACCCGGCATGGCCAACTCCCATGTCCATCGATGCAGCTACTGCCTGACGCACAACAGAGAAAGGCACGTTCCCTCCAGTTTACCCCTTGATGCGGTCAGACGTGAGGGTGGAGTTGAGCACGGTGTCACACTCTGTACACACAGTCTCCATCGCTGCAACGAGGCCAAGTCGGTGGTCGGTGACACGGATCACCAACGACGCTGCACCACACTCCAGACACAGCAGACCCTTCACGAGTGTTGACAGCATGCTCAATCGAGTGATGACAGTTGTGATGCCACTTGCTGTCTCAGGCGCATCCTCAGTGTCGCTGCCATCATCTCTGAAAGTCGTCCTGTAGGAGAACTTCCTTTCGGTTGCCGAAGTTGATGGCTGGAGTTCAGTAACCTGCGAACAAAATTACATATTATAATAACATAATGGTTGATAATATATATCATATTTATATTCAGTTCACAGTAAATATTATATTTGAAAATACATTATTTGTTTTGCAGTTTCCTCAAGTTATAAATAAGTGTGAATTTCCAAATATTCCTGCATTTTATAACAGCCTATATAACCAAGTCATTGGTGTGACATAAAGCTAGTACATGGCCGTACGACAAATTACAAGAATAATTCTAGTCTAGCCTGCCTACCAGCAAACTTGTAATTCCATTCACCATTGAAATTAGCAGTATTATTTTTATGACATGGTAAGTCATTAGTATCCATAGCCTGAGTATATTAGCCAACTATAATGTGATAAAAATGTACATGCACACGAAATGGTATTTTGTCAGCCAAAAGTAAAAATAAAAAATGAATAATACATGGCTGACAGGAGACTGACGGGTGTCGCTCGCGTCACTGTCCGAGTCGGATCCTTTGTCTTCGAACGAAGAAACTGCTACCGCTGCCACCGTGGCCGTCGATGGAGCCCGTGCAAGCCTAAGTTGCAGTCGCCTGCGCTTTCGACCCTTCCCGAAAGTAGCAATGTGCTTTTTCCTACCATCCGGCATGGTGTCGTGCGTAAGATAACTTTTATAACAGCGGCGAATAAATGGCGTAGAACGATGACGATTGTAAACAAAATGAGCCGAGTTCGCGGACTTGACCGATCAGCGAATGCGTATCCAGTCACGTGCGCCATTCTATCCAATCACTGCCGTAGATGGGCGGGTTTGGGTCAGTTGATACGGTTAGATTGGGGTCATTCTAACCGGAATATCTCGGAAACAGCCGAAGATGCTAGATAGCCAGTGGAGCCATGATGCAGTGCGATAGTGAAGCTGTCTGGTGGTATGCGACATGTCAACAAAGGTTCAAGATGGCGGAAGATACACGCGATCGAAAACAAGCGATTTTTCGATCGGAGCAGCTTCATTGCACATAAACAAAAGAAACAAAATAGTAGGGCTCTTGCTAAATCATGTTTTTATTGCATTTATCGTATTCAGTCTTAGTGACAACGGGCACATATTGAAAGTTAGATAACTATATTATACGAATATCTCGAAACTGGAAATTCGCCAAAAATAAATTTTTGGACCACAGAAATGGGAAATCCAGGGTGTCGTGTCCCCTTATTCATTATTCTGTTAATATGACTAATTCATGGAATTCCATGCAAATATATTATTTATAATTGTGTTTTATTAATGACAAATAACCGTGACAACATACCGACATAATAATTGCGCGTACGCGCAGTTTCCAGTTCGCGCCAGCATTCACGATCCATATAAGGCATGCTCATGAATATTCGTTACCGTCCGTCAGACTTCGGTTATTTCCGCCGAGTTTTATGGGGCAAGAAAAACATCCAGTTGCTGTTGATGTCATTGATTCAACAATGAAACGAAGGAAAATTGGGCACTCGATGGGATAAACGGAGAGTGAATATACCCGCAGCCAATGTCAGATGGATTGATTTAAAAGTTTGCTCCACTGAGCATGCATGCAGACATATAGTCGGGCTGCACACCGCACACACACCGCACACACCGCACACACCGCACAAACCGCACACACCGCACACACCGCGACGTGAAAATTGCCTACTACGGTGCAGCACTGAACAACACTGACGCAAAAAGAACATTCCAAATGTTACATTCACTAACCAAACCAAAGCCTGTGACCGGAAATTATCTGATCGCGAGAACGATGAATCAATGTGTCGCGCCTTTGCCGAGTTCTTTGAAGAAGAGATACAAAATCGTCGATGTTACGCGCTCGAAAGTGACAACAGAGTCCACCGAGATGCCACTGCTACCTACTGCTCCACCTGTATTGCAAGGACTAAACGACGCGAAGAGCTGCAGACGATCATCAGAAATGCTGTCCACGTGGTGTGCTACCTACATGGCTTCTTAAAACTACTTTAACCATTACGATACCCACACTCGTAAACATTTTAAATGTTTCACTAAACACAGGAGTGTTTCCCAGTGAACTGAAAACTGCCCTAGTGACACCGTTACTGAAGAAAGCCTCACTTGACCAGAACGAACTTAAGAACTATCGTCCCATCTCCAACCTCGCTTTCATAGGAAAGTTGATCGAGCAAGTCAGCCTTAAACGCATGAATCTGCTCATGGCAACGGATAAGCTAAACGACGAAATGCAGTCGGCTTATAGACAACATCATTCTACAGAAACAGCTCCTCTGAAAGTACAACACGACATCGTGCACAACCTTGACTCGGGACGTAGTGTCATGCTGGTTCTTCTTGACACTAGTGGAGCGTTCGACACGATAAACATTGACGAATTGTTGAACACTCTGGATTCATGATTCAACATCGACGGTACGGCTCTTGACTGGTTTAAACTGAAGAATGTGAAACAGCTGCTCGTCCAGATTAGGGCATGGATACATCAACCTAAACTCGACAATAACAAAACTTAGTGTATAGTGCTGCAGTCAACGTACAATCTACGTGTACGTGTTTATGACAGTCCCAGCTTGGAACAACCTGGACTTACCGTGCAATCAACAGATGCTGCGAGGAATCTATGCTGCTACTTCGACCGACACATGAAGTTAGACTGCCTCGTCTCCAGCTACTCTTCTTCGATCTACTGCCATCTGCGCTGGATCATCTGCTGCGGTACGCTGTTTTGTGCTGGGTCGCCTCGACTACTGCAATGCGCTACTTGGCGGATTGAATAATGGACACGACTTTAACGAGCACATAACTCGGCCGCTCCCCTCATCAACCGCGTCACATGGCAAGAACACATCACACCGATTCTGCAATCGCTGCATTGGCTGCCGATCAGAATCATATTCACCTTCAAGATGTGTACCTGCATATTTAAGATCCTACAAGGCTTAGCCCCGGACTACCTCAACTGTGCGGTAGTGCGCAACGCGCCCACACGTGCATTGCGATCGGCGAGTGACACCACGCTTCTCGCGGTGACGGTGTCAGAATGATCGGACGGGACAGCTTTGCAGTGACAGGCCCACAGGTGTGGAATAGCTTGCCAAAATGTGTTCGATCGGCTGGAACATTAGTGGCTTTCCGGAAACAACTTAAAACTCATCTATTTCGCATGCACTACCTGCCTTGACGCAAACAATGGCTGCCACATCTATATGACAAGAGTTTCTATTTTATAGTAATGGTTTTTAATTTCATTGTTCAAAGCTGTATTTTTACACCCTAATTAATTTTTTTATTTTAGCATATTTAATTAACTAGTATTTTAGCATTTATTATATACGCCATTTTATTGTGTGAAGCTTTGATTGGTATTATTCGTTTACCTAAAAAGCGCTCTATTAAAGCTGCAGTATCAGTTCGGTTTTCTGACTAATTTCCCAAAAAAGCAAAGCTATCAAGTATCCACTATAATGTCCTAATTCGTTGGTGCTCTTGTGCTACTTCGTTTTGTTGAAATTAATAAACAAACTGCAAACTATTTCGAATTTGGTTTCGAGTCGAAGGAGTCGAGACTAACAACACTTACTTGAACTTGGACATGCATCTGGAAGTGGAAACTTCATATAATAGTATCTTGTTCGCGAATTTGGGCGAGACTGACCTCTGACCCTCACGATTGGTGCCGCGATCAAGCCGTTTTTGTTGATAGTACACTGTACAGTGTTCGCAAGTGCATGTTTATACAACACGTTCTTATTTTATGGCATTTACATCGGCGATGGGATGTCCCCGGCCATATATGCCACCGACTCAGCGAAAAAAGGCCAACTTACGCAGACAACGACAATATTCGCGCCAGACGGTTTATTTGATCAAAACCAGTATGGACAAAAGTCACAAAAGAAAGAGCTGGGCCTGGAGTAAGACTAAGTCTAAGAACAGATGCTGCGTTCACAAAACTTCTTCTAGACAGGTTAGTAATTTCAAAGTAGTCAGCCTCAGCCACACATATTTATTCGTATGAATATAATAATATGTTGCTTACTATGTTCAGAAAACCACCACCCCTCAATACTGTGAAAATGTCCACAACAATAACATGTATCGATAGCTTGCGACTGATTTATGTGAGAGAGCAGATAATTACTGTTACTTTACTGTGTTTACAAAGAATTGCAGCCCTTGTTTTGTTAAGTTACATATCCTTTTGTACATGTAAATTATAGAAGTTCTGTTTTTAGTTGTTTTTTTATTTTGGTCTTTCACGATTCAAACTTTGTTTTGTTGAACTATCAGTGAAAAATTGTAAAACTTTGTATTTCTTTTATATTTTTCGAATGCAATTACATGTACTTTGTGACTTTATTTCCTGTAACCTTCTTTCCAGCCCATTTATGTTCTACCTGTACTTAGTTAATAAGTTGACACTTGTTAATTGTCTATTTGTTTGTTATGTATTACACTTTTACAATATATATACAATAATAACTTTGCCACTCTCATATCATTGTAATTTTTTCACAACTGGGCAAAAGACCTTTTCACGCTTGAGTGCTGGGCAAATGACCATTGGGCAAAAGACCGTGCAACATATTTTTACCTGTTAATGAAATAAAAAAGTTTACAAGTTACATATCACACACACACACACACACACACACATATATTATTATATATATTGACCGGTAGTAGTGCTGTCAAACCACGTTCATTTTCACAAATAATCTGACTCATTCCATATTCCAATTCATGACTTTGACAGCTTCAACACAAAGGCGCGAACTACCTCAACACCACTGCAGCCATCACATATGACAAGATCTGAGGTGGCTCTATCGAGCTTCAGTGGTCGTAGCAAAGGCAGCTCAGGTGTCTAGTCACTTCCTGAAGCTGGATGCAGCTCAGGACAGTTAGAACAAACGTAAGTATTAATTGATGCTGCTATGCAAATGTAATATACATATAAATCGTAGCATAATAATTGGAAGATATGCAAACATATGTGATTGGTTTTAACAATTATGTTTTATTCTGACCAATCTTATGTGGGTACAGTTACACCATCTATGGTGGATAGGGCTTTTGTGAAACTTTCAATTACATTCTATATTTCATTTGCAGTTCACTTTTTGAAATTAATGTTCTATTTATTTAATTTGGAATATTTTTGTTGCAAACATAAATCCATATATGCAGTGCAAGTAAATACATGAGAAACAATATAGCCAAGCCTCAGTGATTGTACTTTCATAATAATCATGCCTATGCAGTGGCGAAAATGTTTCAATAGCACCTCCCCCCCCCCCCCGTCTTCCGATATCACCACATAACAGCTGAAGTTATAGTTATGGCGGCTTGGTAGTGACAACATTTAGACTACACCATTTTGTTTGGCCACCAGTGGAGATTGTTGTGCCGCTCAGGCTCAATTTCTGGATCTACCCCTGTATGGGATAGTTTTGTTTGTCTGCATGAGGATTTTGCAGTAATGGATATCCTCGTTAAATTGCAAATTGTTGTTAGACAGAATGGGACAACACTGGAGATGGAAGCAAAGAATGAGACAACAATGGAGATGGAAGCAAAGAATGGGACAACAATGGAGATGGAAGCAAAGAATGGGACAGCACTGGAGATGGAAGCAAAGAATGGGACAGCACTGGAGATGGAAGCAAAGAACGGGACAACAATGGAGATGGAAGCAAAGAATGGGACAACAATGGAGATGGAAGCAAAGAATGGGACAACAATGGAGATGGAAGCAAAGAATGGGACAGCAATGGAGATGGAAGCAAAGAATGGAACAGCACTGGAGATGGAAGCAAAGAATGGGACAACAATGGAGATGGAAGCAAATAATGAGACAACAATGGAGATGGAAGCAAAGAATGGGGCAACAATGGAGATGGAAGCAAAGAATGGGACAGCAATGGAGATGGAAGCGAAGAATGGGACAGCAATGGAGATGGAAGCAAAGAATGGGACAGCAATGGAGATGGAAGCAAATAATGGAACAGCACTGGAGATGGAAGCAAAGAATGGGACAACAATGGAGATGGAAGCAAAGAATGGAACAGCACTGGAGATGGAAGCAAAGAACGGGACAGCACTGGAGATGGAAGCAAAGAATGGGACAACAATGGAGATGGAAGCAAAGAATGGGACAACAATGGAGATGAAAGCAAAGAATGGGACAGCAATGGAGATGGAAGCAAAGAATGGGACAACAATGGAGATGGAAGCAAATAATGGGACAGCAGTGGAGATGGAAGCAAAGAATGGGACAACAATGGAGATGGAAGCAAAGAATGGGACAGCAGTGGAGATGGAAGCAAAGAATGGAACAGCACTGGAGATGGAAGCAAAGAATGGGACAACAATGGAGATGGAAGCAAAGAATGGGACAGCACTGGAGATGGAAGCAAAGAATGGAACAGCACTGGAGATGGAAGCAAAGAATGGGACAACAATGGAGATGGAAGCAAAGAATGGGACAACAATGGAGATGGAAGCAAAGAATGGGGCAACAATGGAGATGGAAGCAAGAATGGGGCAACAATGGAGATGGAAGCAAAGAATGGAACAGCAATGGAGATGGAAGCAAAGAATGGGACAGCAATGGAGATAGAAGCAAAGAATGGGCCAGCACTGGAGATGGAAGCAAATAATGGGACAGCAATGGAGATGGAAGCAAAGAATGGGACAGCAATGGGGATGGAAGCAAAGAATGGGACAGCACTGGAGATGGAAGCAAAGAATGGGACAGCAATGGAGATGGAAGCAAAGAATGGGACAGCACTGGAGATGGAAGCAAAGAATGGGACAGCAATGGAGATGGAAGCAAAGAATGGGACAGCAGTGGAGATGGAAGCAAAGAATGGGACAGCAATGGAGATGGAAGCAAAGAATGGGACAGCAGTGGAGATGGAAGCAAAGAATGGGACAGCAATGGAGATGGAAGCAAAGAATGGGACAGCAATGGAGATGGAAGCAAAGAATGGGACAGCAATGGAAATGGATGCAAAGAATGGGACAGCAATGGAGATGAAAGCAAAGAATGGGACAGCATTGGAGATGGAAGCAAAGAATGGGACAGCAATGGAGATGAAAGCAAAGAATGGAACAGCACTGGAGATGGAAGCAAAGAATGGGACAGCAATGGAGATGGAAGCAAAGACTGTGACAGCAATGGAGATGGAAGCAAAGACTGTGACAGCAATGGAGATGGAACAAAACTTTCAGCCAGATGCGTTTGTGGATGTAGAACATCCATGTGGTGCAAAGAAAAAGTTGTTTTATCCACAATACAGACTCATCTGAAATAGAGAGACACCTAGTATCCTGTGCTAGCTTATAAATGTAAACATTTGCATGCATTTAATTATTGTATGCTACATATGCATGTATCAGTGTTAAGAACTTTATATTTAACAGTCATTAATTAGTGCGACAGGTTAATGTAGAATATTAATTATATTGTCTTTATTTAAATAATGTTATTATATATAACTTACTAATATTGTTGATGTATTGTGTGTATACTTTTATTCAAAGGGCAACATGTATATATGTATAGATAGCTTTTGACCGTTGGCATTGGCTGCATTTGGCAGGTAGTCGTTCATTGCACTGCAACTTTTGCAAGTACAGTGTACATTAAAATGATTATTGTCAGAAGTCGAGGTGTGTCAACACCACATGCAGATGTGTGCTTCAAAGCTCTTCACCTTCTGGTAAATGAGTGTTGTCAAATGTGGTTACACTGTCACTAAACCTGTTATCAAAATTATAAATACAAGCAATAAACAAGTATGTCATAGGCGGATCCAGACGGGCCCCTCTAGACCTTAAGAATTTGGCGTGTCAGCAAATCTTTTATAATGGGCCCACGCGACTGTGTCCTCCCAGACCGTTTGAAATGTGCCCCAGTTTAGGTGATAATAATAAGCTGAAAGTTATGGCGTTTTCCAACATTACCACTCAAGTGGAGCGGGTGAAGTTATGGCAGCGTGGTAGCGACAAAATTTAGACAACACTATTTGGTTCGGCCCCCAGACTCGATTTCTGGATCCATCTCCATATGTGATAATTTTGTTTGTCTGCATGAGGATTTTGCAGTAATGTGTGTCGTCGTTAAGTTGTATATTGTTGTTAGAAATGCATGTGAATTAAAGTAAAGACAATGTAAAGTAAAAACATTTTATTGAAACTATTTGATGAGATTGACTACAAAATTATGAAAAGCACAATACAACTACAGGTACAATCACTGCACGTGATATGTATAATGTAATAATTTTTAATATCACATACACATCACATGCACATAAACTGCAAAGCAACAATAGAAAACAAATTAGGAAGAGGTTGGAAAATTTTCAGGTACCTATAAAACACAAACAGTTACTTTTATCACGATTCTTTGTTGCAAAAACCAACAATAGTACATGTGATATCAAATGCTAGTTGTAGTTTATACATGCCTTATGTGTTTATAACTCACAAAATTTGTGACTAAACAATTATGTGTATTTAACAATTTTTTTAAATATTTAATGCCCATAAAATGTAAACCAAATGAGAACAAATTACTTAGAAAGATGTTTAGTTGAACAAATGTAATATCAAATAAAAATAACTATATTACGATTGTTTGTTAAAAAACATCAGTATGATATCAAATTCGAAAATGTTGTAGTTTGTGCAATGCTTGTTGTGTTTACAACTCACAACAATAGTTACTAGACTAGACAGGGTCATCGTCATGTGACTGAGAATTACATATACAATCACTACATGCTACATTGCTCCAGATTACTCAGCTGTATGAAGAGTACCTGCTACAGACAGTGGTGGATAGTCTTTGCATATTAATTTAAGTGTAGCAGAATGCTTCTCACATAAATCAAGATGGTGTTTCCTATTTAACTGGTCTCCCATGGAGTAAAGTGTAAAGCACTCCTGAGGACTGGATACTACACCATATCAGAACTAACCTTACTCAAGTGTTGTTTAATTATCATGAGAAATGAAAATGTAATGTAAATTATTCGTGAAAATATAAAACAGTGATAAAAAAGAATAATTTAGAAAAATGATACGTGTCTTGACAAATATATAACAGTCCTCATGATACATAGATAATTTAAACAAATAAAATGCTGCTGTCAGTGTATCAACAGATTGTTGTTGAAAAATGTGAAAAGGCATTACTTCATCACAAACTTGTGTTGTACATAACAAGTGCCTGGTGTATGTTGCAAGAACTCAGCTGGCTGCCACTGACTATCAGCAACACAAACACAATGAAACCCTACCACTGTAACAATGCTGGATAATTCATGTATTTTTTCATGGACATTGCTAAAAGTTATAGTTGAATTGAATACAAATACCTTGTATTATTGACTTTTGATAAATGTGTCGCCATGTGTCGTATAAAAATATCATACGTGTCAGAGCCATGCTAATTATCACTTTTTCTCCGGTATATGTAACTGCAGTTGTACAGCAAAAAGTCAGGAAGCTGGTATGCAGTACCATCAAAGACAGCGAAAACATATAGTGATATCATCAATATCTAAACCGATGTAGTTCAACGAAGAATGGTCGACACTGAACCTCTCTCACAGCATTGAAAGTTGTTGCCCGAAGACTCATGCCATATCTGCCAGACCCTGGCAGATATGGCACCCACCGTTCCATCACCGACTGCAGAGCTATTCAGGTGTCACCACATTCTTATGTCGAGCAACCTGCATTCTACATTCAGTCAAGCTAACTGTCTGATCTGGAAGCCAGTGTACACCCCATCGGCACCGGGGAATCTGTCACGGATGCAACACACGACACAATTGGGATCACTCGGTGAACATTCACATGACAAACTGTTAATATGCAGCATATTGCTTGGCTGTAGAATCTTGTCCGAGATCCTGAACATACAACTGCCCAGTATGCCATATTAACTTGGAGAGCTAGTGGTACTAAGCACACTAGTTCAATCTCCTGTAAAGAAAAGCATATATTCAGTAAACAAAAACAGGCATCATAGTAGTGTTGGGAGTAAATAATTATGGAGTTATTCATTGTCATAATCAGTAAATATAAAATAATATTTCATGTATGATCTGCAGCATTTCACAAGAAAAAAGGCAGTAAGAAATGTTCTACTGCAGCTGCATCTATACATGTTTATATCTTAGGAACAGTCGGTGTTTACCGGGGTTGTTCCGGGTGGAGGAAGGGGGTGGGCTGATACAGCATGCAGACATTAGTGGAATATGCTATTTTTCAAAACGGTGAATTTTTTTAACTATTTTTCTTTACTAGGTGTTCATTGTCTTTACATGAATACATTTTTTTTAAATTTCAATTTCATTACAGTGACGCTTGATCTTTGTCAATATTATATATTGATTTGAATTCTGCTAATCAGTAAAGTGCATTTATATTTTTTGTTTTGTTTTCAGTATACATATTCAAGTCAGTGTCTGCCATGTGTAACTACTACACATATCCATGTTTGACATTTTAAGCCTGAGGTTTAATGGTCAAGGTGAATGTTAGAAATGACAAAATGAGGTGTTGTTAACAGTGTATTTTCCTCGTCAAGTATTCAAAGGTTCATACTATGTATGTCTATCTTCTTCAAGAATGATTAATTATTTTAGAAACTTATTTTAGAGTCATCGCCATATGCTAAATACATACAAGTGCAGAAGTCAACCTAGTTTTTCATGTCCAAGATGTTATTATTAACATGTGTATGAAAACAAATGTATATTTAAATGTGCACATTAAAATTTGTTAATAACTTATACGTGGTTGATTGTTATAAATTTGAAATTACCTGGATTGATCAAATGTGGGCCCCCGTAGTCGGCATAGACTATGTATCCTCCCTGTGTCTGCCTGGCCCGGGTGACCGCCTCTAGCCCCTCCTCTGCCTCCTCTCAGTCTCATTCATGGGTTGCAGTGTGGCCTCTAGCAATATCATAATTCAAGTTATGTATTATGTATTTATAGATTGCTGTGGTGAGAATATATATACACATTGTAATGTATGTGGCAGACACTTGTGCAAATGCTATACACAGCTTATACACAACGCATTTGTGTGATATGGACTATCGCTGTCTGTATGTCTGTGTGTCGCGCTGATACGAAATAAACATGTGCACCACTGTCACTTGATAATTACATCTATAGTTATACTAGAACATAACAATTGGCGACGAGGATGGCATACATTGGTCAAATAGAGCCATACGACGGCAGTAGTGACTTGGAAGCGTATTTGGAGCGGCTAGAACTGTACTTCGTTGCAAACAATGTTGGTGCAGTGGGCAGCGGCGTGGACGAATCTGTGAGAGAGGCCGCCGACAGGAAGAAAGTGGCTACACTACTCACACTGGTAGGCCCGGAAACGTATCTTCTTCTTAAAAGTCTCGTTAATCCTCAAAGACCGGCAGAGTTGTCGTTTGAGCAAATAACTGAGAAACTAAAAAGCCATCTGAAGCCACGTCGGCTTACAGTGGCGGAAATATTCAAATTCCACCAACGTAACCAGAAAGAGGGCGAGGGGGTCGCCACATTTGCGGCAGAACTCCGGAGGCTCGCATCCACTTGCAACTTCGGGGAATTTCTGGCCGAGGCATTGCGAGACCAGCTCGTGTGCGGCATCAAAAGCGGCAGCACTCAGCGAAAACTACTCAGCGAAGATAGATCGTTCGAGCAAGCAATGCAGATGGCGCTGGCGGACGAAGTGGCGGATACCGAGGCTAAACAGATAGCCCCCCGACACAGCTTCGACTGCACTAAAAGTACAGTGAGTGTAGTGTCAAACCGGAAAAACAGAGAGAAAAGGCCAGTTCCGACCACCGCTAGGTCTATGACACACACGCGTGGCTACGACAAGACAACTCAGAAATTGTGCTACCGTTGCAACGGCAACCACACGCATCAAGAGTGCAAGTTTAAAGATGCAACTTGTCATTTCTGTCAAAAGAGAGGTCACATCATGGCGGCATGTCGCAAGAAACGCGGCGAAACTCATCTCGTGAACACCACTCAGGGCAGAGCTGAGTACTGTCTGTACAACATCAAGGGGGATCACACGTCACAGCAGCCTATTGAGATAGGAGTGCACATGGACGGTAAAGCAGTGAGAATGTTGGTTGACACGGGGGCAGGAGTCTCCATAATCAATGAGGCGACATATCACGGGTTGCGGTCGTCACCCCCAAAGCTACAAACAGTGGACATCAACTTGACCACTTATACGGGTCAGTCTATTCCGGTGCTGGGACAAATAGAGGTCGTCACCGAATACAAACAGCCGTCGGCACATGTGCCAATTGTGGTGGTGTCTGGCGCTCGGCAGAATCTCTTGGGCAGAAATCTACTGTCGCAGTTGAAGCTGGACTGGGGCGAGATCATGCTCGTTCGCGACCTTGACCCGGTGCATGCCGGACTGATGGCGGAAGTGCCAGACGTGTTCGCTAAGGGGCTGGGCAAGCTGAAAGAAATGCAGGTGAAGATCAACGTGAAAAGCGATGCAATTCCACGTTTATTCAAGGCCAGACCCATTCCTTATGCCCTGAAGGAGAGAGTCGAACATGAAATAGACTGACTGCAACAGGAGGGCATCATCGAGCCACTCCAGTTCTCAGAATGGGCGGCACCGATCGTTCCGGTCCCCAAGTCCAACGGGCAGATAAGGATCTGCGGTGATTACAAGGTCACGATCAACAAAAGTGTGGTAGAAGACAAATATCCGCTACCACGGGTTAACGATCTCTACGCCAGTCTGGCAGGAGGAGAGACGTTCACAAAGTTGGACTTGAGCCATGCGTATCTTCACCTTCAGTTCGACGAAGGGTCACGTGACTACGTTACGATCAACACGCACAAGGGACTCTTTAGATACATTCGCTTACCGTACGGCATATCGGTGGCGCCATCGATATTCCAGAGAGCTCTCGAGTGTGTGCTTGCTGGCATACCACGGGTATGCATCTTCCTGGACGACATCCTCGTCACGGGGAAAACTCGAGATGAACACGTGGCGAATCTCCGGCTGGTCTTGAACCGGCTGGACCAAGCAGGGTTGAAGCTAAACAATAAAAAGTGCGAGTTCTTCAACGAGGCAGTCGTATACCTGGGCCACAAGATCGATCGAAATGGCCTGCATCCCACAGACGAAAAGGTCACGGCGATTCAAGATGCGCCTAGCCCAACGAACGTGAAAGAACTACGTTCGTGGCTTGGCCTGCTCAACTACTATGGACGATTCCTGCGCAACTTGTCGACAACGCTAGCACCTCTGCACATTCTACTCAGAAAAGAGACGAAATGGCGATGGGAGAAGGAGCAAGTCAGAGCGTTTCAAGCGGCGAAGGACCTGCTGCAGTCGGAGTCCCTACTGGTGCACTTCGACCCCGACAAACCTCTTCTGCTCGCATGTGATGCGTCGCCGTACGGGGTGGGCGCACTCCTGTCGCATCAGATGACGGACGGTTCGGAGCGACCGATCGCGTTCGCATCTAGGAGCTTGTCGCCTGCAGAAACCAACTACTCGCAACTCGACAAGGAAGGTCTCAGTTTGGTGTTCGGGGTGACAAAGTTCCACCAATACCTATACGGTATGACCTTCGTTCTCATTACCGATCACCGACCTCTGGTGGGGCTGTTCAACGAGCAACGACCGATACCTCCGCAAGCGTCGGGTCGACTTCAGCGTTGGGCCCTGACATTGGCAGGTTATGACTACGTCATTCGTCATCGGAATGGCGATGCGCACGAGAATTGCGATGCTCTATCGCGACTACACCTACCTACGCAGAACGTTGAGACGCCTGCTCCTGCGGAGTAAATACAGCTCATAGAGCAGCTGGACGACTAGCCGGTGACGTCAACGCACATTCGAAACTGGACACGACGTGACCCAGTATTGTCGCGAGTTCAACGCTACGTGTTAACAGGCTGGCCTGAGGGCGACCTAACAACACAGCAATACCACAGAGTGCGCGATGAGCTGAGCACGCACGATGGATGCGTGATGCGGGGCACCCGAATAATTGTGCCAGAGCCTGGCCAAGCCACGATGCTCCAATTCTTGCACAGCAGCCACAGCGGCGTGGTGAAGATGAAGGCGTTAGCGCGGTCATACATCTGGTGGCCAGGCATCGATCTTCAGATTGAACGTATCGCGCAGCACTGTGGTCAGTGCGAGGAAAACATGCGTCAACCGACCAGAGCGCCACTTCGACCATGGTTGTTCCCACAGGAACCGTGGTCACGTGTGCATCTAGACTACGCTAGCCCCATCGAGAACAGGATGATCCTCGTGGCAGTAGACGCCTACTCGAAATGGATCTCCGCGATGGTCGTACGCTCATCGACATCGGAAGTGACAATCGAACAATTGCGGATGTTATTCGCAGAACATGGACTGCCAGAAACTATCGTTACTGACAATGGCACGTGCTTCACTAGTGCTGAGTTCAGGCAGTTTATGAAAAAGAACTGCATTCAGCACATCACCTCGCCAGCCTATCACCCATCCTCGAACGGGCTCGCTGAACTGGCAGTACAGCTCGTGAAACGAGGATTGATGAAAATGAAGGACGGTTCGATGGAGACAAGGTTGGCTCGTTACTTGCTGACCTACCGAGTGACCCCTCACAGCACTACCGGAAGCTCCCCGAGTAAACTGCTGAAGGGGCGGCAGCTGCGAACGCTTCTAGACGCTGTGCAACCGAGCGTCGGCAGAAAAGTGCACCAATCGCAGGAGAAGATGACTGATTATTACAACCAGAAATCGAACGAGCGATGCTTCAGTCCAGACGATGCGGTTTACGTAAAGAACCACGCTGATCATTCGCCCCAGTTCTGAAAGAGCTACACAACGACGTGCTGATATCGGAGGCACCCGACGGTCGCCACTTGAGGCGTCATCGAAATCACGTGCGTCTGCGACATGCGGACGCGGCGGACGATACGGTACCCGCAGACATCGCTGCTCCGGCCGCGATCCAACAATCAACCGAACGGGACATTGAGCGTGTAGACGAAACGGCGGAAGCCGTAGCTCCTGTGCCTGATGGCAGCGGCGTCCACTCGCCAGTAACGCAGTCGGCTGTTCGCAGATCGGAGAGAATCCGGAAAGCTCCAGACCGATTATCTCTCTAGAACTGTCTTGTAGCCCTGGGCATAATAATCCCTGGTACGACAGCGTATCCTTTGTCTGTTTCACAGTTCTTGTTGTAACCTTGGACGTTAGCAAAATAACTGGTGCGGAGGACTGTAATGTATGTGGCAGACACTTGTGCAAATACTATACACAGCTTATACACAACGCATTTGTGTGACATGGACTATCGTTGTCTGTCTGTCGCGCTGATACGAAATAAACATGTGCACCACTGTCACTTGATAATTACATCTATAGTTATACTAGAATATAACACACATATTGGTAAATACATAAGAATAGCTGGCATATGTAAGTTGAAAGGTATCACAGGATACCAATTAATGCATTACACACATTATAGCCAGGCATCAAGGACCACAATGAAAACAAGTGCATGCATTTTCTTGTGTAATCTTTATATATATATGGTGTACTCTAGCTGTATTGATATTTATGTATTTACACGTTTACATTTATATCTTGAATAAAATCACCATCATGGTTGTCATATAAAAATCTTCATTATTTTGCATAAAATACATTGCAAATCAACAATATTCTGCAGTAACAGTATCAAGCACGTGTGTGTTGTTATTGTTTTCGGTGTATATGCGCATGCATCAGGGCCCGTATTCTCGAAGAAACAGATTTCGTACGTAAGAAGTTGCGCAAACATGGCGGATTATTTCTTAGCTGCGAAATTTCGCGAGTTGGTATTCTCGAAACGCTTACGAATTTTCGCAACTAAGAAATTCGGAACTTGCATACGGAAATCTCGCGAGGGTTTGCTTGCGTTGCAACAGATACGGTCACTGATGGTTTGCTATGTTTTACCGTTTTAACGCTGCTCATGTGTTCCTGGCTGTGCATGAAAAAGAATAACGTACACAACTGTTCAAGCCTAGGGAACCTGGTGACTAATCAATATAGCTAATATACAAAACATAATATATCATTGCCATTGAGATATGTTGATGCATAGCCCTAGGTAATAATTAATGGGCTTAACGCCAGCGAAGCATTTGAACGGAAATGACAGACACAAAACGCAAGCAAGGGGAAGAATTAACGCCAAGCCTGCACTTCAACGAATTCTGCTCGCGCCGTTTTTTCGAGTGCGTCATTTTCTGTTGCAACTGCGCTGTGCCGTTTACTCGGCTTCTTAGTAGCGTTTTGTTTCAACCCGTCGTTTCGCGCGCTTTTAATGGTGGTATACGTCATTCGTTGCGGGATTCTTGCAGACGGTAAGTAGAAGTTTATTTTCGTCGCTTTCTTTTTATAATTTGACCAAAATTAAGCGAACTGTTGTCGATTTGACGACATAGCTATGCTTCATTTGAAATTTTGACAGTTTTGGCATCAATTGGCAGGAATAATTTTGTGTTTATTTGTTTTATTTATTTGCATCTAGAGGTTTTATTTATTCAGTGTTGAAAAATTCGTTGTTCCCGACTGATTCCCACATGTCGATTTTACGCCGTTCAAAATGTGACTGTTTTGGCAGACCTGGCACTGTCAGACCGAGAGCGCATCACCGGTGTCAGTATCAGATCATATTCATATCTTGGTTATCTTAATTAAAATCCCTACAAAAGCAACAGTGAACACTACTTGTTTTACCTTTTAGATATCATTTATTTGATTAATCACTGATTAATATTATACGTGGGCCTTGGCTCTTGCCTTGACCTGGGCGCCGTTGCGGCGTTGGCCCGGTTGGGCTTGGCATGTGCCACTATCATAATTTTACGGTTATGTTTATACTTAACAATAATATAAATTTCATTATGCAATAATTTTAATTAATTGTTCTTAGTTACCTATTAAATCAATAATTTGTTATAAAAAAATTGGAGGTAAAATACGTAAATTATTAGACTTAATTTGTTTTAAAATGTAAAAGGTTTTATGACAAACAGCCACTGCACAACATTTTTTAAAGTACACCTGTATGTTGTAATGTAAATATTAAACGCCTTGAGGCTTGATCAGTTGTAGCATCATTTGTTTAATTGTGTGACAACATGCAATACATTAAACACCACAGTTATACCTCTCAAGTATCACAATTATTATGAATTTATGTGACATATTATAGAATTTCACACTGCTCTCTTGAGTAACAGAGGCAGGGATATGAAAATGATTTCATGATATATTTCACATTATATGATACACGATGGCCTTTTTATTTCAGATGCTGTTCACAATTACATGCAGTGACACTGGTCTTACGCTGATCTGTGTCTGACAGTTAACTCTGAAGGTACCGAGCCACAGAGTCGTCTGAATATGACACCCGTCACCTGCCTGCATACGTACACATTTAATCTGGCTGATTATATATCTGATTCTACATTGAACAGTGTCCATTCAACATGACACGAACATTACTTATATACATCATGTTGAAGAACACAACATTATTTTACAGGATACTAAACTATGAACCTTGCTCCACAGATCTTGCAGCCTACTGGCAATTATGAGACAATCAACTTCCAATATCACAAAACAACTGTATTATGAGCAGTGCAGACTTCTTCTTCATGGCTTGACTCCCGTGGGTCATGGGGAGTAACGCAGAAAGCAATCTTGCATTTGGATTCAGTCACGGAATACTGTGAACAATTTATAACATTATTTCATGAAGTTCATGTTAAAATGTAGAACATTACATTATGAAGCACTGACAATTGATTACTGGTCTCTACAGAGCCTGCAGCATTCATCCAACATAATAATAACATAACGTTTATTTGACCCCATATAGGTACACAATTAATTGGTTTTTGAACATCACTTATGCTGTAATAAACAACAAATATAAACATTATGCAGACATACATAAACGTATATCATTGTATGTTCAACATACTATTCGGAAAATACATACAAACGCATGTTCAGCTATTATGGTATTGGTGTACCATAGCTATTAATCATATAGCTTATTCAATCGGGGTCGGTGACTCCTATTAAGACACAATTGTCGCTATCATAGGAGCCACCCTATTTACGTGATAATTTATGTGGTAATTTTACAAGGTGTCTATCTCATGTATGTTTTTTTGGGAGTGTTTGTTTTATGTGAGAATGTAAGTTTGTATGTGTGCTGGTTGCCTGAAGCTAGCATCAAATGTATTGTATTTAATGGTTCTGTTGACATGTGTAGCGATTTGATAGAGTGCATGAATCATTATATTTGTGTAACAAATATGTTTTTATATAAAATGAGAAGCCTCGCAAACTGTGAGTATATATTTTGTTTTTGATTATATATGGTAGGCTGTATTTGAGACATTTCGTTGCAAATTCATGCTTAGTTCTAAAAGTATGTATATAAATTTTTTCACGAGTATTATAATTATGTATGTTTACACTTGGGATAATTTGCCAGTTAAGTAAATAAGGAGGTAACATTTTATGGATGTATTTAAAGTAAAATTTTAATTCATGTAACTTTAATATGTCTTCTACTTTTAGTAGTTTAAGTTTTTTTTTTAAGTGGTTCCGTGTGTGAGTTGTATTTGTTTAAGGTTATTATTCGCACAGCTTTTTATTTTATTTTTGTAATTCTATTTATTTGGTATCCCCAAACCATGGTACAATAATTGATATGAGATAATATTAATGTGTTATATAACAACACTTTTATATCTAAAGGTAATACATATTTTAATATGTTTATTATGCCAATTGTTTTGTAGCACTTATTTGAAATTTTCTCAGTGTGTTTTTTCCAATTTAGGTTAGTGTCTAAAGTCAATCCTAGAAAGTTAAATTCATCTACTCTTTCAATATTTATATTATCTATTTTAAGCGTAAGAGTCTGCGTGCGTTTATTAGGCATATGAAAAATCATGTATTTTGATTTGTTTTTATTTAAAGATAATTTATTTATGTTTAGCCATTCATTAACTTTAAAAAGTTCTTCATTTATTAAGGATTCTGTACTTTTGTTGCGTGTGTTGTTGTTGTTGTTAAAACATTTTAAAGAGCTAGATAATGTGGTGTCATCAGCGTACATGACGAAATTAAATAATTGACTAGCTTGTGAGAAATCATTTATGTAAATGATAAATAATAGTGGTCCAAGGATTGAACCTTGTGGGACGCCGATTGTTATAGGTAAGATGTCTGAATTTATTTGTTCAAATTCAGTGTATTGTTTCCTGTTTTGTAAGTAACTTCTGAATAACTGCAAAGTTGAACCATTTAGGCCATAGTAAGTTAATTTGTTAAGTAAAATGTTATGGTCAATAGTATCAAACGCCTTAGAAAGGTCGAGAAATACATTAACTGGTTCATCATTATTATCCATTTGAGTTATAATTCTATCTATTAGATCAAGCGCAGCAAATTCCGTTTAATATTTTGCTCTAAAACCATACTGATTATCAAATAAAAGCTTCATATCATTGAAATATGAATATAATTGAATAAAAATTAATTTCTCTAACACTTTAGAAATTGTGGGAAGAAGGGAAATTGGTCTGTAATTTTCAAATAAAGATGGATCGTCTTTCTTAAATATAGGAATAACTTTTGCAATGTTTAGGTTGTCTGGGAATATCCCGGATTTAAAAACTTGGTTTATTAACAGCTTTAATGATTTTATAATTGCAGGCTCAATTATCTTGAGCAATTTTGATGAAATGCCATCAAATCCAGAGCTGTTTTTTGTGGGAAGATTATTAATAGTTTTCCTAATAGTCTCTTCATCAACACTCTGAAACGTAAATACAGAATTAACGTTTTTGTTTAAATAATAACTATAGTTTTGGTTACCTTTATATTTAATACCTTGTGCGATGGTCTGACCTATATTTGTAAAATAATTATTAAATTTGTTTGCAATATCCTTTTTATCAGTTATTTTTGTACCATTTTCTATTAAAAAAAATAATGGTAATCTACGGTTTGTACGATTTTTTGAAAGAATTTCATTAATAACTTTCCAGGTATTTTTTATATCATATTTAAATCGATTACATCTTTGTTCAAAATACACTTGTTTGGCTGCACAAATATTTTTCTTTAATATCGTATTATAAGTTTTTAGGTTAATATTAATAGCTTCATAGCTTGTCGAATTTGGTTGTGTCAATTTTAATTGTTTATAGAGTTTGTCTCGATATTGAATAGATTTTAGCAATCCTTGTGTAATCCACGTTGATCTTTTATGTTTATATTTATTAAATTTCACCAGCTTAGTTTGCATATGCTTATTTTTTGCCCGTATAATTTCTTCGTAGATTATATCATAATTTAAATTTGTGTCTGCATTTATATTTTTATTTAGCTTATAGTATATCTCATTTTATTTTATTTCGTGTTTAACTTTATGCATTGCCTCTTCATTTAGTATATTTATTTTAACATATTTAGGTGGAGATTCAGTCTTTAATGAGACGTTGATGAATATAAAATACGGCTGATGATCAGAAATTTTTTTGATTAAAATCCCTGCAGTACTCTCCAATATAGATTTATTAAGTTTACAAAAGAAATTATCTATTAAAGTACCATTTGTTCTAGTAAATCTAGTAGGAAGAGTAATTTGCGGGTAAAGGCTGTGTGATATTATGGTGTCAAAAAAGTTACTATATGCATCATTTTCATTTAATTTAAGCAAATTTATATTAAAATCTCCTGTGATAATGAGATTGTTATTACAGTTGTTTTCCACTGATGATATTATAGAAGTAAATTCATTTATAAAAGCATTTAAGTTATCATTAGAAGTTCGTGGAGGTCTATATATGTTTCCAATGGTTATGCTCTTAGATAGATTACCACCATTTATTTGGACTATCATCCCTTCCCACTGTTCGTACATGTTTACATTTAATATAACCTCTGATCTATATTTGTTGTCAACATATATTATTAGCCCTCCTTTGTTACTGCACGTCTTACCTTGAGCTAAACAGTCATAACCATGTAAGGAAAATTGTGATAGGTCATCGTTTTCTGATTTCCAAGTTTCTTGTAAGCAGATGACATTAAATTTAAAATTGTTACTACTTAGTTCTTCTACAAAAGCTTCCAGTTCGTTAAATTTAGAATTTATTGATTGAATGTTAGTGTTTAAGATAATAAAACGCGTAGTGTTTATCTGTGTAAGTTTGCTAAACTTATCAAAGTCATAATATGATGACCGACGTATTAGTTGAGGTTCATAATTTTCAACATCATTTGTGTCTAAGATGTTAATTAAGTCATTGTTATTAATACCTCCTAAAAAGGAGAGGAACGTATCGTCTAATGTGATGCCTTTATATAATTTGGTATTTATTATATGTATTTGTTATTATATTTGTATGTGTGAATAAATGTTCAACAAATTGTGATATATGCATATACCGATAATGAAATATATTTATCGCATTGCCTGTCGTAAGTTTTATAGACGTAATGCACTGAACGTAAATGTGAGATTGATTAAACATGTAAATGTGAAAACAGTTTGAGATAGACATCTTGTAGTTTGGTATATATATATAAAATAACATAAAATAAGAATGATTTGCATAATGAATGCAAGAAGACCTTGTCATGGGAGAGGTGTAGAGCATACAGTATTAAAACGGTTTTACAAGCCACAGATATATTACTTGAGTATTCGTAGTAACGTACTAATGCATTTCACAGCAACAGAACGAATACATGTATTAAGATAAGTTCAGTGAGAAGCTAAAGTTTTTGTTTATATAAAGTACAGCAGTAAAACATAGTGCAATACAAGGTTAAGCATTTTGCTTCATTAATCATTATTACTGTGATATGATAAGATTTAATTATACACCTATAATCGCACACATACATATACATACTTGAAAGTTATTTCTGTGTATATATAGTAATATTACTACAGGTTTACATTTCACACAAAAACTAAGATTCTGCGAAGAAGCTACCGTATTTACATCTTGTGCAATAACTAACACAGTGCTTTCATTTCAGATTTATACATCATATTTGTCAATCCATTTTTCTGACAATAAAAAAGAGAAAAATATATTATTAAATTATATAAATTAAATACATACGTTTTTATATATTAGCTGTACAACTATTTCAGCTAACAAATATACAAAACAACATGACTAGCATTCAACTCAAAGAAAATTATAAAATATATATTTTCATAAGAAAACAATAATAAATTACAGTTTCAGTTTAACGGGATGTGCATCAGTGCACAAGGAGCTGGAGCTAATATTTCTAGGAAACACTAACACTAAATATTATGTTACTAAAATCACTAGAAAACAGTCCACAGAGAAACTGAAAATCGAGAGTACAACAAGTCATTTGCAATTTAGATAGAGCAGTTTAAGTAGATTGATTGTACAGCATGTGGTAACAGCCTAACTAGCTAGGAATGTCACCAGATACATTGATAATATTCCCAATATCTCTGATGGCACTGCAATAACACTTGCATGTAATCACTGAATCAAAGTAGAAAATACAGTTTAACATTATGCAGAAGTCGACGTAATGCTGTCATGAGTTTACGTCAGCTTTACATATATTGTAATTTGAGAGAAGGAAAAAGGAGAAGAAGAGAACGAGAAAAAAACCAGCTTGTAGAGAAAGAACTAGAAAAGATAATAATTTAAAACGATTAAAGATAATATTAACTGACATTACATTATATTATCCCGGAGTCTGCAGAGTCAGTAAAGAGGACTTATCTCTCTTTTAATTGACCTCGCTGCGTAGATCACGTCTCGCTCAGTGGACTCACGTTGCGCAGTCTCGTGTAACGAAAATAATAAAACATTAACAAAATATCGTTCGTATACAGGGGCCGATTCCCGGTCGCAGGCCACGTGTTCAACGTAGAGTGTTCATATCCTCCTGCGTGTGGATGACCCTGATCGTGTTTGCTAATGTCTTGATTACCACTTTCCCATTATAGGTCCAGCAGTCGGCAATTTTCTTCGCACGTTTCAACTGCCTTGTAGCGCTAGCCAGCGCTGCGCGGCGCTGCGTCAAGTCCTCGTTGACGAAGATTTGGTGTTGGTTTTCACTGACGCTGTTACGCAATCGACTTCTAGCCCGTATGACTTCGTCTCGCACGTTAACTCTGTTGAATCGCACAATGACTACACGATGTCGATCGCCTGTGTCTGCCCTTTTGCCAAGCCTATGGCTGACTACAATGTCCTCTTGTGTCACTGGGGGGGTCACTGCCATTTTGACATTGATGGTTTCCACTACTTTGGCAGTAGTGTCCTCCCCCGCCCCAGTTTCAGGGATTCCATGAAACCTTAAGTTGCATCGTCGGGAATATTGTTCAATGTTATCGCACTCACTTTCAAGATGACCAACTTTTTCTTCGAGGGCTACAATTCTGCGCTCTTTGGTTTCAAGCTTCGAGTTCAGATCAGCGATTGTCTGCGTGAGGGTGTCGATCTTATCGGCCAGTGCTTGAGGGTACAACGCTAATCTCAGTTTTCGTAATACAGCGTCATCATTCAACAATTCCACGAATTTTAGCAGCATCACATCAGTGTCCTGAACATCACTGTCAGTAACACTGGACGGTTTACCCTTTGATGGCATGATTCTCTGAATTTCTATTCTCCCACGAAATGACCACGACTTAGACCACGGCAGCCATCTTACAGAGTGAATCTGTCATGACACAGTCACACATAGACTCAGTGAACTATGAGTATGAATATTGTATTTCATTGTCATGTATTGATCTTTTAAGTTATTTAGTCAATATTTACTTATTAATAAAGTTATTGTTAAAGTTATATGACTGGTTAATGTATAGTTATTATAATGTTTAATGTGGTTGTAAACATTCCATAAATTATATAACTGTCTTCATAATTATGGTAATTCCAGCCTTTCTCCCAAATTTTAACTTATTAATTAAGTTACTGTTAATGTGAAATGACTGGTTAATGTATATGTATTACCATAATTAATGTGGTTTATTGCTTGCATAAATTATACAAATATCTTCATAATCATGGACATTATGGCCTTTTACTGAAATGTGTCGGTCTGTCAAAGTTGCGCACTAATTAGCCAGTATTGACTAATTAATTAAATTATTAAATGATTTGTTAATGTATATTTATTACCATTATTTATGTGGTTATACACATTGCATAATATGTATAAATATTTTCATAATCATGGGCATTATGGCTTTTAATTGGATTGTTGGTGTGTTGAGTTTGCATGCTACATTACTAAAAATTAACTAATTAATTGCGCTAATTTGGTTATAATTAGTACTAAAAATATTAAATATTGTAAATTTATTACTCTAGGCAATGTGTTTGAAAACCATGAAAACAATATTTAAATATCTATAAATAAAAAAGTTATGACATTTTAAAGCAAATATTTATCCACAGAAAACACAAAAATGAGTCCATTTTGCCATTGTAAGAGATACACAAAAATTACGCTGTTTTGCCGTCTTAAAATCGCAATATCTTTTGATCTATTAAAGATACCTTAATAAAATAAACAGTTATGTGATCCTTGAGCTATTACCTTTAATTTAAGCCCATTCCCAATGTTCATTTTTTTGTTGAAGTGCCTTGGGGCAAGGGCAAGCCAAGCCAGTCAATGTTTACATTATAGAATGAGGAATTTGACGCTTCGTCTACGTATCATCACTGCACAGTTACATAGTACAGTTAGAAGACACCACCTGCGTATGTGTATGATGTTGAATACTTTTCAGACGACGCGCCGGTGAAGGTGAGACTTAGTTTCATCACTCGGTGTTTCTATCGCTCTACTAGCGCACATTCCATGACCATGGCATGACGCTAGTCTGTCACTAACTTGACTAAGTCAATCAAACTCAAAACCGGAAACAAGGGGCGTGACCAAGGAGGCATATGTCTTCCAGTTCCAGATCAGGATTTGTGGTTTGTTATAACTTGTAATGTGGTGAGTAGATGGTTTAACATAGACCGTCATAGTAGTGACTTGTGGCTGTGCAGTTGTGTTAAATATTCATTTAGCAGGCCCCTAGTACTTGGTCTTGGCCTTGGCCTAGGGCGTGTTTGTTAACTAATTACGTGCTACATTGGCGTATTAAGCCTAAATACTATTGAAATTAAAGTGGGGATTTTTCGGTAAATGTATAAGCTCTTTGTGGAGTTATTATTTTGTGCCAATGCGTATTTAAGCACAAAGCATCATAGGATAAAACTTGTTGACATTTATACATGCACTCCCACTACTATTGTTCAAATTTGTGCCCCCATAGACTACTCACTCTGGATCCGCCCCTGAATATGGCCTATGTTAGATGATGTGTCTATGTATAGGGCTAAAGTAGTGAGGAATAAAGATTATTAAAGAACAGTATTTCATGTACCCAGTGCATAACGACTTAACAAATCAATGCAATACACACTATTGCTACAAAACAACTACAATGACATTTTCTGTATTTACAGCACACATCCAGCATCATCTACCAAATAACCATATTACCACACCAAAAGGCTGAAAACCAGTGGGAATGAAAGGTAAGTTACAATATGTGGTTATGATATGATAAAATATACACAGTAGTGTACTCTATCAGTGGTGTTGTTGTCAGGTACTGCCTATTTGTTTTACATGTTGTAACATTTTCAGACCTGCCTACTATTCCGGATTGTCCGGAATCATTCCGGAAATACACCTCATATTACGGTATTACGGCGAGGGATGAAAATATTACGGATTCTTTCGTTGTCACTATGATCGTTAAAGGAAATAAAAATAAGGCATTAGCTAAAATCCTTTTTCCATTTGTACGCAAAGCTTCACATCGTATGTAACATTTGACAACATTAAACAACTACGGAAACATACATTTGTAGCATAAATTCGATTTTAAGCCCGTCTGTGAAGCGATTCCTGCGGAAAATAAAATTTTAATGAGCTAGGCGATCACGTGGTATCGTGACGTCACTTATGACACACAGTCACATCAGGCCGATCCTTTCCATGCATTCAGAGCATGTTTATAAGGATAGCTTTTGGGTCTAAACGAGCGTCAGAATGAGTTATTGTGCAATATTCCGAAGTAATACAAACACTGGTCATCATAGAGGAACAAGCAGTTATCTTACGGTTCCACATGAATCGAATTTTATTCAAAACAACGAATGCGAATGGGCCTACAAGTCGACTAGGTTTCACCGAGCTTGGGCTCGTTTTCAGAATAATTATCGAATGCAACCAACGGGAGATAATCTACACCAATAAACATACATAGCAAACATATATTGTATCCAGCTACAGAAAATAACGTGTATAATCTCACGATATCAATAGAATATCGATATATGAAGCAGGAGTTGTACAATTTATCATAACAACTTAAAATAGTCAGTTAATTTATGTTGGTGCCGCTAGCTCAGTTGGTAGACGCGTTGGTTTCTTGCCATTTATTTTACAATCGGGTGACGCCGGTTCAATCCTGACAGCATGCAAACCATTGATTTTCTTTTTTTGTTTATGTTTTCACAAAGTAATATAAACCAAATCCTTTAGTATACTATGATGCACTGTTTGTAAACATTTTTTATATTTTTGTAGTAATTATTTATTCGCCACAAAAATGAATATATGGTCATTATATATAACGATGTTTCTAAATTTTATTTATTCAGACAGATCACAATCTGTTTTCACATATATAATTAAAATATATTACCGTACAATATATTTACAATTAATAAATTAGATATCCATTACATTATATTTGTTTGGATAAATAAAATTTAGAAACATCGTTATATAATGACCATATTTTCATTTTTGTGGCGAATAAATAATTACTACAAAATTATAAATTATGGTTTTGCCGTCCCCCGGCACGACGTTGTGTTTGACTTTGATGTAGTCAAGCTACTATACTGTGTAGTCTATAGTCTGGCCTTAGGTATACCGGCTACTAATATTAATCCTAATGATACCACAACTAGACAATGACGTGACATATTGTTATAATTTGTCATGTTTTTGTAGTCACCATGCTGTTTTTTGAACTTTACATAAATCAGAATTACAATGTGTATAGACGCATTTGCATTACAGTTACGCTTGTTCATGTTTGATTTCCACCAATGCTGGTTATGAACATCTACCTTACCTTGTTAACTGAACGCTTCAAAACACCTCAGTTTATTAGAGACAATTATGTTTTGGGCGCAACTATCGTCATAGTCACAGTATTAAAGTATTACTGACAGTGGTGTTCTTCTCCTGATAATATCTCACACGGTTCTGAACTATTACTGACAGCAGGCCTATATTCCTGAAAATCAGTATAAATGGGAAGATGGATTACTGACACGAAGTTTTTGGGGTAGGCAGGTCTGCATTTTATAAATACTGGGTAGTATCTACTTTGCCCGTGTATTGTATTTACAAATGAAACGTAACATATTTATGATGTGCTACATATGTGTTTTCAGAAAGAAAATTGATGGACTGGAATGCAGCATCTTGAAATTAAAAGATCCAAAAAGATACAACTGGACATGGTGCAGCACCAAGAAGACAAAGTAGCTGCATAAAAGAAAAATCTAAAGTGGCTAAACAATCTACGAATCATGCATAGCCTGTGCTGCTCCATATATTGGTGCTGCAGTGACATCAACATTTGATTGTATTAACACCATATTCTGCAATGCTCTGCGTGGATGTCTCAAGGATACATTGAAACTCGAACATACTATGAATACCATGAAGACCCCCATAAATTCACATCACATCAATTATACATCAAATACCTTAATACTAATTTGTGTACGAACACCTCATTATACCGACAAGTTTCTTGTTTTCCTATGACATCTGGAATTATTATATTACTTTTAATTAATATCCATTGTTTGCATAAATTGTTAACAGTGGTATTTATTTTTCAAAAAAAATTATACAGTGTATAAACGATTTCTATGATGCAGATCAATCGTTTTGGAGACTATATAAAAATCAATGACCTGGTATACTAAGATCTACTGGTAAAAGCAGTATGTTAGCAATCTTCTTTATACTGATTCAGTTCTTACATTTTGTAAAACAACTACAAGGTCAAGATAAATGTTATGTCTTCTGTTGGTAAGTCGGTTTGGTGAGAAAAGAAATTTGCACCTGGAAAATAGGATGTGCCAAAAATTTACAGTAAAGTTTTATATCAGCCTATAATTGTCATAGTCAACAGTAGTTTCCATTTATGACTACCCAGAAAATAGAAACAGACACAAGTTATTTCTCCATAACTACGACTGCTAGGTTGGCATGTGTGTATGTATTGTTATATCTGAAGCTTAGTGTATATGCAATGTTTCAATATCAAACTTATTTAAACAATACAGGTGTACTCACACATTATATTTACAAGTGTTGTTATTTTGTAGACACAAAAGTAGGTGTATTCAAACATATCATTGTAGTATCTATATATATTTAATTTTATATACATATATAATTTATATACATAATTATAATTTACATTATAATAGTTACATATTTGTTTTGGATGGTATTGTCAATGCTTGAATAAACGATGCAATTTATCACGGGTTGTCATAATATTGATGCACTTTTTTATAGCATTTCTCAAGCAGCATATATATCTGAAAGTGACAGCCAAGCTCACTTACCTATTAATTTTTATGTAGATGTGGTGGAACATTAACATAATGTACATATGAAACATTAGATAAATTTGGCAAAATCTGTGTCCCATGGCCATGATAAATAATAAATGAAGTTTATATAAAGAAATAGTGTCCGTTTTACATTAATATATATATTTTCATGCCATCGAATTAATGTCTGCAATACTGTGGTCTTCTGAAATAGAAATTGTGGTTTCAAGTGTAATTAAATGTGCCTACACAAATTGTAATTGTGTAGCGCGCAGTCAATCTATAAATTACTGCGGAAAATTACTAATCGGTCCCGTTTGTTGGCTGGTCCCGCTTGTTTACTTTTTATTGTGGAATTTTGCATTGGCTAGCTGTGTAGGCGCGGCGCCGCTTTCAAAGACGGTATTTATGCAATTTCAGCGGTCAATAAAAATTGACAAACACACATTAGTGTCATTAAATCACACACAATTTACTAATGTGTTTTTGCGACGTTGTACAGCACATAACTGAGAAATCTCCATCTGAAAGCAATACCACAAAAGTTACCTCTTGCGTTGGCGTAACTTTGCGATGAAATATACGCCATATTTGCGAATGTTCGTATCGTAAATGTTTCGAGAATAGCACTTGCAAAAAATTGTAACTTACGCTCTTTTGACGTCATTTTTATGTAAAAATGGCGCTAAGAAATTCGTAAGTCGTTCGAGAATACGGGCCCAGATGCAGTCGTATCTTTTACTGGTTCTTGTGTTTATCGTTAACATCACGAATTTTAAAAGCTTTTATAAATTCAAACTTACAGATGTTCAATAGTATCACTATTATAATATAATCTTGTAATAACACTTCCAATCAAACCCCCTAAAGTACGTTTTGCCAAATTAGCGTGCTTAGCAACCGGTTCCGAATATAGATCAAGATGGCTCGGATGTAAACAATAAGCACTAAAAGCGCGCGTAACTCAAATCCCCTTAAACACAACTCAGATAACAGCGCATTTCTTCAAAATGTTATATAATATGAACTAAACAAATATTGATTACATTAAACTAGCTTCAATCATATACAACCTAGCATAAAACATACATACACAGTTTTAGATTTGTGTTTTTCAAATACCCAGAGGTTCTGAGTCGGCCCAGGACCGAAAATAACATTATTATCTGACTAATTTTGTGTTGTTTGCACAAGCCTTCAAGCCCCGCACGTGCACATTATTTTCTTTATAATTCATAGTTTATAATTTTTAGTTTATATCTACTGTGTCTTTAACTCATATAAAGGCAAGTTTTTACAAGCAAATATTTTTAAGTGCATTAAATTACAGCACTACACGAAAATTGATACCTATTAAAAATCTACAGTTAGAACGCTCCATTTGCTTAGCGAGCATAAACATTATCATATTCTCACAACTCTCAACATGACAACTCTGTTACTGCTACTCGGGATTTTTGCCGTACTCACAGCCCCAAACAAGAGTTACAGCTCCAATACAGGTGACAGGATGTCCACATCAGAATATCCTAGTCTGCAAGTTAACACAACTCTGGCTTCCTTTCTCCATAAGCCTCAAATGATTGGTAATTCCCATATTGAGGAAGGGCCCAACGATACTACTAACGTCAGCAACACCTTAAATTTCAGCGAAAGTGTCGGAAAGTGGAGTATAGCTCTCTATATAATCTCTAAACAGAAATCCCGTTTCTGTCCCCAAATCCTGAAATTCAAAACCAACCAGTGTCATCTGTTATTGATCATACTTCTCGCTGGCCAAATCGAAACAAATCCTGGACCAGTTAGTCTCCATAGTTGTACTGAATCTTTGTATCCTTGTGGAGTACGCAGAGGTGAAGTTAAGGAAGATGACAGAGCTCTCCTGTGCGACAAATGTGAACTCTGGTACCATACCAAATGCATAGACACCATCTAAATTGACTACAGCATCATAACAAACATATAAAGTTTCTCATGGAGTGGCTGCAAATGTGGTTTTCCAAATTTTGATTCGTCAATATCACAAACCCAATCAGTCGCCATTACAAACCCCTTTTCTCTGCTCTCTGAACTTGATGACACTAATAATAACGATTGTATAAATTATGAAGATAATATGCACCCAAAAACCTCAACTCCATCTAAAGGTTCGTCTGGTACTCGTAACACGCCTACCATCAAAAACAAAAAACAAGGCCTCAGGGCAATGATCATAAACTGTAACAGTATCATAAGCGCGACTAAACAAGCAGCCTTCCGTGGAACAATCGATCAACACCAACCAGAACTCATAGTGAGTTGTGAATCTAAATTAGACAGCGATATGGCTACTTATGAACAATTCCCAGAAAACTACACTGTCTACCGTAAAGATCGCAATGCAAATGGAGGAGGAGTCTTTATTGCCACCAAAGACTGCCTCATTACCTCTGATGAACCTGAATTAGGCGAAAACTGTGAAATTATCTGGGCAAGCGTGCAATTCAGAGACTCTAAACCGCTACATCTGGCCAGTTATTATAGACCACCAGGCAACAAAACGCAGTCATTAGACGCCTTAATCTCATCAGTAGCCAAGACTATCAATAAAAACCCACGCCTGCACCCAAACTTAATAATTGGAGGGGACTTCAATCTACCAGATATGAACTGGACCGATTGGTTGACAAGAAATACTAACACTAAAGCAATGAACAAGAAATTCATTGACTTCTTACTTGATAACTCGCTTTCACAACTAATTACCAGCACCACAAGACCTGTCTCAAATAGCATCCTGGACCTTCTGGTTACATCAAACCCTAATCTCATAGACAACATACAGGTGCTTCCTGGCATTTCTGACCATTGCATTGTACTGTTTGATATCAACATGAAACCTAAGTTACAAAAGAAACCACAAAGAAAGATATACCTCTATGACAGAATTGACCCCCAAACACTGCAAACCAAAGTGCATGATTTCGTCAACAACTTCTTAGCCTCAAACCCTGAAGAACAATCAGTCGACACAAACTGGGAAACAATTAGAAATGGACTGGAAAAAATTGCGGATGACAATGTTCCATCAAAACTCACTGCAGGAAAACGAAATCTGCCTTGGATAATATCTGAAATCAAGCATAATATGAGAAAACGTGACAAATTGTTATCAAAAGCCCATAAAACAAACACCCTACCAGATTGGAAAGCCTATCGTGAATATCGCAACTATGTTACCAAATGTATCCGCTCAGCTCACCACGATTATGTCAACAACATAATAGGCAAGAATATGACTGAAAACCATCATCTTTCTGGTCATACGTAAAACTCACTCGCACAGAAAACCTAGGAATCCCAACACTTAAAACTTCTGATAAAATGTGCAGTACAGATCACGATAAGGCGGATGCATTGAACATGCATTTCCAAAGCATATTTAATAAGCAGACACATACACAAAGGCACAGTAAACGTCCATCTCCATATACCTCCATTCCTCATTTACACATCACAACTGCCGGCATAGCCAAACAATTTTCTAGCCTAAGCCCATCAAAAATATGCGGTCCTGATGAAATGTCACCTCGTTTCCTTAAAATGGTTGCAAATGAACTAGCTCCACCTCTTAGATGTCTATTCCAGCAATCTTATAACCAAGCAACAGTCTCAAAACAGTGGCGCCAAGCACTAGTTACAGGATATATGTAGATAAAAGGGTTGGACTCTCGATAAGCCAAAGGGCTTCCTTGTCCACCTGCCATCTAGAGTTAATTCTCTGGATGGCAATCTTGTTAAATCTTGTTAAATCTTGTCAATTCATAAGGGCGGTCCAAAATCAGACGCCTCCAACTACCGACCCATATCCTTGACCTGTTTGTGCTGTAAAATCATGGAACACATAATCCTAAGTCATGTCGCCAAACACCGTAACACTCGTAACATCCTTATTAATGAACAACATGGATTCGGGAACTGCCTCTCAACTGCAACACAACTCATAAACTCAACTAATGACTGGTCAGAAACAATAAATCAAAAAGGTCAGACATATATAATCTTACTGGACTTCAGTAAAGCGTTTGATAAAGTTGCTCACCACCACCTATCAGATACATTAAACTACTACGGCATCCGAAACAACACTCTTCAACAATTAAACTCTTTGCAGACGACAGCATCCTATACAGAGAAATAAATATCACAAATGATCAACATATATTACAAAACGATTTAGAAACCCTCAAAACGTGGTCTAAGAAGTGGTCAATGAATTTCAATCTTAAGAAATGTGCAGTTCTCACCATCACACGCAAACGAAACCCCAAACTATATCAATATTCATTACTGGGAAAATCATTAAACCATGTTCAAAAGCACGACTACCTTGGAGTCACAATATCACATGACCTAAGATGGAACGACCACTGCACCAAAATAACCACCAAAGCCAGCCGCACCCTTGGACTCTTAAAAAGAACACTCACCTTGCTCACAAAATGTCAAAGAAACAGCTTACCAAACCCTTGTCTGACCACAAGTTGAATATGCCAGCGAAGTCTGGAATCCCAACACAGCAACATAAATTAACCCATAGAACAAATCCAAAGAAATGCTGAAAAGAAACACATATTAAACCACTCATAAACAAACTCAACTGGGACTCGCTCCACACAAGTCGCCTCATTCAACAAACATCAATGTTTTACAAAATCCACTACCACATGGTCAACATCAGCCCTCCGCCATGTTTCCAGCACACCACACATTTCTCCAACAGAATCGACCATCCATTTAAATATACCAACACAATAATTCCAACCATCAATGCATATAAATATGCATTCTACCCCAGAGCAGTATCCATATGGAACAGACTACCACCATCTGCTGTTCTACACATCACGTCATCATTGCCAGCCTTCCCGTGTGTCACCATGCCAGCTATGAGGGAAATGCAACCCATCAATGGCGTCTACACGATTTTTTTCCTTTTTGTTCGACTGCCCTGACGTTACGCATCGCACAAATCCCAGTTTAGCTGTGAACAGCTGTAAAGGGATTATCACATCAAGCAAGCATCAAGAATGCGTGGGATGCCGATCTCGCGTAAAGTACGTGACCGAAATGGCGCAATAGGTCGACAGCGCAATTGGCTTTCGCCAGATATACCCGGTGTAACGACAAATCATTTTTGACGATTAAAAAAACAAGTACGCATGTTTTATTAAACCGACTGTGAGCACTAGTTAAACTATTCACACATTACACATCTGGACATAAAAGAACAGGATTGGCGATGGGCAAACGAACTGATTGAGCACCTTTAAGAAACGCAATTGTTATACGACTGGAATACACATGGATATATAGCTTTACGTGCGATCGCCAAAGTGCAGGAGAGAACAGTCGAGGGTGCTAGAGAATATCCTATGATCGACTTAAACGGAGACAACTCGTCGAGGGGAGGAACAAATTAAGTGATGTGTCTCACACACCGCAAGCTATCAAGGGAAAAAGAAGGTCATAGTGCAATTTGGTCGCATGAGACGACACCGACTCGTCGAACGCGACGTTATCGTATCGTATAAACCCGGCTTTCGTGTGACTCGACATCGAGGGGATTAGAACGAGGAAAGACGTTATCTGTCACGGCTTTGTGGGATTTGAATCTGTTGTGAGTTAAAGGCGAAGCGATTCCTGCTAGTTCGTTACCCATCAGCCAGATTAAATAGATTGGTTGTGATGGCTTGACGGCGCGACGGCTTATAGGACGATGTCAGTCAATTGTCATCAACATCGTCATCAGTTGCAGTGTCTGCTGCAGGCGACCATGGTCCGCCAATGCCCACGGTCGTGTGTGTCTTGCATCAGTCATGTTGTGCTCCAACTTCACAAGACTGCTAGGTCATCAAGCATGTTGTATCTATGTCCACTGCAAAATACCAAAATAACCATTTCGATGGACTTAAACTAGTCATGGTAAGGCTATAATTTATCGCGAATTATATGTCGCTTTCATTTGCCCTGACAGCATAATTTCTTCTCGCGTACTGCATTAAAAACAGTACTGGAGATATGATTATAAATGTAGTTGATGGATTTTTAATGGCCAAGGTACTACGAGAGTATTGCAGCTCTATGTTTAGTTGTTTACCAAGGAAAATAAGGCATATTCGTTCATTGTCAGTACCAGTTACAACATTTGAAGCGAATAAATCGGATTACTTGGACGGTTAATAACAATTCCCAAAATGATAGCCAAAACTATTAAGAAGAAGGATACTACATCATATGGGAAATGTTATTCGATTCCGAAAATATAAACCTCAATTGTAACACAATTGCATACAAACATTGTGTGTGTGTGTGTGTGTGTGTGTGTGTGTGTGTGTGTGTGTTTGTGTGCGTGCGTGCGTGTGTGCGTGCGTGTGCGGATATAAACGGAAAAAGGAAGGATTGATGAATGACACAGTTTGGTTGTTGCAAATACAAAAGCTTAACCTTTTTGTACGCAACAAAACTAGGGATGTTTGACATTCTAACTCTTGTTTAGCCGCGGTCAAAGTGACCGTGACAAGCTAACTGAACAGCAACCCGTCTCGTCTCAGCTAATCAATTGACAGGTAGTGTCAACGACGTCAGGCCCGAAATGTTGTTGTAACACAGCTGCTTGTTAATTAGCGTTCTTGTCAGTTTCTTCTAGCGTAATATGCTTCAATAGTACATAGATCCAGCGGCGTTTTCATACATTGACCATGTTTTCCAATAGCAATGGATACTATAACGCTGGCCACGTGTAATCTGACATGGCAACAGCTGCGGCTGGCGATGGCGACTGACGCCGTCAACAATCTACGTTCGCTCTTTCTTCAGTGGTGCAGTATTTCAACAATGTTACCGTCTGGGGTGCGTCTTCATGTCCATCATGTCGGATAGTGTGGATAAATAAGCCAATTCCGTTGTAAATGGGCGAACGTGTGGACTACCGAACGAAATGTTTATTTTACAAACATGTATGATAAATATACATACAAACAGTACAAACGCACAATTTTAACTGTAAACTTAAGCGGAAAATAAGAGCATAACAGCGACATTTGCCGAAGCTAGGCAGCCTGAACGGTATGTACACCTATTGTTCGTTCGATGGGTCACGAATCTGAACTCGATGTCGGTGCTGGGAAACGAGTTTATTCCCAATGATGGTCGATGATAGGTATGCAATCACTACTTCGGTTTCATGTCTGCGATAGTTATACCCTGTCTTGGCAGTGGTTTGTCGGTAGTTCTTCCGTGTAACTGAACTGAATACCGTGTCTTATACCCTTAACATTTTGGTCCGTGTCGTTGCCTATACGTATCAGTGGAGACTATTTCTGATGTCGGTCACAATGTTTTGTTATTTTGTTTGGCGGTATGGACTGTCGCAACAGCGGATGAAAGCAAGAGGCGCGCGCGCGCGCGCGCGCACACACACACACACACACACACACACACACACACACACACACACACACACACACACACACACACACACACACACACACACACACACACACATGCGCGCACACGAAATGTCTGCGTGTAAAGTATCTGCCGTACAATTGGTGAATGGTGTATAATTGGGCTTGTTAATTCAATGTGATACACATACATATATTGCACAAACAATTTATGGTATCTTCATATCCTTTTGCACCTTTTTTTCTGAACAATGATTTTATGTCACTTCGCATTTCGTTCCAACGCCAATTTCACATGCTGAATGGTTAGCCCACTGGTTGCACTTTGTTGTGTTGCCCGACTACACACTTTTTGATCTGAATTCTGAGAGTTAATTTGATGATGCATTTGCCATTATCTCATCTTGCTCCGTTCCCTGCGTCTCTGCACTGACAGGAAAACTACGTGCATCAGTTGCCTCCCTGCCCAATTCTCGACACCGATCAATTCCTGCTGCGTTCTCATCTGCTAGGAACGTGCGCCACAGATAGATTGCCTCATTTTTGGAATCTCGCTTAGCCGACTCTGGTGAACTTGCCGATAAGAGAGTCTCTGTGTGTGCGTGCGTGCGTGCGTGCGTCCTTGCATTCGTAATAAACTCAAATTGGACCTATTTGAGAGTATTCTATGTACGTATCCACCGAAGGTAGTTTGGTTACATTTGTAACAATCGATATCCTGTGGCATTAGGTTTTACAGTGGTTTAACAGCAAAGTGAAACAGGAATCGCACCCGCATGCCGCTTCCACATATATGTACATATATATATATATAGGAAACATTTGTTTTATTTTCAATTACACACCAACATATTTGCATAACCCATTAGTGGGTGCAAGATGACAAGTATAGCAGTGACATTTAGATAGTTCCACTCCAAGTCGACGAAACGATTATGCTTACATATAGTAAAAAAGTGTAATTTTTGATGAATTAAACTTAGTATTAATATATACATATTTCATATGTATATACATATATATATATATATATACATATATATATATATATATATATATATATATGAAATATGTATGGATTCCTAGTTTTATGCCTGACTGCGAATCTGGTGTTGTTCGGCTGCTAGACCTTCATATCGGCTGTCAGCTCGTCTGAAGAGCTTGACATTAATTGCAAGCCGTTCTGCTGAATTAGTTCTGTTTGTTCAGTCCGCTGACACATTGCTTGACTCGAGCAGATGCCATCAGACGCAGGCCCGTTCTTGCGTGTCAAACACGAGACGAGCGTCTATTCTAATCTCGGATATGTCGTTCACGATTCCTTCCCTAGAGCTGCCACGCAGACTACGCGCGTATTGCTAAATATTTATTTCCGTTTACTTTATAATGTCAATGTAATCATTTGTGACGATCAAAATGACGAAGATTCGTGGCTAATGAGCGTGACCCTGCGAACGTCCGGCTGCCTCGCTCCAGGGCGCCTTGCATGTAAGTCTACGCGACCTCAAAACCGGTCATATAGCGTGTTTGCGCACACCAAGACAATCACACATTAATATGAGGTTTTTTTTATAAGCCAATATATATATAATGCGTCAAAATGTTTCTAACTACCGTACCTAGACTCTGTGTAATGTCCTCTTTAAACTCCTGGTCCGTTTCTAGTAGTATTACACGCTGACGTTGGGTAACCTATTTCCGTCTTCCTTCACGTGTCCGTGTATAATTCCGCCTTCTCAGAACTTGTCAAATCGATCAAGCTACATCTTATTATCTTGACGATTTTAAATGCACTATATTGGTTGTAATTTAAGTGTAATTATAATAGGTTGTTACTGAAACTAAATTTCAAAATGGTCTACCAAAGATGTTGACATTATAACTGGTAGGCCTGCCTGGTCATGTTGTCTTTCAGGTATCCAAATTTAGCCACTGTAACAGTGTAACTGCATGCTGACAATAAATCATATCTGAGCAAATTCCAAAGTAGTAAAATAGTTAAAGAAAATCGACACTATGCATATGATTTCATACTATCTTTCCCGCCCAATCTTTGTTGTTAATTACCTTTGAAACTGATACGATTGCTCGGTCATTCTCCAAATACCGTAACTTTTATATCGCCGCTGTTTTAGTTACATCGTGTATCCCAGTGTAACATTTTACTGGCGCAGTGCTTCAATACTAAGTTTAATTCATCAAAACTTACACTTGTTTACTATATTTATACATAATCGTTTCGTCGACTTGGAGTGGAACTATCTAAATGTCACTGCTATACTTGTCATCTTGCACCCACTAACGGGTTATGCAAATATGTTGGTGTGTAATTGAAAATAAAACAAATGTTTCCTATACCGGGAACATAGTCGAATGTCTGGTTATCCATGACCCAACCAATTATTTTGAATAACTGAGGATACATTTGATCATGAATCGGTGTTTTCGATTTTTGTCATTGGTGTTACTTGGTGTGATTTGGTATTCATTAAAATCATTTGCACTTCTGATACATATAATAGGACGAGGCGTGTCAGCAGGTGCTCGCATCATACACCAGGAGTTGAATGGAAAGAAGAATATTTTCTTATTTGTTTGTTTCTAACCACAAAGTGTGTTGAATCAGTGCATAGGTTTAATATATGTCATTGGTGTTACCAATTTTACAAAATGATGGGGTCATTTTCGAAGGAAAAATTGCCATAGGATGAAAGCTCTTGAAAGGTTGAGTTCAGTTATTGCTGTCATGTATCACTACGCAATCCAATATTGATACTTTCGGCGTCACTGGTTTTACCAGCTCGTAACACCAGTGACGCCCAATTCTAACAAAATGTGTTTATCTCCGCGTTTTATGGCAATTTCATATTTGTGAAGCTTGTTTTACCAAACTTGAAGATGGGAAAAGTTAATAATGCTCCAAAGTAGCGACTTTATCATCTCCAGCATTGACAGTCACTGTTTTCTGGAGATTTCAGTAACTTATCGAAGGACTCATTATCGAACTATGTTGTTTGCCAATTTTAATAGATATATTCCGTGATATATTAGCCGTTTAATACCGTATTCGCTTTGAAGAGTATGTCTTACAAAAATATGCTGATTCATTATGGAACGATATTAGGGCCATGATTCCATCATGCTGCATTCAGCGCTACACGCCATTTTGCATCACGTTTTGCAAATGTCATCATGCTTGATGTCCTTCTGTTATTTCAATTACAAAGTCCTTGTGAAGTGAAGTGAAGTTTATTTTTTAGATAATCATATATACATAGTAAAAGAAACAGTTTGTACATAGTTAGCAGTTTGGATGATCCAGGGAGGCCTGCACTAAGACCTGAGAGATCGCTATCGTACATGAATACATAATGATTGTGGTCTAGTAGTAGTAGTCATAGTTAATGCTACCTGATTAGTTTACAAGTTTTAAAGAAATGTGCATTTACAAACAACATATATAACAGTGCACATATAATAGTGCTAATAGTTCTAACAAAACTATTTTCTAACATGTGTATGAGTGTAATTATAATGTAAATCAAATTATCATTGGTATGATATAATAATTACAGACAAGTAAAGATAACATATAGAAAAAATCCAAAATAATAGTAAAGTAATATTAAAATTTGGACTGGAAAATTAATAATTTCTATGCTTCAGATGGTATATTCTGTTTGCAGATTTAGCAATTATTGGTGTCACATTCCGTGTCATATTTACTTATGATATATGTTTTGCAGTAACTTATGAAGCCTTGATAAGAATGGGTGTTAATTTTTTCCATGGCAATTTGTGGAAGAAACTTTTCTTGAAGCATATATGGTATAGTATGTCTGATACAAAGCGGCAGTACGATAATAATATAATAATAATAGTGTTTTTATTTTCAGACAAAAGTCCATATGTACATACAATACAAGTAAATAAAAAATAAAAATAACTAAAATACAAAGTTATAGATACACATGAAATAAAAATAGATGGTTAATAAGATATATATAAAATGTGCGTTCAACTTTAAGTATACAATTGAGTAGTCCAATATTTAAACATAGGACTTCTAAAATGTATATCGGTATAAAAATAATTCATAAAAAGTGGATTTTCAGACTGTTGAAGACGACATAATAAGCTATATATGGATAAAACTTGCACTACAGCGTGATGACAAATTGTGTAATATTCTAATACCTTTAAAACTCTTGTTTTTTAAATTTATACCAACGACTTGAGGTGTACATAGTACCACAGTAAGAGAGAAATAGGTAAGTTTTAACGGTAGAGCTGCAAAGACGAACTTTTCGTGCTAGGACGTTGGCCTGAGCATATAGGGATATTTTCTGTCTAGCAATGTCGTCATCGTCAGTAAGATTATTGTTAATTATATTTGCATTTAATAGTGTGAGGTAACGGACGATTATTGACAGTGACAGGATGACTATTTTTCATGTCCTGAGGTTTGTTGTCAATAACCATACAATATGATTTGTTGGCATTATATGTTATGTTAAATATTTCGCCATACTTGGCACAACAATCTGTAAATTTTCTCAACCCAGAAATACTAGGTGAAAAGATCATCTGCATACATCAAATGATTCATTATGGTGCCTGCATAAAGACATCCAATTTGTAACTTGTTAAGATGTATACTTAAGTCATCCATGTACACATTAAAAAGGTGGTGAGAAAGGATTCCACCTTGTTTAACACCATTTGAGACAGTAAAAATCTACAAATAAACTGACACCATCTGACAGTGAATTTCTGGGTACTGTACCAGTGATACAGAATGTGCACAATGTAAGCAGGACAGCCACGGTCAATTAGTTTAGTGAATAGCTTGCTATGGTTCACTTTGTCAGAGGCCTTGGAGGCATCCAACATAGTGATATACATAGAAGAGTCATTCACTATGTAGTGTCGAAAAAGTTCTTTTAATATAAATATGAGCATCTCAGTTGAGCTTTTTAAATCCAAATTGGTTGGCAGACGTTGTGAAGAAAATGGTAGCCCTTGATAATATTAAAGATTCAAATAATTTACTTGCAATTGTTGCTAGAGCAATATGTCTGTAGTTATTGTTATCAGACAAATCACCAGCTTTGTTTTTGATTATTGGAGCTATTATTGTGACCATCATAGCATCAGGTAAACCCATGAATTAGCAAGCTGCTGAATAGCAGTGACATATAAACATGCAGTTTTTCATTAGCATACTTAAAACGTTTCCTGTAGGCATCGCCTGAATTATTTCTGGTATTTCTTTAGCATCAACCACCATTGGTCATTAAATTGTATATTGCTGCAATACACGTCAATCTGTTTAGTATGTGTTGGAGAGCCAGGTACATAATTAAGTAGAGACTGGTAATGATGAAGCCACATATTCTTTACATTTTCAGCACCATATGCCACCAACATTGCTTGGATTTGGCAACTTGGCATTGTTCATTTGTTTGATATCTTTCCAGAAATTTTTAAAGGCATTACTACTTAGTTTTGAAGCAAGTCGTTCGGCTTTGAGGGCTTCAGCATTTTTTTTCACAAAGTCTTTTATTGTGTTAAAATTGAGCACGTTTGTTTTCATTATGTCATACAAAAGGACAGTGTCGGGGACTCCCTGCAGACCGCCATATGAGAAAAGACTCTCTAGCAACCTGGTGGGAGTCTCTGACCATGTAATTCCAACCAAGAACGGCGTGCTTCGAAGACATGTTATGTGTCTTAGTAGGTATTACTTCAGAGGCATCCCTGAGTGAATTAATAATGTCTTCATAAAATTTGCATAGCAGTATCTGATGGGCTTCATCATTACAATTCTGGCGTAAAACATCATGAGGCACATCAATGGCAGATAAAAACACACTGGTTTGAGTGTAATAGTTGTGAAGGTCTTGGTGAGTGGCAGCCCCCCCACATAGGACAAGGCTGTCGAATTTGCTCCTGAGTGGATACTTCAGAAGTACGTAATAAATTAACAAATATGTTAAAGCATAAGTATAGGTGGTCCGAAGAGACACAATCATATTTAACTACCATATCAGAGATTGATGAGTGACTGGAGTGAGTGCTGAGCACATGGTCCAGCCAGCTCCTTGAGCCATGAGCATCACTGACATAAGTAAAAGCATCGGAAGGGAGACACTTAATGCCACTTGGAATAAGGTTACATGCATTAATAAAAGCACTGAAAAGTGGAAAAAACAGACTGGGCTTTGTTAATTTCCGTATTAAAATCCCCAATGATGAATATGTTAGCTGATTCAAATGAATCGCTTATAGCCTGTATCTTGCCTAAAAAAGCTTGATATTCATCGGGATTGTTATCAGTCTGATACGGTAAATATACATTAAGAATCAGAATAGTGGCATTAGACGCGAAGATTTTCAGACCAAGGAGTCTTTTCTCATCGTCGTAAATTATAGGTTCAATAAATGGGTCGAGTCTCCATAAAAAGCACAGCCCGCTATGAGGGCGTCCACTCAAACCGTCACAAAAATCAATAGAACTAATACCTCTGGCATTGAAATCAGGGTGAACAGAATTGAGGTAGGAAAGGCACTGTTTGGAGACCCAATGTTCTTGCACTGCAAGAATATCACAGGATTTTAAAATGTTAAGCACGTCGTAAGCACTGTTCCGTATGCTTCTGGCATTAAATGAAGCAATACGGAGTTGACAGTTTACAGGTGAGTCTAATCTGTTGTTGTGTGCTTCCTAGGCGGGAAGTACCGTCCAATCTTTGTTCCAGCAGGCCAGAGATTGGCATCATAGAGTAAATTCGGTTTAGCAATGTCCACACAGAGTTTGAAGGATGAATAAGAGTCATGTTTAGTTGGTAAGCGTTCACATGAGCATTTCATGTTCAAAGTAGTTGTCACACAAGTAGAAATTTCGGCACAAGTTGTGTCTGCGTGAAATCCTGTTAAGAAGTATTCAGCAGATATGAGTCGAATAGGATCGCATTTGAGTCCACACTTGGTAGAATTGCCTGTAGTCATGGTATGTGGTTTATATTTAGACGAGGACGGCTTGGACGTGTTGGAGAAGGCTGACTTGGACGTTTTTTTGCATTTCTTGCGACAACCACGGTCCACATTGGTGGAGGAGTGGTGTTACCCGTGGTTGATGTTGGTTGTGGTAGAACGGTTGACACATCATCAGCAGCAGGTTGTGGGGTTGACACAGCAGCATCGGCGGGTCGTGAGGTTGACACAGCAGCAGGGGCGGATCGTGGGGTTGATGCAGCATCAGCGGCGGGTCGTAAGGTTGATACAGTGGCAGCGGCGGGTCGTGGAGTTGATACAGCGGCAGCAACGGGTTGTGAAGTTGTAATGCGAGCAGGCTGGGTCACAGGTTTTATTGCTGGTAAAAGTGACGACATCAGCGTAGAAATCTGCGTAGACAATGCGGACACCGACTAAGCGAGTTGTCTGTATGATTCATCAGTGTCACTGTTTATTTTTGTATATAATGTTTTCACGTGATAATGTAGACATATCTACGTGATTAAAATCAATGCTTGGCAATTTACCAAGATCACGAGCGACGTATATAGGAATAATGTCCGGATCGATTTCGTCAAGAAGTTTCGAGATGTCGTCGATCTTATGTTTATTTTTGTCAGATCCTTGTCGTTTAATACGACGACGTTTCGTTGGCACGGAGATGTGAGCGTATAAAACGTCTTTGGCAGTTGCAATGTCATCATATGTAAAGTTGTCTTAAAACAATGCGATTTAGGACAGATCGAGGCAAAATGTCCATTCGGTTGATATAGAAGCATAACAAGTTCGTTGATGACGACGTTGTCCATCGCCATGACAACGGGCGATAATATAACTAAAATCACAAATCGTATATAAAGTCTATAAAAACCGTATACATATCCGTAGATCAGACGCACAATGTCTGATGTCATCAATATCTGAGCTAGTAATCCTTGGACACTCGTGCTCGAACGTGCGAGAATAACTTTAATGCAGACGCATAAAGATTTACGTCCAGCTCGAACTTTTTTTGGCGCCAAAAATTGTATATATATATATATATATATTGTATTAGTTTGTTTAATTTGGATATCACAGTTATAGTTTTGTGGGAAATTATTTATTGTATTGGTAAAGTGTTGAGGTGCCTTTCTTTGTCTTGCTTGTCTAAAGATATTTTCATTAGTAGAAAACATGTCTTGGAAATATTCTGGGACGGTTTTATTTTTATATCTGTAGAAAAATTTCATGCATGATAGTTTATAAAGGTCATCTGTTTTTAATAGTTTTAGTTCTTTAAGTAATGGTGTACTGTGTGAATTATATTTACTGTTTGATATAGATGTAATTGTTGGTTTTTGAAGTTTGTTTATTCGTTTGTTTATTTTGCCACCCCATGCTAATATACCATAGCTTAGGTGTGACATAAATAGTGAAGAATATAGTATCTTTAGTATGTATATTGGTATGTAATGTTTTAATCTAGTGAGAATTTCACATATCCTTGATAATATGTTGGCTATATAGTTTTGATGAGGAGACCATGTTAAGTTTGAATCTATTATAACTCCAAGAAATTTAAATTGTGTCACCCATTCGACCGGTATGTTATTGATTTTAGTGTTAGGTATTTCGTGGTTCTTTAGTTTTCTCTGTTTAGAGTGAAAAATCATCATTTTTGTTTTTGCGGCATTCAGTGACAGCTTATTTATTGCTAGCCAATATGTTATTTTAGTCAATTCTAAGTTTATATTGTTGTTTGTAGCCAAGTCATTTGTTTATTCATCTGTAAAGTATTTAGTGAGCTCAGTAAGGTGGTATCATCTGCATACATGATTGGACAAAAAAATTTGCTCGCTGTTGCTAGATCACTAATGTATATTAGGAATAACAATGGCCCTAGAATTGAACCTGGGGGGACTCCAGTAGTAATTGTTTCTAAAGGTGATTTGATGTGGTTGAATTCTACATATAGCTTTCTGTGCAGTAAATAGTTTTAAAACCATTCTAGTTCAGTATTTTTGATGCCATAATGTTCGAGTTTGTTGAGAAGGATTCTATGATCTATTGTGTCGATAGCGTTTGACAGATCCAGAAATAGTGCCATTGGCAAGCCTTTTTTTGTCAAGATTTAAGTATATTCTGTCAACTAATTCAGTTATTGCTAGTTCAGTAGTGTTCAGCTCTGAAACCATACTGATTAGGGTGGAGGAGCTTATTAAGAGTGAGATAGTGGAATAATTGAGAAATGTAGTTGTTGAAATTATGGTTATCATCTTTTTTTGTGGATGAGAACTACTTTAGTAATTTTTTGTTTTTGAGGATATTTTTCACTGCGTAGTGATTGATTAATTATATTGGTAAGGGGTTTGACAATGACAATAACGGAAGCTTTAAGTAAGATTGAAGAAATGTTGTCATTTCTCATACTTGTTTTCGGCTTTAGATTATTTATTATATTTTTTGTATAATTTTCATCAACCAGTGTAAATTGGAAGTTAGAATCTTCTGTTCTTTTACCTAGGTACGATTTGAAGCCAGGTTTTCCATTAATGCTTAATTTATTTCCAAGTTGTGGTCCGATATTTATGAAGAAGTTGTTGAATTGTGTTGCTGTTCTTTTTTATCTGTTATCTTGGTTTCATTTACATTGAAATATGTCGGTAGTTGTTTCTGTATTTGTGATTTTTGGATAACATCAGCTATGTTTTCCCATTTTTTGTTTATGTCGTTCCTATATTTACTAAATTGCAGGTTGTAATAAGCAGCCTTTTCTTTACGTTGTAGTAATTCACAGGGGAACTTCCGGTGGTGAATTGGTTTGAATTTGGTGCAGCAAACTTGCGAAAATATAAGGATATTTGATCAAGATAAGTGATATTAATGAGTGTATAGCATGCATAACGTAATTATAGATATCGGAACGTTGTTTACAAAGTAGGTCACTGGTGAAGTTAACGTAACGTGAACAACAGTAGAATAGCGTTATTTGAGATAATATATGTAGTTAGATGAGTAATTGAAACCTGAAATAACAACCTTTTAAAGTGTATATTAGTACACAGGAAACAGTCTTTGTAAAGACTACCTTGTATCTAAGCCTAACTTGAATACATTGTCATCGACATCGTAACTAGGTAAGGCACGGTGTGTCACTGTGTGTTAACAAATATAACTAACAATAACCTAAACAATCTGGTGTAAATTGTACACAGAAAAGTCTTTTCAAAGACTGTATGAAAACTATTTTGAACATAAATAAATTCTGATATGGTACCTTGCAAGCGGCAACTCAAGGCAAAACGACACTTAGTTTGCAACGACTGCCAGAGCTGGGTGGATTTTGCGTTGTCTGGCTGTCCAAAATCATGGGCAGAGACCAAAGATGACGGATCCACCTTTCGGTGTATGGGGTGTTTGAGGGTGGAATGTCTGATGAAGGAGGTGTGTAAGTTGACGGATATAGTAAAGGAGATGGAGGTGAGACTCATCATAGAAATAGATGGAGCAGAGAGGAATGACACGGAGAGAGTTGAGAATTCTACAACACAGAAGGAGCAGAGTTGTGACACGGAGACTGAAGAAAGGAGACTGAGAGGAGGGAAGGTGACCGATGTGAAGGAACAAAACATTGAGAAGACAGAGGGACGGAGGAAAAGTGTTCGGCAGAGGAAAAGAAAACGGGTCAGTGGGGATAGATCAACAGGTAGACAGACTGTAGAGAACGAGAAGAGACGCGACAGCGATACAGATGGTGAAGAGGTAGATACCACAGAGGCAGTTGGTAAGACTGTGAGACAGAAGACTGGTGGAAGAAGAGAGAGTGTTCTGCAAAAAACAGAAAACATGACAGGCGTGAAGGTGACATGGGAGAAAGTGACCGTAGTGAAGGAGGTAGCCGGGGAAAAGGGACGGGAGAGGAGAGAAGAAAATGTGATGGGAGGAAAGATGAAGGGGCGAAAGGAAGTGAGGAAAAGACAACAACCAGACATATGCAAACCGGAGGAGCTACTCCAAGGCAGTGATTGAGGGGGCAAGGAGAAAAGAGAGAGTGTTTAAGGGAGATTCAATTCTGAGAAAAACAGACAAGACTATATGCTAGGGGAAGGAAGTTGCTGTATGTCTACCGGGGGCTAGGATAGAGCATGTGACCGAAAGGGTAGAGAAGGTATTGGGGCATGGCAAGGGAGGGTCTATACTAGTACACGTAGGGACAAACAATGCAGATACGGAGGGAACAACTGGGATAGTTCAGAAGTACAGGCATCTAGTCAGGAAGCTAAAGAAGACAAGAGTGGAACAGGTTGTTCTCTCAGGAATTTTGCCAATAATGGGAGGAAGGGGGGCATCATACAGAAACTGTAAGAGGATGGCGATCAACGCACTAGTTGAGCAGATGTGTGAAGAAGAGGGCGTGGGATTCATAGATTTATGGGGGTACTTTGTTGGGAGAGAAGATATGTACATGAGAGATGGCCTCCACCTAAGTGGAAAGGGGGCAGCAGTATTCTCAGAGAATCTGCTGCGATCTGTTGACAGTGGGACAGGTTGCATCTATTTAAACTAAATTCGCAGGGGGGACTAGCAGAGAAGCCTGAAACTGGAGGCATAGATAAAGACAGCAAAAATAATTCAGCAAAGAACAGTCTGGAAAACTGTTCTGAAACTGGATATAAATGTGTTTGTTTAAATGCAAGGAGTATAGTAAACAAAAGAAATTAACTAAACATTATGGTAGAACATATTGACCCTCACATAATAGGTATAACTGAATCATGGGCAACCACCGATATATCAGATGCCGAATTGGGACTGACAGGATATGTAATGTTTAGAAAAGATAGAATATGAAGAAGGGGAGGTGGAGTTATTTTATATATTTTAAAGAATCTATCCAGGCTTATGAAATAAAATTAGACAGAGAAGCAGATTGCGAAGAAGCTGTTTGGTGTAACATAGTTACAGGAAACTCAACGTTAACGGTTGGATTAATTTATCGAAGTCCAAACATAAGCATAGAAGAGAATGAAAAAATACAAAACGCTATAAGGGAAGTGAGTAAACGGGACTGTGTTTTATGGGGGATTTTAACCATGGGCATATAAAATGGAAATCTCTACAGAAAATGGGTAGTGAGGATCACAAGTTTTTAGTTTTAATACAAGATAGTTTCCTTTCTCAACATGTGCTAGAACCAACCAGGGGAGAGAATGTGTTAGACATAGTTTTGTCCTCACAGAATGAATTAGTTGACAATGTCAGGATATGTGAGCCACTGGGGAATAGTGATCACAACCAGAAACATTTTACCATCAAAGTAAAATCAGAAAGGAATAGTAAAAAGCAGTACAGGAGAAATTTCTACAAAGGAAAATATAAGGACATAAGGAAATGTTTAACAAAGATAGACTGGAATAACACACTGAAGAATAAGACAGCAACAGAATGCTGGAATATCTTAAAGAGTGAAATTGAATGCATCATCGTCAAATTTGTTCCCTTAAAAAAACACGGGAAACGGTCCAAAAAGAAACACTTATCGAAAGAAGCAATTAGAAAAATTAAGTATAAACAAATGATGTGGAAGTCATATAGACGTACTGCAAATGACGAAGACTACAACATTTATAAAGAAGCACTAAACCAAGCTATAGCTGAAATTAGAAATTCAAAGAGAAGCTATGAACATAAATTAGCTTGTAATATAAAACATGACAGGAAGAGTTTTTATGCGTATATTCGAAGCAAACAGAAAGTTCAGGATAAGGTCGGTCCTCTAGAAGATAGTGCTGGAAATGTAATATCAGAAGGATTCTTAATGGCAGAAGACCTGAATGAGTATTGTAGTTAAGTGTTTACCAGAGAAGACACTAGTTCACTGCCTGTACCAGAGGCTAAGTTCAAGGGGGCAGAATCAGACTATTTAAGACAGGTAATTGTAACCCCAGAAATGGTATCTAAGAAAATTAGGGCTATGAAGGATAATAAATCACCTGGAGTGGATGGTATTCCACCCAAACTACTATTGGAAATTGTAGAACAAATTAACATACCGCTTGCAACAGTTTTCAACTTGTCATTAGAAGAGGGAGTGGTTCCTTTAGAATGGAAAGAAGCAAACATTATACCGTTATTTAAAAAAGGTTCGAGAAACAAGTCAAATAATTATAGACCAGTTAGTTTAACATCGGTGATTTGTAAATTATTAGAAAGACTAATTAAAGATCACATGGTGGATTTTCTTGTTAAACATAACTTGATAAACCCATCTCAACATGGGTTTCTAAAAGCGAGGTCATGCTTAACAAATATGTTATGTTTTTTGGAAGATATCACTAAGTGGGTAGATGATGGATCAGCAGTAGATATCATCTACTTAGATTTTCAAAAAGCTTTCGACAAAGTGCCACATCAAAGATTACTGCTTAAACTAAAGGCCCATGGCATAGGAAATGGTATAATTAACTGGATAGAAAAATGGCGGATTGACAGAAGACAACGGGTAGTTGTTGATGGGGAGGCTTCAAACTGGAAATCAGTTTTGAGTGGGGTTCCACAGGGATCAGTATTGGGACCTATATTATTCTTAATATATATATATAAACGATTTGGACGATGATATAGCTAGCAAAGTGTTTAAATTTGCAGATGAGACAAAAGTGTTTAGAAGGATTAAAAGTGATGGAGATAGACAGCATTTACAAGATGATCTTGACAGGTTGATCAAATGGTCTGAAAAGAGGCAAATGTTGTTCAATTTTGGGAAATGTAAATGCCTTCACACAGGACATGGGAACGAATATGTAGAATATACAATGGGGGGAACTATACTAAGTACTACTGTAAAAGAAAGACTTAGGGCTGACAATTAGTGCTGACATGAAGGTTTCAGAGCAGTGTGGAATTGCAGCTTCAAAAGGAAATCAAATCCTTGGATTGATTAGACGAAATATAGCATATAAAGAAAAAGAACTAATAATACCGCTGTACAAAACAATAGTTAGGCCTCCTTTAGAATATTGTATACAAGCGGGGAGGCCATACCGCAAGAAGGACATAGATATGCTAGAAAGAATACAGAGGAGAGCGACTAAAATGATACCAAAACTGAGGGATCTTAGTTATTAAAAACGCCTAAGAGAATGTGGTTTAACAACACTAGAGACCAGGAGATTGAGAGGAGATCAGTTAGAAGTGTTTAAAATATTGAATGGTTATGAAAATATTGATAGAAATATGTTTTTTGTTCAGTTAAGAAAGATAGAAAGACTAGAGGACATAAAGTTACATTAGTAAAGGAGCAGTGTAGATTAGACGTAAGAAAGTTCTCATTTTCACAAAGGACTGTGAATGAATGGAACAGATTTTCTGATGGTTGTGTGGGTGCTAGTAGTGTGAATATGTTTAAAAATAAAATCGACACATACGTCAGAAAGGGTGGATATATGTAGATAAAAGGGTTGGACTCCCGATAAGCCAAAGGGCTTCCTTGCCCACCTGCCATCTACAGTTAATTATCTGGATGGCAATCTTGTTCAATCTTGTTAAATCTAGTCTCCTTACTTCCTCTGTTATATTGTCCAACTCTGTTGATTTTAGTTTGTTTATGCTCGAGTTAGGATTTGTCATGTGTACTTCCACGTACAGTTTATCTCGCTTTTTATTATAGTTAGGAGCTCATAAGTCATCCATTTTGACTTCATGTGTTTGTATTTATTAAACTTAACATCTTTAAATGGGAAATGATTGTTCGTTACCTCCTCTAGCTTGGTGGAGAATTTGTTATCATACGATATGAGTGGATCTGCTGTTAGATTGTGATCAAAGACTTTGATGCCAGTTTATATTTCCTAATTCGTTGGTGAAACCATGAATGTTTCTCCCAGTCAATGATCTCGTGTTAATTTGATTAGTTACAGTATAAGTTTTAATTATATTGAAATTAAGCGCGGTGATCAGAGATTTGTGCAGCCAATATGCCACTATCTGCTATGGTAAGAGGGTTTGGTGAGTATATTTGGTCAATCAGTGTTGCATTTCTGCTTTACATTCTTGTGGGAAGAGTTATAACAGGCAGGATGTCTATTTTGGACAAAGAATCATAGAATTCTTGGAATTTTTCTTTCGAGTTAAGTTTCAAAAGATCTATGTTGAAGTCGTCTGTTAATATTACATGTTTGTCAGTCTTGTTTATGTCTACGAGTATAGGATATAATATATATAGTATATGAATTCCTGCATAAATAGTTCAATCGAGGCGTGGTTGTTGTTGTTTTTTGGGGGTCTGTAGATGTTACAAATTGTTATTTTTTTATCTGAATTATCAACAATGTCTAGGCACAATGCTTCCCAGGTTGAGTATGAAACAAATGCTTTGTAGTTTGGTATTGTAACATTATTTGATACACATGTGACTAGCCCTCCTTTCTTGTGTTCTAGCATTCATGGTCTACTTCAATCATTATGTTTATATCCAGTAGAATGGTTTGGTAAGTTTGGTCAGATAAGATTTGCTCAAAACTAGAAAGTTGAAATAGAAAGTGGAAAGTAAGAATAGAAACTACAAAGTAGGAACAGAAAGTAGAACGTGCAAACTACAATAATGCGCTTTACAATAATACGTACTCGTTAACATTATGCGCTGGAGGCGCCCATGGTGAACTACACCGAACTACATCAATTTGCAAATACTGAAGTATCCCTTGGATTTAAAAAATATTTATAATAATTTAGAATGTAAGTGAGGAATGTTTTTAAGGACATTGTTACATAGCCGAGCATCGGAACAGTTTGCGCCAGTGATAAACATCCGAGCACTAAACGCGCATGTGTGCCTATTGTGGTTTCTTGGCAGGCATAAAGGCAGTTTAAATATATGTAAATACATTACGTATATATATATATATATATATATATTATCTACTATTTACTTTGGGCACATTCTCTTAATTAACAATAAAATCATTGTAAATATCAAATGAAAGTATTAATTCAATCTTTAAACTGGCGTAAGGACACAGGCTCCATTTGAAATTACATATTTTATTTAACAGTCATTATGTTAAAAACTACTCGTCATAGATTAAAGTTGTAAAAACTCCTGAATCTGCTTTGTAGATATATGTGATGTATAAATAAATTTGATTTGATTTGCATCCTGACTTACACAACCATGGATAAGGTGAATGCACAACCTAAATAATAATGTCAATATTTATTTATTTGAACATACTTGCTACAATATATGTTACTTTGACATTTGATGTTATTCGATAAATTACGCTTTTACCAAATATAAACATAAACATGGCATCCATCTGTAATTTTAATTTGGACTGTTTAATCTTAGAATTACATATTGTGTGAACTAAGATTTATACGGAGTTAAGGAAAGTTGTGTATTCTATGGGGGATGACGATTCACTGGAAATTTGTATTTAAAAGATGAACGTTGTCAGAATGGAACTTTAACCTAATGTTCAATATAGTCTGTCTATAATTATGAAACGAAGTTCAAAATGACTTAATAATCAGTTTGCATGACGACAACCATGGTTTTAAAATGTCAAATAACATTCAATCTTTATTTAAAAAAATACTTTTTTTGTCAACCAAACTAATTAATTGCACAACTTAATATATTATTGGTCAGAATTATTTTATAAAATGTGATTTTCATTGAAAGTTCCACGAAACAACCCATTAGCATTTCAACAAATTGCAAGGAGTGTAACACCTCATTTAATTTTTTATTATTATTAAGAGTTGTTATACTTAAATATGGCCAATTATAGTTGTTATATTTAAATATGGCCACCCTAACTATAATAAAAAGGGTCGTTATAAAAACAGGCCAATATCGCTGTCGAAAAAGGCATTCCAAACATGCAATATTTAACAAGATTTAATAAGATTGCCATCCAGAAAATTAACTCTAGATGGCAGATGGACAAGGAAGCCGTTTGGCTTATCGAGAGTCCAATACTTTTTATTTACGTGTATCCCGCCCTTTTAAGGTATGTGTCGATTTTATTTTAAAACATATTCACGCTACTAGCACCAACACAATCGGGAGATAATCTGTTCCATTCATTTACAGTCCTTTGTGAGAATGAGAACTTTCTTATATCTAATCTACACTGCTCCTTTACCAATATAACGTTTGTCCTCTGGTCCTTCTATCTTTCTTAACTGAGAAACAAATATTTCTATCAATATTTTCATAACCATTCAATATTTTAAACACTTCTATCTGATCTCCTCTCAATCTCCTGGTTTCTAGTGTTGTTAAACCACATTCTCTTAAGCGTATTTCGTAACTAAGATCCCTCAGTTTTGGTATCATTTTAGTTGCTCTCCTCTGTATTCTTTCTAACATATCTATATCCTTCCTGCGATATGGCCTCCACGCTTGAATACAATATTCTAAATGAGGCCTAATTATTGTTTTGTACAGCGGTATTATTAGCTCTTTTTCCTTATACGTTTGTTTCGCCTAATTAATCCAAGGATTTGATTTAATTTTGAAGCGGCAATACCGCACTGCTCTGAAACCTTCATATCAGCACTAATGGTTAACCCTAAGTTTTTTTCTTTTACAGTAGTACTTAGTACAGAACCTCCCATTGTATATTGTACATCTTCGTTCCCATGTCCTGTGTGGAGGCATTTACATTTCCCAAAATTGAACAACATTTACCATTTTCAGACCATTTTATCAACCTGTCAAGATCATCTTGTAAATGCTGTCTATCTCCATCACGTTTAATCCTTCTAAACACTGTTGTATCATTCGCAAATTTCAACACCTTGCTTGTTATCTCATCATCCAAATCGTTGATATATATTAAGAATAATATAGGTCCCAGTACTGATCCCTGTGGTACCCCACTCAAAACTGATTTCCAGTTTGAAGTCTCCCCATTAACTATTACCCGTTGTCTTCTGTCAATTAGCCATTTTTCTATCCAGTTAAATAAACCTTTTCTTTGCGATGGGCCTTTAGTTTAAGCAGTAACCTTTGATGTGGCACTTTGTTGAAAGCTTTCTGAAAATCTAAGTAGATGATATCTACTAGTGATCCCTTGTCTACCCACTTTGTGATATCTTCCAAAAACATAACATATTTGTTAAGCATAACCTCGATTTTAGAAACCCATATTGAGATGGGTTTAACAAGTTATGTTTAACTAGAAAATCCACCATGTGATCTTTAATTAGTCTTTCTAATAATTTGCAAATCACTGACGTTAAACTCACTGGTCTATAGTTCTCTGACTTGTTTCTGGAACCTTTTTAAAATAACGGTATAATGTTTGCTTCTTTCCATTCTAACGGAACAACTCCCTCTTCTAATGACAAGTTGAAAACTGTTGCAAGTGATATGCTAATTTGTTCTACAATTTCCAATAGTAGTTTGGGCGGAATCCCATCCACTCCAGGTGATTTATTATCCTTCATAGCCCTAATTTTCTTAGCTACCATTTCTGGGGTTACAATTAACTGTCCGAAATAGTCTGATTCTGCCCCTTGAACTTAGCCTCTGGTACAGGCAGTGAACTAGTGTCTTCTCTGGTAAACACTGAATTAAAATACTCATTCAGGTCTTCTGTCATTAAGAATCCCTGTGATATTATATATCCAGCACTATCTTCTACAGGACCAACCCTATCCTGAACTTTCTATTTGCACCTAACATATGCATAAAAACTCTTGCTGTCTTATTTTATATTACAAGCTAATTTTTGTTCGTAGTTTTTCTTCGAATTTCAGTTGTAGCTTGGTTTAGTGCTTCTTTATAAATGTTGTAGTCTTCGCAATTTCCAGTATGTCTATATGACTTCCATATCATTTGTTTGTACTTAGTTTTTCTAAAGGCTTCTTTCGATAAGTATTTCTTTCTGGACCGTTTCCCTTGTTTTTTCAAGGGAAAAAATGTATCGATGATGCACTCTATTTCATTCTTTAAGATATTCCAGCATTCTGTTGCTGTCTTATTCTTCAGTGTGTTGTTCCAACATCACTTGATCCCTCAAAAAGGCCGAGACCACTACCACGCAACACAGGCCTAGACCCCTACCACACAGCACAGGCCGAGACCACTACCACACAGCACAGGCCGAGACCACTACCAAACAGCACAGACCGAGACCACTACCACACACCACAGGCCGAGATCACTACCACTCGGCACAGGCCGAGACCACTACCACACAGCACAGGCCGAGACCACTACCACACAGCACAGGCCGAGACCACTACCACACAGCGCAGGCCGTGCTCACTACCATTCAGCACAGGCCGAGATCTCTACCTCACAGCACACTCCAAGACCACTACAACACAGCATAGGCCGGGATCACTACCACACAGCACAGGCAAAGTTCACCGAAACAGGTCGAGTTAACTAAGGCCGAAATCCCTAATGGCCGATCTAATGTTGCGTGTGTTTGTAGAAATATGAGTACTTAGAAGGACGAATGACAGAGACAATTATAGCGTTCAGATACTAATTTATGCAACCTTTATCTAAGGTCATAGATAGGCGGATATCCTGATGCGCTATCGCAGTGTTCCAAGTGCAGCAAAGCCTTGCTGGCAGTTAAAGTATAACTACATCTCCCATTTCTATGTAGGCGAGGTTATCTATGTGACTAAACTATGGGGCAGAGGTTACGAGCACATGACCCCAGTGTTTACCAAATATTTCGCCATACTTTGCACAACAATCTGTAAATTTTCTCAGCCCAGAAACACTAGGTGAAAAAATACAGAGATCATCTGCATATATCAAATGATTCATTATGGTGCCTGCATAAAGACATCCAATTTGTAACTTGTTAAGATGTATACTTAAGTCATACATGTAAACATTAAAAAAGTGGGGAGAAAGGATTCCACCTTGTTTAACACCATTTAAGACAGTAAAAAATCTAGAAAAGCTCTGACACCATCTGACAGTGAATTTCTGGGTACTGTACCAGTGATACAGAATGTGCACATTGTAAGCAGGACAGCCACGGTCAATTAGTTTAGTGAATAGCTTGCTATGGTTAACTTTGTTAAAGGCCTTGGAGGCATCCAACATAGTGATATACGTAGAAGAGCCATTCACTATGTAATGACTAAAAAGTTCTTTTAATAGAAATATGAGCATCTCAGTTGAGCTTTTTAAAACCAAATTGGTTGGCACACGTTGTGAAGAAAATGGTAGCCCTTGATAATATTAAAGATTCAAATAATTTACTAGCAATTGTTGCTAGAGCAATAGGTTTGTAGTTATTGTTATGACAAGTCAAGCGTTCAGATACTAATTTATTCAACCTTTATCTAAGGTCATAGATAGGCGGATATCCTGGTGCGCTATCGCAGTGTTCCAAGTGCAGCAAAGCCTTGCTGGCAGTTAATATTTCTATGTAGGCGAGGTTATCTATGTGACTAAACTAAGGGGCAGAGGTTACGAGCGCATGACCCCAGAACACTGTCTTTACCACAGTGTTTCCCTCCGTGTCACTGTGCTAACTCTACATGTTCAAACGACTTGGAGGGTGGACCAAACGTGCCGATCTCGTACGTGTCACGCCTGGACACTCTGTCGTTGTTGCCGGAGTTGACGGCGGTGTAGTGACTGGGCAACGGCTTGGGGTAGCAGGAGGTTGTCCTGGCTCCTCTGAAGTGAGAGACGTGGAAGATGGGTGGTCGTCTTGCATGTGTTGACGATTATCCATTGTAACTAGGGCAGATCTGTAGCGTCTAATTTTTCCTTTGGGCGTCTGTACCATGTACGACCGTGGCTGTGGCGCTCGTTGTGTAATTGTGCTGTGTCGGTCTTGATCCCGGACCCACACGTTATCCCCCGGTTGCAACAGTGTCATATCGTTTTTACTGTGGCGTCTGTTGAACTGCTGATGTTGTCGTTCTCGCTGCGCATCCTCTCTCTCTCTCTCTCTCTCTCTCTCTCTCTAACTTTCTGGAGATCGGTACCAGGTATTCCTGGCTGGAGAGTGCTTGTGATGACTGACAGCCGAGTCCGCAAGCGACGTCCCATCAGCAGTTGACTTGGGCTAAGACCATTGAGCAACGGTGTCGTGCGCTGCGTCAGGAGAGCGAGGTGAATATCTTCGTTCTTGTTGTTCGTCTTCGGAATCTCCTTTAGGGTCCTCACTGCTCGTTCCGCTTCCCCGTTTGCCTGCGGAAATCTTGGCGAACTACTTGTGTGAGTAAAGCCACACGACTTGGCAAACTAGGCAAACGCGTCGGCAGTAAACCGTGGCCCGTTGTCAGACGAAATCATGTCCGGAATCCCATGAGTGACGAAGACTTCTTTCAGCACTTCAATGGTGTGTTCGGAAGTCATATTAGCCAGCTCTCGGTACTCCACCCATCTGGAGTAGTAGTCAACGACGACTATGCACACTTTTCCGTTGAGTTCAAAGAGATCCATTCCAACTCTCTCCCATGGACGAGAGGGGAAGAAGGCTGACATCGAAGTCTCTTTCGGCTCTGGCCGCACCTTCGCACAGGTGTGGCATGTCGACACCATCTCTTCTATCTCGTTGGAGAGACTTGGCCACCAGACAACTTGGTTGGCTCGCGAATGACATTTGGAGATTCCCAGGTGTCCTTCGTGTATTATTTTGAGCCTTCACTGCAATATCGGCGTGCTTCTGCGCAGACTCCATCGCCTTTCTGAGCCGTCTTTGCTTTACTGCTGATGCGGGCAGAGCGTTGTTTGCCATCTTTGCAAATGTCTCAACTTCCTGTATGAGTTCTGTGTCTGCAGTCGACGGAGTTCCCACTGGTGCCCGTGACAGGGCGCCTGCAAAGACATGTAGATGACCTTGGACGTACTGGACCTCTGGATTGTATTGGATTAGGGGCATAATGAATCTCAGGATTCATGGAGGCATCTTAGCGAGGTCAGTAGAGCTCAGGAGTGGAACTGTGGGTTTGTGGTCGGTTTCTAGCGTGAATGTCGTGCCCAGAACATAGTCTGCAAACTTGTCACACGCCCCAGTTGCAGCCAGAGCTTCTTTTTCGATAACTGCATATCGCTGTTCCACTTCAGTTAGTGCTCGTGAAGCAAAGCACACTGGCTTTCGATCACCGTTGTCTTGGACTTCCATGAGTACAGCTCCAATATCATGGCCCGATGCATCAGCAGCGATGATCGTTGATCGCTGTGGTTCATAGCGAGCAAGCTCTATAGAAGACGTCAGTGCTTGTTGAACTCTCTCAAACGCTTCTGCTTGTACCGGGCTCCATTGCCACTCAACATCTGCCTCCAGGAGATAGCAGATAGGCGCGATGAGTTGTGCTAAGTTCGGCCCAAATTTACCCAGTTGATTGACCATTCCTGCGAACCTCCTCAGTTATTTGGTGTTGGTTGGTGCTGGGTATTTCCGTATGGCTTCCAGCTTCTGTTCATCCGCATGAACTCCTGTTCCATCGATGACGTGGCCCAGGAAGAGTATACTTTTCTTGCCAAACTGACACTTCTCGTTAAGTGTCAGTCCCGCGTCTTGGAGTCATTGAAGGACTTTTTCAGTCGCTCACCATGCACAGCTTCATTTGGTGCAAACACCAGGATGTCGTCCCTGTAGTATGATAGAAATCGTGCGAGTGAAGATTTCTCGCGCTGATGAAATACCGAAAGGGATTCTGTTGAAGGCGAACCTCCCTTGCGGTGTGATGAATGTGGTCAGCAGTTTTGATGCTTCATCTAAAGGCAACTGCCAAAACCCACTGTTTGCGTCTAGCTTGGAGAACACTGATATGTTTCCTAATTTCGCCAAACGTTCATCAACTGATTTCATCGGATGTACCTCTCTCTTTACTGCCTTGTTGAGATGGGTTAGGTCGACACATATCCTAACCTTGCCGTTGGGCTTTAGTACAACAACCATTCCTGAGCACCAGTCAGTTGGCTGGGTCACTTTGGATATGACCCCTTGCTCTTCCATCCTTTTGAGTTCTTCCTCTACTCTCGGAAGTAACGGATGTGGCACCCTGCGTGGAGCGTACAAGCATACAGGTTGTGCGTCTTCCCGGAGATTGATGTGATGTGTCGTCTTCAGCTTTCCTAGGCCTTGAAATAATTTAGAAAAGTCCTTGTGTACTGCAACCTCGTTCATCGTGAGTTTGACGAAGTTCAGATGCACACGAGCGTCACGACCAAGGAGTGAAGTTGGCTGGTTTTTGATCACGTACAGCGTTTCTGTGCATGGTGTACTGTCGTACTGCAGCTTGGCAACCAGCGTCCCCAGTAGTCGAAGCTTTGTGCCTCCGGGGCCCCTCAGAGTTGTGTTGGCGGGCGTTAATTTCCGGTTTTATAGCATTGGTACTCCGTCTGACAGTACCGATACCGCTGCGCCAGTGTCCAGTTTAAACGTGACTCATTTAGTACTATTTACAGTAATGTCAGCTGACCAGACGCCGCTATCCCGGTTTTCAATTTCACCCAGGAAAACATCTCCTATGCTGTGCACGTGCGATTTGCCACGCGGCTTCGTTTCTGGCCTGCTCCGACACACACAGCTGAAGTGTCCAGTTTTCTGACAGTTGTGACATATGGCTTGTCTCGCAGGGCAGACCTTCCTGTCATGCTGCTGTTGGCCACACCACTTGCATTTGCCGGCGTGATGTCTGGTCGTAGCCGTGTTATTACTCGCCGTTGATCGTTGACCCCTCTTGACGAACTCGATAGCCGTCGGGTTTGGTTTCGTGTCGCCGCGTACAACTTTCCGTTGCAGCTTCCTAGCCTTGGCTTCCAGGCTCAACTGCACTGACTGATCGAGTGTCAAGTCGGCCTGCGCCTTCAGGAGATCGGACAGGGCGTTATCAATCACCCCCGACTACAACGCGATCGCGGATCAACTTGTGCGGAATTAAGCTTTGCATAAATTCCTCGTAATTACTTGTCCATGAAATATAGTAATTATTACAAGAGAAGTTATGTTTAATAAGTATATGCTTATAACTGCTTTAGTCTAGTAGCTTGTGTTCTTATAATTAGATCTGCGGTACAGGATGTTCCCCTAGGTTTAGCTTAGGTCATCTCCAAAGATAGAGATAGCTGGGCTGGACAATAGTCGGGAGATGAATCAGTTAGCAGATAAGGTAATGCGGGATCAGAGACCAGGTAGCCAGTTAGCGAGCCCGACTGTAGCGCGCTATATTAAGAATTGCAGAAGAAGCACGGACCAATGTGATTGGCGAGTCACTAGGAAATGAGTGAAGTAGCGAGTATTTAAGGAAAGAGTAGTGCGCGATTGGAAGAGAATTGAAGAGAATTGCAGATAATTGCAGAGAACGTGCAGGGAGGACTTACGCGCCATAACGATGTAACACCACGTCTGGTTCCCACGGAGGACCAGTATTGATTGTACTGATATATATCGTGCTAACTGTGTTGTCTTAAAGTTCTTGAAACGAACAATGGAAAGTCTTCTGTGATGATTGAGTAATTCGAATCTTCCTCTGTGATTATTTGATTTCTATTAGACAATGACACATTGGCTGAACTGAGTAGGTCGATGTCTAAATTGTCTAGGAAATCAACGCAGAGGAAGAACGTTGCAATACGTGCCCAAATTAGAATACCGAGTCTACGAACGGAACAGGCAGATGCATAGACCAAGGTTTGGTCATTAGCGGGACTGTTGGGTAGACCTGACGCGATCCTGAAGCGGTCGAAGCATCTGATCCATGCTGACCAGGTTGTAAAAAACCACCTGCATCACATAAATTAGATGGACAATACGCAGTGGTAAACAGAATCGTTAGAAATAAGTTAGCTAGTTCTAAACAGAGTGGACGCAGCCGAGATTCGGAATGCTCTAGATAATTAGAAATGTGTAAATTGTATAAGAACAGTATTGACACAGCTCGGCGCCCCGGTAACATAAATCAGGGGCGGGGCAACATTAATCCAGAATTGTATAAGCAAGGTATGCAGGATGGTTCGCCGCCTGCAGGTGAGTAACATTAATTCAACCGGTATTCTCTACCAGGGATCGATTATCATTTATTTTGCTTTGTGGAAGTCGCAGTGTGGAACAACGAAATTCAATAGAGGGTACACTATAATTCACATTCTGTAGATTGAAAGAAAACGCTCATCCTGCCGGATTGACAGGCAGAACGTGGTTAGGTTATACTGACGTCCTTGCAGAGACGGAAGCCTTAATAAGTGAAGTACGCATGTGCAGTTGTCTACGGATGCATAAACACGCATGCGTGAAGAAGGTTTGCCGGGAAATAAAGTAGGGTTTTAAAAGGGAGGTTGATGAGAGAATCTAAAAAGAGAGGAGAGGGGGCGGCGAAACTCTCCACAGGGACGGTCGAAGATGTCTCTGGCATTTCATTAGAATCTAAATTACAACTTTAATATGGGACTGTTTGCCAATACTTTGTTTCTCTTAAAATTACCGGCAGACTTTTTACATTTCAAACGTAGAGGCTCTGGAGGAAGCGGGAATGTAGTACGGCCAAATCCAGAGTCTTGATTTCACTTAGCTGATGAGTTAAGGCAGAATTTACATTATCTCGACGATGTGTACGTTACGTGTTCTATAATATCCGTGAATAAATTCGGTATGAAACTGGAATCTAGCGTTTCCAATTATCAACTACTCATACAGACACCTAGGATCGAGGGTGTACATTATGTCCGATTCTGGCGACCGTAAACTAAACTCACACCACACACACCTTCTCCTGTGAGGTCGGACCCCAAGACGCACGCAGCCCATGAGAGGGTCCAAACTTTACAAGGTGTCAGGCGATGTGAAGTTAAACCGATCTGGTAACGGTACCTGGACAGGGTTGAATTGCGGTTGTGCTGCTTGCTGTACCGGCTGGTTATTGTCTGCCATGTCTTCGGACCGTGTTCAGGCTTCTTTTTAGACCGCTGCCACCGTCTAATGTTGTGTGTGTTTGTATAAATATGAGTACTTAGACGGACGAATGACAGAGACAATTATAGCGTTCAGATAGTAATTTATTCAACCTTTATCTAAAGTCATAGATAGGCGGATGTCCTGGTGCGCCATCGCAGTGTCCCAAGTACAGCAAAGCCTTGCTGGCAGTTATAGTATTACTACAGCCGAGATTACCAACAATTCATCAAGGGGCCGAATGGCGAATCGAGCGGATAATAATCGCTTATCCTGGGGATAAGCGATTATTGCCGTTCTAGCGTCCTAAATTCTACCTTCCTGCGATTATCGATTGCGATAAAATTTAATTGTTCCATTAGCACATTCATACATATATCTACGTATTTCGTACATGTACTGGTAGTAACGCACAGACAATCACTACATATGAGAAAACAATGACCTGCTGGATCCGATCGTAAAACCGCTCACTCCGCGCTTAGCTAATGGTGTTTTATTAGGCGTAGACGCGAGATCTGCGGTATACTTCAAATTTGAAGTCGCGTACAGATTTGGCATACGGTCGCGGCGCTTAATTGCATTAGCTAATGGTCTCTATTGTTATAAATTTGTGTTTTTATTTTTTTAATGTTACGAGGCACGTAGGCACACATTTTTTGTCAGGATGAATCCCCCACTGATTACAGCAGGATCCGAAAAGGTCAAAAGCATGATACCCATGCAATCCAATGACTCTGGTGCTGGTAGTATAGTTTATTTCACAACGAAGACCCTAGATGGAATATATGACTATAACAAAGATGTATATTATATTGAAACAATATTACACCCGATACAAACACCTTCCTGTCACCACATCTAGACAACACTGGTAATGCTTAACACATATAAATTGAGAAAGACAGTATACAGTAAAGTAATGCACACACACGCACGCACGCACGCACGCACGCACACTCACACGCACACTATAAGCCTACGAATCCCTATGATCAGTTACTGACCAGGATTGATAATATATAGATATGCAGTATGTAGCTAAGTCATATTAACGCAGTAAGTAAATAACAACAAGATTTACTGTTACTAGCATCTTCTAACTTCACCATTACTCATATGCACCCTACACAATTACTAAGAACCAGATATCTTCCTAAACTATTAGCTAGCAGCAATACTAAAATAAAAACATTAAGCTTCTCGTTACATTATCCACTAGGAGTAGGACTCCTGCTGTCATTCGTAGAATAAATATCAATAGTATAATGTATTGTATACCTTTCCACAGCCCAGGACTCCGCATTGACCAGATACTGGTGATATCATTCACAGTGAGGTGTCAGTGATGATCATAAAACAAACATAGGTTTGCTGTACTATACTGTATGTATAAAAACAGTTACTGTGGATTAGTGCTGACCTTTTGTAACCAAATGTGTGCCCAGCTTCTAACTAAGTATGACCCACATAATGACAACTGCACCTCATCAATTCAACAACCATTGTAACCTTGCTTCATAACCTCACTACAAAAATCCTAACTACAAAGACTATGTAACTAGAACCTAGTACCTGAACCGCATTCGCAGTATACCGCAACACCCAGAGTTGAACGGTTTTAACCGCCAGGTTTTAACCTAGTTAAAACCGGGTCAGTTTTCCCTTTCGAAAGTGGTCAAAATCTAATTTGGTGGATAATTGTATGCTATATTTACGTAATTGATTGTTAATCAACTATAAATATTTGTGTTCATTACTAAGTAATTGTACTAAATTATACTGATCATGCCTGGGTTCAATTCACGTTGATCAATTCCAATTCAATTAATGTGTATTTACCAAGGATACATTCCAATTCAATTCAACGTACTCACAAAAAGGATCAATTCAAATTCAATTAATTTTTATTCGATTCCAATTCAATTATAATTCAAATCGACAACATTAGCATGCAGTATCCCTTTAAGTTGTTTAATTAAGCATAAGCCAGGAAGTCCATAATAAAATGTTTGCTTTGTTCCCTGTCATAGGCTCGGGAACATGGGGGCAGATGCCAGCCCAACATTTTATGAAGCGATTAATGTATATTTTTGTTGGCTTTGAAAGGTGTGTGTAATTGCAGGACAGACATGTGGTTTTATGTCTTCCCCAAGTAATAGGTGGCGCAGACATCCGGTTTTCTGCCTCAGCCAATCACCCCTCCCTTCAGACGAAAGTGTGTAAACATTGATATGACGATACCAATATATTAATAGTATCAGTCAGAAGCATAAAATATCGGTGTTTGATACCAACCCCAACCGAAAGTAATTTTCACTGATATCAGATATCGACGTTCTGAGATGATTCCTAAATACATCTAGATGTGCTACATTAGTGCTATAAATTTGGTGGCTGTTGGTACGGTATGGTTGTAAGCTTTTAAGTGGTACTAACCGGTTTTAACCAGCTTTGCCCGTATTAGCATGTTACCGGATTCAGTTATGTTCATAATTGGAAGTATGAAGTTACCTTTCCGAAATCTTGATTTCTCTTACGGAGCTTTCGGTGTCCTCACGACACCTTCGTTCGCGTTGGACTGCTAACTCTCGGTCGTCGTGTTACTTCTTTGGTGGTCATCACATGACAGCAGTTCCAAGAAGGGCCCCACTCTACTGCTGGGAGTGGGGCCCTGTTGTTACTTTGTTCTTTGAGTCGGGCTCCCATAGCTCTGCTGGTTTCACCTATGTAGGTCTGTTGACTGTCCGGACATGCTATTTCATATATCACTCCACTGACGTAATCAGTGATCTCCTGGTTCATCAACGGCCAGTGCACAGCATCTTTGGCGAGGCGTATACAATCCTGTATACCCTCATGCGAACGGTGTACCGTGGCGATGATGTTCTTGCCAAAACTGATCGGCTCTACGATTCTTGAACACCAGTCCATTCTGCACAGCCAGTTCATGTCGAACACTGTAACACGCACGAATGTCCAGGTCACTATCAGACTTCTGTACAGGCCAGTCTTTCATTGTCACCTGCATCAGCTTCTGTGTAGCACAATCACTGGCAGTGGCTGCTCGCAGCTCCTCCAGCTGTTTGGGAGACACTGACATCTTCTGAAGCGTCGCACTGGATGCACACAGGCTTTCTGACATCGTAGTACTGGAGTACTGGGGTACTTGTGAGCTTCTTCTTCATGAGGTCAAATGCCTCCTGATGTGTACTCAGCTAACTCGACTCTGTATCTGTGTCATTGAGTCGCCTCAGGGGTTCGAGTTTGTTAGACAGATGTGGCACAAACGTCGCATGGTAGGTTACAGACTCAATCAGCCTCTACATTGCCTTGGCGTCTTCTAGTCTTGGCATCTTCTCGAATGCCTCCACTTACTTCGGATCTGCTCGGAGTCCTTCACGTGTTAGCAGATGTCCAATGTATGGAACGTCAGTCATCCTAACCTTGGTCTTCTCGGCATTTAGTCGGAGATTTCGCTCTCTAGCCCGCTCCAAGAACGCTCGTAGGTTCTTGTTGTGATCCGCCTCGGCCTCCTCATCAATTGTACCACAGCCTACGACCAAGAAATCATCGTGGATTACTTCTATGCCTTTCAGACCTTCAACCAGTTGATTCATCGAGCGTTGCCAGACCTCGGATGCAGAGTTAATGCCGAAGGGCATTCTTAGCCATGTGTACCGATCGAATGGTGTGTTGAAACACGTCAACATACTGGATGTCTCATCCAAGGGAATCCGCTCATTGCGTCCATCACGGTGAACACTCTAGCATTCTTCAGCCTGGTATTGTCCTCTTCGATGAAGTGTCGCTAGCACTCCTTCGCTCATAAATTCGTCAAGCTTCTTGCGCACTTTCTCACGCACTGGTGCGGGTACAAGTCTCGGCGCGCGCACCACTGGTCTCACAGATTCATCAGTCTGGATTGCATAGTTATGGTGGAGCCTTCCCAAGCCTGGGCGTAGTTGGTTTTCAAAGCGCTCGCTTAATGTTTCTTCCCTATACTATTAACTGACAATGTCCCAACATTGTATTCATAGTTCGACTCTGAAGCCTGAACTTGCTTCACATATCTCAGCTAACATTTGCTTTCAAAGTGGTTGAGCTTGCCGCACTTGTGACACTGTTTTCCATATGCTGGACATTTGTTTCCTTCGTGTTTGTATGAGCAATACTTGCAATATCTCCTTTTCGAATCTTTGTCACGAGTATTTTCTGGTTAACGTCCCTGTAGCCACCACGTGCCTTGTCACATTGGTCTCGGACACTTGTTTCCTCTTAGCACAGACTGACTGTTCTCCCGACATAACTTGTGTCTGTTCTGTGGTTGCTTCGGCCGCTTGAACCATCTCATGAGCTTTCTCAAGTGTGAGGTCTTTCTCCTTTAACATTCTTTCTCGTACTTTTGCATCGCGTAGACCGTGCACAAATCGGTCTCTGATTATTTGATTTGTTGTAATGCGCTCAAACTCACAAGTTTCTGCAGCATGTGGTAGTTATGTCACGTACTGTAATGCTATCTCACCTGCCTCCTGATTTCTACACTGAAATTTATATCGTTCATATAGTGTTATCTCTAGGACTGAAGTATTCCTCGAACTTTCTCAGCACGTCTTCTATGTTGTCTTCGCTTTCCTCCTAGGCAAACTGGAATGTATCGAAGACATCTTCGTCGCCTATCACAAAGAACAGGGTGCATATTCGTTTTCTCTGAGTAGCGTCATTGGCACTTGTGTAGAATCCGGACCCACCTCGATTTCGCCTTTATAACTTGAGTTTTGCCTAACGTTGACACCTCAAAGTGTTAGTTCCATCATTCAACATCATCCCAGGCATATTTATGTTACGAACATATGATATCTTTTCACACTTTTGAAGCCCAAATAGCGAACCGGTGTGCGCTAGTCTGCACCGCTGCGGTCGTGCGTTACTGCAACGCGCTTGTAAAATGAGTGATATATCAGCGTATGTTGATGCAAACAGGGGCGCTATTTACGCCTAAAAATGCGCCAAGACGCAATATTCTTAAGCGCAAATACGTCTGGTATAATGTTGAATAATGGAACTATCATACTGAGGTATCAAAGTTAGACAAAACTTAAGTTATAACGGCGAAATCGAGGTGGGTCCGGATTCTACACAAGTGCCGCGTCATTTATTCCCGTTGCCACGACTTCCATTAACTACACGCAGATTGTTATTTTATATTCAGGGATCTGGGCGGCGACGTAGCCATTTGCAATTCGTATCGTTAGCGAGTAGCGGCAACAATCACACTCACAATGTCAATGATAGGCGTAAAGCAGAAAGTTACGAACTCGCTACCACTTCTAGACACCATGTTACGTTTGCTTATTTTATTGTTCATGTTCATACAATAAACAACGGTCGTATCGATCATATCAACAGACCAGCTAGACACATCATTAACATAATCTACAGTACACAAAATAGCCGTTCGTCTACACTGACTCCATACCGTATATTACGCTACAATTAGTGAGTGTGAATCAGGGACTTATAGGATGGTTTGCTGTATAAACACTTCATTGAAAATGTAGCATCAAGCGCAGCTTACGTCCAGGGAAAAATCTACCCCGTACATGAACTGCTGCCCACTATCACAGCCGCAGGATCAATTCTCAGAACCAACAGTGGAAAGGATCCAAGAAAACTAAAAAATCCACGGACTAGAGCTGAATTGTCAAATACAAGTATCATATTCCAAAGATGACTGATCTCCCTGCAGCACCAGCCCGAATGTTGCCGGTCATCCGTTGTGTGGGGCAGATGGTTCGCTTGTGAAAATCAGTGGGAAGATCCCCGTCCCTGGGGAGCCGCGGCACGCATTCTGGTGGTTACAGAGGCCCATCCTGGATTTGCAGGCTCTGGAGCAGGTTGGGCAAAGGTTTACTTGGCCTGAAGGTGCCTGAGACGCAGATTATTTCTACCCCTGCGCTTCTCCCCGTCTGCTTCTCTTCTGGACTGCTCAACGTCCTTGGCAGCTCTTGTGGTAGTCGCTCTGTAGTTGTTTCTGTCTGCTGCCAGCTGTTCCCAACCTTTGTGGTCTTGCCAGGGTGAGTTGCCGTTTCAGCTGATCCTTCTAACGTCTGTGGGGGGCCTTCTGTCTCGGTTACCCTGACGAAGCTCATCATAAAATGGTGTCAATGCTCCGGAGGTTTGCCTTTTCCAGGACTTCTTTGTTGGAGACATAGTCCTGCCAATGCAGTCCCGTGATGGAACGCCGACATCGCTGGTGGAATCGTTCATGCAGTTGTACTTGCTTTCTGTAGAGGAACCACGCCTCTGTCCCATTCAAAATGGTATTGACGAGGGACGACGACAGCCTTGTATACTTGTATCTTTGTTGACAAACCCAACGAGTGATTCTGCCATACGTATACATTTCAGCAGGTGACCGAGTGAACTGTTGGCAAAGACAAACTATAAACCGTTGGGATGTAATTGCGGAAAGAACGGATTTGAGTGTATTCTGGGAGTGCGTGGAAACTCTCAACGACAGCAATGTTTGAACGTGTCATGTACCAGTAAATAACACTACATGTTAAGCAATAATAAGGATGTACGTACACATCTCATTGCAATTTTTATAGCGTATAGTTTTGGTGAAGATAACTGATATTGGAATATCAGTTAACATATAAACCAAACACAAAGCATACTAACACATTCTTGGAAACGGTATTACTATTTAGAAACAGTAGCTAAGAACATAAACTGTGTTGAAATAAACTAGTTTATGACTATATATGTAAACAAAATTCGGTTGATCGCAAAGCTACTCCCCACGGCGGCTAAAATTCGGGTTTCACTGTGTTTAAAAAATAATGTTCATGTTGTTACTAAATGGAATTAAACTTGATGTATATCGTTGTATTAATATATCCATATCACTTCCAATGGTGTACAGAATATAGAATACTCAGCTTAAATAAATCCTTTCCATAGATTTTACTATGACTGAAATGACCGGCAGCGACTTTCGACCACTTGTCATTATCGTAAGAAATTAAAATGTTCCACCACGTGAATTTTTGTTGACTCGTTATCTAATGATGCAAATATATAGTGCTAACTAAAAACGCCATAATGATTGCTATTACAATTTGTTTGAGGCTAAACCATAGATTGACTGGACTGGGCCGAAAATCGGGGTATATGTAAATTGTGATAATTTGTAAATGTGTTTAGAATACGATTCTTACATTAATATTCATTACAGTGACACTTGTTAGGTACCATTTCACAGCTAAAGGCATTGCCTTTCCAACGATATGCATCATCTTTATAGTATTCTCGCAGAAAATAAGTTATACAACACGAATTACGTGTACCCCCCTAAATTTCAGTGAGACCTATGACCACTTGGCAATATGTGAAAATGACAATGTTCCACCAAGTGGATTTTTGTGGACTTTTTCTGGTAACATAGACGTACAGTATAATCTAAATATGCCACAAAACTTACTATTGCAATTTGCTTGAGGTTGAACCATAGATTGACTGGACTAATTCTACTGGATTTAAACATAATGATTGAAGTAGAACGTGAATGCTAGAACACAACTATGCACAATGACGTTGTAATTGGAATAATAGAAGGACACCATGCGTGATGACATTTGCAAAATGTGATGCAAAATGGCATGTAGCAGTGCATGTAGCATGATGGAATTATGGCCCTATTATCGTCCATAGATTCATAACATTGTCATTCCACCCGTCACGCGTCATTCCACCCGTCACGCGTTATTTGCCTCGTTTTAATTGCTAGATTCAACGACCGTCCGTGCAAATAGCTAGCTTTGTTTCAAGTGTAGACATGTGTGCATCAAGTGTGTGTAAAAAATGACGATATTAACCCTCTACAAGAAATTGCATGGTACTGCTATCGGTCACCATCTACAGTCATGCATCCGATGGAATGAAATGAACAAGGTTTGACTGTGAACAATTAATTTTAGCTGGCGTGTGTGTGTGTGTGTGTGTGTGTGTGTGTGTGTGTGTGTGTGTGTGTGTGTGTGTGTGTGTGTGTGTGTGTGTGTGTGTGTGTGTGTGTGTGTGTGTGTGTGTGTGTGTGTGTGTGTGTGTGTGTGTGTGTGTGTGTGTGTGTGTGTGTGTGTGTGTGTGTGTGTTTAGTGCACAATGGTTAATCGATATATAGTAAAAAATAACTAATGTGCTACAACATATGCAATCATTATTACTAAGTAAAGTCAACTATACTGTCTTAAAATATATAAATAAACACAAGTATGCAAGTTATTAAAACAATAAAATATATTAATTATAATATTAATTAATTTAGTTAAAATAAAGTTATCAGTAATTATGATAATCGAATGTTAAAATGATTAGTAAAAGATGCGTCTTCAGTGCCATTTCAAATTGATTGACACTAGTGCATTGGCGCAGTGTGAGTAGTAGTTGATTCCATGGTCTAGGAGCTGCATAAGAGAATGCTCGTTCGCCGAGTTTGGTGCGGGTAGTGGGTTGTTTAAGGAGTAGCTAATCGGAGGAGCGTAGACAGCGTGTCGGGCGATACGGAGAGAGAAGTGCTGATTGATATGGAGGTGCGAGCCCATGAAGGGGTCAGGACACTGTTAGACTTCCTGCTTGGTTACAGACGAAAAAGTACAGTATATTTTTGGGAAATTATTTTTTTACAATATTCACCTGCTCTGACATAAGTGCATTTGAGTAGTCAGATTTCTAGACACGGAGGACGCATTTTACTTCAAATATCTTGAAACAATTACTGAAAATACGTGTATGGCAAAACTACAGTTGAATGAAACAACCCGTTTTTGGATATTACAGACTTCTCATCAGTCTGCAAGTCCAAATCACAGCGACGGAACACATGTCTTATAAGGGGGGTGGGGTGCGTATGCTAGTAGTTAATCCTCAATTTGAAAATATGTATGAAAATGAACCAATAACATTGCAGCAGGGTGACTCATCAATCGTTTTTTGTTTACTTCAGCTAACTAAACGCACGTGAAGATGTTGTCATTGACCCTAATGAAGTCTGAGGACAGTGATTAGCTGGAGTCAGCCATAGCCGGAGCCTGTTATCAGATCTGTCTACTGACTGGACCTTCTGGCCAATCAAGCAAGTGGCATTGTTTTCTGAATGTCTGCTAATTAGGCTGTGTAATATTATTTAATTGAACTGCTCGAGACGTCTGACCTTTGAGGAATTCACACCCTAAGGTGACTTTTTGTTGATGTTTACCTTTGTAAATAGGGCACAAGATCAAAAAATAAATACAAATTTGAATGTAACGTAGCAACTGGCTGTATTACATTTTCTTATAAAACACATATTGGACTTTCTGGAAAACTGTATCAGGAGTTCATAGTGCCACCTGAGAACATTGTGTTAAATTACAAATTGTCCAACAGCGAAGTGCTGATTTTTCTGGTGCCTTGCCAAGTTTGGTGGCACCTTTAAAATGTGCATAAAACACAAACACCTGGAGGGATTACAAAAATAAAATTGCAGAGAGCTTGTAACATTGGTGCCTATAAAGTGCGTTGTTTTCAACATTATTCTCCAAAATCACCCTGCCTGTTTGGGGTCAGGACACTGTTAGACTTCCTGCTTGGTTACAGACGAAAAGGTGCAGTATATTTTTGGGAAATTATTTTTTTACAATATTCACCTGCTCTGACATAAGTGCATTTGAGTTGTCAGATTTCTAGATGTGACTGTAGAAGCTGTTAACAGTAAAATGGTGTATTTTAGCTGATTTTACTAAGCGGAAGGGTATTTGGCAGCAATTTGGCTAGTTGACCCTTTAGCCGGATTACTGCCTGCATCCATTTGTAAATATTGACGGGTGTCATACATACAGGCTTTTTGTAAGAGCTAGAAATATTAGATTTTGACTAAACGTCACTAACCACCAGCATGTCAATGAGATGATGATAACGGCAGGTGAGAAGTTTAATACATTTACTAGGTCACGTTTTCTTACAATCAGACAAAACGTTAACATGGTCGCCAATGGGAAAACTATCAGTGTGCTGACCCCTGAAGGCATTTGAAAGTGAGAAGTAGGGTCTTGAATGTAATGCGAATCTTTACAGGAAGCCAGTGCAGCTTAAAGAGCATGGGAATGACATAGTCTCGTTTCGACCGCATCGTTATGCATTTTGGACACGTTGTAGTTTCTCAACTACTGTCGTTGGCAATCCATTAAGAAGACCATTGCAGCAGTCAATTCGCGAAATGATTAGCGCATGCACAAGTTGTTTTGTGTGTTCTTTGTCTAAGTATCGACGAATGCGTCCAATGCTATGGAAGTTGTAATATGCATTTCTGCAAATGTCTGTATATATATATATATATATATATGTATATATATATATCTTCTAAATACAAGCAAGTTGGAAAATAGTTTATCCGTAACACCAGTAACAAAATAATGATGCCATCATGATTATCAGAATCCTAAACTGATATAAATAGCCAGATTAAGCTCTACCCAATCAGTTTAGCTTCGTACGATAGATGAACATGAATCGTTACCACTGCAGGACAATTTCCAAATGGGTCGTCTCCACTCGAATATCTACTTAGAAAAGATAACTATGTGGAGAATGACCCTGCTACAACCGATTGCTCTTTACCGTGTTCCTGGATCGCATTTGGTGAACATGCTAAATACCTGTTCCTGTTCCCATATAATATTTGATATGGTAAAAACAGCTAACTCTTATTTGATTACTTAGCTTGAGAGTAGAGTTCATTGGTTATCGTGACTCAGAGCTCGGGGGGGGGCACTGCCTATACCAGCAATACTGTGGATGTGCCGACTTCAAGGGTCGTTTTTTAGCGAGGCTCCCTAGATCAAGAGTCTGTTTTTCACATGGTCTCCCTGAAACAAGGGCCAACATTATACAGAAGTTCCGACAAGGGTATTGTTTTAAGGAACTCTCCCTAGAACAAGGCTAGGTTTTTATCGCAGCATTAACGGTTACCTATCACGTATATTTCGGTGTATATATATCGGCAACTACTCTGGGCAATTTAAACTGGTTAGCATGCCAAATTAGGTGCAATGTCCACATATGTATCGGAATACACACACCTATAGACATGTTAATGTTTATATGAATTAAATATCTACTTAAGAATTGTGTCTTTCTTAAATTTGTCCCTGGATCAAGGGTATACGTTTTGATATTGGATGCCCTTATCAAGGGTAGGGGTATGTGACCTTCAGTTGCATACCCCTATTCACATGTAAGGGTCCTGCCCCCCGGGACTCAGAGTAGCCAGTCATATTTAATTTTGTCAAAACGCGAGGACGTCACAGCGATAGACGGCGGCGCCATATCACGGAGTCGGGATAACCGAGTGATTCGTATTGGTGGCGCCACACGGGGGATTAGCTGCAGTTTATCCCTGGCGGATTATTGTTTCTTTGCTCCTAGCGGATAAGTTGGGCATCTTCAAGAGTGTCGTCTGCTAAGTTGGCAAACAGACAACATAGCTGCTTGAAACGAAAGCTGGCCGATATGAACTGGGTTGGTGGCGTCAGAAGTAGAATCCGGTTACACAATGAAAGAAAACAGCAAAAGGTGACTGCAAAACTGAATATTAAAATGTGATTTATTTCCTGGATCATTCATACAAACAGTATAATTATTATACTTTTTCTCGCAACTTCACATTCACAATGACAATCACATCTGATCTGACACAGGCCACAAGCACGGGCACAGCACAATTGTTTGTAAAACTGGATTTGCAAAGGAAGCTGGCAAGTGGCAACCAAGTCTTGAGCAGTGAAAATATTCACAACATTCCATTTGTATGGGGTACAGCTGACTGACATCACCAAAAGAATAAATATATGGACTCTTGCAGTGTTTCCCCTGGGTGAAATGATGGGCGAGGTGGTATGGGTGGGGTACGCGAGCGCCGCAGGCGCGAAGCATTGCTAGGGGGTCCGGGGGCATGGTCCCCCGGAGATTTTGTTAAAACTAGCTTTAAAATGGTGCATTCTGAGGTATGTTTTAACATTTACTCTTGAATATAGAGGTGAAGATATAAAACAACAAGACACTAGTCGTAAATGTAGTGATCATGATTGATAAAAGTCAGTAATCATGATTGTTTCATCATGTTGAGATGTGGTTTCCATTTTACCACTGCTACTCAGTAGAGGTGTGGTTTCCACTTGACCACTGGTACTTGGTTATGGTTATGGTTTTTTGCCCTAACCCTAGGCCTTGTTACCTCGCTGACAGAGTCAATAAAAAAGTAAACGGTAAGTTCTTATATAGCGCAGGACTGCTCAAAGCGCTTTACACTTTACTCCCTGGCAGACCTGTTCAGTCGAACACCATCTCGTCTCCTCTGGGAAGCATCCATCTGAAGACTCTTTCATCATCACCTTTAAATTATTTTAATATAATATGATAAATTGGTGGTTTATGTTCAAAAGTTTATATTTTATTTGTTTGCTAGAATGCTATATAATTAATTAAACAGTCATTTCTGGAATGCCAAAAAGTATGTTTCTATTAATCGCAAGAATGTTTCTCAAATTGTGTACTTTTTATAAAACAGTATAGGTTGTTTAGTACATCCAATTGCTGTGCAAACATATCTTTGTCTAACCCAAGTTATTGATAACCCGTTAGTATACACGGTTTTGGGTAGTAGGCATTTTTTATGAGATGTGAACTTCGGTGGTTTGTATTCGTAAGTATTTCACTCAAATCAACTTTCCTAAAAGGTTGTTTGCACAACTTTGTTGGAATATGTATTATTTATTTTTGCTAAAACAAAACTGCATAGAACATTAGTTGAATAGACTTGGGCATTTGCGTCGAATCTGGACCCACTTTGTCATTGATTTTGCCGCTTGAGTTTTGCTTAACTTTGATACCTCAGTGAGATACACTGTAGTTCCATCATTCAACATTATCCTAGGCATATTTACCTTTAAGAATATTGCGTCTTACGTCCATTTGAGGCGTAAATAGGGCCCGGTTTGTATCAACATACGTTGCTATATATATATATATTTTTTTTTATGCGCGCTGTGCGGTAACGCACGGCCGCAGCAGCACGGACTAGCGCAAACCGGGTCGCTGTTTGAGCTTCAACATGGTCCGGATTCGATACAAATGCCGACTAGTGAATAGGATTAGGATGCACGGTTTTTATTTGGGCTTCAAAAGAGTCCGCATTCGACACAAGTGTCGACAAGTGACATAGTGCCATCAGCCTGCAAAGTTTTCACTCCCACCACCGTCATAAACCAAAACGCAAGTTACCGTTTGAGTGCCATTTTACATGAATGTCTAGATTTCTAGGGTAATATTTGGAATTTTAAAGCATTCATCAATATTTTATTGTACAAGTACCATATATCATAATATTATAAATACTATAGTTTGATTTTGTTTAATTTTTAAAACAAAATATTAGATTGACAAATATTTAACAAATAAGTCGCCATGTAATGGCCATGTTTTGAGCCATAATAAGTTACAGTTATTAATTAAAACATATTGCTCAGGCAACACCGCCTCTGCTGGCTCGGCCACGTGCATCAGATGGAATATGGGAGACTTCCAAAAGAGAGCTGGCCAGTGGAAAGAGAGCAGCAGGACATCCCCATCTGCACTTCAAGGATGTATGCAAACAAGACTTGAAGGAACTTGATATGGATGTTGAATAACATATTTAAGAATATGCATTATATAAGTGAAAAGTGTTTAGGTGGACAAACTTAGGCCATGGAACTCTAGTATAGATCCGCAGATTGTGCAACTCAATCTGCAGTCTCGGGCACCTTGTGCACTCTATATTACACATTGGAGAAACAGACATATGTCCATGTGGCATTGCTCCAATTACTGTGAGACACCAACTTAAAGATTGCCTAATACACCAGAATGAAATATAATAATAATATAATAATAAATAACTTCTTACGCGCCAATATCCTCGGACAATCCGAGCTCAGTGGCAAACACATATACACAACCTGGCCCACAGAGACGTCGGTGAAAAACAAGATCTATGGTCCTCTGGAAGACCTGCAATGCACAGTGACCTCCATTCAAGAAACCAGAGTTGTCATCTGAGTGAACACCGAAGAAGAAGAAATCTGCAGATGGGCAATCTGCAGATCAAAGGATTGCGCAATGCAATATGTGCACATAATTATAATTGGCATAGTGTAACATTTCAGATTGTTGTCAATTACCACTGTCAAATACTATGTGTAATAATTATAGCAACAGAGATACCCATTTTGTACAGTTGTAAGTATAGCTTTGAGTTCAGCAAAACTAGAGTATCACCCTTATAGACTGTTCTGTATGAATAGTCTTCACACATTAATTGCAGCGTGGCTGCATGCTTCCCAGAAAAGTCGAGATGGTGTTTGATTGAACAGGTCTGCCAGGGAGTAAAGTGTAAAGCGCTTTGAGCAGTCTTGAGGACTGGAAACTGTGCTATATAAGAATTACCTTTACTTTTTGTGTTATTAGGAGTATTTTGAGATGAAGCGTCACATGAAGAAGGTGAAGCGAGCAAGGCCAAACTCACCTGGTGGAAGACGAGGAATCAGCCAGGATTTGATTTCTTTACAAACAATCAGTAAAGTCCATGACATCACTGAAAATGGTACTTATAAAGAAGCAGAGAAGCGTAATGTTAATGGTTGTCAGAAATGTTAAAACTAATTCAATCATGCTATTTGTTTCGATGCCCCCGTTTCAATTTTTTGAAATAAACCACCTTGTGTACGTACATATCTTTACACTTGCATGATTGCAATGTTAACATACTTTTTAATTTACCAAAAACTATAATTTCCATAAATAATGATAATTGTGTACATGGATAAGAATTATGAGTTTAGCATGCGCATTACAATTGCTTCAAACTATCATTTAATCTGTCATTTCCTTTAAGCTGTTCGTCCTACCAAACGGGTCACACTTGTTGACTTGGACAAAGCCACACCAATGAAACGAAGAAATGAGAACTTGGACTTAGGTCCGATCTCTCCAGTGGACAGAGTGTCGGCCATACAGATACTGGACTCGAAGGAAAGGTGAAGGAAGCAATCTACTAAAAACCTTTTATTCATTCTAATGTCTAATTCAATACAATTCTTTATTTCCAACTGAACAAAGTAGATGCATACAAAATATATACATATTATCAATATAAGAAGTTCAAATGGAAAGGAAGAAAGTTGAAGTGCATTGCTTATTAGGCATTTTCCCCAACATCAATATAACGTGAGTAGTTTCAAAAGTGAAATCCTTGTTACATTTGTACTTCCAACTATTTTCTTATTCGTAACAATAAACAATTTAGTTACATAATTTGTAATCTTATGGTAGTCAATAGTAGTACTAGTTAGGTACCCACTGACTCATCCTTTCATATATATATAAAATATATATGAAAGGATGAGTATATGTATATGTGAGTAAAGGATGAGTATTAATATATATATAATTGACACATACCTCACAAGGGCAGGATACACGTAGATAAAAAGGGTTGGACTCTCGATAATCCAAAAGGCTTCCTTCTTCAACTGCCATCTAGAGTTAATTCTCTGGGTGGCAATCTTGTTAAATATATATACAGGTGTATTCATGACAGTGGTGTCATCAATGTCTTCACTCTTCCCTAAACATTGTCATTGTGACGCAGATGTTGTACATAGACAATATGATAATCTTTATGTAATCTGGTATGTTTATTCCCAGTGTAATGTTGTACACAACATCTACTTGCAGCCATGGCTCTACACAACATCTACTTGCAGCCATGGTTCTACACATCACCTCCTTGCAGCCATGGCTCTACACAACGTCTACTTGCAGCCAAGGTTCTACACAACATCTATTTGCAGCCAAGGTTCTACACAACATCTACGTGCAGCCGTGGCTCTGCACAATGTCTACTTGCAGTCATGGCTCTACACAACATCTACGTGCAGTCATGGCTCTACACAACGTCTACTTGCAGCCAAGGTTCTACACAACATCTATTTGCAGCCATGGCTCTACACAACATCTACGTGCAGTCATGGCTCTACACAACATCTACGTGCAGCCATGGCTCTACACAACATCTACGTGCAGCCATGGCTCTACACAACATCTACGTGCAGCCATGGCTCTACACAACATCTACGTGCAGCCATGGCTCTACACAACATCTACGTGCAGTCATGGCTCTACACAACATCTATTTGCAGCCATTGCTCTACACAACATCTACGTGCAGTCATGGCTCTACACAACATCTACGTGCAGCCATGGCTCTACACAACATCTACATGCAGCCATGGCTCTACACAACATCTACGTGCAGCCATGGCTCTACACAACGTCTACGTGCAGCCATGGCTCTACACAACATCTACGTGCAGCCATGGCTCTACACAACATCTACGTGCAGCCATGGCTCTACACAACGTCTACTTGCAGCCAAGGTTCTACACAACATCTACATGCAGCCATGGCTCTGCACAATGTCTACTTGCAGTCATGGCTCTACACAACATCTACTTGCAGCCATGGCTCTACACAACATCAAGTTGCAGCCATGACAGTACATAACATCTACTTGCAGCCATGGCTCTACACAACATCTACTTACAGCCGTGGCTCAGCACAATGTCTACTTGCAGCCATGGCTCTACACAACATCTACTTGCAGCCATGGCTCTACACAACATCTACATGCAGCCATGGTTCTACACAACATCTACTTGCAGCCATGGCTCTACACAACATCTACGTGCAGTCGTGGCTCTACACAACATCTACGTGCAGCCATGGTTCTACACAACATCTACTTGCAGTCATGGCTCTACACAACGTCTACTTGCAGCCAAGGTTCTACACAACATCTATTTGCAGCCATGGCTCTACACAACATCTACGTGCAGCCATGGCTCTACACAACATCTACGTGCAGCCATGGCTCTACACAACATCTACGTGCAGTCATGGTTCTAGCCATGGCTCTACACAACGTGCAGCAGCCATGGTTCTACACAACATCTACGTGCAGTCATGGCTCTACACAACATCTACGTGCAGCCATGGCTCTACACAACATCTACGCAGCCATGGCTCTACACAACATTCTGCGTGCAGCCATGGTTCTACACAACATCTACGTGCAGTTGGCTCTACACAACATCTACGTGCAGCCATGGCTCTACACAACATCTACGTCTACTTGCAGCCAAGGTTCTACACAACATCTATTTGCAGTCTCTCTACACAACACTCTATCTATTTGCAGCCATGGCTCTACACAACATCTACGTGCAGCCATGGCTCTACACAACATCTATTTGCAGCCAACACAACATCTACTGCAGCATGGCTCTACACAACAACTACGTGCAGCCATGGTTCTACACAACATCTACTGCAGTGCTCTACACAACATCTATTTGCAGCCATGGTTCTACACAACATCTACAGTCAAGCCAAGGTTCTACACAACATCTATTTGCAGCCATGGCTCTACACAACATCTACGTGCAGTCATGGCTCTACACAACATCTACGTGCAGCCATGGCTCTACACAACATCTACGTGCAGCCATGGCTCTACACAACATCTACGTGCAGTCATGGTTCTACACAACATCTACGTGCAGCCATGGCTCTACACAACATCTACGTGCAGCCATGGCTCTACACAACATCTACGTGCAGTCATGGTTCTACACAACATCTATTTGCAGCCATGGTTCTACACAACATCTACTTGCAGCCATGGCTCTACACAACATCTACGTGCAGTCATGGCTCTACACAACATCTATGTGCAGTCATGGTTCTACACAACATCTATTTGCAGCCATGGTTCTACACAACATCTACGTGCAGTCATGGTTCTACACAACATCTACGTGCAGTCATGGTTCTACACAACATCTACGTGCAGTCATGGCTCTACACAACATCTATGTGCAGCCATGGCTCTACACAACATCTACGTGCAGCCATGGCTCTACACAACATCTACGTGCAGTCATGGCTCTACACAACATCTACGTGCAGTCATGGCTCTACACAACATCTACGTGCAGCCATGGCTCTACACAACATCTACATGCAGCCATGGCTCTACACAACATCTACGTGCAGCCATGGCTCTACACAACATCTACGTGCAGCCATGGCTCTACACAACATCTACGTGCAGTCATGGCTCTACACAACATCTACGTGCAGTCATGGTTCTACACAACATCTATGTGCAGCCATGGTTCTACACAACATCTACGTGCAGTCATGGTTCTACACAACATCTACGTGCAGTCATGGTTCTACACAACATCTACGTGCAGCCATGGTTCTACACAACATCTACGTGCAGTCATGGTTCTACACAACATCTACGTGCAGCCATGGCTCTACACAACATCTACGTGCAGTCATGGTTCTACACAACATCTATTTGCAGCCATGGTTCTACACAACATCTACTTGCAGCCATGGCTCTACACAACATCTACGTGCAGTCATGGCTCTACACAACATCTACGTGCAGTCATGGTTCTACACAACATCTATTTGCAGCCATGGTTCTACACAACATCTACGTGCAGTCATGGTTCTACACAACATCTACGTGCAGCCATGGCTCTACACAACATCTACGTGCAGTCATGGTTCTACACAACATCTATTTGCAGCCATGGTTCTACACAACATCTACTTGCAGCCATGGCTCTACACAACATCTACGTGCAGTCATGGCTCTACACAACATCTACGTGCAGTCATGGTTCTACACAACATCTATTTGCAGCCATGGTTCTACACAACATCTACGTGCAGTCATGGTTCTACACAACATCTACGTGCAGTCATGGTTCTACACAACATCTACGTGCAGTCATGGCTCTACACAACATCTACGTGCAGCCATGGCTCTACACAACATCTACGTGCAGCCATGGCTCTACACAACATCTACGTGCAGCCATGGTTCTACACAACATCTACTTGCAGTCATGGCTCTACACAACGTCTACTTGCAGCCAAGGTTCTACACAACATCTATTTGCAGCCATGGCTCTACACAACATCTACGTGCAGCCATGGCTCTACACAACATCTACTTGCAGCCGTGGCTCTACACAACATCTGTTTGCAGCCATGGCTCTACACAACGTCTACTTGCAGCCAAGGTTCTACACAACATCTATTTGCAGTCATGGCTCTACACAACATCTACGTGCAGCCATGGCTCTACACAACATCTATTTGCAGCCATGGCTCTACACAACTTCTGCTTGCAGCCAAGGTTCTACACAACATCTATTTGCAGTCATGGCTCTACACAACATCTACGTGCAGCCATGGCTCTACACAACATCTATTTGCAGCCTTGGCTCTACACAACGTCTACTTGCAGCCAAGGTTCTACACAACATCTATTTGCAGTCATGGCTCTACACAACGTCTACTTGCAGCCAAGGTTCTACACAACATCTATTTGCAGCCATGGCTCTACACAACATCTACGTGCAGCCATGGCTCTACACAACATCTATTTGCAGCCATGGCTCTACACAACATCTACGTGCAGTCATGGCTCTACACAACAACTACGTGCAGCCATGGTTCTACACAACATCTACGTGCAGTCATGGCTCTACACAACATCTATTTGCAGCCATGGTTCTACACAACATCTACGTGCAGTCATGGCTCTACACAACATCTACTTGCAGCCATGGCTCTACACAACATCTACGTGCAGCCATGGCTCTACACAACATCTACGTGCAGCCATGCCTCTACACAACATCTACATGCAGCCATGGCTCTACACAACATCTACGTGCAGCCATGGCTCTACACAACGTCTACGTGCAGCCATGGCTCTACACAACATCTACGTGCAGCCATGGCTCTACACAACGTCTACTTGCAGCCAAGGTTCTACACAACATCTATTTGCAGCCATGGCTCTACACAACATCTACATGCAGCCATGGCTCTGCACAATGTCTACTTGCAGTCATGGCTCTACACAACATCTACTTGCAGCCATGGCTCTACACAACATCAAGTTGCAGCCATGACAGTACATAACATCTACTTGCAGCCATGGCTCTACATAACATCTACTTACAGCCGTGGCTCAGCACAATGTCTACTTGCAGCCATGGCTCTACACAACATCAAGTTGCAGCCATGACAGTACATAACATCTACTTGCAGCCATGGCTCTACACAACATCTACATGCAGCCATGGCTCTACACAACATCTACATGCAGCCGTGGCTCAGCACAATGTCTACTTGCAGCCATGGCTCTACACAACATCTACTTGCAGCCATGGCTCTACACAACATCTACTTACAGCCGTGGCTCAGCACAATGTCTACTTGCAGCCATGACAGTACATAACATCTACTTGCAGCCATGGCTCTACACAACATCTACATGCAGCCATGGCTCTACACAACGTCTACTTGCAGCCATGGCTCTACACAACATCAACTTGCAGCCATGGCTCTACACAACATCAACTTGCAGCCATGACAGTACATAACATCTACTTGCAGCCATGGCTCTACACAACATCTACATGCAGCCATGGCTCTACACAACATCTACTTGCAGCCATGGCTCTACACAACATCAACTTGCAGCCATGACAGTACATAACATCTACTTGCAGCCATGGCTCTACACAACATCTACATGCAGCCATGGCTCTACACAACATCTACTTGCAGCCATGGCTCTACACAACATCAACTTGCAGCCATGACAGTACATAACATCTACTTGCAGCCATGGCTCTACACAACATCTACATGCAGCCATGGCTCTACACAACATCTACTTGCAGCCGTGGCTCAGCACAATGTCTACTTGCAGCCATGGCTCTACAGAACATCTACTTGCAGCCATAGTTCTACACAACATCTACTTGCAGTATATGACTTCTGCTTGCAGACTTGGATCAGCCAACACAAGGATGAACCTGGATCCATTCTACAAACCAGAATCAATCAATATCCCATCATCTTCCAGCTTCCAGCAACAAGTAACATTTCCTTTTGAGAAACACTTCCCAGTCTTGTCACATTCCAAACACATCCCACTCATTCCAAACATTCGCTACGAGGAGAGGTAAGATTAAAAAAGAAACTGCTTAAAGTAGTTTATGCTTCATCCCAAGTGTAAGTGTTCTTATGAACACCTCAACTTCCCTGACAAACAACAACCTTACTGGAGTTACTTCACAAAAGCTGTTTATTTATATAATTCCATTATCGTGTACGGCTGAAGGAACATACTGCAGCTTTGTGAGGTGACTGCAGTTGCCCTGGCTTCAAGTACCATGAGAAGGTTTTGAACACATCTTTCTCTTGATTAAGGATCAACATTCTAATGTTAGAACCAGTTCGTGGGCTTCATGTTAGTTTCACTGGCTGTGTTTCATCAGCTTCTCTATGTTTTCTTCTCACTACATGACAATGAAATCAATGTTGTTACTGTGTTATTTTCAAAATTGTACACCTATTACTATGGACAAAAAACAAAAGAAACATAAATATGGAGGTATCCATGTTATATATGTATTTGTAAAAAAGAAAAATACAGCAAATATGTAAACACAGTACAGGATACATGCTCCAAAAGTATACTGTGGCTCAAAGTTGACAAAGAAGCCTTTGGTCATGAGTTTATCATTGGGACGGTGTACCTACTACATCAAGGCGCTATCCACTGCCATGATGACATCTTTGATAATGTTGCCAGTGATGTTATTGCCATGAACTGTGTGCACGATGTGCCAATACTTATGATGGTGGTGATTTCAGCTCTAGAACAGGAACTTTAGAGGACTTCATTTCTATTGAAGAAGTTGTAGTAATCGAAGGTGTCATTGAATTGACTGAAAATTATATTTTTGAGTCAAAACATAAATTGGAACACCTAGGGATCGCCACGGAAAGAGACAACATAGACAAAGTTGTAAACAACAATGGCTATAAACTCACTGAATTGTGTAAAGGTCTGGATAATAATCAAAGGAAGGTTTGGTAATGATCACGGTGTGGGTGACTTCACCTGTCAAAATGCATCGGGTAAAAGTGTTGTTGACTATGCTTATAGCATCCACTTCTATTTTCTGAAAAGTAATCAATTTTCAGGTTGATACTTTTGATAAATGTTTGTCTGATGTGCATACTTCCATATGAGTGACACTAAAATTTGATGAAAAATCCAATAACAGCCGAGTTACTGATAATATTGTCAAATGATACAGTTAATTTCAGTGTTTATTATAAGCCTGTCAATATAAGATCGAAGCCAGAAAAAACAGGAGAATACAAAACTAATTTCAATGAACACAACATTGCTAATTTGGAAGCTAAACTAGAAAGCATTGAACTAACTTCCCTATCACAGAGGGAAATAGATGGCCTGGTGAACGATACATGTAACATCTATATAACTACTGCAAAGAATATTGGTATTTGCAAAGAATCAGAAAATTTAAAGCATCGCAATAAAACAACAAAGACCAACAATGGTAATAACAAACCTTGGTTTAATGAAGAATGTAGAACAAAGAGAACAGAACATTTGAGAGAAAAAGGTAGACTAAAGAAAACTAAAACTGAGGAAGCTAAAGCAGAGTTAAGAGATATGGCCGAGGCATATGAATACTTTATCAAAAAAACATCCAAATGCTAATACAAACAATTACTGTATTTGTTCTTTTTAGCATACACCCCCCTTTTCCAGCAGGGTTTGATGTGTCAGTTTGTGACTAAAACTGAACACTGGATCCACCATTTATTGTAATTCCCTCTCAACCATTGACAATATGAGAAAGAAAGTTCCACCTGCAATCAAAGCCTTTGCAAAGTTCCAGCATCCTTTTGACCACAAAATCACCATCACATGGATGTATAAATCACTTCCAGTTAGCTTCAGTTACGTTGACGTATGTCATCCTGGCTGAACTAAACTTGAATGTATGTAGAAGATGGCATGGCCTGCTTTCTGATTTTGTCCGTGTCATAGCACCACTGTCATGCAGATCGTTTGTCTTCTAACTTATCTCGATCTCCAATGTGAAATAGTTTTGAATACTTGGTAACCATAAATAATTAACAAAATTGTGTTTCTAATCCAGAGTGACTTGCGTGTAAATGGCGCCATGTTTATTTTTAAAATGGAAATGAATGATCACATAGTGAAGTACAGTAGAAACAGTAAAAATACATATAATTTCCACCATCTGGCATCACTATTTTGTCATTTTCACACTGGTTTGAGAAATATAATTTTTGTAACTTTAAGAATATTTTGCAGGCATACTGTACGCTAAAAAGAATGAATACGGTATATGAAAACTTGCGCAATCTAAAACATAGCAAACCTGCAGAATATTGGGACATACTTAATAAAGCAAGTAATAGCAAAGAAAAATTTGGAAATATTTCAATGGATATGTTTATGAGCCACTTTGAAAAACTTGGTGAAAAACCAGAAAGTGAAACTGCAGCTAGTGAGATACCTTTTTGACCCAAGAAAGATTACCCAGTCAATAAATGAACACATAAATAGATCTTTCACATAAGATGATGTACTATCACTAATTAAAAAACTTAAAAATAAAAAGGCGTGTGGTATTGATAATATAAATGAATACTTGAAAAAACAGCCCCATTGAACTAGTTGACATTATTGTTAAAATGTTTAACCTATTATCTGGCATTGGACCAACCAATTGGTGCATTGGGATCATTAAGCCCATATACAAAAAGATGGGATCAATAGATGACCCAGACAACTATCATGGCATTACACTATTAAGCTGCATAGGCAAGTTGTTTACAGCCTCTGTTAATTAATGCGAGACTGACCACATACCTAGATGAAGCGAGTATCATAGGTGAAGAACAGGCAGGGTTCAGAGAGAAATATTCTACCCTTGATCATATACATGTATTCGTTTTACACTCATTGGTTGAATTGTATTTGTCTCATCACAAAAGGCTTTACTGTGCCTTCATTGATTGTAAAAAAGCATTTGATCTAGCAGACAAATCCTCACTGTGGTTTAAGTAAATTTCTTGTGGTATTAATGGTAATGTGTTGAAGGTTGTATACAACATGTACGAAAATGCTAAGTCATGTAAAGCAGGGCCAGGCCGTGTCAGCCTTCTTTTCATGTGATGTCGGGGTGCGTCAAGGAGAAAACCTGTCTCCTTTGTTATTTGCTATTTACCTTAATGATTTTGAACGCTTTGTAAACCATAAATATAAGGGACTTGATATGCTGGCTGGTGAAATTCACAACAACTTTAATGATATGATGTAGAAATGTTCTTGAAAATGTATGTTTAACTTTATGCTGATGATACTATTGTCATGGCAGAAATAGCTGCAGATTTACAGGCTGCATTAAATGCAGCATGTGATTATTGTCAAACATGGCACCTATCTGTTAATACTACCCGGTAGTAAAACAAAGGTTATTATCTTCTCTTGTGGAAAGGTCAGATCACGCCCAGACTTCTTGTTTGGACAAGACAAATTAGAAATAATTGATAGCTACATCTATTTGGGAACCAGTCTAAACTATAATGGAAGCAAAGCCCTAACAAAACAATTTAACCAAGCTAGGTGTGCAATGTTCAACCTCGCAACTAAAGCAAGGAAGCTAGATTTACCAATAGACAATGTAACCTGTTTTACCAGCTTGTAATGCCAATCCTGCTATACAGTAATATGGGGTTTTCAGAATGTAGAGCAGATTAAGAGATTCCATAGAACATTTTTGAAAAGTCTGCCCTTTATTGGATGAATTATTTTAACTTTTCCATGTAAAAAAATCTTCACCACCAATGTTTATGATGTTATATCCAACAGACCATATACAGACAAAATATATGAAAGAAATATTAAAATGCACTAACTTGATATGGCAGTACTGATTTTGCATTGATACTAGTTTTTTTTTAATGGAAATAGACCAAGCAAAAAGTTTAAAACTGGTACGTTGCCTCAGGGCAACAACGTCCAATAAAGGGTTAAAACTTAACAGGAACACAGCAAACTGTATGGTATATGGAGAAGTTGGCAGACAAAGTGTGACAACAAAGAAAAAAGAATTATAAACTTTTGGGTACATTTAATTGAAGGCAAACAAAGCAAGCTATCTAGAATTATGTTTAGAACGAAAAACCTCCAATAATTTTAAATCAAAATGGATTCTAAAAATCAAGAGTCATTGATGGATGTGGACTATCTAACATGTGGCATGATCATGGAAATGTAAATATAAAATGGTTGAAGCATACCCTAGAACTTAAAATGAAAGACATCAACAGACAAACATGGCACAATGAAATTAATGTAAATAGGTTGTGTTCAAATTACAGAATATTTAAAAATGAAGTGTGGCTGGAGAAGTATTTAATTTACTTGAGCCCAACTGACATAATAAATTTATGTAAATTTCATTGTGGAAATCACAAATTACCTATTTCTGTTGGTCGTTATCTCCCTGAAAATACTCAGAGGCTGTGTAACTTATACAGCAATGGAGACCAAGGTGATGAATATCATTATGGACTTGTATGTCCATCACTTGTAGAAGAAAGATCAAAGAAATAATTTAGAATCAGACCTAATACTTTAAAAATGAACCAGTTCTTTAATGTACATAATGTGAAACAGTTGACAGATCTTTTCAGATTTATTAATGTAGTCATGTCAAAGTTTGTCTAACTAACACATTTGCTGTCAAAACTGTGAATTGCATAAACGAAACATTGTTGCTTATAGTTAATTTACTAGTCATATAATTACATATAAATGAGTTCAAATTGTGTAATACATGTATGAATACTATAATATGTGGTTTATTTTATTTTACACTATTTTATATTATTTGGTTTGCACTGCTGATGATAAAATTATTAAAAATACTAAATACAGTAAGCTCACTGAATGTTTAATGCATTGTGTGTTATTTATGTTTTACATACTGTAAATATTATATGATGTTCTTAAGAATACAATATGTTCTATTAAAATATACTGTAGAGAGAAAAATTGTCACATACACCGCAAGTGGTCATAGGGAACTAAAACTCATTGTCATTGTTTGTGCTTTCAGACTATTTGGAACAACAGCTTAAGCACATCTGATGCCGTAATAAACAAGTTCTCTTTGACCAATGCTGAACCTGAGGTAAGAATCAAGACCAACATATGCAACTGCTAGAAGAGTGTTGATGTGATGATGAGACGACATGTGAGTATGTGATGTAATTTTTATGTATATACCCTTGGTGTGGATACAGTCGAACCTTAGTTTACGGTCACCTTGGTAATCCGGTCACCTTGCCATTACGGTCACCTGTGGATAGTCCAAATTATTCACACAGTAAAAGATAGGACGTTAGTCCTGCTAATCTGGTCACCTCGCTATTCAGGAATCTGGGTGTTTTTTAACGATCGAAGAAGTTTGCTTGAAGTAACATAGGTATCTTGATTTTGAACGATAAAACGTGTTTTGTAACTTATTACAAAGCGAAATAATCATGTTATTTTACTGGTGTAATTGCATGATAATAGGTTACTCGAAATATCATGTGGCACCACTGGTGGATAATATAAAACTTAATGTAAAATTAAGACAGTTCGAACTGTTTGCATTTACAATGCCTACTTGATCTTAATCAGTAAATATCAAAAGAAATATCAGCAACTAATATATTGTACCAAGTGTTTGTACTTTTAGTGGTATCATTTATGGGCCCTCATACAGGCATAATGTATAAGAAGATCAACAACACTATCAGTAGCATTAATATGCAAACATCGTGCGTGGTGCGTGTGTATGACTATGTGTGCATCTAAATGTTAATTGTATAAAAACCACACATGACAATACATATTTCATTGCTTACTGTTCATTGCAATTAAAATGGCATGCATATGTAGACCTATAGCAATGTTCCCAATTCCCGAGGTGCTTCAGTCCACAATGCAGTAATTAAAAGATGGGAAAAGCCCTGGGTGCGACAACATACAGGCAGAAATGATAAAAGCAGCAGAAGAAGAAGGAATAGACATACAATGGACCATGTAAGAAAATATGGAAGAGTGGAATATGGCTCGACGACTGGAAGAAATCAATATACCTCCCATTACCAAAGAAAGGAGACCTACAGCTATGCTCCAACTACAGAACCATAATTATCACTCATTAGCCAGGCAAGCAAAATATTGCTGAAAATCATAATGAAAAGAATGCAAGATAAAATGGAAATGGAAGTGAGCCGTACGCAAGCAGGCTTCAGAAAAAACAGAGGCACAAGGGAACACATATTCAATATGAGAATGTTGATTCAAAAATTCAGAGAGATAAATAATGATCTAAGAATATGCTTCATCGACTAATCCAAGGTTTTCAACTGTGTGAATCAACAGATGATGTGAAAAACGCTCAAGGACATGAACTTCCACCCAAAGATAATCGCCCTCTTGAAATCACTTTATAGCCACCAACAAGCAGTGGTAAGGCTGAAAAACACAACTACAGAAACTTTTTTAATGGGTAAAGGAGTAAGACAAGGGTGTATTTTATTATACCTATTCAACCTCTACACAGAAAACATAATGAGAGATGTAGAAATAGATGACAGAAGTACAAGATACAATGAAGTGAATATCCATGGACATAAAATAAGACTTAGATACCTATGATACGCAGACGATAGCACACTCCTGTCCACTACAACAATCAGCCTAAGAAACCTAATCATGTCTGTAAAAGAACACAGTAAAAAAAAGGGCTTGTTACTTAATGTGAAGAATACAAAAAATCATGGACACTGATAGATTCATTGAAAAAACAGAAATTGCAATCAACGGGGAGCAAGTTGAAAATGTGAACCACTACAAATACCTTGGAACAAGACAACAAGGAGACAGCTATACATCATCAGAGATCAGAAGAAGAATAGCCATAGCAATGTAGAAACTAAATAATCTGAAAAATGTATGGGAAGGCCAAAACATACCAACAAAGATAAGAATTTTTAAAACTTGCATTTTCCCAACAGTTCTATACTGAAATGTGGATACTGAACAAAAAAGACATGAGAAGAATACAAGCGTTTGAGATGAAATGTTACAGAAAAGTCCTAAGAGTGCCATGGATAACAAAAACAACAAATGCAGAGATCCTTACAAAATTAGACGAACTGCCAACTAGTGAATAGAATAAAAGGACTAAAACTGAGTTATTTTGGCCACAGCAAAAGACATGATTCCATAGAGAAACAATCCTAGAAGGCAAAGTGGAGGGAAAGAGGAAGACCAAGGAGAAGATGGGAGCAGACAACAGCGACTAGTTGGAAGACGACATCGTGAGAGCAGGGAGACAAAAGGTTAACAGAGCAGCGTATTGTGGGATCATCCGGGCAGCTATTTCTCGCAGAGTTATGCAGAACTGAAGAAGATATATCTTATGTCATCAATAATAATATTACAAAAAGTTTGTTTTATCATGTTTGTTTGAGTGTAAACATGCCAGTATGTCACTTTTTTTACAAATTGTAATTTTCTTGACTGAATACTGAATCTGTATACAATAACTTGACACTCTCTGGAGCTCTTGGTCAACAACTGGACAACTGAGTGTTAAATGCAATGAGACTCATATAAAAATCTCCTTTGATATTACACTTGTTGTATACCCCACTTCTGTGATGACACTTGTTGTAGACTCCATTTCTGCCCTACTCAACCCCAGCACCTGGCTTCAGCAGTCGGCATTCGTCTTCTGGGTCATACAAAAAGCATCCAGGTCCTCTTCCTCTGCCTGACCACCAGCACAAACACAGACACTTCTGGGAAGACGAGAGCCCACTTTGTGAGTACAGCCCAAATGAATACAAGTACATTTAGCTTTTAAAAGTTAGAAATATAAATAGATACAATAAAAATTAAATAAGATAATAAGTTTTGAAAGTTAATAAATAAATAAGTTATAAAAATTATAATAAATAAATAAATATGTAAAACATGATATAAAGTCACCGTTTTACAATATACAGTGATTCAGCCCAGCTATTCCACATGGGCCCATTAACAATATCTCTACAATTACACATAAATTATATTCAATTTATTATGTCATTGTCAATGCTAATGATATGTTTTCCAAAACCATAAACATTCTTGCGCAGTAGGGCATCAGATGTGTCAATAGCATTACTGACAAACATGCTACTCGCACTGTCCCATCGGTGGCATTCTAAGGTCCATCTATGCATATCGTTGTAGGCAACAGTCGTGATGTCGCCTTAAGGGATCACAATTCATCAAGGCCATGGGATGTGGGACCACATCCCTACCAACGTATGGATGAAAAATATCATTGCAAGAGACAGTTCTTTATGGCAAGTGAAGACTTTCAGATCACTCCTCTGAAGAAATACGCTCTTGCAGGCCCGTCACTGCACCAGCCAAGTGCAGCTACAAAGACAGAAACTGTGACTAGCACTAGTAGCAGTGACAAATACCAACAGTTTGCTGCAAGTCTTACCAATGACTATGTTTCTGCACACCAGTCGGTCATGGATTTGCTCGATGACAAACGTTTTAATAAACTGAAAGTGTGTGAGAACTTTGAGCGACAGACAGTTTCAATGACAGAGGAGCCATTGCCAGGAAAGACACCGAGAAGAGAGGATAATGACAACACACAACAAAGGTAACAATACGCAGAATGTTTCAGCATGTGTATTGATGCCAGATAATGTTATATCTGTATTTCATATGGGTATTAAGTTATCGGAATCCTCTGTTGTGCTCAATGGAGATTTCAGTACCTTCCCGTTCCCTCCATCAGCATTAGTGTGCTCCTTTCACTTGTCATGCAACTTTGTTGGTAATTGTCATTTGACAGCAGTTCTAAGAAGATCTGCTACGTTGACTAACTTTCAGCTAATCCACTTTGCAGAACACTATTTAGATTTGCTGACTGATTGTCAGCAAAATGCAGCGTTATACAACCAGTCTTTTAAGATGTAGGAGATAGATTTAATAACAACTCGAGATGGTAAGTGGACAAGGAATCTTTTGGCTTATCAAAAGTGCAACATGTTGTATCTCTGTGTAACATGACCTTCTGAAATAGTTGTTAATATTGCTTTTTTATATATTTACTCTACTAGCATTTGCACAATGAGCACTTAATTTGTCCCATCCATTTACAGTCTTCAGCCAGAGGACTGATATGTAAGATACACTATTCATTTGCTGCTGTATCCTTTGGTGATCACCACGTGTCATTGGGAAATTATATTGCTACAGCAGGACTACTTAGCAGGTGAAACATGTTAGTGCAAATTAGCTGTGAGTGGCAATTTTTTATTGTAAAAATCACAAATCACTCACCATGAATTGGTGGATGGGGGTGAACCAATGCTAACTCTCAGTCCTCACCTGTGAACTGCAACTCTACCCAACAGAAACCAAACTCCTCACTCAATACCCTTTCCGGCGACCTATCCAACTTCAGTAAGGCCACAGCACCGGTAAAGTCAAACCAAACTCTCAGAACGCTGGTAATCAACTTTCAGAACCTGAGGCCAAAGAAGGCAGAATTTTGGAACCTGCTTCAGACCACTAATCCAGATGTAATCCTAGGATCAGAAATGTGGCTCAGGCCGGACATAGCCGATGCAGGAGTCTTCCCACCGAACTTCAATGTCTTTTGGAAGGACAGGCGTGATGGCTACGGAGGTGTCCTCCTACCAGAAATAACCTGATCTCCCATGAAATCCAACAAGCCACCGAAACTGAGACTGAGTCAATCACAGTCCAGATACAGATGGAGAATGGGATGAATATCTCATAGTGACCTCCCTGTATCGACCACCATCAGCATCCAGCGAAAACCAGATGTCCGATTTGTTGAAGGCCCTAGACACTGCCTCTCCCAAGAGAAAAAACGTTGTCTGGATCGGAGGAGATCTAAACCTTCCTGATATTGACTGGGAAACAAACAACATACAAGGAAACAGCTACCCCCAAACTGTAAACTACCTCTTCATGGATAAGGTCAACGACCTTGGACTCCACTAGGCAAACCAAGAACCCACTAGAGGAGACGCAATTTCTCGACCTGTTCCTGACCAACAGACCAAACCTTATCACCATGATTACCGTCATCCCAGGCCTAAGCGAACACGTTATCATCCTTACGGACAGTCGCCTGAAAGCACCAAAGGTGAAGCCAGCCCCGAGAACTGTCAGCATCTGGAAGAAGACTAACAGCGAAACCATCAGAGAAGACACCAAGTCCTTCACCCTCAGTCTACTCCTCTCAGACAACGAACAAACCTCTGTCGAGCAGACGTGGCAGTCAATACAGGAACACCTCACCCTCATGATGGACAAGCATGTTCCAACAAAAGTGTGCTCCACAAAGTTCCACCAGCCCTGGATAAACAACAACCTGAAGCGAACATCCAGAAGAAAATATCGAGCATGAAAGAAGGCAAAGAGCACCAAGAAGAAAAAAGATTGGGACCGATATAACCAGAAACGTGAAACAAGGAGAGCAAACAGACAGGCGTACCAGCAGTACACAAATAAGATCATCAATGAAGACACCACAAAAAACTTACGGCATCTGATCAAGAGTAAGAAATGCGACACTGTTGGAGTAGCCCCTCTAACGAAAAATGGACTGACCACAAATGACAGCAAGAACAAAGCCAACATACTGAACGACCAGTTCTGCTCAGTCTTTACCACTGAAAACATCGATGACTTGCCTGCTCCAGAACCCAGCCCCCACCTGGTGATGCCAGAGATCCAGGTCAGCAACGCCAGGGTATTCAAACTCCTGAAGAAACTCAACCCACGAAAGGCATCTGGTCCAGATAACATCCCCTGCTGCCTCCTTCAGATGGTAGCAGAAGAGATTGCTCCAGCACTCACCCTTCTCTTCACTAAGTCACTACACACCAGCCAAGTTCTCAGGATCTGGAAGCACGCCTTGGTTCAGCCCGTATTCAAAAAAGGTGACCGAAACCAAGCTACAAATTACCGGCCCATTTCACTCACCTCCATCTGCTGCAAGCTGCTGGAACACATCGTAAGAGCCGAGATCAGCCGTCACCTTGACCAACACAACATCATAACGGACGCACAACATGGATACCGTAAGCGACGATCCTGCGAGACCCAGCTGATCCATACCATTGATGACCTGGCTTCAGAGATGGACAACATAGGCCAAACAGACACCATACTCCTTGACTTCTCGAAAGCCTTCGACAAGGTGCCCCATAAACGACTGCTTCTAAAACTGAACTACTATGGCATTCAAAGCAAGACCCAAGACTGGATCCGGAGCTTCCTCTGTGATCGAACACAGCAAGTAGTTGTCGAGAGTGAGATTTCAACAACAGGCTAGGTGATCTCCAGTGTGCCACAAAGATCTGTCCTAGACCCAACTCTCTTTGTCATTTACATCAACGACCTATGCAATAACAGTAAAACAAAGGCTAGACTATTCGCTGATGACACAATACTGTATCACACTATCCACAGCACAGCCGACACTCACTAACTACAACAAGACCTCAACACCTTGGAGAAATGGGAGAGGAATTGGCAGATGAGTTTCAATATATCCAAGTGTCACGTCCTAACTGTCACAAAGAAGCACAAGCCCATTATAGCAACGTATTCACTCCATCAGCAACCCCTGGAGAGAGTTACCAGTGCCAGACACCTAGGTGTAGAGCTGATTGCTGACCTCCACTGGGGAAACCACATACAGACCACCACTGCCAAGGCAAACCGTACAAGTGCTTTTATATACAGAAACCTTAAAGGGTGCCCTCCACAGGTGCACTCCCATTGCTACAAAGGACTGGTCTGCCCCGTGTTGGAGTATGCCTCAGTCATGTGGGATCCCCACCGGCAACACCTGGTAAACACCATCGAAGCTGTCCAGCGCCGTGCGTGAGGAGAATCTACCATGATTTTAACCACTATACCAGTGCCACAGAACTTGTAAACAGACTACAACCACAGACCCTCCAAGAAAGAAGAACTGTCAACAAGGCCACCTTTATGTACAAGATAATGAGTGGACTTGTGGACATCATGCCAACTGAGGGCACACTGACAACAAACAACTGTCTCATCAGCCCAACAAGCTCCTCCTGCCTCACTTCAGAACAAACACTCACCTCCACTCCTTCTTCCCCTCAGCCATCCATTTATGGAACAAGATCCCCGACAAAGTGTCCTTGGCCAGCACCCTCACAGCCTTCAAAGCGGCATTTGAGGTCTGGGTAAAAATACTACCTAGACACACCCTCGTAAAAAATAATAAACACTGTTTTTGTCAACCCTATTTTTATCAACCCTTTTAAACCGCGAATGTGCAACAAACTGTGGAATATTCTTCTGGATAGAAGTAACCACAAGATTGTGAAGAAGAAGAAGAAGAAATGCATAATTGTTTTTGGACTTTGTGAAGTGGAGCACTCTGGTGCTGTGGCTAGAGCTTTGGACTCTCGATTGAGAGAAACCAGGTTCAAATCCTGTGCTGCTGTGTCGAACCTTGGGCAGATTTGTTCACTCTACATTGCTCCAGTTCACTCAACTGTATGAATGAGTACCTGGCTACAGACAGCGGTGGATATTTGTGTACGAATTGTCTTTGCATGTAACTGCAAGGCCGAATGCTTCCCAGAGAAGTTAATTACGTGTTCGAACACGGAGTAAAGTGTAAATCGCTTTGAGCAGTCCTGAATACTGTGCCACATACTTCATATTTACCACTTATTGCTACAGTGGCCCCACCAAGCAACTGAAACACATCAGTGGGTTGGAACTGTTGGGGGTAGGTGAACCAATACTAAACATATAACATTTATAAGAATGCAAACTAATAAGACCATCCCTTAGATGATTCCCAAAGTTTCGAGTCTTATTACAGCGTTGGACTTGATGCAGCAGACACACCTTACCTGCCAGAAGATCCAACACTGCAGAGTTCACAGCAGGTTGGTGACATCTCTGTCGGACTCGACACAGATCTACCCAGTCAGCAGGTCAGTCACAACGTCAGAGTGTACAACTTATGTGATATCTAATTAATTTTAATTTTTTGTTTTATATTAAAAAAACTGCTTCTTGTATTTTAGTTATTTATTATGTACTTTTTTATTTAAGCTAATATTATATTTACCAGTATATGTATTTTCTTAGACATTTTGTATGATTCCATGTACGTTTTATAATGTTATGATGTGCCTATGAATGGGCTGACCTCAGATTTATGGCCCTTACAAATGTTTGTAATAGTAATAATAATAACATTAAACATAAATAGTATCATTGCAACTGTTGCAATGTGGAAAAGCACTAATGAAATGCATGTAATTGTGTTTCAGTTTTCATATAAGAAAATGTGTCATTAATTATACTATGATATCATATATGTTATTGCCAGTGGTTAGGCATATTTGCAGTATTTAGTACCTTGTGGAGAGAATGACTCAGAGAAAGGGAGCTCATCTGATAAATATCTCCCAGAAAGCATCATTGACATAGAAGGTAAGGGTTTTTGCTGACATTCTGTGCACTGCTGGAGTTGGTGGAAACTGCACAGATAACAAGATGTCTTGTAGCTGTATGTAGTAAGCAATTCAGCTAAGTCCTAAATATACCATGTTTGTTACAGATGTTCTCTAAAATCGACATTGCTGTTATGATACACCATAGACATGTATATTAACTGTTGATCAAGATCATATTTTTGCCTTCCTAATAGAAATTGAATTAGTTAGTAAATTATAAAATGTTACAATACAAATTCAAATCTCACATACTATGAAACTTAAGTACAACATTGGGCTGCTGGTAGAAACCACTGAGATATGTCTTTTAATAAAAATTGTTCACAAACTAATTAGATAACTGTTGTTGTTCTTAACTTCTGGTTCCCTTTACAGCGGTGGTGTCTGGCTGCTGTTCCACTGTTCTTTCTGTTTGTGTCTCAACAGCTGCCTATTAGCTGCCCCTTTTCTCCACGTTTTATTTTCCTCCATATCTTTTACAAATTCCTCTTCATCCAGTAGTCCCACCTCAGCTGTGGTCTTTTCCTGTCCCTTGATGTTTCTTCGTTGCCCATATCCATTGTTATCCAGTGGCTTGCTCACTTCATCCAAGCCATATTTATCTATATGAGCTTATTGATTACTGCAGAGAGCTATGATAGGGGAGAGACTGAGAGCTACGAGAGAGAGGAGACGGAGAGTTATGAGAGAGAGGAGACTGAGAGCTATGACAGAGGAGAGACTGAGAGCTGTGAGAGAGAGGAGACAGAGCTATGATAGGGGAGAGACTGAGAGCTATGAGAGAGAGGAGACAGAGCTGTGAAAGGGGAGAGACTGAGAGCTGTGGGAGAGAAGAGACAGAGCTATGATAAGGGAGAGACTGAGAGCTATGAGAGAGAGGAGACTGAGAGCTATGATAGGAGAGAGACTGAGAGCTATGAGAGAGAGAGGAGACTGAGAGCTATGAGAGAGAGGATACTATTGACCATGAGAGACAAGAGACCGGGATCAATGGCAGGGAGCAGACAGTCCCGTGTGATGTGGAGACAGACCAGGGCCCGAGATTATAAAGCCGTACTCGGTGCTCGGTGCTCAGAATTTCATGCTCAAGCCTCGCTTTCACACCATGCTCATACTCACGGAGGTTATAAAACTTTCTGAGCACGTAATCGTACTCAGACTTGAGCATGAAACGTCTACATTCTGAGTATGCTACGGACCTTGCTCAATGCTGTACTCAAACAAAGATGGCAGCTCACATAAAAATTTGTCGAATTCGTTGTCCAAGTTCGATGTTTACGAGAAGACAGCAGCTGGATATCAGCGTCCGAGTCGCTTCCGAGATGTAATCAATCCATTTGAAGAAGTGGTTCCACACGAAATTAGGAAAGATTCCGTTTTATGCTTCAAACTGCACTGTTTACTGAACATTTGTCAAATTTAGCAGGAAACAAACACTACGACACAATGTTACAACGTTTATGTTTTGTGCACCTTTTTCGACGACGGGGACCGTTCATTTATCGTTAGTGCTTGGCGATACAATTTCACAATCGGCTGCCGAGTGATTCATACAAAACGTTTCTTCAAAACAGTTTCGTTTAGCTGGACGATTAATAAAGTACCATACGAACATTAAGCCACACCGATACAATGTGTACATTCACAATAAGACAAAATAAAATATCGGGGCCATAAAATTAACCTGTCAATACAGCCATATTGTATGCCATTGGCATTGCCTCAAACTGTAAATACTATTATTTGTAACCTTTTTTTTCTACATTGGGAGTAATGGAATGTAATAAATAGTACAGATTAATTATAGTATTTATATTGTAAATATTGTCGTTTGTCTATATATTAATAGAATAAACAAATGTTGAAGCTATTAGCCCATGCAAAGTTGATAATATAATTTGTAGACATACCCAATGCTGGATGTCAGGATATTTCATTATTTTGTTACACAAGGCGGGGGCAAGGATAGGCTTTCAACACATGAAGTATGACCTCTTCCTTTGGAAGTTGACTATACACAAAATATGCAATGCATCTTGGATAAGTTAACAAATTAAATTTATATAATAAATTATATATAGCATCAATGCAATGGACATTCGTAAACTATTGTTTTCAAGGTGTACAATTAGACAATTAATATGATCATATTTACCAGGCAACCAAAAATTAACTACGTTGAAATGACAAACAACTTGTTGTTTATAACTTTCTAATAAATAGGGGTAAAATATTTTTTCCAAATCAAAGTTAGACAAACTATGCCAATTATAAAAACAAAGTCTTCCTTTTGTGAGTGGAAGAGCGATGTACTAAAAAGCCATAGAGAGGCTAAGGGTCATGCTGAACATCTGACTGAGATTGTTATTGCATAAAGACAAGTAGGACAGATAACTTTGTGTGTGCAAACTATTTAGATACAACTAAAAGTGTTGCTATTGTACAGTATCCTTTTAAATGTATAGTTGTACACCAAAATATCATTACATTACTTTTGGTACTATTACAGTATTTTATATCATTATTAATCATTACATTAATGAATACTATACCGAGTACATTATAATAAAGTATCATGAAATGTGGTTATAAATTAACTTCTGCAAAACTCTTGCTCAGTACTGTGTCATGTGTGGCACAGCGGCACAGTGTTAGAAAATTGGACTCAATTTAATTAATTCGGTTTCGAAACTGGTTGGCTGCTGTTTCGAAGTTTGGGCATTTTGGGCGGTGTAGTATAAATCCGTTTAGATACAGTGCTATAGTAAGCTACAATAGACATTATTTATGTGTATGTATTTTCTTCATGTTTACACATGTACAGTAATATTAATATATTTATGTGTATCTTTATATAAAAAAAAAACGGTTATTTAATTGTATAACATGGATTTAGTTCAAAAAAGAAATAACCTATTTTGAACTTTTAATTGAAACTGTTATGAAGTTATTATTAAATGCCACTGAATTACATAACGCACGAATTTGGGACACGCAACAATATATTATTATAATTGGACGTGGGGTGAATTTCAGATTAGACTGTTTGTCTCCCAAATCCTTCGGCACAGCAAATAAATAATGGCGGCTCCCTTACAAGTACTTTTCAAGACTTCTTACAATGTAGCAATGTTTATGCCAAGAACATGAATTTAATAAATAACGTGTGCTACCATGGCATAGCCATAGGAAATAACAGTTGATCACATTGACAAGATAATATAAGTTGTAACACAGGCAAGAATGCCGACTCAAAACGACGTGTGTACATCACTACATGTCATGGTCCATTTAGACATGGTACTTATTTATTATAAACAACGTAACATCTGATAACATCAACACAATGAATGATACATTGATACAAAATAACAGAAATAATACAGCGTGACCCACGTGGCGTGACCAATCTGGCAATCATGTTACTAATGATTTTACGATATTTTATCATTTGAATTGTCTTGTACCATGTTGGTTCCATCGTGCACAGTGAGGTACGTTCCTTTAAGTTTAGCATTATTTTATCGATTTCCTCTGCGCATTTCACCACAGAATAAAAACATGTCACAACGGCGATGATCTTCGCCTGTCATCGTTTTATAATTGGAAGTTGATGTTGTTTATAAATAAATGTAGGTTTGTTATCTTCGTCAATGAGAGAGTTCCATCTGGCCGCTTTTGTATTTGAATAAAACAGCGTCATTGCGTCTAAGGAGCTCTTTCTTTCGCTCTCATACTCAAGATACCGTACTCAGTTGAGCACGTACTCAAGAAGTTTTATAATCACCGTGAGCACGGATTCTCCGGTGAACATGAAATCTCGAGTCTGAGCATGGAGTTGAGCATGAGCACTGAATACGCTTTATTACCTCGGGCCCAGGAGTCAGAGACACGGATTTAGATTTAGGTGCAACTGCCCCATCTGCCTGCCCTAAATCCGGCACTGGTAGAACTGGTGAAAATAAAATGTTGACAGTTTTCTTGAATGTTAACTGACGCACGTCCGATGCCTTAGGACAATGTCAATCAAATCAAACTTCTGATAGATTATTGAGTTAGTTAGGGCTTTATGTAAGACTGTAACAGAATAACATTCTCCCTTACAGTGTTTTAACATTTATTAAACAAACCACCTAGTTAAATGTTTAACCTGTTGTTCTACTGTAGAAGTTGTCCAAGAGCTAAACGATTTATCAAAGAGAACCTCTTCAACCAGTGGCAGTAACTCGTGAGTACTTCAAGAGTTTTCTGGATCAAATATCATGGGAAGAGACTACAGTTAATGTTGATTTTGGTTACCAGTATTCAAGATATCTTTAAAAATGTGTCTAACAGGTTTCTTTCAATAATATAAAAACATTGTATTCGAATTAGCACATGTTTAATCACAAGATGGAGAATACGTCAAATTTTGGTAGCACATCCATGAAATAATGTTGTGCATTCCTTGGGAACTTATAGTTCCATTCTTCTTTTAGTAACTATGACAATAAAAGTTGTCCACAATGCAGTGTTTAGATGGCAACACATGATGGTCCTTTTAGCAAAAACATTGCATAATCCCCAGGTGGCACCACAGAAAGAGTCAGCGCAAAGGACCATTATCTAATAAATTTTGTGCTGTAGATTTGACATAATTTAGTACAATTGCCATCTCAGACATGTGAACCATTGTAGACATTACCATATTGAGAATCTAACAAATGTTACGGAAGTATCATTGTTGTGTTTTTGAAACCGATCACATTATTAGCATTTAAACAGTTAAAAGTACCTCATAAATTATATATTTTTGCTTGAATCATTTCAAATTCATTTTGTGAAAAAGCACCACTACAATATGCTGGGTCGTCTGTGAAGCCTTTTTATGTAAACCACTCTTCTTTTAGTGAAATCATCAGAGGGGTTATTAACTTATTAAATGTTAGGCTAAGCATTAATTCAAGTGATTCTCAACATAGGAATCATTATGTGAATTTGCGATACTGTTATTAATGTGTTGATGTAGGTAATGTACCTTGCTCTCTCAAAACCCAGGTGGCCAACAAGTTCAGTGGTTTAACGATAATTGTCAGCATGGCAAATGGCTTTATAAAATTACCAAATATAAGTATCAAAGTTGATTCTTTCAACAGTAATCACCATTTTACTAAACCAACTGCAGATAGTACTTAGACTATTAACACATTACATATCTGGATATCAAAGAACCAGATTCACAATGGACTAAACCAGTTGAGGAAGCAGCTTTAACAGGCAGTTGGTTCCAGTGATTTATTACCCTACATAGACATTAGTACTTCCTTATATTCATCATTGCATGGTTACTAATGGTAGTGTTAGCTATCATAAAAATAAAAAATATATCTTCATAACCATTCAATCAGTAGTGTACATTCACTTTAGCCAGCTATTAATCTTCTAATCTCTTGTATTATCTCTTCTCATTTTGTTTACAAGTAGTATTATAAATGGTGTCTAACATTTATGCTGTAAAGACACTCTTCTTGTGCATTATATTACACATCATTTATCTGAGAATTGTTTGACTTGTTTTAGATTGTTAGGTGTCTGATGTGAATTTCGATTTGGTAAATCTATACTGTGAACTAAAAATCATATAGCGAGAACAGCTTTATGTTGACAGTTTCTGCAAGTCTTGGAAGAAGTTTCCACAAACAGCTAGATGCCCATTGGCATCTGATATACCTGAGGAATTGCTGGGTGGGATGTGCTAGTTTGCAGTATTCATCACAAAACAGTTAGTTTTATGTAGAGATTATACAAATATTAATTTATGTCACGGATAATGTTAGGTGTGAGTTGCCTGGGTGTTTTTAATTTTGTTTTTAAATTGTTTGATATATTCAGTGAATTGTGTTGTAGTGGTGCAGCAACATATGAATCAGATGACAGCACAAGTGTGGAGGTAGTATGTTCATTCTAATATCACCAGTATTTTTAGTTACAATTTGAGCAACGGATATTTATTGCAATTTCATTATTAAATTTTGTTAATAACAAATTGACAATTAAATAATAAACTTAATGGATTACCAACACTGCATTTCAGCAGAATAGGAGCTATATGAATTAGCAGTTTTAAAAGTTTTATTTTTTAATTCCTTGTATTATAAATTTCAGTCACTGGAAGACACCAGAGGTACAAAGGAACAACACGTCCAAGAAGGTAAACCAGAAATGAAAGGACTATTTAATTGTCATTGCTTCTCCTCTAATTCTCTGCTGTTTATTCTAAGTTGTTGCCATGATGTAAAGCAGAATCATGATCTTGTGTGTGTAATAGACATGCTGTCATATATCACATGATGTTATGTATTATACACATCCTATCATATATCACAGTGTTATGTCCTGTTGATGCTTTGTGTGATGAGAATGTAACTGTCGGTAGTATCACAGGAACACTAATAACTGGTAAGAGAATTTCTTAAGAAAAGAACCCATTGTTTAATGTTTCTTCTGTTCCACAGTAAAAATATTGTACAACAAAAATGACTGGCCACACATGTATGAAGTTCATCTTAGTAAACTGGCCTATCGCTGTAAGGAGCATGTTGAAACTTGGTTAAATTGTTCTATTATATCCATAGTCCAAACACATGAAACATGAGCACATGTTTGAGGGTCCTGCTAACTAAAGACATGTTAGAGGCTGGCTGTGTTATACTTGTAGTACATGCAGGCCGGGTGCTCGCGTGCCAAATATAGTTTTCCACATGTCTCGTTGATATTGGAGTCTGTATGATTCAACAAAAGATCCATGTTGCTGTTTCATATTGCTTTTTTCTGGGGTTTCCCAAACTTTTAAGAACTGTACATATATATACCTACTCAAATGTCATTATGATTGAATTGCAAAGTGTCGTACCATTATAGCCACGCACAAAAAACTGTGACTCTCAGTCAACATTCGACTTTGCACTGATTTATTTCATTTGGCAAATTTTTCTTTTGTTTTAGGAATCCAAAATTCCATGCTTGCCAAATAATATTAAAATGGTGAATTGGGTAACCAGTATAAAGACTTATGAACTAAGAATATAATATAGTGAACAAAAAGTATGGAGCATCTGATGTTTATACCACAACAAAATAAAGATTAGTGATGGTCAATAAATGCATCTGCCTCAGTCCTCCAGAATCCATTAAGACCACCTGTTACTATAAAAGTATCTTAGATAACTATGAGATATTTAATGATGCATTTGTACTTTGGTTAACATTAATCTTTATAAAATAATTAAACTATTTGAGACACATTTTCTTTTTGAGTTGATGTTGTATTCGAGTATTAATTTGACATGCCTTATTTTGACATGCCGTATTTAATTGTAGTAGTACTTCCGTTCTAGTAAAACATGTACTTGCCAAAATTGAGAATGTTGTTAAATGTCGTTGTATTGCCTGCCCACAGCCGACCTCAGAACACGACATAATGGCGGCGAGAATGGAGTTAAGATTGTTTAGTACCTAGACATCACTACACCGAATATATGTGTCACGCACATAAGCTGAAATGGATCACAAAAGTTTGGCACCACTTTCAATTGATCCAATTGACATTTGTAGCGTGCTGGAAGCACTGGGTTGGTGAAAAAATGCTACTTTGACCACAAGAATCACGAGATATAATCTCAGGTAATCCAGAAATGTTCACTGCCAAAGATACTTGATAAAGGGCTGAGTGAAACAGCACTAACCCATACGGGCGTACCGTGGAAGCTACAATACACCAATCGAAGATAATGGGAAACACTGTTTCTGAAACTGATCAACCTGTCCATGCAATTTTTCAACGCACTTCACGAGGGCGAGGAAGCAAAAACAGTTGCCATCGTGGTCGCCGGTGGCGGGTGCTGTATATGATGTGGAAAGACAAGCCAAAAAGCGCCACCAGAGTGGGCCACCATACCAGGCAAATGCAAGATCGTGTCCAGGATGCGGAGGACATCCGCACAATAGGCTTAAGTGTAAAGCCTGGGCAAGACATACTGCAAGTGTAGCAAATTAAATCATTTTGCTAGAGTGTGTAGAGCCACTAGATTTATGACAAAAGCACATTTCGAGGAAAATGACACATTGCAACCAGTGAATGATTTGTGTGAGGAGACATACACTATGAGCTTATACAACACCTCAAGTCTACACACAGTAAACCCCTATGTTTGTACTGTGAGCATGGCAGGCACAGAAAAGTAACCGTGGAAATCGACACAGGAGCTTCAGTCTCGTTGATTTCTGAAAAAGAGTGGACCAGGATAAAAGAGTCGGCCCCACAACTGACCTTGAATACAAACAATGTACCACGTCTGCCTACCTATGATGGCAACATTATTCATCCGTTAAGACAAGTTCAGCTGCAGATAGACCATAACAACCAGCATCAGTGCGTGTTCCAGGCCAGGATCCTTCAGGAAGCAGACCTGGTCGAATATAAACGACGTCCACTTTGACCAGTGCCCTGATGTCCTGCAGCTGATCGACCTGGTATTGACGCTGCCAGCACATTCTGCTGACTGCGAGAGGGGATTTTCGCAAGCCAAGCTTGTAAAGAACGACTGGCGGAGCAAACTCCTTGACACCGCCGTCACTGACAGCCTGACAGTGGTGCCGCACACCCCTACTGAGGCCGAATACGACCCAGAAGATGCTGTGCACCACTGAAACGCAAAGATTGTGCGTCGGCCGAACCAGACGTGTGGCAGCAATAGCGGCGACAGTGACACAGAGGACAGTGACAGTTACCTGGCTGCAGCTCTCGCCAGGTTGGCGGAGTCTGCAGAGTGAGCTACATGCTGATGAGCAGGCTTACTCATGAGTGGTGTTGTTGCTGGTGTATATATGTTATTGGTGTTGGTGGTTTACATGTTGTTGGTGTTGGTGTACATATGTTATTGGTGTATATTTTTTGTTTCCTGCATTAAATATGTTCGATTTTAACATTTTGTGTTCGGCGCATTACTTTGCTAAAAAATTTTGCTATTTAACTTTTGTGGACTACCAGATATTTCTGTGGACTGCCAGATTTTCCAACCAGGTAGTCCTGCTGACTACCAGAATTTTTTGAGTTATTTTTACCCCTGATCACAACTTGCACGCACTTGTTGTGTCTGGATCGGGGACCAAATCTACTACAACGTGATTGGCTGTCGATACTGAAACTGAACTGGACCACAGTACACCAGATGGACAGAGATGACTTTCTGAAACCGTACCAGTGTTTAGTGAAGGACTGGGTACACTCACAAGGAGTGATTCGTCCTGTTGAATATTCGGAATGGGCTGCACCTATTGCACCTGTACTCAAATCTACAGGAGCTGTCAGAATCTGCGGAGATTACAAGGTTACAATCAACCAAGCTGTCAAAGTGGACAAGTACCCAATCCCCAACATAAATGATTTGTTCACAAAACTAACGGGTCGCCAACTGTACACAAAACGTGATTTAAGCCATGCTTATCAACAAGTTGTACTCGACGAAGAGTCACGCAAGCTCACCACCATCAATACCTCCAAGGGTTTGTTTGAGTATGTACGTCTGCCATACGAAGTTAGTTCGTCTCCAGGCATATTCCAGAGGATCATGGAACAGTTGCTACAAAGGTGACCAGCAGAACTCCAGAAGAGCACGATCAACATCTGCAAATGGTGTTGACTAGACTCCAAGACGCAGGGCTACGTCTGAAAAAGGAGAAATGTACCTTTCGTCAGAAGTCATGTCAGTATCTGGGACATGAAATTGACGTGGAAGGCATTCACCCAACAAACGAAAAGGTACTCGCCATCGAGAATGCACCTGCACCGCAGAATGTCCAAGAGTTATGCAGTTACTTGGGACTCATCCACTACTACCACAATTTCCTACGAAACCTGAGCACCATTTTGGCACCTCTACATGAGCTAACTCTCCAAAACGTCAAGTGGAAGTGGGGACCGAGACAGAAGAAAGCTTTTGAGGAATCGAAGACACTACTTTCCTCCTCAAAAGTGCTTGTACACTACAATCCTGAGATACCTATCATCGTAAGCAGTTTCTCCCTACGGAATTGGAAGTGTGTTATTACATCGCCTACCAGATGGCAGTTATAAGCTAATAGCTTTTGCTTTCCATACCCTCTCACTTTGTGAGAAGAAATATGCACATTTGGAGGTGATGAGATGGGCCATGAGAAAATTGGCAGTGATGACATTGTACAGTGAGGCGAGCACCATGGTGAGGACAGGGCATGGAGACAGCAGCAGCTTTGAGGTGAAGGTGGGGATGTACCAGGGCTCAGTATTGAGCCCACTGCTGTTTGCCATTGTGATGGATGTGGTGAGGAAGGAGGCGAGAGGAGGACTGCCCTGGGAGCTGCTGTATGCAGCCGATCTCGTCCTTACGGCAATGACCAAGGAAGAACTAAGAAGGAAGCTGGTGGAGTGGCCATGTGGAGTCTGTAGCAAGGGTGTAGCTGCCAACTCGCTTCAGTGTACATCGTATACGAAGTGGGTCCACAGGGTATGCAGTGGTGTGAAGGGCAGCCAGCAGGCAATGAATTGTGTGCAAGAGGTGTCGGGGAGAGGTACCACCTGCGGAGGCGATGGAAGAGGGCTTGGAGATGGATGGAGAGACATACAACAGAGTAGACAACTTCTGTTACCTGGGCGACATGGTGAGTGCAAAGGGTGGGGTGGATACAGCGGTAACAGCGAGAGTGAGGTGTCCCTGGCAGAAGTTCAGGGAGTTAACACCCTTCCTGACTTCCAAAGCGTCCCCCCTGAAGATGAAAGGCCAGGTGTACACAGCTTGTGTCAGAAGTTGCCTGTTGTATGGGTGTGAGACGTGGGCCATGAGGACTGATCATGACACGAGGATGGAAAGGGTTGAGATGAGGATGGTGAGATGGATGTGTGACGCATCACTCAGCAAAAGACAGCCCAGTGCCCAAGAATTCAACAACGGGCACTCACACCGAGTCAGTACTCTAGACTACAAGCCAGGCCAAAGTATCAGTCACGCTGATGGGTTGAGTCATCTACCGCTACCGAATGCACTGAAACAAGTGCCGATTCCAGAAGAATTAGTCTTGGCGCTATTTACCATGGATGACACACCAATCACAGCAGAGAAAATCGCCAAGTGGACAGCAACAGACCCTGTGTTATCACAAGTTCGTCAGTTTGTGGAACGAGGCTGGCCTCTCCAAGTCCCAAGTGAATTAGAAGCTTATGGTCGCAGGAAGGATGAACTGAGTGTACAACAAGATGTGTTGGTTTGGGGAGACAGAGTCGTAATACCGAAACAGGACCGTGACACTCTACTAGACGAACTGCATGAGACACACCCTGGCATAATGAAAATGAAAGCAATTGCAAGAAGCTACTTGTGGTGGCCGGGACTGGACGCTGAAATTGAAATGCATGTGAAAGACTGTACCACATGCCAGGTGCACAGCAAACAACCACCAAGGTCGCCACTACATCCGTGGGAATGGCCAGGTCACGCACACCGCATTCACATTGTTTATGCGGGACCATTTGAGGGACGAATGATTCTCATCATAGTAGATGCTCACAGCAAATACATTGATACTCATGTGGTTATGGCAGCAACCACAAGTGCCACGATCAACAAGCTGAGACAGGCATTTGCAGTTTTGGGACAACCAAACACCATCGTGTCGGACAATGGGAGTTGTTTTATCAGTGATGAATTTGAACCGTTCTGTAGAGCCAACGGCATCACACACATCAAATGCTCACCATACCAACCGGCAAGTAATGAGTTGGCAGAGCGAGCAGTTCAAACAGTGAAGGCTGGTTTGAAGAAAGCCCAGGGTAACCTTGAAGATCGATTGTACAATTTCTTGGCCAAATATCAAGTTATACCGCAAAGTACCACTGGTCGGACTCCGGCAGAATTTGTGCTGAAAACACCACTACACACTCGTTTGGATCTGGTACGACCCTCCGTACAGAACCGATTTCTTCGGAAGCAGGCATATGACAAACAGCGACATGACGCTCATGCGGCTAAACATACCTTCAGTGTAGGAGATCGTGTGTGGACCATGAACTTTCAAGGAAAACCCAAATGGATTCCAGGAGTCATCGAAAACCAACTGGGTCCACTGACATTCGAAGTACGTCTGAGTGATGGATGCACATGGAAGCGTCATCAGGATCATCTGAGAGAGAAGTGGTCAGAAAGAACCAACCACAGACAATGGTTAATATAAAGTGGACACCAGTGCTACCAGGGAGACCGCACTTGACGTCAGACACAGTCACCACCAGTCCGGTGGAAATGCCAGAGCCAACTCTTGAATCCATGCCAAAACGAGTGACTACAGCAACTCTACCAACTGCTGTAGCAGTTTCTGTGAGAAGGTCCACAAGAGTTGTGAAATCTCCAGACAAGTTAAACTTATAAACTGGCACAGTTGTGAATGTATACCGTGCACTGCCTAACTGTGTCCTAATGAAGTAGTGACAGTAGTTGCTAGAAATATTAATTTGTGTAATTTGTTTCTAAGGACATACTTGGACAAGTTCTACGTATCATCTGTGAAGACCATTAATGATGATTTGACCACAGACGTTACTTTCTCTATGAGAGAATAGAAATATGAACACGAACTCCATGAGAGTATTTTGTTATTAACAATGGACCTTTAATGTCGTCACTGCAGAACGTCTAATGACTTTCAAACTTAGGGGAGATGAATGTTGTACATGTTGTATTCGGATATTAATTTGACATGTCTTATTTTGCTAATTCTATTTCAATTATTTCGTCCTATCCTTAATTTATAGATGCTCGTAGTTGTAGTAGTTCTTCCGCTCTAGTAAAACATGTGCTTGCCAAAATTGAGAATGTTGTTCAATGTTGTTGTATTGCCCCCGGCCGACCTCAGAATACGACAGTTGGATACTTTAATGTCTGGTTTATCTGTTATCTATCAATAATAGTAATCAAATTGTGATTATAAATAATGATTTTTAGTAAAATCCCATTGCTCGGATTCATGAGTCAGAATTGGCAAAAAGCTTAATATGTATCAACATACCTTGAGGAATGTATTCATACTAAATGATGGCATTATTCTGTTTCAAGACCCCTGACATGTCTATTTCCTGTTCTCAAAGCATGAATACGATACACAAAAATTGTTTGACAAATTAAAAAGCAAGATGTGCTCAATTGTTATGGGATTCGACCATATATGTATATTGGTAAATAACACAGAGCAGAGAATAACAAAAATGTCAGTGTTGTTGTTTTTATTGGGAACGTTCCTAACACCATGGGTTATTGTGCCGAAAACCCACTGTATTTAGATGTTTGTATGCTCTTCGTCAGACACCATTGCTATTCTAATATGCATTCTATTGCAGACACCACGCGACATGACATGGTCGCAACTGGTTGCATCGACCTGTCACCACGTGGTGACACAGCCACCAAAAAGAGCGTAGCACAGGTTGACGAAAACTGGACTGTGCACGACACGAAGACAACTAACCTAATGGTAACACTACTTGACAGCAATACGAGCAACGTATACGATAACAGCTCCAGCAGATATCACATTGTGAGTGGTAATACAACGCCACTCCAACGAAGTAGCCGAGTTCATTGGGGTAGGTCGACACTTCACTCTATGGATAGTCAGATGCATCAACCCAACACAAACAGCAGCACGAATAACACAGAAAACATCCAACCAGAACCAGCGAGAGATACGCGCAATACCGTGCCCAGCAACGACTGTCTGTTAATGACATTACCACCTGCGCGTACATCGGAATATACTGTAGCACACACTGGAATTCTTGATAATGGTTCTGCAGCAGAAGTATTGCAATTACCAACTGACGTTTGCATGAAAGGCAGAATTAATCAAATACTTTTGTTTGATACGAAATCATCAGTTGACAGAACGTCTCGGCGAAATTGCAAGGAGTCAACTGAGATATGTGTTAATGACAGCGGCGTCAGTGAAGACTTCAACAAAGCAATGCAAGCTATGTCGTCCAGCGTGGCCGGGCAAGACGTCACACGTGCATATCATTTGTGTAGCAGATGCGGCCAGCAAGAGCAGAAAGTGGACTTCAGGTGAAGAATAGTATTAATTAATTGTTGTGTTTTATGTTGTCTTGATTGTAATTGTGTGTATGCATTGTACCTATGCTTCGTGCAAAATGTATAGTTTCATACTATCAAGTAAACTTTTATGTATTGCAATTATGTAAGCGTATTAGTTACACTGGCTTTTATGTATTATTATTACACTATTATTGTTACTCATGAAGGTTCTTATGGTAGCTGCGGTTTTAAGGCCTTGATAATTGCTTTTATAAAATGTCGCTCATTCATTCAGCACTAATACTGAAGCAGACGGTGGACACGTGACCACGGAGACAGCGACTGAATGTGTCATCTTGACCAGGCCGACCGTTGACCAGAGTAGCGAGACGGTCAAGTCGGACACCAGAGATGTGTCTGTGCAGACTAGCGCAAACAATCTGCCACCGTGTGTGACACACAACCAGCTATCACAAGACTTCATTGCCCAATCTTCCACAACCGCTCCTGAGGTGAAGTCACCGGCAGTTGGAGAACTGTTATCACAGCCATCTGATGATACCGTCGACAGGTCGGAACGGAATGACAAAACAGGTCAGTTAGCTGAAAACTGCCCCACTAACAGGCCCGAACCTAGCTTTTCACAATGGGGGTTCACATTTTACCCATTCAAACTCCAGGGCTGCCACAAGTTCATGTGGGGTTATATTTTTTTCACAATGCAGAAGGTTACATTTCTAACTGGAGGAACAATGAAGTGGGTGTGAGATTTGTGGACCTAGTGGTTTTGTCTTAAATTCTTTCATCTTTAATGGGTGCGTTTTCAGACAATTTAAAGTGGGACTCGTATGTGGTCTGTGGAGATTGGTCCCATTTTGTTCCTTGATTAAGCCTAATTTACACCCAATTGTATTCATAAAAGCCAACAAGCAGTGATAGTATATTGTTAATATAACTGAATTATTTACTGGAAACCCTTTGCCGTATGTGCAATTGTTTTGAATATGTTCATATTAATATAATAAACGAGGCATCAAAGAATGTGGGTGTGCCCAAGTAATTTTTCAGAATAAACGCTTAAAGTGTGACATTTACAATCTGGTTTTCACTCAATTAATACATTATATTTATTTGATCTGATGTGCAAAAGTTCCATAATTTATCATAAACATAATTAAGTTAATAAATTAACAAACCTTTATAAAACATGCCCTGTAAGTAGAAAATTAGAACAATTATTGTCCTCTTGTGGAATTTGAATTAAATTCTAGGTGTCAAACAGTCAAGTACCATATCCTGTACACAACGCTGACTCCAGGAAATACTAACTGTATTTTACAACTATACAGTACACAGAATGGATAATTGACAATAAAGGCCCTTCACACATTCTTGCCTCATCAGCAATAAGGCTCCCCTTTCTGAGATCTACAAACACGCAACTAGCAAAGACAGTATTTCGGCAACCATTTCTCATCAGAACGCGGATTTTAAAATAAGTGAAGCTAAACTGTATTGTGTATTGGATAAATACAATTATTCGCGTTCCAGCGCAATAGTTGAAAATACAAAAATTATTATTTGTGTTAAGCCAGATGAGTTTGTCTACCGGGTTTGCAGCTTGTAAGAAATACACTCGTTACACATCTTAAGTTGTTGATTGTTGAGAATAGCCTCTTTGACAGTCGGTAGTTACCTTAATCAGCATACAGCTGCACTAAAGATAAAAAGCTGCACCTCTCGTTTACTTGCCTTAACAAAGTTCAGATGAGAAATCATGAATTATTTTATATGGCTTAATTTATGTGGTCATTATTGTTAAATCATCGTCATCCCGTTCATTCAAGATTTAACAAGATTGCCATCCAGAAAATTACTCTGTATTTTGTTCACCAGTATTTTGTCTGCATCTGTTTCTTCATAGAACATTAGTAGGTGTCAGTATGAACATGTGTACTATTAAAAAAAACCAAGGCACTATCACCGTATGTCACCAATCAGTCCTTTAAAAACTAGTATTTTTAGTGTCTGTGGAAAGTCCCTTCAGATTCTTGGAAACTGACGATGTTTCCACAGTGACGATCACGTGTGCGCCAGCCCAGTTCAAACATAAATTCATTCACCATGAATGCAGATCATAATAGTTGTATTATAATTACCTAAATACATCACGCTGTCAAATCATTAAATACTGGCGGGTAGTTTTGTTTATTCTCCGATAATGCCCGACCTCTGCCGCCATTTGCAATGACACGTGACTGACCCCAGCAGGTGTCGATCAATCTTGTCTACCACAACAAGTTCAACACATGGCTCTTCGTAACACAATATCATGAGACAACTTTGCGGGAAAACCTTGGGGGGAAATCTCAGTAATAGAAGTGTCTGTCAAATTGTGTTGAAATAAGCCACATGCCATTAAAAAAAGTCACATTTCTAAGCAAAAAAACAAGCATCTGGTGACAGTTGTATTATTAGTAACAACCAGGAAGTATTACTTAATGTAACTTTTTTATAAAAACTACAATACTTACAAAGCCATAACTTGGCATAAGAACTCGACATGTGTTTACCCAAAGTTGCACGGGATGGTTTTATGTTTGGTGAAGGGGTTGTGCCAAAAATGCAGTACAGATTTTTGCTGTCTTTCAACATTGTAGCAAAATGTTTATGAAGCTGTATCAAACTTAATATGCATTTGTTAAAAAAAACTTGTTTGAATGTCAATAACATGTTTGTACTTACAACCATACAAATTTTTATTTTGGGGAGTTTCTCAAAATGAAATAAATTGCCATTTTAAGGTGATTTTTGACATCTTTTTTAATTGTCTTTAAACACATTTAAATATATCTAAACAACATAAAAAAACAATTCATTTTGGTCTGGAGTATTGTTGAGTATTTGAGGCAAACTCTGAGAAAAAATGGGTAGCTTATCTTCAAAACTTATATTAGAAAGGATTAATTCAAAAGAAGCATATAATAGCCGATGCAGCCACCTTAATAGATAAGGGTTCTCCCATTAGCATATGTACAAATCAGGCATTCCTTTTATTATATAGTTGTAATGCTTGAACAATATCCAGCAGCTTTTAGGAGGGGGTTAATGTTGAGGACATGTATTTGTCTGTGACAGACACTGTACCCGCTGCGTGTGTATCACTGACCACATCAAGGAATGGTGACGCACGCCATGGGAGTTTGTGTCCCCATGGAGTCAATGACGCACCACCCATCAATGTTCACATGCCGTCCTCGACAGAGGAGTTAAGTTCTACACCATCGTTTGAAGCTATAGTGGAGGAGAACATACAAAGGCTAAGTCTCGTGTCAAGACTGAGATACAGACTGGGACAACTCACATCATCAATTCAGTCATAAATGTAGCAACGTTTGTAGAGCAACAATTCATCAAGCAAATGTCTCACAAAATGTATATAACATCCCTCATGTGTATTAAAAAGCCATCATCTGAAAACATTTTCACAATAACTAAAACTATTTTTTTACTTATTTAAGTTTCACATATAAGACACCCTTTAACAAAATGTAGTATCGTTATCAGCATATATGTTCAGTTTTTTTTTCATTTATGGAGGTGAATTAATCCTGTAAATTTAAGGACTATGATGTGTATTATTAGAAAGTATGTTTGGTTTTAACTCCGTATTGCACAATACATACAAAACTATATTTAAGTACATGTGTAATACTATGTACTGATAAGATAACACATACACTTATTATTCACGAAGATGTATCACCAGTTAACGAATAATGCAGATAAAACAATGTTTTCAACATGTTTCACTTTCTGTTTCTTGTTCTGTTTTATGATGGACATTTAAAAAAAATCATATTTATTGTTTAAAATGATGAAACGCAAATATGTCGGAATAAGATAACTTCTATGGTTAGCAAATAAGGTTGACATGACAAACTTGTTTCGCTTTCAACAAGTTTTGTGTTCATTTTCGTGTGTCATTAAAATACTTGTAGGCCTATAGTATTGTTTTAGTTATTGATTATCAGTTAAATGGCGGTCACAACTATTCATGAAAACTATATTTTCTTTTGTTACTGTGGTATATATATATATATATATATATCAATGTATCATATATATATATCAATGTATCATATATTTGTCAATGTATAGTATGTGTTTAAGAATGAGACTTAATGACGTGGAGGCAGGTATGGACAAGTGGGTAGGGCACAATGGGGGTAAGACCACATTAGATTTTACATTGACAGCCATTAAAACGTTTCCTTCATTTCCTGCAAAATTTGTCTAACAATTTTCTTGACAATTTCACAGCATATTTAAACTCCATTGACACAAATGCTGTGGAAAATTAACGAAATTCTCATACCTCGATTTTTTGAAAAATTCACCCAAACCTGATACCCCTCAATTTCGCCCCATCTGGTGACGTATTTTGAAATATTGGTGCATTCTGCAAAATAGCCACCGTGCGAATACTCGAGCGACTAGCGCATATTTATTACTACCTCATGAGAGATATAATGCAGTTGTACATTCAGTATTCACTGGACCAACACGTCCCGTGTAAAAGTGCTCGAAAAAAATCCACACACCAAAATGCAATTTTCAAGGGCACTCTTTAATTCAAGCTAAACAGTGCCTTGATCGACTTTGATTAAACATGTTTGTTCGGTACCTTATACCACATACGACGTTTGCCTGATATGAATGGTACTAAGCACAGCACACAATGAACCATTGTATCTTACCGATATGGAAGTAAAATATATAGCATATTAACAAAATATATTTTTTGAAATTTTTCATATAATGTATTTTTTGGCCAAAAATACACCAAATCATTATCTTAAGCAGCATTTTATTGGACATGCTAGTTGCAGGTCCTCACGAATTTTGGTATAACGTAATGCAAACAAACTGCTAAATAATATGATGCAATCATGAACTGTGTGTCACTTGTGTACGACACCAGTAGGTGTCAAGAGCACTAGCCAAGCATTTCAACAATATTGAAAGGCACAGAAGCGTCTTTTGAAATTAACTACAATTATATTGTAAATAAAGGGCTAAAATGCTGGACATACATTGACATATATATATATAGTAGATGATGAAACCAAAAATGGGACGCACTGTAGAACGTATATCTTGCGTCACACAAATTGTCATCCTAACCCCCCTTACAATAACGCGAATTTTACACAGTCGCAGATCTTTGTTTGATACAGAGTATTCAAACATCGCCACACGTCAATTAATTGGTCACTATTTATTTCGCTGACGTACCCACATTATTGGAAACGAGATACTGCTGGCAAAATAGTTAATTTCAGAAAGAAACAGACGTTTGATATGGACATCCAAGACACGTGGTAAAGGTTGCAGACAGTTGTGGCACCCAGCATCCTTACAAGTACATCAACGCGTTCATTGTCCTAATCATGTTTTATTCAAACATCACCAAATTCTTACAAGGGTACTAACAAACATTTTCCTTGTAGAATAAACGGATATAACAAAAATACAGGACACCACGGGGAGCTATCTAGTAGTGCAGTAATTGTGGAGTGAAGGTCAAACAAGGTCATCACCAAATGATGCGTGTTCAAAACTGCGCCATTACGCAAACGTACAATTACAATGTTTGCATAATTATCTACTTTGTCTACCTACGCTGGGTCATATACACATGTACACCTATGCGTATTGTATCCCCGTCAAAATGATTGGCATGAAATTGTAAAGTGGTGGTCTAACTGTAGAGTGAAGGTTGAACAAAGTCACCATCAAAAGATGCATTTTTGAAATTGTGACCTTCCTTCCGAAGATTGTAGGTAATGTTATGCTTCTACGGCATTTTTGTGTCACCCATGGGATGAGAAAATAGATATTGGTGGATGCCACCCTCAATTTTGAGGGTCACAAACTCAGTCTTGTGAAAACAAATATTTTTTATTAATTAACTGATATGTTCTTGTGCACATAACAGCCTCTTCATGTCCTATGTTCACCCCAGCCATCTGGAGTGGGTGTCTGCTGATGAACCAGTTCACTGGTCAACCAAATAAAAGCTTGTTACGCTACGCGCTCTGAATACTGCTAAAGAACATCCGGAGTTATTAGAATATCTTAGTGATATTATTCCTTTGACAGAATATATTTCTCATCGCTTCGATAACGGACACCACGCATGCTGCAACCCTATTTGGCAATGGTGATGCGTTCCAGGAGTTGAAGTGTCGCGAATCCAGATCCAAATGGATGTGTGAATGATGTCGTTCCTTCGTGGTATGAAAATTGGGTTTTCCATGCTATTGATAACTGGCAATTACATGGACATGTCTTTTCCCAGAGCATGATGGATATCGTAGCCATTAAGATGAATAACGTTATTGCCTGTCCGAAAGCCTATCCAAATGTATGCAGCTGGATATAAACTTGACAAGCTCATAACTCCTAACGATCGGAAACACATTGCGAATCATGCATGGCTTTGATCCCTTTTCCACAAAGCATTTTGCACAAGGATCAACAGTTGCGTGTCAGGTTCTTCATGGTCATGCTGGAAGTAGCATGTCATAGTTGCACCTAGTGACGACAGCTGAGGTGTCTGAAGTGTCAAACACTTCGTTTTAACCTAGAGAGTGAAACTTTGCAACCTTAATGGAGAGAAATGCAAATAGCTCCTGTATGTTGGTAACATCGAGATGGAAGTATTTCCCGTTTATCGGCACCTTGTTGTCCCATGTTACTTTCCCGTTACCATGCTTTGTTATTATTTATTATGGATTATTTGATCTTGCTGGCGAGAATCGTGTCCCGGTCGACGCCAATAGTGTTGAAGTGAATTAAGTGCTTTATACTGTGCGGAACAACAACAATGTCTGCACACTCATCTAACGTGGTGATGTTGGTTGATGCATCTTTTGACGGTGATGTTGGTTGATGCATCTTTTGACGGTGATGTTGGTTGATGCATCTTTTGACGGTGATGTTGGTTGATGCATCTTTTGACAGTGACCTTCATCCATCACTTTCAACTTTCACTCCTCAGTTACAACTCTATGTCATGCCTCATTTTGACGCGGATACAGTACACATAGGTGTATAACATGGCCTAATGAAGGTAGGTAAAGTAGATATGCAAACATTGTAATTGTACAACGTTTGCGGAATAGCGCAGTTTTGAACATTCATCATTTGGTGGTGTCCTTGCTTGACCTTCACTCCACATTTACTGCTCCACTTGATAGCTCCCCGTGTAATAGGCTTTCCATAGGTATATAACGTGGCCATGAGTAGATAGGTAACACATATAAATTATAAGCCACCATACACTCGTTTACGGGATGGCGTAATTTTGAACATTCATTACTTGACGATGATACTGTTTGATCGTCGCTCCACACAAACTCCGTCACCTGACACCTCCAAGTCATCACATTTTGACGGGAAGAAATTATTCTTTCTCGATGTATATAACATGTCCATAGACATGAAGTAGATACAGAGTTATTGTAACTTTATGACGTTTGCGATACAGCAGAAGTTCGAATATTCATAATTCCACGGTGACCTTGTTTGACCTTAGCTCCACACTTACTATACCAGGTAACAACAACATGTCGTATCTCATTTTGACGGGGAGATAATAAGCTTTCAAAAAATATATGACACCCATTTTGTTTTTAAATAAAGTATATGCAACTATTGTGATTTTAAGACGGAAGCGCACAATTTCGAAACTTTATCATTTGACGGTAACCTTGTTTGACCTTGGTATAACGCTTACTGCATCACTGGGCAGTTCTAAGACAGGCCTCTGTGTGATGGGGATATATTGGGTTTTCAAATGATATACCATTTGGGCGTTTAGACGTACGGGGAGGGGGGGCATTTAAGTTGGTGCGTTAGGCAGTGCTTACTGCTCGCCTATTGAGGAGATACACACGAAAAGCGTGAGGGTATATTGGTCAGATCTAATTTGCATATTTACGTGACAACTTTGCATACCATGATTTGTTCACTGGCGTCACCATAACCATATACAGGCTGTACCTTGAAAACATGCGTTGGACACATCATTTTGATTGTTTGCATGTGTGCAATTCGAGATATTCATAAAAGTAGTATATATTATAATGGCGATACCTAATTTGCATATTAATGGGTTTCTACAAAAACGCTCAAGGGTGCCAAGGTGGCATCCGTCGGATTATTGACCTAGAAGGTTAGATGATAACAAAAATGCAATAAAACATCATGCAGACCTTAATGCACGGTCCACCTTAAAAGGGCGTTTGACTGCCAGACTAATTCTTTAACTGGGTAATGGCGGACAGATTCTTAATGTGGTCTTATCCCAATGGCCCGGTGGTGACCTGGGACATGTCCCGCGAATCTCTGTCTGAATTCTGGTGCAATTTACCACTAGCGTGATGGCGTCGTAGCGTGTGATGACCTTCGAATACACGAGTTACAACGGGATGCCAAACAATTGACATGTACGATACACCTTGCGTGTACATCTACTTGAGTCATCTTTCGGAATCTGGGTGCTTTGGTGGGTTTGCTAGACTTCCATTGGTTGTTTTTCTAAATCCCCTAAGAAGGTCGATCTATACGTGTGATGATTAGTTATCGGATGTGATGACCACACCGTGTGGCCAATTAATCCGACAACACATCACTCATATAATCCATCTCGCGAGTGCGATTTGCAAGGTAATTGTGTGGCTGGAGATGGACATAGGGCCAGTGTCAGCGATTTGTTGACGCAGAGCACGACATGCGTCCATCTGCACGTGTGAGTGTACGATAGATAATTATGTATATTTCTATTTTCGCTACTGCATAGCAGTTGTGTATGTACGATTCTCACGTTGTCGCGAAATTTCGAAATTATAAGAACAAACGCGCCAGCGACATCTTGATTTGTTTATGTGAACCGCGCAGATGACTCGGATTATGACCAACAGCTTCTACGCAAACAGGCTAACACACGCCAAGCACACATGGAGATCACCATGTTGGGTTGGGCTGACAACCGTTTAATATACACACAACATGATTTACACAATGTAATAATTTTTTATAAATATATGTTGCACATTAAGATACGTAGGCTAATAAGCTCAATAAATGGTTATACATGTGTGATATTAAACAGCCGTTTACATATGCATTATGGACCGTGTGGCCACTTAAATACTTGGTATACACTGGACGACGTTTGGCACACCGAATCTTTAAATTGTTAATTTCATCTACACGTAAACCAACGGCATCTAAAATATTTATAAAGGACTGGACAGTTTACGGCAAAAACGTGGCACTGCCAAATTGCGACAACCCTTCACGCGTGTTATCTAGCTGTTACTGCACACGACTCAGACAGTCGTGTGACTCGTGTATTTTCCATCTTTAACACACGCAATCATACACATTATGGTTGTGCGGCCCGGTTTGCTCTTGTTGAATGTCTGTTGCTGTCAGCTGTCTTCAACTCTAAAACGAAGTCCAACATACGTCATTAGCGTCTTCATCTTTTGGTTCATTGCGGATTTGGATCCACATTAGCCGGTCCGTTCTGCCCTCTATGTGATTCTTCATCTATTTCGGTCTTCTGCTGTGTACTTCCACCGTTCATCCGACTGTCCATACATCAGATCTCTCTGCACATTGTATTGTTGCCATCTTTGTTTCAAGTGCCTTCGTCGTATATGTTGGTTTCCGATACCTATACGTATGGGCGGTTGGCATGTACCACGACGTCACACATTCAGAAACAGGTTCTTTGGCAGCTTGTTTGTATTCGCCTGATAGACTAAGGCCCTCTGTGTGTTATTAGAACAACTGTCATGAATTGAAAATCGTTTTTTGTTTCTATATCGGCAACTAGTAAGAAATATTACACATTCATAGACAATTCCGGTTTTCGTTTAGTTAAATTATCACAATGGCGAATTTAGAAATAACTTCCTGTCTCAGTTTTCAATTGTTCCCTGCCTTTTGTTTTTACAACAATTAGGTCGTCACATGTCCTGTTGCCGTAGCTAGTTCTCCTTGTAGGGCATACATTTATGAGAGGCATTCTTATGTATGATTTACTATTCTGACATATGTGACACGGTTGTGACTTCATCTTATTACAAAACATTTAGAAGAAATGTGTTTATCTAAACAGCTGTTAGATCGCATACACCGTGTCGGAAGTACCGTGTGTTTAGGGACTGTATGCGCTCTGTAACTCAAGATGTAATGTCCTGTCGCGGTAGCTATTACGCTAATGGCATGCATCCTGTACAGAGAGCACATTTTCTACACAGGCGGTCTTCCTCTCTTACAGCCTCCATTAAATATGGAACTGATATCCAACCAAACATGAGATACCGCTTCTTGTCCATATCACGGCTATCCAATTTATCTTGAAATACCAGTATTTGTCCATACAAGATATTGCACCAACGATGTTCAGCCTGTATTGGGGACGTTTATTAACACTGAAGGCGCTCTACCATGGCATGATCTATCATTTGTCCCAAAGTAGCTAAACATGTTACATTAAACAGCCACAACGTGCATACACATTGCTTAATACTAACTACCCGCGATGTTCATTCCTTCCTAGTTCTAGTTGTTCCCAGCGCTCGGCAACGCTCTATTAACTGACTAGTCTGTATTATTGTGGTTACAATGTATAATGGTCTTATGTATCCTATCACGCACATGTGTTTGTTTATATGTGTAATTTCCATTGCACGTTCTTCAAAATGTACAGTCGTTGAACATTTGTCGCGCAGCAACATTGTAAGACTTGCATTGCGTGCACTGGACTTTCTTCGGGGACAGCCGAATTATTCCCTCCCGCGCACCACGATGGGTTTTCGATTTTAAGAAGCTATCTGCGGCGGCCGTCATTCGGGCGAATCCATCTCCGAGTCGCGTCCGTCGCGGTTGAGACCGCGGATGTGAACGTACTGCACTGTCTTTTCACCGAACGGCACCGTTGCGCCTTCGCTGCCGCACCACGGCTTTGCAAACACACCCTCCACCTCCTCCAACGACTTGCCCTTCGTCTCCGGCAGGAACAACGCGATGAAGATCAGCCCAAGACACGCCAGGCCGGCGTACAAGCCAAAGGTGCCTGAAAGAAGACGGTAGCACAAGTTGTTATTGCCGTCTAAAACTCAACAATATTGGCGGATTCTCTGTGTTTGAAAACTTATTTTGGACCTCCTATTTCTTTTAAGACCTCAAATTGATCTTATTGTCTAATCTAGGAATTTTATAAATGAATGGCGCACACGCGTCTGTGTGTGTAAAATATAGAACGGTCTACTGACGTTCCAATTAATACTGTAAGAACGCATATCCATAGCACTAAAATAGACGTGACGGCGTTTAAGGATGTGTACTGGCCTTCTTTCGTTAGCACTTCGGTGAGCGAGAGGAACGACATGGAGATGACGAGGTTGAAGACCCAGTTTGTGAAGGTGGCGACCGAGTTGCCCGTGCTGCGGGCCCACATCGGGTAGATCTCAGAGTTGACGGTCCACGGCATCGGTCCCATGCCTACAACGGATGTGTCAGTTGTTCGTTGGTCATTATCAACTTAGTGATTGCCTCCAAGATATCTTCCACTGGGTGATGCCAAACAATAAAGATTGGGAACTGATTTTTGGCTGCACTGCCAACTTTATTTGGTGTTTCCCAGGGTTCTGTTCTTGGGCCTTTGCTTTGTACTCTTTACACCACGCCACCAAGCTCTGTTATGCAAAGACATAACTTGGACCATCGTCTTTATGCTGGTGATACTCAGATCTATATTTCGTTAGCTACCCAGGATACAAATCGCTCCCTTAACCAACTTACTGATTGCCTCCAAGATATCTTCCATTGGATGACTGACAGCAAATTGAAATTAAATGCAAGTAAAATTGAATTGATCATTATTGGTACTCTAATACAGCGTAGTAAACTTGTTGTTTTTTCCTATGCGTATTTTTAATCAGCATATCACGCCAGCAACCTCGGTGCGGAATATAGCAGTGGTCTTTGATAGTAATTTCAATTTCCGACAACACATCTCAAACTTGTCGCTGCTGTTTTTATCATATTCATGATTTTTGCCGTATTCGCCGGTATGTCTCATTTTCTGTTGCTAAAACAACTACAACAGCGCTTGTTAGCAGCAGACGTCACTAATGCAATTCCTTCCTTTATTATCTCGCTAGCAAGAATATTACAAAACTTCAACGTGTCTAAAGTTGTGTGGCAAGGGTAGTTACAATATATCCTCGTTTTGCTCGCTCTGTACCACTTTTGAAGTCTGCATTGGCTTCCTATATGATGTATAATATTTAAGATCTGTACAATTACATACCAGGCACTGTTCAGTAAGCAACCAACTTATTTGCATTCACTGCTTACTCCTTTAAGAAAACCTATCGACCTTCGATCATCTAGTTCTGGCCTACTTTTTGTTTCTAGAGTCAACACAACCATTGGAACTAGGGCTTTTTTGTTGCCGCACCAAGTCTTTGGGATATGCTCCCTCTTAGTGTTAGATCAGTTGAAAATATTACAACATTCCGTCGTCATTTAAAAACCTATGTATACAACCTTGTTTATCCACCATAGCTCCCTAGCGCCTTGACCCATCTGTGGACAACTGGAATACTGCTTATGGATGTTGAGGTTGACCAATCCTTTTGTCTTGATGCGCCTCAAATCAAATCAAATTTATTGCAACTTATTGCAATACATACAAATCAAATTAAGACAAATAATATATAATTACAATGAGGACAACAAGGGAAGAACATTATATAATGTTATACTCCCTGAGCTTGGTTTCCAAAGATTTAGGCACAATAGTTATCTTATTATTACATCGTGGTGGCATCCGCTACGGCCTTCTTTTTGTGTTGTTCGTTGCGCCAGAGAAAGTATTCACATCTACTGCATAATCAGACGCTATGAAGTATGCCCAGGCTACTGCTATATATTCTACTTGCCTGCTAGATTGCACGGGGACGGTTAGGTCCTATATACTGACAAATGACGTAGTCTTCGCTCGTCTCATTTCAAATTAATTTTACGAAAAAGCTACCTAGTATCCAATATGACGTGCTAGTGATTCTCAAAATTGTATTTTGTACCTGCGATTTTGTACGTGTTTCTGTATTGATGCTGTCGACTTTCTTTGTTCTTCCAAAATGTGACCAACAAATTTAGTGTGTTTGATATTGGTCCGGCAATTGACGTTGGCAAATTAACAGATGTATGTAATGTCCAGAGTCAATTTGTTATTTTAAATATACGCACTTTTTATTAACCACTGCGTATATCATTTAGCCTTTTCACAAACTACATTTGTACATCAAAGAACCGGATTCACGCTGGGTTCACCAAGCAGCATCAAAGAGTGTCTTAGACGCCATGCGACTCACCCGGGGCGAAGCAGATGAGATAGAGAATGAGACCGACGAGCGGCATCCACGCGTACTGCGTCGGGCAGAAGTCGTACGCCCACGTCAGTTGGCCCGGCAGGTCGGTGCTGTTGCAGCGGCCCGCCAACGCCATCACCGGCTTGTCGTAGTCGACCGGCAGACACGACCCGTTCAGTGCCATCGCCGGCGAGTTGACGTAGCAGTAGCCGCAGTACAGGTCCTTCACGCAGCTGTTACAGCTCCTGCAACAGACGGGCGACGGCATCAGTCGTGGATGTAAGACAGGGCAGACTGGGTAGAAGACCATGGGCCCCCACAATATAATTTTATGGGAGCTCCACAAAACGTTTCTGGGTAATTGTTTGGATCGAAACTTTTTAGACGTAACATGAGTATGATGCAAGTTGGTGTTCTGAAAAGTCGTGTTTTGCTGTGAAGCCCTTATTTTAGAAGGTAGGAAGAATTAAATGAGAACTAGTATGATACGATACTCGGCCAATCACTGAGCAGGGACTCCACAGTACTAAATCCGGCGATCTGCGTCAACCCGTGTGAATAAAATACTGGATATCTATAATATCATCACAGGGCTGCACACTTGCGCCAAAACGACCAGACAAAAACGGCACCAGGAACGGTAAAGAATTTACACTTGGCAATTGGAACAGACGTCTTACTATATTACACAAAACCATCAATGGTTGTTTATTCTTGCCTGTCGGAAACCTTCTCCAACCCACCCAATACCACAAACACCATCTAAATGGCATGACTTTTGACACCATCCACACGAGCAAGAACTATTGTAAATTCTACCATGTACTGACAGTACGGCTGGAATTCATTACCAGACATAAGTACGAAAGATAAGACTGCATTGAACATCCTTAACATCATTGGTCCCTATAATTAAATCCTCATTTATGCCAGTAAGCTACACAGGTGATGGAGCCAAGATAACAAGACTACTGCACCCACCGATAGCGTGCACAATGGCTCCCTCCAGTGGCACCTTCGTACATTGTCATCTGTGGAGAATTCTCTGCCGAAAGGTTAAATCCAACGGCGAGCCATATTAAACTGGCGATAGTACCTACACAGAAAACAACACCAACCATCATACGTGTGTGTATTTTGATTATGTAGATAATTACATAGATACTTTTTGGCAATGGAATTCACTAAGACTAGAAAGAATACAGAATCGAGTAACTAACATGGTCCTCAATAATCCCAAAATCTTGTTGAAAGGAGGCAGTTTGTTCCTAGTTTTTCACTTATTAATTAATATAGTGTTCTTAAGACTATACTAACTATGTTGAAGGTATATTGCCAGCAAAAATGTGTTTAGTAAGCCCGTAACAACGTTCGCAATTTGGAAGGTACGACCCCGGAGCATGTTCAAACAGTAAACAAACATCCAGTTTCAAAAACAAGCTTTATTGACAACATGGTCGAGTCGGGCTGAGTTAACTGCAATACCTTTTGATGTTCAGCGATGTCCCATTTTCCCACGTTCAGCACAGCAGACTTCCTGTTACACATTACTACGCCCAGTAATTCTGGATAGAGGAACAAAATGGCTCCTTTTAAATGACACGCGGTGAGTTTCGGTACGGAGAGTACGGGGCCGGACTTACCGACGAGACTCGTGATGGTGAGAGGGCGTCGACCGATCCGTTCCACAAGGTACAGACCGACGAAGCTGAAGACGAAGTTGACGGCGGCCATGACAGCCGACAACCAGATGGCGGCAGTCTCACTCCGCACGCCAGACATCGTGATGATCGTCGCGCTGTAGTACCTGCACACAAACATGCATGCCAAGGTCAAGTCAAAGTCACACTCAACATGCATTGTGAATTTGTGATCGACTGAGACTAGGCCACCCGAACGTCGTTCGTTGTTGGTCAGACATGTAGCATTTTGCCTATCTATAGATGTGCGATGTTATTCTGGTTTATTGAACGGCGAGACTCGTCATTGAGTTAACATTTGTGAGTTTGCCGCCGGGACTGATTTCATCAACGCCTTTGTTGGCTTTCGTAAGTACATCGGCAACCAGAACTCAAGGTTGACACAATGAATGATAATAACTAATTGGATGGAACGACATGTAGTGAAACACGTACATTTTTGAATTGATGGATGAGTTCATGTCAAAAGCCTTATAGATAGATTGACGCAGTCTAGACCCGTCATAACACAGCCATTGCCAGAACCGTGAGAGCTACAGCAGGCTATGAGAACTATAACATCCACATCATAATGGCTAAGATCCGTCTCTCGATTAGCCTCGATTACCTAGGCGCCGTGAGGTGGCAGCATTGGCCCCTCACTAAGGTCCTACCAATGTTACGGGTAGGGGACTTTACCCCAGATTCGGGTAGAGACGACGATTGGCTCTCATGCCATCTATGAAATAAATTAAATAAGGATACACTTTTATCAGATAATACTACACTATAACAACTATTAAACTGATATTGAAACATGTCACACACAAAATAAAAACTTTTTTTGTAGTTTAGTGACTTTTAAGCTCTCATGGCTGTCAACAAGTGGGCAGTGAAAACGCGATTCTGAGCCAGTCTATCTTCCTGGAGAAGTCACGCAGCCAGGCGAGAGTCAGTTAAGCCAGCCTATCTCTCGATATAGGCAACTTCCCGGCTGTGGCCTGAGACTGCCAATTCTTGCTTCTAATTGCTGACATCCTGACTTGAACCGCCACCTAATAACAATAACAATCTCCTTTGCTCGCGTGTTACCAAAGAAACTCTTACGCGTGCCAACCGATAGACACTCCGAGCGATAAGTACATAGAATTCCACGAACATCGCTGCGGTGCAGGAGCAATATCAGACAATTCATTCGCGTCTCCAGCGCTTGGCTTGAGGCACGCCCACGCTGTTAATGTTTGGTGTAATGTAGGTGTCTTCGACTCTAGAGTAGAACGCCACCCGCTACTTAGAACAACGTCGTGTGTTAGCGAAACCTGCGGTGTTCACCACATTTAGGCACCACGTTTATGGAATGGAATGTCACCTGTCTCTGCCTTTGGGATCATATACCTGTGTCCTGTATATGATGTTCCCGTTTTATGACACTCCGTTCACACAAGTCTGGCTTTGTTAGTATGGATATCGTTACGTGTAGCGGAAAGTAAACTGAAAGGCGAACTATTGCACAGTTTACCCTACTCGCAATCACAATCGCCAATATGCGTTCGCCAATCTTTGGACCATGAATGTACGTTCAACCTAATCGCATTAATTGTCGTGCCTAATTATATGAACGCCAGAATAAATAAATGTCACCGATGACATATTTAAACTGAAATAATGTTCACGTTCGCGCGACACGCAAAGTAAAATGTCATCGCCACGACACGCTCATCGATCGCGACACCTTACATTACGTGTGTCCCGTTGCAACGGCCGGAAACCAGAAAGCGACATTTAAACTTTTACTTATATATTATTCCAATACCTCAGACACCATACGTTTCACCCATTACTCTGAAATGTCAAGCTAGTCGAACGATCACGACAAGGAGGTTGTTTTTTTCTCTCTTGGTGAATCGTCAAATGTTGTCTCTTTCAGCGAAGGTTCTCGTCGTATCTTTCCTTGGCCTGCCCTTCCTTCCTCTTGATTTATTGATTGATTGTTTATTTCCAAGTGGAACATGTGGAAATGGGGGGGAGATAGAAGTGTTGTACTTATTAATCACTTCCCCCAACACAACCATAACTTGTACAATTATATTAAACAACATTGGTAACAACATGGACATATATCTTTAGAAAGCAATCAAATTAATGTTTTTCAGTTACATTTATATATATATACGTATATTCATCATTTCCGTTTTATGTGTGTGCTTGGTAATTATTAATAAAAAAGTGGGTTGGTGAAGACAGCAGTGCAAGAACAGTAAGGAGTGGAGGCGGTTGGTGGAGACGGCAGTGCAAGAACAGTGAGGACTGGAGGCGGTTGGTGGAGACAGCAGTCCAAGAACAGTGAGGAGTGAAGACGGTTGGTGGAGACAGCAGTGCAAGAACAGTAAGGAGTGGAGGCGGTTGGTGGAGACAGCAGTGCAAGAACAGTGAGGACTGGAGGCGGTTGGTGGATACAGCAGTGCAAGAACAGTAAGGAGTGGAGGCGGTTGGTGGAGACAGCAGTGCAAGAACAGTGAGGACTGGAGGCGGTTGGTGGAGACAGCAGTGCAAGAACAGTGAGGACTGGAGGCGGTTGGTGAAGACAGCAGTGCAAGAACAGTGAAAACTGGAGGCGGTTGGATGAGACTGCAGTGCAAGAACAGTGAGGACTGGAGGCGGTTGGTGGATACAGCAGTGCAAGAACAGTGATGACTGGAGGCGGTTGGTGGATACAGCAGTGCAAGAACAGTGAGGACTGGAGGCGGTTGGTGGAGACAGCAGTGCAAGAACAGTGAGGACTGGAGGCGGTTGGTGGATACAGCAGTGCAAGAACAGTGAGGACTGGAGGCGTTTGGTGGAGACAGCAGTGCAAGAACAGTGAGGACTGGAGGCGGTTGGTGGAGACAGCAGTGCAAGAACAGTGAGGAGTGGAGGCGGTTGGTGCAGACAGCAGTGCAAGAACAGTGAGGACTGGAGGCGGTTGGTGCAGACAGCAGTGCAAGAACAGTGAGGACTGGAGGCGGTTGGTGGAGACAGCAGTGCAAGAACAGTGAGGACTGGAGGCGGTTGGTGGAGACAGCAGTGCAAGAACAGTGAGGACTGGAGGCGGTTGGTGAAGACAGCAGTGCAAGAACAGTGAAAACTGGAGGCGGTTGGATGAGACTGCAGTGCAAGAACAGTGAGGACTGGAGGCGGTTGGTGGATACAGCAGTGCAAGAACAGTGATGACTGGAGGCGGTTGGTGGATACAGCAGTGCAAGAACAGTGAGGACTGGAGGCGGTTGGTGGAGACAGCAGTGCAAGAACAGTGAGGACTGGAGGCGGTTGGTGGATACAGCAGTGCAAGAACAGTGAGGACTGGAGGCGGTTGGTGGAGACAGCAGTGCAAGAACAGTGAGGACTGGAGGCGGTTGGTGGATACAGCAGTGCAAGAACAGTGAGGAATGGAGGCGGTTGGTGGAGACAGCAGTGCAAGAACAGTGACGGCTGGAGGCGGTTGGTGAAGACGGCAGTCCAAGAACAGTGAGTAGTGGAGGCGGTTGGTGGAGACAGCAGTCCAAGAACAGTGAGGACTGGAGGCAGTTGGTGGAGACAGCAGTGCAAGAACAGTGAGTACTGGAGGCGGTTGGTGGAGACAGCAGTGCAAGAACAGTGAGTAGTGGAGGCAGTTGGTGGAGACAGCAGTGCAAGAAGAATGATGACTGGAGGCGGTTGGTGGATACAGCGGTGCAAGAACAGTGAGGATTGGAGGCGGTTGGTGGATACAGCAGTCCAAGAACAGTGAGGAGTGGAGGCGGTTGGTGGAGACAGCAGTGCAAGAACAGTGATGACTGGAGGCGGTTGGTGGATACAGCAGTGCAAGAACAGTGAGGACTGGAGGCGGTTGGTGGATACAGCAGTGCAAGAACAGTGAGGACTGGAGGCGGTTGGTGGATACAGCAGTCCAAGAACAGTGAGGATTGGAGGCGGTTGGTGGATACAGCAGTCCAAGAACAGTGAGGACTGGAGGCGGTTGGTGGATACAGCAGTGCAAGAACAGTGAGGACTGGAGGCGGTTGGTGGATACAGCAGTGCAAGAACAGTGAGGACTGGAGGCGGTTGGTGGATACAGCAGTCCAAGAACAGTGAGGAATGGAGGCGGTTGGTGGATACAGCAGTGCAAGAACAGTGAGGACTGGAGGCGGTTGGTGGAGACAGCAGTGCAAGAACAGTGAGTAGTGGAGGCGGTTGGTGGAGACAGCAGTGCAAGAACAGTGGTGACTGGAGGCGGTTGGTGGAGACAGCAGTGCAAGAACAATGATGACAGGAGACGATTGGTGGAGACAGCAGTGCAAGAACAGTGAGGACTGGAGGCGGTTGGTGGATACAGCAGTGCAAGAACAGTGAGGACTGGAGGCGTTTGGTGGAGACAGCAGTGCAAGAACAGTGAGGACTGGAGGCGGTTGGTGGAGACAGCAGTGCAAGAACAGTGATGACTGGAGGCGGTTGGTGGATACAGCAGTGCAAGAACAGTGAGGACTGGAGGCGGTTGGTGGATACAGCAGTGCAAGAACAGTGATGACTGGAGGCGGTTGGTGGATACAGCAGTGCAAGAACAGTGAGGACTGGAGGCGGTTGGTGGATACAGCAGTCCAAGAACAGTGAGGATTGGAGGCGGTTGGTGGATACAGCAGTCCAAGAACAGTGAGGACTGGAGGCGGTTGGTGGATACAGCAGTGCAAGAACAGTGAGGACTGGAGGCGGTTGGTGGATACAGCAGTGCAAGAACAGTGAGGACTGGAGGCGGTTGGTGGATACAGCAGTCCAAGAACAGTGAGGAATGGAGGCGGTTGGTGGATACAGCAGTGCAAGAACAGTGAGGACTGGAGGCGGTTGGTGGAGACAGCAGTGCAAGAACAGTGAGGAGTGGAGGCGGTTGGTGGAGACAGCAGTGCAAGAACAGTGAGGAGTGGAGGCGGTTGGTGGAGACAGCAGTGCAAGAACAGTGAGGACTGGAGGCGGTTGGTGGAGACAGCAGTGCAAGAACAGTGAGGAGTGGAGGCGGTTGGTGGAGACAGCAGTGCAAGAACAGTGAGGACTGGAGGCGGTTGGTGGAGACAGCAGTGCAAGAACAGTGAGTAGTGGAGGCGGTTGGTGGAGACAGCAGTGCAAGAACAGTGGTGACTGGAGGCGGTTGGTGGAGACAGCAGTGCAAGAACAATGATGACAGGAGACGATTGGTGGAGACAGCAGTGCAAGAACAGTAAGGACTGGAGGCGGTTGGTGGATACAGCAGTGCAAGAACAGTGAGGACTGGAGGCGTTTGGTGGAGACAGCAGTGCAAGAACAGTGAGGACTGGAGGCGGTTGGTGGAGACAGCAGTGCAAAAGAACGAGGAAGTGATGACTGGAGAGCGGTTGGTAGATGATACAACGGTGCAAGAACGGAGAAGTGAGGACTGGGAGGCGGTTGGTGGATACAGCAGTGCAAGAACAGTGATGACTGGAGGCGGTTGGTGGATACAGCAGTGCAAGAACAGTGAGGACTGGAGGCGGTTGGTGGATACAGCAGTCCAAGAACAGTGAGGATTGGAGGCGGTTGGTGGATACAGCAGTCCAAGAACAGTGAGGACTGGAGGCGGTTGGTGGATACAGCAGTGCAAGAACAGTGAGGACTGGAGGCGGTTGGTGGATACAACAGTCCAAGAACAGTGAGGAATGGAGGCGGTTGGTGGATACAGCAGTGCAAGAACAGTGAGGACTGGAGGCGGTTGGTGGAGACAGCAGTGCAAGAACATTGAGTAGTGGAGGCGGTTGGTGGAGACAGCAGTGCAAGAACAGTGGTGACTGGAGGCGGTTGGTGGAGACAGCAGTGCAAGAACAATGATGACAGGAGACGATTGGTGGAGACAGCAGTGCAAGAACAGTGAGGACTGGAGGCGGTTGGTGGATACAGCAGTGCAAGAACGGTGAGGACTGGAGGCGTTTGGTGGAGACAGCAGTGCAAGAACAGTGAGGACTGGAGGCGGTTGGTGAAGACAGCAGTGCAAGAACAGTGGTGACTGGAGGCGGTTGGTGGAGACAGCAGTGCAAGAACAGTGATGACAGGAGACGATTGGTGGAGACAGCAGTGCAAGAACAGTGAGGACTGGAGGCGGTTGGTGGATACAGCAGTGCAAGAACAGTGAGGACTGGAGGCGGTTGGTGAAGACAGCAGTGCAAGAACAGTGAGGACTGGAGGCGGTTGGTGAAGACAGCAGTGCAAGAACAGTGAGGACTGGAGGCGGTTGGTGAAGACAGCAGTGCAAGAACAGTGAGGACTGGAGGCGTTTGGTGGAGACAGCAGTGCAAGAACAGTGAGTAGTGGAGGCGGTTGGTGGAGACAGCATTGCAAGAACAGTGAGGACTGGAGGCGGTTGGTGGATACAGCATTGCAAGAACAGTGAGGACTGGAGGCGGTTGGTGGAGACAGCAGTGCAAGAACAGTGAGGACTGGAGGCGGTTGGTGGAGACAGCAGTGCAAGATCAGTGAGGACTGGAGGCGGTTGGTGAAGACAGCTGTGCAAGAACAATGAGGACTGGAGGCGGTTGGTGGAGACAGCAGTCGAAGAACAGTGAGGACTGGAGGCGGTTGGTGAAGACAGCAGTCCAAGAACAGTTAGGACTGGAGGCGGTTGGTGGAGACAGCAGTCCAAGAACAGTGAGGACTGGAGGCGGTTGGTGAGACAGCAGTGCAAGAACAGTGAAGAGGAAAGAAAATGAAATCAGAACTCGAGGACCAGTATCGAGGCTAGCATTCAAAATTCAATCACTTTATTGTCCGTTTAAAACATTGCATTAAGAACATAATTTTTCCTTTAGATAAACACCGAAATTCCCGTAATAAAATTGGTACAACACGTAAAATTGGTAAAACACATCATAATTAGCACTAACAGTTTTTGTATAAAAAAATATAAAAATAAACCACTCATACTACAACATTTCATACGTGTTCTGCTGTAAACAGTTTACTTAAAATTAGCAGTTAAAATAGCAGAGGGAGTAAGCGATTTCTTAAACAGATTTTTCTTCGCTAATGGCACTTTCAAACGTCTCCCTCATGGAAGTTTCTGAAAAGCTTCATTCAGGGGATGGGCCGGGTCGCATAATGTTTGAGTACCTTTCCTTTTTAGAGCAGCAGTATACAAACTGGACAACTGTCTCTGATCATGGCCAATTAGTTTGCTAGTTAAGTTGACAATACGTGCGAGCTTTATTTAGTTTTTGCTTGTGACGTTGCCGTACCATGTTATTATTTAAATGATAGAATGCTTTCTAACAACCCCCCCAATATGCAAGTTCAAGAGTATGCATCGCCATGAACATTCTGGGAAAAGTGGAGAACAACAACTTCATATAGAACATGGACGTTCGATTGGTCCTCGCGCGCCAGGGGCCGATGACTACACCAGTAGGATCTACTTCTGACATATTGGCTTAAAGAAACAGGGATGTATTTGTTGATGCGTGATGAACTTTCAGACTGAAGCGTTTTGAATTCGATCAATCGTAATAGCACAACTGGCTTTTAGGATGGTCGGACGGATAATTATGGGAATGTTCTGGAAGTGGTCTTTGATTTTGGCGCGTGCGTCTGTATCCTAGAATCAAGACCGCTCGAAGACAGCAAGTGATATGAAGTATAATTCTTCAGCGAGCTTCCATACATGTGCCAACTCAACATGGTACTTCCACATAAGTGTTGGTATTCTCCTCCGTCCTACATTTCTGTACTCTCCTAGTTCGTCTCTCCTCACACATAACTCGTTATTCCAGACCGTGTCCACCTCAGTCGTTATTCACGCCAGTTTCTACGCCATTACAATCTTTCTCGCAAGTCAACCATCCTTCTCTCGCAGACGTCGATGCACCAGGAACAGTAGCTGTGTCGTGCGTGTTTCACGCGCGTCATTGATACTCCGAATGCACACAGCGTCTAGCCCCAGTCTGAACAGAAGCGGGTTTCATACGTCACGGAGTTATCTCCGAAATAAATATTTAAGCGTTATTGTCAGGTTTCATTCACGACTGGTTCGACGCGTGCCCGGAATCAGATGTCTGCTGGTCGAGCGAATTACATAAAAAGGATATCTTCCGAACACCGCCGCACGCTGCCGTATCAGACAAATAACACGGCATCCTACTTATCCACTAGATACAATGCCGTGTCCGCCGATCGATAACCACCAACAGCTATCAAACAAACGAATAAGTGAACGTCCCCTGTCGTGCCTTATTATTCGCTTTGTGGCGCTGGCAATAAACCCGTCGCGCCGCACATATGCCATATGTGTTATCTATTCACGCCGCGCAGCCAGGGCGCACGCGTGATTTACCAGTAATGCAGCCAGTAGTACGGTTATGTATAAGTATCGATTTGTAAGTAAAATGTCAGACAGAAAGTATCAGAGTCATGTCAAATAATATTGGGTGGCAGACACAGTAAAATGTAAGACAGCAAGTGTAACAGTTCAGTATCAGTATTTGTACGACTGTATGAGCAGAAAGACCGTGTGACCGACTCACTTACATGACGGTGTTGATGCCGGCGAGTTGCTGCACCATCTGTAGACCACAACCGACGATCAACGCTCTCCGCACTGAAGGCGTCTTTATCATCTTCCAGAAGACGCTAGATTGTTCTGTCCATTAAAACACAGAGTTTTACTCATTCTTATTATACTTAAACGACTTAATTACCTTGGATTTCAGGCATACTATTGGAAGCCTTACCTATGTCAGAAAGAGTATTTGTTTAAGCAAGGGTGTTCTCGAATGTAATATGTTTAAATATCTGCTCGTCTGAACGACTCTGATCAAACCAGTTAAACAGAACAAAAATACAACCATAATAAGAGCTGGATTCATAAGTAGATTTAAGAGAGACGTATGTATGTATATATATATATGTATGTATATACATATATATATATAGACAGAGGCAGAGCTTTGATCATTTTAATATGTAAATAATAATAATAATTAAAATAGAAAAAAGTAGGAAAAGACGATAGTACATCTGCATTAGCCAGTGTCGTGCAAATGTACTTAACTAACCAGAACCGGGAGAAGATCGCGTGTTGCCCCGCTGCCGTATCGTGGCAGTGACGCAATTGAACGTGAATGTTTATGGTCATTATAAATTGATTTTAACATTTTAATTCGAATACTCGATCATCGGTACACCAAGTGTTACTAGAAATAAACGTGGTTGGCATATCTAATAAACATGCACTACTCTGATCAATTTCAAGTTAGAATGCAGATCTTGATTATAAATAATGTATGTGATAACGTCAGATGACGTCTTTACGTTCACGTGTTAGTCTGGTGACCTACTTCTTGCTGAATCTTCCTTCTTTGCTTCAAGACAACTCGCCTTGACAGAATCAAACTCTTCTTCGATATCCTCTTCACCGCGAATCTTCCGTAGCACCTGCAACATTAAAAATCGCTATCGTTGATTTTATCAACACGCTGTCGATTTCAAACGTATGTTGACAACGTAGATAAGTGACTTTTTACAACATACGTTTCATTGGCGACGGAACCGAGGGGGGCGTAGGGGCTCAGCCCCCTAAATTATTATTAGGGACTGGAGGTAGGTTTATCCCCCCCCCAATATATCAGCGATGGGAGTGCAGTTGGAAATTCTTGGTGAGCCTCAAGACGGAGGTGCAGTTGAAGGGCTTTGGTAAACCTCACTCTTCCCCGGCACCAATATACACTACATTCCGACGCATGCGTTTATATTCAAATCATTGGACATAACTACCCCCCTTTGCTTTACCACCAATGTGTCGCTATGCTACGTGGAACCAATGGTCGCTGTTATTAAATGCATGAGAAAATATGCCATCGTAGGCTTAAGTCGACAGATTTCTCGCTAATATAACAGGTTTTGGTTGTATTTCAGTAAATAACGACGTTGAGACAACCTAGTAGACTCGGGTAAGATTCGTAATTACCATTTCGATTCAATCAAAGTAGGCCTAACAATCCCTTTGATGTATGTGCCTTGGCGTTGTTCAAGAGTAGTGTTCATATATATATGTATATATTATATATATATATAAATGTTACTTATTACTTTGTGACTGGCTGTTTGTCGCGGCGACTCGGAACGAGAAGTCGCTACAGTGAAACGATTCAGTTACTTCCATCATTCACCATCAATCTAGTTGTCAATCCCCGATTGAGTTCTTGATTCGTCTCGTGTCCCTGCAGAGTCGACTCCTCTACCTCGGCACTGCTCAAAGGTGGCATTAAGCGATACACTCGCTGGGAATCAATGACGGCAATGGACGGTGCAAGTAAATGAAGAGAGTGCGGACGTTTGGGAGCGGGTAATTTCCGTCGAGAACTCGCTTACCATCCTCGCCTCGTCTTCGCGCCCCTTGAGGACAAGCCAGCGCGGACTCTCCGGCATGAAGCAAAAGCCGACGAATTGTATGATCGACGGCACGGCGCCGAGACCCAGCATGTATCTGCAACACAATGACCATTCTGATTGAAGGACGCATCAGCTGCACACAATGACATACACTGTATATTAAACCGACTGTATGTTTCTGTTGATAGATTGAATATTCTGGCAGTATATAACCCGCCACAGTGTATATGTTGATAAATGTAATATGTTGGCATTATACCACACGCCCTAAGACCGAAATAATGCTCGCAGCTTGAGTGTTAAATGGAGGGGCGCTTTTTCGACAGGCTCCCAAAAATGTTGAAAATGTCACATTATTACGCAATAGAGTACAATATGTACTGGTTCATATTGTTATAGTTATGTGCGTGCGGGTGTGCTTGCGTGCGTGCATGTGGTGCATACATGCATGCATAATAATAATAGTGACCTCTTATGCGCCAATATCCTCGAAAATCAAGCTCAGTGGCGCAACAAAACCAAAGGATTAAGCAATCTCATTATCGTAGACAATGCGTGAGTCGTCAACAGATGGATGAAAGTGCTAGGAAGCTTAGGAGGATAGGCAATATTAAAAAAGATAGGTTTTAGACGACGACGAAATGAAACTATACTTCCTTCTAATTTAACGCTGACAGGAAGTGAATTTCACAGAATTGGTGCGGCATCCGAGAAAGCTCGAGTTCTAGCATTCGTCTTCACTTGGGGAATGAAACGAATATTACAACTGGTTGACCGTAGCTATCTGGAATTTCTTGCTGGAGTGAGCATCGAATGCATCCTCGCGCGCCAGGGGTCGCTGCTGCCGTCAGTGCCAGCCAGCAGTACCCTCTGGCTGATCGCTTTGCGAAACTCTGAATTTAAGCTCAGTCTATGAAATCGTTCGCTAGATCAGTGGTTGGCGGCAGGTCAGGTGGTCAGAATAAAACTGATTTCATCCAACCGTGGCTCGTGTTACATGCAATGTTTAGAAAGTAGAAGCAATTATTCGAATACACAATACCGCCCAGCTGCCCGTGCTAATGGGCGAACGGGTCATTCATTATACGTTGGGATTCCCAGAAGTCGTTTATTCGACTTCAAATTGGGGCGGGTATTTGCGCTGTTCTTACGGGTGACGCAGTCGCGACCGGCGAAGTCAATTACTAGTTTGACTCAACTAACTTCCGCACTTCGTGTAGGATATATGCCTGGGCTAGTTTTGCATGGCAAACAGCCGTGGCTTGCGAGGATGATCGAATGTAGATATGCAGGTTGTTTGGATGAAAGGAATTGTACAAATCTTGAAAATAATCCGATATCGCACAGGGAGCCAATGCAGTGATTTTAGAAGCAGCACCGAGAGAGAAAAACGAGGAGAACGCGTGACCACCCTTGCCAAGCAATTTTGGACACGTTGAAGTTTTGTTATATCCTTGCTTGCAATATTATAAAGGAGGGAATTGCAGTAGTCGTGTTTGCTGCTTAGACACATGAGTTGTTGCGATAGTTTTAGCGACGGAAAGTGAGATATACCGGCGAATACGGTGAAGATCACTGATATGGTAAAACAGCATGTTTTGGATATATGGTGTTTAAAATTTAAGTTTTCATCAAACGTTACTCCGAGATTCCGCGCTGAGGCGGCTGGTGTGATACTCAAATACGTGTTGGGAAAAGCCATCAAGTTTACCACGCTTCTTTGGAGTACCAGTGATGAGAAATTCAGTTTTATCTGCATTTAATAATAATAAGAAGAAGAGCACGTACATAGCGCCATAAATCTAGATAAATCCATTCGGAGGCGCTTCGACTACATAATTATATATAATAGCATTAATAAGTTACGTAAAATTAATGATATTTGCATGGCCTGTGACCGTGCAAAGAAACGTCAGAGGTCTTCACCCCCAGGGCGATTCAGGGTATAAAAGAACGTCTTGTTGAAAAGGCCTGTTGGTAGATAGTATATAAGGGGACTGCCCCTGCCTTAGTGTGTTGTCTATGTATGCCTGCTAGCGCGAAAATCAAATCGACCTGTATTATCGCCCAAATAATTTAAGAACGTGTTTAAACAGCGTAGTCCAGGAGTCAAACCCCAAAATTGAGATGACGCGAGAGATGGAGTACAACTAAGGTTTTCTTTTGCAGAAATAAGTTGTTTAAGGTGTCCACTTTCAGAATCTGACGCATGCCCACCTGGCATGGTTGAGCATTTTGGTATAGGGCCAAATAAATATATTGTATTTGTTATTTGTAACCAAAAATATGCTACACGTCGGTAACATAACATGGTAGGGGTAACATACCTGGCTGTTACCTTGGGTGTGTTTCTAGCACCTAGACAAATGACCACTCACTGGATACCTGGGGGCAATCTCTCCTTTATGTAAGTTGGTATGATAATCTATGACCTTCTGTTAAGGTCACAGAAAGGTCAACAAGTGCAAAGGTCATGCTAGCGAGTGCCCTTTTATGCCGTAGGCAGGTTCGCGCATACAAAAGTTTTTACTGTTGCAAATTAAATTGTTTTTGCATAACTATTTGCATGCCCATAATTAGGAATGTTCAAACAGCTGTGAAGAGGGTTCATATACCTTATTATTGTGTCAACATGTTAGTTTATGACTGCTTCTATCTAAGTCGCTTGTTGCTATGTTGTTGCAGCTGCATCATTTATGTTGAGAGTATGGTTACAAATTATGTGCATTTTATAATATTACTTTTAAGGGTGATAATGCCAACGAACGCTCACTTAAGATCCAAAACTATCCTTTCTGTGATCACAAGGCATTATTTATGATAGCTATTAGAGAAGGTAAAGGTAAGGAAAGGTCAACAAGTTTAGTTGTTAACTGTGCATACATAGATCTATAGGTTATCTTCAGTATTTGATGGAACGTTTTATATGTTGCACAATAAATGAATTTGGTCAAGCGTTTGCTTGCACATGACAGGTATGTCTGATGGCTGTGCAATGGACATACAATCAGTGTTAAAGTTTTTCAAACAGAATTGGAATGCACCAAGCTATGCTCGTATATGAATATGTGTGTATTTTTTTTTTCTGACTACATACAATTTCAACTGTCTTGTTTACATTAATTACGTTTCTCTTGTAGATATTTATCACATCTGATTCAAGTTTAATAACCACATTCATAGGTTCAAAATTTCACACCTACACTACACAATCTGGTGAATGTTCTTTATGTTACAGGCTCAACTGTGTCTGAATGATTACCAGCATGGATGCATGTGAGAAGGAAAGTGACTGCTGCTATTTCCGCTGCAATAGAACTGGTCGTCTACTAACTGGAATTCATGAAAGAATAAAAAAAATCATGGAATCAAACAAGCAGCGCAAAGACACTTTAGATATATCTCTACAAGATTCCCTTGACAAAAACCTAAAGGATGCTGCCATATTTCTTTGTTGCAGGCCACTGAAATTATGCCCGTTATATTCTGTGGCATCTCCTCGATAAGACATCCCTTCCAGATGACGTAGCAGATGCATTCCTCCGTGGTGATCATGTGTGTCGCCATAGGAAAGGTATCTGGAATGGACTGTTCCTGGATCAGTTTGGGGAACAAACGTACATCTGCTATGGAAAAGCAAAAGGTGGGCTGTTGGTAAAGACCCTTTCAGATGAGCAGGTAGCAACATGGACTCAGTCGTACCATCTCTGCAATACACCTTTAACAAGATGCGTGGGAAATCGAGGAGGATGCAGATACAGCAGGGCACAAAGAGGAAGGAACAAGGAGAAAGCAGTTTGATGCTTCTGATAGAAACCTGATCATTTCCGAGATCAGAAAATACACAAACCCGCTTACCACTCCTACAGATTACGCACTGCTGGACATTGTTGGTGGACGAGTTGCACCAGACAATGTCAACGTTGACAATGCCCTTTCCATAGGTGAAGAAATGGCGGCTGTATTCTCTAGATACTTGACTGGCTCTTTTTACAAACCACTCAATAAGGCAGTTATCACAATGGAGGTTGCCAGGAAAGGCCTGAAGGTTGGCGTTGGCAAAGCGTATGACATGGAAAAACTATACGCTCGTTTGTTGGTCATTTCACAAAAACGTGACATCAATCTACAAGACCCCTTCAGATATGAGCTGGTCCCTGTGTTTTTCGTCACTGTTTGACGAGTATGGTAACACGCGTAAAGGAACAAAGAGTATTCTTGTTTCCAGGATGGTTGTCAATGCATCTCCCCTTTTAGATCCCACATACCTGGAGGTAGTTGACGGGAATGATGCCCTTTATCACAAGATGTGGCCAAAGCTGGGTACTGTGCAACAGTTTGCAAATGCTTTCTGTCGCAAGTACTCAAAAGAACATCAGACATACGTCATCTTCGACAAGTACGGGGTCCATAAAATCGCATGAACGAACACGTCGGGCTGGCGGCAGAGTTCCTCAGCAACACATTCTTTCGAGCACATCCCCTCTTCCAAACAGTGAGGTGCTTATGAAGAATCACCACAATAAGAGGCAGCTGATCAACATGATCTGTAAGGAACAGAACGTGTTCAGTCATAAGGAAGCAGACGTGAACATTGCCCGTTGTGTGCTTCTTCACCAAGACAAAAGTCACATTAGGTTTACCGCTGATGACACCGATATTTTCTTGCTCCTAGTGTACCAGGCGTTGACGCACAACATCGCCACCCAGGTCACCATGAAGAAGCATGACGGAACTGTGATCAGCATTAATGGAACAGTTGCCAAACTTGGAGACAAATGCAAGCATATCCTTCCACTTCACGCATTCAGTGGTACGACTCTGTATCATATCCATATGGAAAAGGAAAGGTGTCTGCACTCAACCTGCTTCTGAAATCTGAAGTTGATATGGAGAAGATATACGACAGCACTGTACCTGAAGCAGAATTAGAACGGGCTGGCAATAACTTCCTTATTTGTCTTTATGGAGGCAAGCCAGGGTCTGATCTGAACAGTCTCTGGTACCAATTATTCTGCAGAAACTAGCAACCGCCTGCTATCAGAAGCCTGCCACCAACACATGATGCAGCTGTTCAACATGTCAAACGTGCCCGCCTGCAGATCTTAATCTGGTGTGCAGCGTCAGCTGATCATCCTCCAGATGTAGATGCCACCAAGTTCGGTTTGGAGCTCAAGGATGGTCAGGAACTATGCCCAATCTATGGCACAGCTACAGTTGCTCCAGTAACTGTCCTCCAAGCTGTTGCGTGCTCTTGCAAATCAGACAACCCATGTGCTAGTAACAAATGCACTTGCCATTCAGCGGGACTGTCAGGCACCACAGACTGTCAGTGTGCAGCAGACGATAAGTGCGCAAATACGTACACATCTGCGTCTGTGGAATCCAGTGAATCTGATAGTGAATCGGATAGCTCTGATAGTGACTGAACAGTTTATCTGACTTACTGGTCTGGTGCTTGGATATGTGACAATGAGTATAGTAATTACACCATTGCCTTATTATATATTTATATTTAAGAATGCTTGTGATTTGTAGACAGACACACCAAGCAGTGTTAATGCTTGGATATGTGACAATCACTAAAGCTAAATGTAATTTACTCATTATTTTCCTGTAAAATCTAAATAAATGATCGGGCACATATATCTGGATATCAACATTAATCAGAAACCTCTTTAACGTGTCATAAACGTTACTGTGTTGTTCTTTTGCTTTCCACTAAATGGCACTTTAGTGAACGGTATTATGCCGATCATTGAAAATCTTTGTACCGCAAGTATAAAAATGCTCAACCCTGCCTGCGGGGCATGCATCAGTTTCTTTAAAAGGACAGCCTGCTGGACACATTTCAGCAAAAGAAACCTTAGTTGTACTCTATGTCACGGTCCACCTCAGGTTTTCGTAGACTAGCGTCAGTTGTAGCCATTTAAAAAATGTTTGTTTGTCCAAACAATGCAATACGTTGACACTAATTCTACACTAGTGTCACAGGCAAAAATTAAACGTTGAATTGCACAAATTATTTTGAATCACGCAGTAACAAAATAAACAAATACCATCTTACGCCACCTAGCGACCAACCAACCATGCATGCATGCATGCATGAATACATACATACATACATACATACATGCATACATACATACGTACGTACGTACATACGTACATACGTACGTACACGTACATACATACGTACATACATATATATACGTACGTACATACGTACATACATACGTACGTACGTACATACATACGTACATACGTAGGTATGTACGTACGTAAGTATGTACATATATACATACATCATCATCGTGAGAGTTTTATACATACTGTGCAGTGGTGATTGTGTCAGTGTTTGATCGCATTATTAATAAAACAATACTTTACCAGCCCACTCCATTGTGTAATTTGTTCAACTAAATAATAATTTGCATTAATAAAACATATTTGCAAATCCGTTGTGAACAGCTTATATAATAATAATAATAATATTGGCAATAATAAAGTGATGTATGTTGGTTGTACAAATAATGTTTTAATGCTAATTATGTTATTTGACGTTCATTCAAGAAACTGAGTTACTGTACACACGCGGTGTTACACACTCATGTTGTTTGTGCAACGTTGTTATACACGCGGTGTTACACACTCATGTTGTTTGTGCAACGTTGTTATACACGCGGTGTTACACACTCATGTTGTTTGTGCAACGTTGTTATACACGCGGTGTTACACACTCATGTTGTTTGTGCAACGTTGTTGTTGGACTCGGCGTTCGTTTTATGCAAGTAAGTGAGATTTTCAATTTCATCTCAGTGGAATTCCTCGGTTGTGTGTCCAGCTTGGCTAAGTACGTAATATGCTTGATTGACTGCTGCTAACAAAGAACATAAAACCAACTAACGCAGCAAAACCATCAAAGGCATAGCTCAGCATCACAAAGTCCTATCCAAACTAATGGCAGCTACAATGGTGCGAACACATCGTACTCCACAACAGCATCGCCAAAATTGTACAGGACACAGGAGAGAAAGAGGGGAAGATCAATGAAGATGTGGTTCGACAACAGAAAACAATGGACGATTTGCCACCCAAACATCTCCTCACGGCAAACCGAGATAGAAACCGGTGGCAACCCGTAGTCGATGAAACATCGAGACGTGCACCTCGACGATCGTCTCGGTTATCTGAGAAAGGTTGCGCGAGAGTAATTGCGGTGGTCGGCATATGTTCGTCCTCTCGACTCGTTGTAGCATACGTTCTTTGCTGGGATCCATATCTCATGTGCCAGACATGTAGCATATTATGGCCAACTCCCCGGACAACAATATATTTCCCCATATCATAGACAGGCGACTTAGACCGACAATCGACAGACGACGGCAGACTGTGCACGAGTCGTCACTCTTCTGCCGTGTCAGGTCGAGTCGGGCGGCTTCTGCCACCCACCCGGGCCCCGCAGGAGTGGGTGGCAACGACCCCGCATTCGATGATGATAAACACATCAAATATGACAGTGAGTGACCTTCTGATCTTCAATCTGTCTCTCTGTGTTTCTGGCTCTCTCTCATCCCCCCTCTCTCTCGCTCTCTGTCTATCTATCTATCTATCTATCTCCCTCCTCCCACTCCCTCCCACCCCCTTCCCTTCATCCCTCCCTCTTCCCCTCTCTCCCTCCTTCGATGTGCCTCTGAGGTTATGTCGTAAGTGAGAATGACAACATCCAGTGATTTACTGTCGTCAGCATTAGTGATGTTGTTGATCACTGTAGTTATTGGTAATGTTGAGTGCGACCCACTGTGTTAAGCCGATGCCGACAGTGGAGGCATTATGTGCGACAACGTCAGCTGTTATTGATTGCTTTAACATTTCCAACATTATCACCGGATTTCAAGGACGTTAACGAAAGGAAATATATTAACGTTTCCGGAAGTTTTCATTGTGCCGCTGTGCGGTTTAATTGATTCGTTCCGTTCTGCGAGGCAGTGCTAACAAGTGCGTGGCTGATTTTCGACATGCTCTTAAGTGCTGGCTATGTTAAATGCCTTATTACTCTGAGTTATGTCGTGTTAGTGACATCTCTCAGTGGGCCCATTTGCAATTAATGTCCTCCGTCCATTGCAAACATAGGACTACATTTCCCGTGCCGTCGTCGCTCGCGTCACTTACAAAACCACGGATGGGCCTAGACTTTAAAGCACCCTTAATTGTTTACTCCTTTACCTGGGATCATCCTCTCAAGACATGGTGATTGTTTACTCCTTTATCTGGGATCATCCTCTCAAGACATGGTGATTGTTTACTCCTTTATCTGGGATCATCCTCTCAAGACATGGTAGCTGTTTACTCCTTTACCTGGGATCTTCTTCTCAAGACATGGCAGTTGTTTACTCCTTTACCCGGGATCATCCTCTCAAGATATGGCAGTTGTTAACTCCCTTACCTGGGATCATCCTCTCAAGACATGGTAGTTGTTTATTCCTTTACATGGGATCATCCTCTCAAGACATGGCAGTTGTTTACTCCTTTACCTGGGATCACCCTCTTAAGACATGGTAGTTGTTTACTCTTTTATCTGGGATCATCCTCTCAAGACATGGCAGTAGTTTACTCCTTTACCTGGGATCACCCTCTTAAGACATGGTAGTTGTTTACTCTTTTATCTGGGATCATCCTCTCAAGACATGGTAGTTGTTTACTCTTTTATCTGGGATCATCCTCTCAAGACATGGCAGTTGTTTACTCCTTTACCTGGGATCACCCTCTTAAGACATGGTAGTTGTTTACTCCTTTACCTGGGATCATCCTCTCAAGACATGGTAGTTGTTTACTCTTTTATCTGGGATCATCCTCTCAAGACACGGCAGTAGTTTACTCCTTTACCTGGGATCATCCTCTCAAGACACGGCAGTTGTTTACTCCTTTACCTGGGATCATCCTCTCAAGACATGGCAGTTGTTTACTCCTCTACCTGGGATCATCCTCTTAAGACATGGTAGTTGTTTACTCTTTTATCTGGGATCATCCTCTCAAGACATGGCAGTTGTTTATTCCTTTACCTGGGATCACCCTCTTAAGACATGGTAGTTGTTTACTCCTTTACCTGGGATCATCCTCTCAAGACATGGTAGTTGTTTACTCCTTTACCTGGGATCATCCTCTCAAAACATGGTAGTTGTTTACTCCTTTACCTGGGATCATCCACTCAAGACATGGCAGTTGTTTATTCCTTTACCTGGGATCATTCTCTCAAGACATGGTAGTTGTTTACTCTCAAGACATGGTAGTTGTTTACTCCTTTACCTGGGATCATTATCTTAAGACATGGTAGTTTTTTACTCCTTTACCTGGGATCATCCTCTTAAGACATGGTTGTTGTTTACTCCTTTACCTGGGATCATCCTTTTAAGACATGGTAGTTGTTTACTCTCAAGTCATGGCAGTTGTTTACTCCTTTACCTGGGATCATCCTCTCAAGACATGGTGATTGTTAACAGGACGTCCGCTGACGTCCAGTTATTAACGCCCATTTGTGGTGTTGATTGGACGGCCGCGACCATCATCAAAGAGCAATTCTATGGAGTTAGCTCCTCATACCTCTGCTACAGCTGTATTCGCTTGCGGTTAGCTCCTCCTGCGTCTACTACAGCTGTATATACTTGGGTTAGCTCCTCCTGCCTCTGCTACAGCTGCATATACTAGGGTTAGCTCCTCCTGCCTCTGCTGCAGCTGTATATACTTGCGGTTATCTCCTTCTGCGTCTGCTACAGCTGTATATACTTAGGTTAGCTCCTCCTGCCTCTGCTACAGCTGCATATACTTGGGTTAGCTCCTCCTGCCTCTGCTACAGCTGTATATACTTGCGGTTAGCTCCTCCTGCCTCTGCTACAGCTGTATATACTTGAGGATAGCTCCTCCTACCTCTGTTACAACTGTATATTCTTGGGTTAGCTCCTCCTGCCTCTGCTACAGCTGTATATACTTGGGTTAGCTCCTCCTGCCTCTGCTACAGCTGTATATTCTTGGGTTAGCTCCTCCTGCGTCTTCTACAGCTGTATATACTTGGATTAGCTCCTCCTGCCTCTGCAACAGCTGTATATACTTGGGTTAGCTCCTCCTGCCTCTGCTACAGTTGTATATTCTTGGGTTAGCTCCTCCTGCGTCTTCTACAGCTGTATATACTTGGATTAGCTCCTCCTGCCTCTGCAACAGCTGTATATACTTGGGTTAGCTCCTCCTGCCTCTGCTACAGCTGTATATTCTTGGGTTAGCTCCTCCTGCGTCTTCTACAGCTGTATATACTTGGATTAGCTCCTCCTGCCTCTGCAACAGCTGTATATACTTGGGTTAGCTCCTTCTGCCTCTGCTACAGCTGCATATACATGCGGTTAGCTCCTCCTGCCTCTGCTACAGCTGTATATACTTGCGGTTAGCTCCTCCCGCCTCTGCTACAGCTGTATATACCTGGGTTAGCTCCTCCTGCCTCTACTACAGCTGTATATACTTGCGGTTAACTCCTCCTACCTCTGCTACAACTGTATATACTTGGGTTAGCTCCTCCTGCCTCTGCTACAGCTGTATATACTTGAGGATAGCTCCTCCTACCTCTGTTACAACTGTATATACTTGGGTTAGCTCCTCCTGCCTCTGCTACAGCTGTATATACTTGGGTTAGCTCCTCCTGCGACTTCTACAGCTGTATATACTTGGATTAGCTCCTCCTGCCTCTGCAACAGCTGTATATACTTGGGTTAGCTCCTTCTGCCTCTGCTACAACTGTATATACTTGGGTTAGCTCCTCCTGCGTCTGCTACAGCTGTATATACTTGGGTTAGCTCCTCCTGCGTCTGCAACAGCTGTATACACTTGGGGTTAGCTCCTCCTACCTCTGTTACAGATGTATATACTTGGGGTTAGGTCCTCCTGCCTCTGCTACAGCTGGATACACTTGGAGTTAGGTCCTCCTGTCTCTGCTACAGCTGTATGTACTTGCGGTTAGCTCCTCTTGCCTCTACTACCGTTGTATGTTCTTGGGTTAGCTCCTCCTGCCTCTGCTACAGTTGTATATACTTGCGGTTAGCTCCTCCTGCCTCTGCTACAGCTGTATGTACTTGGGTTAGCTCCTCTACTTCTGCTACAGCTGTATATACTTGGGTTAACTCCTCCTGCGTCTGCTACAGCTGTATATACTTGGGTTAGCTCCTCCTGCCTCTACTACAGCTGTATATACTTGCGGTTAGCTCCTCCTGCCTCTGCTACAGCTGTATGTACTTGCGGTTAGCTCCTCCTGCTTCTGCTACAGCTGTATATACTTGGGTTAGCTCCTCCTGCCTCTGCTGCAGCTGTATATACTTGCGGTTAGCTCCTCCTGCCTCTGCTACAGCTGTATATACTTGAGGATAGCTCCTCCTACCTCTGTTACAACTGTATATACTTGGGTTAGCTCCTCCTGCCTCTGCTACAGCTGTATATTCTTGCGGTTAGCTCCTCCTGCTTCTGCTACAGCTGTATATACTTGGGTTAGCTCCTCCTGCCTCTGCTGCAGCTGTATATACTTGCGGTTAGCTCCTCCTGCCTCTGCTACAGCTGTATATACTTGAGGATAGCTCCTCCTACCTCTGTTACAACTGTATATACTTGGGTTAGCTCCTCCTGCCTCTGCTACAGCTGTATATTCTTGCGGTTAGCTCCTCCTACCTCTGCTACAGCTGTATATACTTGGGTTAGCTCCTCCTGCGTCTTCTACAGCTGTATATACTTAGATTAGCTCCTCCTGCCTCTGCAACAGCTGTATATACTTGGGTTAGCTCCTTCTGCCTCTGCTACAGCTGCATATACATGCGGTTAGCTCCTCCTGCCTCTGCTACAGCTGTATATACTTGCGGTTAGCTCCTCCCGCCTCTGCTACAGCTGTATATACATGGGTTAGCTCCTCCTGCCTCTACTACAGCTGTATATACTTGCGGTTAACTCCTCCTACCTCTGCTACAACTGTATATACTTGGGTTAGCTCCTCCTGCGTCTGCTACAGCTGTATATACTTGGGTTAGCTCCTCCTGCGTCTGCAACAGCTGTATACACTTGGGGTTAGCTCCTCCTACCTCTGTTACAGATGTATATACTTGGAGTTAGGTCCTCCTGCCTCTGCTACAGCTGTATACACTTGGAGTTAGGTCCTCCTGTCTCTGCTACAGCTGTATATACTTGCGGTTAGCTCCTCTTGCCTCTACTACCGTTGTATGTTCTTGGGTTAGCTCCTCCTGCCTCTGCTACAGTTGTATATACTTGCGGTTAGCTCCTCCTGCCTCTGCTACAGCTGTATGTACTTGAGTTAGCTCCTCTACTTCTGCTACAGCTGTATATACTTGGGTTAACTCCTCCTGCGTCTGCCACAGCTGTATATACTTGGGTTAGCTCCTCCTGCCTCTACTACAGCTGTATATACTTGCGGTTAGTTCCTCCTGCCTCTGCTACAGCTGTATATACTTGCGGTTAGCTCCTCCTGCTTCTGCTACAGCTGTATATACTTGGGTTAGCTCCTCATGCGTCTGCTACAGCTGTATATACTTGCGGTTAGCTCCTCCTGCGTCTGCTACAGCTGTATATACTTGGGTTAGCTCCTCCTGCCTCTGCTACAGCTGCATATACTTGGGTTAGCTCCTCCTGTCTCTGCTACAGCTGTATATACTTGCGGTTAGCTCCTCCTACCTTTGCTACAGCTGTATATACTTGGGTTAGTTCCTCATGCGTCTGCTACAGCTGTATATAATTGGGTTACCTCCTCCTGCCTCTGCTACAGCTGTATATACTTGCGGTTAGCTCCTCCTACCTCTGTTACAACTGTATATACTTGGGTTAGCTCCTCATGCGTCTTATACTGCTGTATATACTAGGGTTAGCTCCTCCTGCCTCTGTTACAGCTGCATATACTTGCGGTTAACTCCTCCTGCCTCTGTTACAGCTGTATATACTTGCGGTTAGCTCCTCCTACCTCTGCTACAGCTGTATATACTTGGGTTAGCTCCTCCTGCGTCTTATACTTCTGTATATACTAGGGTTAGCTCCTCCTGCCTCTGTTACAGCTGCATATACTTGCGGTTAACTCCTCCTGCCTCTGCTACAGCTGTATATACTTGCGTTTAGCTCCTCCTACCTCTCCTACAGCTGTATACACTTGGGGTTAGCTTCTCCTGCCTCTGTTAAAGCTGTATATACTTGCGGTTAGCTCCTCCTGCATCTGCTACAGCTGTATATACTTGGGTTAGCTCCTACTTCGTCTGCTACAGCTGTATATACTTGTGTTAGCTCATCCTACCTCTGCTACAGCTGTATATACTTGGGTTTGCTCCTCCTGCCTCTACTACAGCTGTATATACTTGCGGTTAACTCCTCCTACCTTTGCTACAACTGTATATACTTGGGTTAGCTCCTCCTTCGTCAGCTACAGCTGTATATACTTGGGTTAGCTCCTCCTGCGTCTGCTACAGCTGCATATACTTGGGTTAGCTCCCCCTGCCTCTGCTACAGCTGTATACACTTGGAGTTAGGTCCTCCTGCCTCTGCTACAGCTGTATATACTTGCGGTTAGCTCCTCTTGCCTCTACTACAGCTGTATACACTTGGAGTTAGCTCCTCCTGCCTCTGCTACAGCTGTATATACTTGAGGTTAGCTCCACCTGTCTCTGCTACAGCGGTATGTACTTGCGGTTAGTTCCACCTGCCTCAGCTACACATGTGTGTACTTGCGGTTAGTTCCACCTGTCTCTGCTACACATGTGTATACTTGCGGTTAGTTCCACTTGTCTCTGCTACACCTGTGTGTACTTGCGGTTAGTTCCTCCTGTCTCTGCTACACATGTGTGTACTTGCGGTTAGTTCCACCTGTCTCTGCTACACATGTGTATACTTGCGGTTAGTTCCACTTGTCTCTGCTACACCTGTGTGTACTTGCGGTTAGTTCCTCCTGTCTCTGCTACACATGTGTGTACTTGCGGTTAGTTCCACCTGTCTCTGCTACACATGTGTGTAGTTGCGGTTAGTTCCACCTGTCTCTGCTACACCTGTGTGTACTTGCGGTTAGTTCCTCCTGTCTCTGCTACACATGTGTGTACTTGCGGTTAGTTCCACCTGTCTCTGCTACACATGTGTGTAGTTGCGGTTAGTTCCACCTGTCTCTGCTACACATGTGTATATTTGCGGTTAGTCCCACCTGTCTCTGCTACAGCTGTATGTCCTATTTGAATGATTTGTATACAGTTTGAACGTTTCGTGGTTGAAACATTCAAACTGCGATCAATGTTTTGGGGCATATTAAACGCACTTTTGCGGATAGTATACGTTGAACATATTTACTTCGCGGGTGGTATACCTTCAACATATTACCTCTAGTATTAAAAACAATATATATGAATACATATTAATGAATGAGGAGCAGGCAATGTCGGTTTAAAACGATCCGAAAGCCTTCACAGACATGTAACTACACGCAACTAGATACCGGAAGGGGAAGAGGTCCTAGGTGCAGTGACAGCAGGAGAGGAAATGCAATGTTTTACATCTACTTGTAAACCCCACCGATCTGTCAATTTTAGTGCAAGCAACATATACACACGCACGCACACACGCGCATGCGCGGTCTGCTGTCACGAGTTCTGATAAACCACATTCTTTTAGGCGCGTTTGCGTACAATTGTACCAAAGTCGAGTTTCTGGTCAGCAATTTCTGTTCGCAGATAAGATTAACTACAATACTTCAACAACACATCAAATGTGCCTTCTGAAAGACACGAAAGTTCCCACACAGACACATCTTGCGAACTTCGTGGGAAGACAAATGGACGCTGTGTGAAAGTGTTCTTCGTCGTTTATAATAATAGTGAAGATGTATATAAAGTGTTGGGTTCTTAATTCCGTACTAAATGAGTAACAAGAAAGACAATAATGGTTCCATTATAAATACTAAGAGAACAATAGGTTTTACTGTAATCGCTAATATCAGAAAACTTCTCACTAATCAAGACAAAAGACGACTTATGTGACAAGCATTAGACAAAATTATGATGGCAGTGCCGTAGACTGTAGAGCGGAGCTGACATGTATCCGTTGTCTTGGAGCTGCACTCTCGTGTCGCCGGCAACGTGAATCGATACTTTTTTTTCAACAGTGGTCAATACTTCGTAGGCGAGGGACTATGTAATCACAGTTAGACAAACTGATAGGATGAACGTTCGACTGAATCCTGGAACTGCGTCAAATGATTACGTTAATGCGAAAATGCCGTTCTTGCAACTAGCTTCAATTTGCTTAAGGCGACTATTACATTATTGCTATTTTGTCACCTTGTTGTAGGCCCTGTAGTCCACTTCGCGCGACACCGCCGACATCAAGCTATTTCTTCATTGACTCGACGTAAATTATAACAAGAAAGGGCAAACACTTTCAATGTATCTGAAGTGTTAGTTCTTCTGCAAATGTTACGATCTAGCGGATAGACTAATGAATTATATTCGTCATTGCAGGTCATTTGGTAAAGGCAATGTCAGATAGATAAGAACACACCGTATGGACAGTAAAACAGAACGATGAAACAGGACAAATGTAAAAGTACGGCTTCTAAGTAGAGCAATGAACACAACGGAAAATACGCACTTTGTGATGGCAAACAAGTTTGGTTGTCATAACCCAATGTGCTCCACATCTGACGAAATGCTGACAAGGCAGCCTTGTTAACTGGAAAGTGAAGTCTCAAGTCAACAAAGTCTAAGCGCTTCATTTCTAGCAAAATATATATCATAAAACGACCAGTTTATTACACTTATTTTTTGTACGCGTTACATCGTTCACTGAATATATGGTTCCGACAATCGTTTGATCACTTTGCAATTACTGTCGAACAACAAACAGGGAAAAATCAAAATTTAGAGTTTAGAGATTCAGAATACTGGCCCTACGATAAAGACACCATTACTAAGAAAACCTTCACCACAGGAGCGTTAACTAGTAACAGGCAGCGTGGAAATTCTGAATGCCAAGTTGTACATGTTGAGAAACTGTTGCTGGTGTCTCTACGGAAATCGCCAAAAATAACAGTAACATCACACGAATCACTAAATGTTATGTACCTGCGGTGTGGTCGCTGGACAGAAGTACTATTCTAGGAACAGTAACATGGATAGGACTGTCTGGTGTGGATCACGACGCCAGACGTTCAGTCGACTACTTGAAGAGACTACGGTTAGAGAATGTAACTGAGGCAGCAATGGACCAGCGAGAGATCTTAACAAGACATTTCATAAAGCAGACAACAGCTTGGAAAAGAATGCCGAATCAAAATAGAAGCGACCGTCGTGGTGTTGATGACGATGATGATGATGATGACGATGTTGCTCTTGTGTTGTGTTATGTTGTCGTTAAGCACATCCGCAGCTTCGATCTTGGTGGCTTGACAGGTGCAGTGTCACTTGGGATCACAGACCCGCATTTGCACTGAAGCAGAATACGGCGGAAATCAATTATTGCGTAACATTTCCTTGATTGTTGATCACATTGCCAGAACATGGCCACCGAACGTGTAAGCAACCGGGTCAACGCCTCGAAACCCGGTCGCCTTTGTTTTGATTCGTGTCGCACATCTCCATAGTTACCCGAACAACAAACCCCCATTTCACCGTCACAGACGCAACCACCTGGTGTCGTGACGACCGCCAAATAATATAGGTCCCTCGGAATAATCAATGAATGTCAACGTGGTTGCAATCTGCGCAAATTACTTCCGGCCGTTAATTACGAATTACGACCGTCGACGCCAGACTAACTGTCGCAGAGCTTCTAATGATCCACCTGTGTTTTAGGCGAACAATCGATCATTTTCAGTCGACCTCCGGGTCACTCGACTGGGCCCTCAAAAGGGTACACGACAAGGTTGTATCGCAGGAAATAGACCAGCTACGCTACATCCAGTGTGCCGCTATTGGAACCCGCCTACGACTTCGTCGGTGTCACTGAATAGTATTCGTAACAGATGCAATAGTTTTAGAAAGTACATGACACCCGTTGGCCTATGATATTTCGGTCTATTTCGAGCCAGCCATGTTATAATTATTATATGAATGAATAACGTGTCAATTTTATAACCTAGACATTTATATTATTTTAGAACAATTACACTATTTTAGACCTACACCTTTACATTATTTTAGAAAAAATTACACTATTTTAGACCTATATATTTACATTATTTTAGAACAATTACACTATTTTAGATCATTTTACTATTTTCAGTCATTTACTATTTTAAGAGACATTATTTTAGATTTCACCATTTTCAGGACAGTACATTGTGTCACCAAGATAATGCCACCACTATTGTGTGTATTATTGTTATCCTGTTCTGCTGCTTCGAGAGGTCATGATTTTACTTTCAAGATTCCTTGTCATATCTACACAGTTTGCCTTGTCTTAATCGAAAATTACTGCTAAACCCCCGCTATATGCCAACATTTAAATTGGCAATTATCTTACTACTAGCAAGAGATGTAAGTCTAAATCCCGGACCTGCTGTCAGGCGCAACATTCGAGTGGCCACCACTAACGTTCGATCTATTCGAGATAAAGCAGTCTCGCTTACCGATTTATTAATTTTCAACACAATAGACATCCTTGCTGTCACTAAGAACTGGCTCAGACCACATAATACAACCGCATGCATTGCCGACTTTTCTCCTTCCGGTTTCACCTTCCATCATCGCCCACGTTCAGTCGGGCGAGGTGATGGTGTTGGATTTATCATCTCAAAACAGTGGCTGATATCCTTAAATCCGTCCTTATCACACATCCTAACGAATACGTATCAGATGTGTATGTGCAGTACTGTCAAGTACTTAAGGCACTGCTTCACAAACATACACATAACGTGTTTTATAGAGCCATTCACATAATCAATATCGCAGGCTTAACGGCTGATATCCTTAATTCCAACCTTATCACACATCCTAAAGAACATGTATCAGACTTGTACGAGCAGTACTGTCAAGTACTTAAGGCATTGCTTCACAAACATGCACCAAGTAAATCCAAATCTGTGTCACAAAAACCACCAGCTTTGTGGATGACTCCAGAAATTATAAAATATAAAACGCGCCGTCGTTATTTGGAGCGTGTTTGGCTCGTCCTTGGACAGGTCACGTTATTCATGACAATGTCATTACTGCAACGGACAAATGGCCAAAGCAAAATCGGGTTATTACACAAGTATTAGATGGATGTCCTACATCGTGTGGTCGACTGGAGGCAAAGCCACTTGACAGTATCAGTCTGACACGGAGCGGAATGAAAGTCTTTGTGTAGTCGAGGGCTCTCGTCGCCAGCTGCTTCCTTCTCACTGCACGCATACAGTTGTTTGGGGTTCGGTGCTCAAAGGAAGTCATATATGGTTTTTCCGTTTCGTCGCCATCGTGATCGATTCTCGCTGCTCGCAGATGGTTGTAAACATAAGTCTTGTACCTGCAAGACAATTGTCAGGATTCCGGAACCAGAATTGTATAGAGCAGGAGTCCATGTTTGGATTTAAACTCGGATGCAAATGTCTCCATTAACTCCGGTAGTCCACATCTGCTATGGAACTGCATGAATACAATTTTACACAGACGGCTTGCTCCATCACTACCAAATGATGCATCAATCAAGTTTTGTGTGACTCGTTCTCGGGTCACTTCAATGACAAAATCAGTTTTATCCGGTATGCTTTCCAAGGTCATAGTTCAAGTATTGTAAATGCTGACTCTCCATAAGTAAATTCTCAACTTACATCGTTTGAACCTGCCACAGTTGACGAAGTGAGGAAAATAATGATGTCCTTCCAAATAAATCCTGTGATCTCGATCCATTCCCGACCACACTGCTAAAAGCACGTCTTGATGCATTACTCAAACCAATAACATATATCATAAAAGCATGACTGTGCTTTGGCTTTATATATGCTGATGATCTTAAACATGTATGTAAACCCAGTTATTAAGAAGACGTCTTTGCCTAAAGAAGACCTAAACAGTTATAGACCTGTTTCAAACCTCAGCTTTCCAAAATACTTGAAAAGGTTGTATCAAACCGTCTAAGGTCAACACCAGCACAAATGATTTATATAATGTGTTACAATCTGCATACAAATAATTTCACTTCACAGAAACTACTCTTTTCAAAGTACACAATGACACTAACCTAAACATCGATAAAGCCAAAGTAACCGCATTTACCCTGCTTGATCTGTCTGCCGCGTTTGATACCATTGATCACAACATTCTTATTAAATGTTTATTAACGTGGTTCAGCATATCAGGCACAGGTTTGTGCTGGTTTTCTTCATACCTAATTGACAGACACCAAGCCATAAAGATAGGTACTGCTTTTTAGCCATAATGCCCATTTCATGTGGTGTCCCCCAGGGTTCTGTTCTTTGGACCTTTGCTTTTCACGCTCTACACTATGCCACTAAGTCCTGTTATCCAAAGTCATAACTTGGATCCTCACCTTTACGCAGATGATACACATCTACATTTCTTTGGCTACACCACATACAAATCGCTCTCTAAACCAGCTCAGCGATTGTCTCAATATATCTTCCATTGGATGAATGACAGCAAATAAAAGTAAATAATAAAAATAAAAAATTTGATTTCTCATTATTGGTACTCTAAAGCAGCGTGGTAAACTTGATGGCTTTTTCCAAATACACATCTTGAGTCAAAGTATCACACCAGCCGCTTCAACGCAGAATCTCGGAGTAACATTTAATGAAAACTTCAATTTTAAACACCACATATCCAAAACGTGTTCGCTGCTGTTTTTACCATATCCGTGATCTTCGCCGTATTCGCCGGTATATCTCACTTTCCGTCGCTAAAACTAGCTCAGCTCTTGTAAGCAGCCGACTCGACTACTGCAATTCCCTCCTTTATAATATTGCAAGTTAGGATACAACAAAACTTCAACGTGTCCTCGTTTTTCTTGCTCTGTGCCGCTTCTAAAATCGCTGCGTTGCAATATCGGATTATTTTTAAGATATGTACAATTGCCTATCAAGCCGTTTCATCCAAACAACCTGCATATCTACATTCGATGCTCACTCCAGCAAGAAATCACAGACAGCTACGGTCAACCAGTTGTAATCTTTTTTTCATTCCCCAAGTGAAGACGAACGCTAGAACTCGAGTCTTCTCGGTTGCCGCACCAATTCTGTGGCATTCACTTCCTGTCAGCGTTAAATTAGAAGGAAATATAGTTTCATTTCGCCGTCGTCTAAAACCTATCTTTTTAATATTGCCTATCCTCCTTGGCTTCTTAGAACTTCCATCCATCTGTTGACGACTCACGCATTGTATACGATAACGAGATTGCTTAATCCTTTGGTTTTGTTGCGCCACTGAGCTTGGTTTTGTTGCGCCACTGAGCTTGGTTTTGTTGCGCCACTGAGCTTGGTTTTGTTGCGCCACTGAGCTTGGTTTTCGAGGATATTGTTATTATTATTATTTGTAATGATCTTATAACTATAATGAAGCAAACGATTAAATCAATATTAGTGTTTTCATTGGTGGCTATTATATGAGTCTTGGTTCTGAAACTTTCACTGAACATCAATTATCTTATTGGTTGTTTGAAACTTGCGTAATTATCCTCATAATGTGACTTTTAAGTCTGCGCTAACTGTTAAGATTGTACGTCTGTCAAATTGTCCTGCACGCTCCTTGGAAATGACAACTGTAGTAGCAGGTTTCTCCTTTTTAGGCCAAAACGTTTTATCCGCATCACTCTCAGACGGCTCGTTATGTTCGGCGGCAAGCGACCGAAGGCCAATAGTGCCATTTGTTGGCCGTAATTATATTGTTTTACGGTCTAGCAGTTCTGATTGACGCGGCCCCCTTCTCCATGCACGTACCAGTGCACGTCCTTCCAGCGCAGTCAGCCTCGATGTTATCAACGACTGGTCACACCGCAGCCTGCGACTCGACCGGACACTATCGGACACGTCACGGTGACGTCGTTATTGTTTCCTTTAAACGTATTTAGATCAAAGTAATTGGTTGTCAGCTTCCCTGTGACTGTGACAGCATTGGAACTCCCTCTGGTTACAAACCAATCATTGTAAACTAATCATTGTAAGAATTGATTGTATGCATGATAAATACTTAAATAGATAAACATACGAATTTCCTTTGTTGCAATGATGAAGTTGTGCTGCACCTCTAATGAAAAAAAATAACTCTATATATATATATATATATATAGTTATTATAGGTGCAGCACAATGCGAGAAAACAATTATATATATATATATATATATAGTTATTTTTTATTACAAAAAAAACTATATATATATATATAGTTATCTTTTTCAATTATATATATATATTTTTCATATATATATATATATATGAGTGTGAGTCCTTTGTTAACAATGGCGTGGGATTGTCTGTTGATGGCGTTTTGGGCATGTTTTATATCTGGCAAACATAGCCTACAGGAGTGAAGACATTGAATGACTGTTCTTGCTGATGTAGAGGTCATCACGTTGACTTCGGGACATCGACTGTAAGGATCAATCCCACCATTTTGTGTCCGTCAGTTGGCAATGGTCCTGCGAAGTCTTCCGAGACGTCTAACTATGGTAAGACCAGAAGTGACGTTACTTTCGGGTTTCCACTGGCCCAAATAAATTGGTAGATTTCATAGAGAAGATTGGTTGAAATAGGTCTTCTGGTGTGACACGAAACTACTCACTCACGTGTTCACATTTGGCGCCTTTCTCGAAAGTAATCGGATGAATCTTAGCAAGACAGTTAAATGTACACCATGCAAGAACAGTTTCAGTCGGCATATCAAAGAAATCACTCAACCAAAACTGCCTTGCTCAAAATGCACAGTGACATCATAGTTCACCGGTCACAACAGCTCATTCGTTCTGTTTGTGATAAATGTGTCTTCTGTCGTTTGTGTGTAGAATAACAAGTAGAGTTTGGTAAATGATGACAGTCTGTCAACAATGACTGTACAGCGAATGGGAACGACTACACGGAGAGATGAATAATTGCTGATTGTCAGATAACAATGGCTATAATTCGTTTTCGCCGTCGCCCAGTATAATAGACTACATCGTATCGACTGTATGCCGTGCCGTATTTATCCGCGGAGCCGTTCAAAATGATCCAATTAACCGTACAACGGCGTGGCGGTTGTGTGTATGAATTGTTCAGGATAATGTCTCATATCCACAGTGCATCGCGAGCGGGCTAGTGGCGTACTCGATCAATTAATAATGGTGTCTGATTCCGTTCGTCTCTAATAATGCGTATTTGGGGGGAAGCTCGTGATTAAATTCTTACAGGCACGCTCGGTGTATTAAATATCGGATCGATATTATTTATACCAGTGACAAAGGTCGTGGACATATGCCGAATGTCGCGTTGCTGCCAGTATCTCGTTCCTGCAGATTCGGCAGGGCAGGAAAGTCGGCATTATCTTTGATGGGTCTTCCCGTACGCCGACGCCTGCCTGCTGCTGTTGTTCGTCTGTCCGCCAGGGGCTAGGCTTGCAATCACCGGCTTGTCGTATGCGTTCCCACGTAGCAACGTGCCGTATTCTTACTGGATTTACACGTGGGTGGATGAGAAGAACGACGCGGGGGTAGTAAACGAACCGTGGATCGTATAGGTCTGCTCTCAGCACGCCGTCATTTCTGTCGTATTGCGCCCTCTTGCTGTCTGCGTTACGCTATCTTGGCGTTATTGTGATGAAACAATTTATCACCTAACCAAAAAAGAACATTACAAATAAATACCATCGCATATCTATACTATAAATCAGACCAACATGCGTTGTTTTGGTTAAATTAACTGGATGTCCACGTGGGTGTATGAGAAGCACAGAACAGAGGAAATGAATGAACTGTGGATCGTGGGCGTCATTACAACTATGTGTAGGTCTGCCATATACACGCTCAGGTTCCTGTCGTATTGCGATCTTTAGCTCTCTGTCTTATGTTATCTTGATGATGTTGTGATGAAAAACTATTCATCGCTTAGCCAAACCTTATAGCACATTACAAATAAATGCCATCACATATCTAGGATTAGACCAACATGAGTTGTTTTGGATGTTTCCTTGTCAAAAGCACAGTGGTGGCCGATGTTCTCACTTCGGGTACTACTGTCCGCTGTCTATAGGAGAAACACTAAGTTATGGGGACTGGCAATGTTACATGTGTTCACTTAAACCGTGGACGAGAATTTCTGATTCTCACCATTGATAGTTAACAATCGTTGGATCGTCGAAGAATCCTACATTCTTCTCAGTATTTCAATCGACACCGACGGAACGCTGAATGTCACAAATAAACATATGTAATAAGGTCGAAGGAAAATACAGGGCAGGCCCCTAACCGGGGATCTGGTAGAATTGAAGGGCTGTAGCACTGTGCTATGAACATTGTGTTCACTGTCGGTCAGCTCTCTCAAACGATGTCATTTACAATTCAACAAAACAGTATGACGATCGTTCGCCTCAACATTAAAAACGAACCGCACCCAGCTGTTTCTCCAGCCGACTCGGACTAGTGTGTGAATCGACGATCAGCCGTCCCTGTTCATCATCACATAGTCACACTCACAATTACCATATCCATCGTCCGACAACGCTAGACGGTAGTCTTACATCGTGTTGTCGACTGGTGGCAAAGCCATTTGACAGTATCAGTCTGACACGGAGCGGAATGAAAGTCTTTGTGTGGTCGAGGGCTTTCGTCGCCAGCTGCTTCCTTCTCGCTGCACGCATACAGTTGTTTGGGGTTCGGTGCTCAAAGGAAGTCATATATGGTTTTCCGTTTCGTCGCCATCGTGACATGCACCGAATGCAATAGCATGTACCTATCTGATCGATTCTCGCTGCTCGCAGATGGTTGTAAACATAAGTCTTGTACCTGCAAGACAGTTGTCAGGATTCCGGAGGTAGCCGGAAACAGAATTGTCCATGTTTGGATTTAAACGCCGATGCAAATGTTTAGAGTCATTTTGATTCAAATGCAAATTACATTTGCAGATGTTTGATAAAAAATCAATCAGTTGTATAATTACTATGTGTTCATAATATAGATATTATTAAACACCGTCACCAGCTCAGGAAGGTCCACATTGGAAATTTGCATTTGAAAATTCAAATGAACAGTGTGCAATTGTGTTTGTTTTGAAACAATCAAGAGTAATCCGCGGTCTTTCGAATTTCACACTTCACAATACAAAGAGTTGTAGTAAAATCTATATGCAAATCTATGTGGACGCGTAGGAGCTACTGTCCTTCAGTAGAACTGATAATGGAATACAGAGCTATTGATTAACGCTTTTCAATGCGCATCCCTGTTAGACTGTGCGACTTAACGGGATTATTTGAAAGAATGCCTGTGTCCCTGTTGGATTATCCCAACGGATGTTGTGTCCCGGTCGGTTTAACCGAAAGAGTCCTAGTGTCTCGGTCATATGTTGCGAAAGAATATTAGTGTTCCGATTGGAATATCAAAAAAAATGCTTGTGTTCCAGTCAGATTGTCGGAAAGAGTACTAGCGTTGGATTATCCGAAATGTTGCGCGTGTGCCGGTCGAATAATTCAATCTAAGCCGAAAGGCACTGCGTCGTTCCGCCTAGCGTCCCGCGAGTCATTAGGGCTTACAGTGATTGAGAGTTGGAACGAGTTTCCCGGAAAACACCCTGAAATAGCAAACATTTCTATCGACATGTCGATATGTTCACTTGAGGCTCCTACGTTCACTATAGCAGCCACTCCGTGAAAACAAACCGGACATGCACTCCTTGGCCCTTGGTCGGGCTATACAACGTCTGCAATATTTAATAAAATAAAAAGCCGCAACAACCGTATTCATAAAGCTAACTCGAACAGATGTTTCCATACACACATCGAGAGAAAATTCGCAATTCAGTAACGGACTTGAAAACCTCTGTAGGTCTATTAAACGAAGCATTGAAACAAGAACGAAATATAATTTGTAACAAGTTGAAATTTCAAAATCACAATGACTTTGAAATAAAATCCTACTTGTTAGGTGTTTTTTTAAAAGATATCATAGAAAAAGTGGTAGAGAAAGTAGAGCAAGCGTAATGAGGAGGAAGAGAAAGAAAACAAAATATTGACATATCCAAGCTACCCACACCCCTGAAGACAGGGAACGATGAGGAGAACAACAACATATTAGTGCTGTCTTTTGATATGGTGCTCATGTTGTTGACATCGTCATACTTGACATGGTAAGCGAATTCTGTATTAGCCATTTTGTTTCCTCCTGCCCCAGGAGTTTAGCTGGGGGCAAACATTTGGCTCCCCCAGTAAATCCAAAATAAAGATACGTGTTAAATTAATCTGTAGGTGGGTTTTGGAGTCTCTAGGTGGGGTTTTGGCGAGCCTCAATGAAGTGCGCAAATAGAGATTTTTGAATTTTTAACGTCGCCGCAAAAAATATTCAAAATCAGCCCGCCCAATATTAACTTCGTTCCCGTTCCAATGCCAGTCTGATGGATCACCGGTGGGTGGTCAGTGTACGTAGCATTACGCCAGATGACACAGCTACAAGAAAAATGCCCTACCTCCAGCCATTTTCCTTGTTGTAGCTGAAGATGCCGTCGACGACGTTGGCGATGAACTGCCCGCAGGCGATCATGAGCACGTTCGTGGACACGAGACGGCCGCGCACGTAGGCCGGAGCCGACTCCGCGATGTACATCGGGATGGTCGTCGACGTGAATCCTGACAACAGGCGGGGGTAAGTGAGTGAGTGAGTGAGTGAGTGAGTGAGTGAGTGAGTGGGTGGTTGGGTGGGTGGGTGGGTGAGAGTGAGTGAGTGAGTGAGTGAGTGAGTGAGTGAGTGGAGTGGGGTGGGTGGGTGGGTGAGTGAGTGGTGGTGGTGGAGGGGTGGGGGGGTGAGTGAGTGAGTGAGTGAGTGAGTGAGTGAGTGAGAGTGAGTGAGTGAGTGAGTGAGTGAGTGAGTGAGTGAGTGAGTGAGTGAGTGAGTGAGTGAGTGAGTGAGTGAGTGAGTGAATGAGTGAGTGAGTGAGTGAGTGAGTGAGTCAGTTAGTCAGTCAGTCACTCAGTCAGTCAGTCGGTCAGTCTGTTAGTCAGTGAGTCAATGAGTCATTGAATCATTGAGTTAATGAGTCAGTGAGTCAGTAAGCCAGTGAGCCAGTGAGCCAGTGAGTGATTAAAACAGACATGTTTATTTAATTTACAACAATAATAAAAACAGTTCTTTAAAATCAATATGTAAAATTATTTCTTTCTATTGTGTACTCTTATGTGCTGTATTTTGTTTCGTAAGATTCAGGCAGTTTTACTAATACAAAAAGCCTACTGTCATTACATATCGATCTATTTTGTCAGTCATATTGTAAGAAAGCTGGATAATTGTTTGTAGTGTAAACTTTTATAGCCCATTACAGATCCTGTCATTCGTTAAAATACAAAGGGCATTTCATTGGTGGTCCAACCCCACAAATACGCCATTGCTGCCACCGCACATATATTTGCCTTGACCGATTACGTGAGTTACTGCGCCACTGTCTTGTTCAATTACAACTCCACGCATTTTGCAAAGCTACAATTTGTTATAATAATCGGTTAATTCTAAGTTCGAGCGCTGAGAGAAGTAAAAATAACGTCTCCGAACATCTACATTCACAAACTGATGGTGCGCCGTTTGAGTATGTCCCATTACATCGCCTTATACACAAGTGAACACAACGTGCTAGAACTGCTAAAGACGCCATGATGGTGACGCTGGCATCAATCTCTGTTTACCAACTACACAATGCAAATACACATTACGTCACGCCCTAGCAACGCTGTGTGACTTCGTCAGTGTTCGTCAGCATTGTCCCTTGAGGATTTCCGTTTCCATTAAGATTCTGGAAGCATGCGACAGCTTCCTATAATCGAATGCTTGACCGCGTCGTGCAACACGAATCAACAAGACGCGACAATATTGAACAAAATTGCCATTCTGAGCAGACGGCAAGTGGCAACCTTGGAAGATTTGGCTTATCGATAATCTACTGTTTTTATTTACGATAATGTGAAATCCGCCCATCTGAGATATGATGGTGACATTCTACGTAATCGGTATATATTCACTTCCATTCATTTATAGTCCTCTGTGAGAATAGACACTTTGTGAAATATAATCTATATTGTCTCTTCGCGATCGTTTCTTCGACGGGGCTGTGGATATAGAATTTAAGTTGCTAGGGAATTAATTTCACATACCAGGATCGGCGTCAACTAGTGGGGGAATATGTTATACCAAACTGCGAACTTCACGCACTTGAACAAACAGTACACGTACTATTCATATATTATATTAATTGCTGTCTCCCTGTCTACTCATGATTCACTAGTGCACAACATCTTAAACGAATTGTTGCACAAGCCAATTTACCGCTCTTTGGTTACTCCCACGACATTCCAGTCTCATAGGTGCACATTTATATATATATATATATATATATATATCGTTATTTGTACAGAAACTATATGTATTATATTATGCGGAGGAACTGATAGGCTTGTTTAAACTTGTTTAAACTTGTGGAGCAGCCGTCTTCCTCCTAGCGCCGGTAGTGGGTCCGCCCGGTCGACAGCATTACGCCACAAGCGCCGCCGGCCCACCGACAGTAATGTAAATAGATAACAGTGAATTGCAGAATACGCTTTAGCAATAACTTCTAATATAATGACACTTTCAAATTAGTTGCCAATCCGAAACCTCCCACAGGCCAATGCGCGCGGCGGTGTTAGTCTACTGCTGCGTTGTAATTAACAGGATGATTTCCTCTGAGCACTAAAAGGGTTTCAGTGTAGTTATAATGTCCGGCGTATGGTCTACACTTGCGACAGAATGACCGCAGTTGAGCAACGCAACTGTCTTTGGGCGTCTGAGCAATTCTGACGTCACTGTACGCGAGTTCTGCAACTACAACGCTAGTTGTCTAACTCGATAAGACGCGAATCAAGGGCGTTCTATCGGATTAAAAATGAATCAGGAACATGTTGCGTCGCCAGTGTATGCCCCCCCCCCCCAGTTCAACAACGCAACTCTCCGTGGCAGGTGAAAACGCGTTATTTTATTTCTAGGACGCGTTGTGATTCCATGCGATGCGTTTAACTCGTTGACCACTAACAACACAACTTGATGTCTCACGAGCCTACGCTAATAATAATCATTCAATTAAAATCCAAAGTGTCATTCAATTCAAGATAAGGACCTGTTGGTACGAATGCACAATGGAGAGTAGCAGGACAAACGTTGGCCCACATCTAAAAAAAGATTTGCAGAACCCTGATCTAGACATTCACTTCATATCTGGGTGGGCGGCTGTATAAACATAAAAATGTGTTAATTGTGAACGATCGGTTTAGATTGAGTGAAGATAAACCACAAGTTACGGCGCGGCCGGAGGAGCCGAAGGCAGTGGGGGAAGCGATGTACGGAGTTACGCCATCTCATTGGTAGATTTTGTTCAAATGTAATGTTCAAATCAAGACACGCGTTTAAATAGTATCAGTATTTGTAAAAGGATGAGTCAGTTTTTATGTTTAGCGCATTATCCAGTCTTTAAGGAAAGTTAAGTTTTTATGTTTAGCACAGTATCCATTCCTTAAGCCTCCCCGAAGCGCTTTACACCACACCGAGAAGCAGACCTGTTCCTTCGAACACATTTCTCAGCTAAGACTATGCATTCACAAATATCCACCACCACCCGAGCCAGTTATTTATTCACACAACTGGGTAAACTGGGGCAATATGTAGTGGACGAAATTGGGAAGGCTCGAAACAACCTCAAGAGGATTCAAATCGGGTTTGTCTCGCCTGATGTTGTACCCACTACCCGAGGACTTGGGCAGTCGGTCGTCGGTGGGCCGGACGTCAGATGTCTTGGCGTCGCATCGATCTGCACTGACCGGCGTCTGCGACCGGCGACTGGTATGACGTTTCATGACGTGTAATTCGCTTATTTATCAGGCGTCTTCGTCACACGAACGCGTTGATCCGGCAGGCGACGCCGGTGTCTGTCTCGCTCAAACTGCTATTTCACGCAACGGGTCAAGACAGACGCCTCGGTCACTGAGAGGGGCTATTCCTGGCGTTGTCTCTGACGATCGCGGTCATTGTCCGTGATCATCATCGTCAGTATCATCGTCGGCGTTTACTAGGTCTTGTTGGAACTCAAATGTGTAACAAGGAAATTCTTTGAAAATATTAATTTTAACTTTTAATGTTGCGCGTATTGTCGGTGATACTACATGGCATATTATCAAATCCTCTTCCGTGAAATCTTTCCGGAATGAATACTGAGCGGCACTGACCACCGACCATGCTGATATGAATTCTACGTTCAGTCTTTTTCTGCAGATCTATTTTGTATTTTACTATTTCATATAATATTTATTTTCATTTAGTTTGCATGATCAGTGTTGGGTCTTTCTTTCTGTATGTGTCATCGCTATCATGACGTCATCATCACGGACGGATACAGTTGGACAAACACCTATGGCGCTCATATATAGTTGGCTATCATTTTTTTCATAACCATGAAATATTTACGAAAACGTTGTAGTTCGTCTCCTCTTCATCTTCTGGTCTATGGTGTTGTACAAGACTAGCACAATTATATTTTCCGTTACTCTCCGTCTTCATTCAATTTCCAATCAATCTGGTTACAGTGCGTCCTTAGTCCTTTGATGTTTAAATGTTTCGTTTTTATCTTGTGTAAACCCAAGTCACAATTCCCAGTTCCCCCTTCCGCCGGGATTGGGCGGCGTGCCACCTACCTCAGGGGCCTGTCCCAGTCGCGAAGCTGTCGCCCAGTTGTCCGTCTCGCATCATTACAGTATAGGGTAGCGTGGGGATATAAGTTTACGTGCTTAGAAAAACTAGCTCCTGGGTAAACTCTTTGACTATATATATGATTTACTGGCTGCACCACTTAACAGGTGATACAGGTAGCTACAGTGCTATTTTTTTAATTCAATATCACAGAAACATTTAGCCATTTAGCGGAGGTCCTCAATATGGGCGTTTTGCCCTTTTTCAGACAGACAGACATACAGAAGTTCTTTATTAAGACGCAAATACACATCACTCAATAAGTGAGTCTATAAAAGCATAAACATAGTAATCACATGGTATACAAATTATCATGAGTGGGTCAGGGAGACCCCCATTAAGGCTAAAAAAGCAGCTCTCCTGGAAGCCACCAGTTATATTGATGACATGTCCTGGTGTAGAAAAATTGTAGCATAAATCGGTTAAAAGAGTAAGTTAGACATAGCTTAGATGACATTTTACATGATTTTGGACGATTAGCTATTCATCCAAAGAGGTACACATAAACGCTTATTCATAGTTGCTGTTTACTCATAATAACAAATGTTACGATTTCATAATGCACATACAGGTAAATAAGCCTGCAAATAATGATGTTTAACATGCATTGCAAAACCGTGTAACCTGTGAGTGCAGATTTTATTTGTTATTAAATCATTATTGTAATCAGTGCATTATTGATAGTATGTGGCAAGGTGTATCTGAGTCTTTGTTTCGCAAATTCGTGTTGTACCCTGATTGTATGAATATTGTATTGTCCAGTGTGTTGAAATTGTGGATGCTGTTGTTCTGATGAAGCGCAAATTTTGAAGATAAACAGGAAGTTTTGTTATGCACGAATTTATAATACTATTTTGTTCTTGCGATTTTATTGTGTTCTATTTTTAATCATTTAAGACTTTTAAACAATGGTTCAGTGTGAGCATTATATTTGCAAACACTAATAATTCGGACAAGTTTCTTTCGTTTCTGAATTCTGTCATATTTGTAACCACCACGGTGTACGTTTTACCCTACTAATTTGTTGTTTGCGTCATACTTTAGACATAGATAAATTAAACGTTTAGATCTTTTACTATTTTATTACTAGCACCGGCAAAATTAGCGAACGCCAATGATGAATGTATCTGTCTCCTGAATGCAATCGTTTCTTGGTCTCAGTTGTAACATTTACAACTCACTCTACAACGGTTTGCCGTACTCATTTTAATTAACATTCACATATATATCCGTAACATACGATTTTCAGAACGAGTCAGCCGTGTGGTTTCTCTTGTGGTTATATCCTCTCACATAACAGACGGCAGCAACAATTATGTGTGCAAATCTGTTGGCGAGTTTGGCTGGTTGAAAAGCCACGACGTGCGCGAAAGGGTAAGTTCTTATATGCCCAAACCGGTTTACATATCATACACCGGCAGACCTGTTCATTCTAGTACCACGACAAACATTCAGCTTCGAATCAGCAACACTAGGATTGAAACCCGGGGACTCTCTACTGAGAGTGCGATGTTCCAAACCATGCGCTAATACAGCTGTATACCATTCTTCAATAGCGACTGCCGAAGGAGCCACTCTCTTAGTACAATAGGTACGTCTACGATGGAATCGATAGTACTATACGAGGCACTTGGGTCGTGCAAATTGACGTTTGGTGTGCGAAAAATAGACAGCTTATGTTTTATTCCGCAGTTAAACCAGCCGCATGGCGACAAGTGCGAAAAGCTTGCTCTGCATAATCGCCTCATGTGTGCCAACGTTATCAACGCAGGAAAGGATATCTTTGAGGAATAATTCGTGTCTACCGAACCGGAAGAAGACCGTGGAAAGCAATGGAATATAGAATCAACTTAGAGAGAAACCTTCGGAAAGAGCCAATGCATAACGTGCCGAGAAGTGCAGTAACTTGTGCAATTATTTGCAGGAAAATAATACCACTATAAAACGCAAAACCTATATAGTTCTGTTAAGAAAACGCAACTGATAGTCAAATGTCAAAAAGACGAGATAAGTTGTCTACTGCACTTGCGCGCGCATGCGCAGAACACAAAGGCTTGCTCCTTGTAAGGGATATGTTCGGCCAGTTACGCCGGGAAGGCTTGGGGGAGAGTATCGACAGACGGGGCACCCGGCGAACTACCACACACACTGCGAGGATCAAAACTATGTCAGAAATGCGAAGACAAAAGAATATCGACACGTTCCCTGGTCGTTATTTAACCAGACCTGCTTGCGTCGCTCTCTATTAGCTCGAGTCAACTATTCCGTCCGGTTTTTATGCGGTCGACAAATACCGTCTGTTGAGTTTGCACGGACACGTTTAGCGGGGTATTTCTAGCAGTCATCGGTGCGTGGTCTTCATCATACACTTAAGGGGCATCCGGTGTGACGCAGACGCGGCCTCCAGATCGGGGGAGGCTGGACGAGAGGGGGCGGCCGTGAAAGGGATCAACGCCGAGCAGATCAATAATGACACATACTCTCAAGACGCCCGGAACTGTTTCAAGTCAGCGATATCATTTATCATCACGGCTCGTCTCTGGTGATGCGCGCATGATGCGAACGTTAAAGAAAGGTCAAAGCATTTAATCCACGCCATCTTTGTTTGTAGTATATTTAATGAAGGGTTCGTTTTAGAACTGTGAGATTACTGACAGTGCTTTCACGATCTATTGATTATATTGATATTGATAATGATGTCGCCATAGAGGGCGCATACAGTGTTTTGAGAGTATCTTCATTTCTAACAGGCGTGGATATGCGAGAAGGAGACAGGAGTCTGAATTAATATGGCGTACCAGCTTGTCTTTCGTTGGTCAAATTATACATCTCTTAATGCTAAGAAATATGTACCAGATGTCTACCAAAAGGTATATCATTATAAAGTCGAATGTTAAATCGGATCCTTGGAAATGTTTACCATCTATTATGTTTTAATTTTTGCATCACGTTATTCACTGACGGCTATGATTATTGTTTGACATCAGTGAAAATAATAGTACCCAGTTTTTATTTTACAAAAACATAGTCCTAGGCCTTTACAAGCCCAGCAAACTTCCATCTGGGTCCAGCCAGGTGACAGAAACCTACTGGCAAGTGGACGAGGACGCTGTGGGTTTGTTTGGAGTCCAACAGATTTTCATATGTATGTCACCCGCCCGTCTGAGATATTTATCACTTCTGTTTTAACCATATTTACGTGGCTAGCGTTTATGCAATCACACGATTATCTATTCCGTTCTGTGAGAATGACTACTTTGAAGTTGCTACTAATTAACATTATACTGTTCCTTCATTGACTTGACTTCGTGCCCTCTGTGTGTTCTGTCTTCGTTGTGTGAGCGTACACTACTTCTCTCGGTACTTCACAACCAATTCACGATCTCCTCTTAATCTGTTTGTTAAGCCACATTCTTTTACGCCTTTCCATAACTAAGGTAAAATATTAGGACGACGAGTACTTATCAGGAGCAAAATGAGGAGGAGGAAGGGGAGATATAATTTCGAGCAGTGCGATGTGACGACGATTAAACAGATTCCAACTTGCGTGGGTTGTGGTATTGGACTCTCAATCGACGGAATCCGATCTGGAATCATCCTACTGCTGTCTTTCCAAACCTGGTCAATGTTGTCCCTCCGCAATACTCCAATTCGCTTATCTGTATAAATTACTACTTCGGTTTACACAGCGGTGGGTATGTGTGAACGATTTGTGTTCGCGCAATAATTGCAACGTGGCTGAATGCTTCCAGTAGAAGTCGTGATGGTGTTCCATTAAACAGGTTTGCCAGAGGGTGAAGTGTGATAAACTCTGAGCAGTCCCGTGCTAAATAAAGTGCGAACTTTCCTCTTTGCATTAGTGCGTGTGGCAGACGTGCGGCGTTACGTGACTCACGCAACATCGCGTGCAGCGCGAGACTCGGCGACGGCAGAACACGGCGTAGATCATCACGTTCCAGCTCGCCGTTTTTTTGTCTCACTCGATCGATGACGAGCAGTTCTCGGATGGCGGCTCCTGCTATTTGTCAGCCGCCGTGCAATATCAGAGCCGCCGTGTGTGTAATTGATGGCACTTTTTTCACAGATGAAATATCTTCTAATTCGACGTGTTCATCCACTATACAGTGTAAACAAACAACTCTACTACTGAACGGCATGGATGTATCGCTAGCAGTCATGTCACCCCATCCCCCTTTCTCAGTCGACTAGCTATGGCTTGAGATCAATTATTAATTTTAATATATTTTATTACAATGGACATAAATGAATAAATGAAAAAAATTATAACTAACTGTTGATTGAGTGTAAATAGAACATTGATATTAATTGCGTTTTATTACCCGCCTAGGTAGACAGACTAACGAGTAAGAGAGAAGACGTTCACGCAACGGTTCTTGGAGGAAGCGGTGATGGAGAAGATAAAGCAAACAAAATGTCTGCACATGTGATGACATAAACTATACAGTATATACAATGTGTCGTCCCTTTTGGTAGAACGTATACCAAAACCCGTGACGACTCGACAATATGTCTCCTCGAATGTGTGGTTATTAACCTTCGTGACAACGTCAGCGTTTCACGTTGTACGTTACGCAATACTGCGCCCGAGTTCCATTTTTGAATTCTCCTCACATATACTAGAATGTCTCATTATACGTACCTAACTTCATGAGACAGACAAATCGATTTGGCAGGTACATTAGTTAGTTGCTAATCCAAATAAGCAGTATTCATAAATATAATCCATACTCTTATTTAATGGGTGAAAATAATAGGATATTTTATTTTTAAACTCTACGAATTGATACTCGAATTGCTCTATAGTTTAATAATGTATCTTAATGATCTCCGTGATGTATGGCTGTTTATATAAATAACGACCAATTTCGTGTGATGATGATTTATGATCCACTTGAACATTAAAACTTCTCTAGTAAATAATCAATCGTAAGAAGGCGACAGGTATATGACCATGCGATCTTTACACGGCATAATAATGTCGGCGTACTGACATTTAAACCCGAAAACTGCGTGGGAATTGATGAAAACTGTTAAATGTGAAGAGATGACTGTCACTCCGGAGACTCCTGTAAATCATTGTTTTATTGCCGGCTGGACGCAGTAACTGGATTGAGGTATTCGCTTGTGAAACGTTAGCTAGTTGCGGTAATCGCCAGAGCATAACACAGAAATACAGATTAGTTCTACACAAACTGATGCCATTTCTCATTAGAGGTGTGTGATCAAAATAAAAAAAATACTAGACAAACATAAGCGACCATTAAGTGGAATGCGACCAAAACAGTAAGCCTGTAATACTGCCCAACTGCTATTGTGATTACGGCCTATGTATCCGAGTGTGGCATATGTAACAGGCGACCGTCTCTCATGCTTCTACGTTTTCTGTATGTATGTTACCATTGTCACTATCTCGTTGTGTTTCTCTGTCTGCGCGTCTGTCTGTCTCTGTGTGCCTGTGTATCTGTGAATATGTGTGTGTGTGTGTGTGTGTGTGTGTGTGTGTGTGTGTGTGTGTGTGTGTGTGTGTGTGTGTGTGTGTGTGTGTGTGTGTGTGTGTGTGTGTGTGTCTGTCTGTCTGTCTGTCTCTGTGTGCCTGTGTATGTGTGTATCTGTTTGTCTGTCTGTCTCTGTGTGCCTGTGTATCTGTCTGTCCGTCTGTCTGTCTGTATGTCTGTTTGTCGTGTCTACCGTTCTGTCTGCCTGCGTGTCTCTCTGTCTATCACTTTGCCTGCCTGCCTGTCTGTATGCCTGTATATTATTATGTATGCCTGTCTACACGTTCGTTCGTCCATATATAATAATGATCTGCCTGCCCGCTCGCCTGTCTGTCCGTTCACATTTCTGTCCGTCCGTTCATATGTCCGTCCTGCTCTCATTTCCTCGGCCCCACCCCCACTTTCTCCCCGGACCTTCTCCATCTCTCTCCCAACCTCATTCCCTTCCTCATACACATGCGCCCTGCTTCTCTAGGCTATCTCCTAAAATACATTTAATAAAACGCGGTCGTATAATCGACTTGGCGACATGTTTACGCTTGATTGATCCACGTCCTTTGCCTCAGAAGTGGCGTGGCACTCGCCAGATAATTCCATTAAATTATTAAATGTGAAGAGTCAAATATCAACGACCAGTTGTACGGCGGGATCAGCATTCTGGATATAAATTACACAAACTATGAGTTTTTCATCAACTTATCGATATTACCATAGTGGAGATAATTGTACATGACGCATACAAAATCATGGTGGTAGTTCTAGTTTAATCTCGCATTTACTACTTACTATGAACCAGGTCGAGATCAATTGACGTCGTTAATAACAAATCATTTGAAGTATATATGTTTTGAAACGGTTTTGTACTTTCGCATTGATTGCCAGCTTGTTTACACACCTAACATATAAAACATAGACGCTATAACATAGACTATTCGTATGTAGGCCGGCCCATGTTTGCAGTACCTCGTTTTCGCATTAAATGTTACGTAATTCAAAAAGACACACTGCAATTTGTTATTCCCATTGTCTCTCGGGTGTTTGCCCGTGCCGTCCACAAAAATAAAAGGTCTGTCACAGGAAAACCGCAAGACGACGGTAAATCGTTGTTTCCGGTGTGCGAACATTAAACGACATGTTGTCGGGGCAACCAGCTCGAGAACCAACAATCGCTGGCGTCTAAACAAATTGATGTCGTAATTGTCGCATGCGGTTGAATGTGACACTGTTTATTGGTGGCAATGACACGCGTAGACTGTCACCGACATGCCGATTCATCAAGGCGCCAAAAACCGCCGACAGCAACAGCTGATGCAGGCGACATCTTGTTAGTCCCGCAGTCAACGCGGAGCTGCCGGCATGTTTTTTATGTGGCTTAAATGATCTCCTGTCTTGCGGCGCACTGAAAAATGAACTTGGTATTTCGATTCTTATCTACCGCGGGGATCATCCCCCGTCTTTCCGCGCCCCCCACAAATGCTTCCCGGAAGCAATTCGTTTTCACCGGAACCAACAAGGAGTGTGAGGTCAATGGAGGATCTCGTCTCGCTCTGTTACTGCTGACAGTTTGTGCTTCCGTGCAACGGTTGCTGAAAACTGCGAAATAATACGAATTGCTGGAGGGGATGTGACGTCAATACAGGATGCGATCTCGCTGACAGTTTGTGCTGTCGTGTAGCGCTTGATAAAAACTACGAAATAATATGATTTTAGTAGGGCTGGCGTTGGTTAGATACGACAAATTGGAGCGATTACGTGACGTGACGTGACGTGACTCCTGGGCGGCGTACAACGTCAAGGCACCAAACAATCAGTCGACATAACTGTGCCGCACTGCGGACAGAACGACGTGCGTGCGTGCTAAAGGGTAGGTCAAACCCAAAGCAGTAAATAAAGAGGCTTGGATAGACATCTATCTTCACCGGGTAGAATGCAATCCATTCAACAATCGACCCAGTAAACCCACTGTCTTCTCAAGAAACCATTATGATGTTTGAATTCGCTGGTATTTCGTGATGAACCCATGCCACTTAAAATCATTGTTTGACATGAAACGAAGCAAATAGTGAAATGTGCGTTGTGCTCTAGTGGAATACATACACACTACTAAAGGTTGTGATATCGTTTGAAAAAAGAACAAGATAGTAATTACGTTATGCTACAACAACCTAGTCTCCGTGCTGCGGGCGGATCTGCTCTTTGTGTATCATTCCTCTCAAGGCGTAGCGCGTTGCCTCCGCTATACTTGTTATTGTTGAGGTCGCTGCGTTCTTCCATCAATCTTCATCCTGTCATCTTTCGATATTTCATGTTGTTGATGTTGCCATTAAAGAAGTCATTGTCTTATTGTTTTGCCTTTTTTTAACTTCTTCATTTTACCCCAACCTTCAAAACCAGATACATTGATGGTAGTTGATAATTAAGATGACAGTCAGATCACGTGATACATATCCTAGATCCATCGCAGACTAATAGTCTTGCTTCCATCAATTAATAAGATAGCGGCCGTGCACTTGATTTCTGCTGCTTTGAATTAAGTCGCTTTGTTATTATTATTGATTTCTGCTAACGTAACGTAATCTTGCGGAAGGATTAGTGCGTCCGACTGAAGGCGTGGCCTAACTATGAGACGGTGCAATTATTATAAGTAAGAGATCTTAGAAACGATTATGTCGATAGTGTTTCATAACCACATGCACTCACAGCACCCAGCTATTCGCAGACATTATTTGCACGTTTTCACTCAAACAGACGGCGCCAGATGTCAATAAAGACTAGATAGTGGCCATATCCGCAGTTCAGCGTGGGTTGAACGTAGAACTGGATAGATTATATTGCATCGCAGTATTTTCCTAATCAGTCATTTTACGGATGATGGGGTGAATCTAATAAACACTTTCCCTCGACAGTTCCCATCGCATATGTTATTTTTTCAAGACTGATTATTGTGGGTGTGTATTAATTAAGTAATAATTTCAAATGTGACAAATTAATTAAATAACATTAACACATTGCTGCTTTGGTGTAATAATATAAAGCGTTCTTATCTGCTGAACTGTTTACATTTTAGACTGTAGTTATATCTATATAGAATTGCAATAAGAGTTTACTAACTTACCAATGATTACCTATCACTGAAAAGAGGAACTTCCGCTGTTCGTTTTAGTGGAAGAAACGTCCAAGGAATATATCCAGAGGGAAAAAACGCACACCATAATCCGATACAAGTGTCGATGGTGTTGATTCGTTCATTACTTGCTGTGGATTAAGACACCTACCAACGACATGGATGTCATCGCGCAAGACTAGTGCTCGTCACGGCGCGGCACTTAGGCTAATACGGAGACAAATCGATGCACTTCGCGTTCCCACGAGTGTTAGTCTGTCTAAATATAGGTCCGATTTGTCGCAGTGAATATCCAGCGGGCCGTATTTGAGTTTGGTGTTATTGTCGACTGAGGATGTGGACTCCACCGAGACTAGTGGTCTAGGACGGGAGACTTTGGTGCTTACAAGGGCATTGTCTTGAGCCCATAAAGGACGGGTGGGGAATGATCACACACACACACACACACACACACACACACACACACACACACACACACACACACACACACACACACACACACACACACACACACACACACACACACACACACACACACACACACACACACACACACACACACACACATGCGAACAGAGCCAGACAAACCGGATCGACAAAACAATTGTCTTGTAACCTGTGTGACAGAATGATGAAATCGAAAGCCGTGATTCACCGAAAGCCAGTACTGGATGGTTAGTCTCTCTACGGCTAACCATCCAGTACCGGTGGAAGTCGGTAATTTTTGAAGTAATGAAATCCGCCTTAGATGGACTAGCAGTAAAGTAACGCTGGAGGCTCACTGTACGTGGGCAGACTAGAGATAGTGCAGTCATTAGTTCGCCGGCTTATCGACATGAAATACGATCGTGCAATGTAAACAGAGTGGGCAAGTGTGTGGTTGTTACATAACGTTTTTCGAACATTATTTGGCATTAAGTAATTTACGTTTGCATTAAGACAACGGTCTTCGTAACAAAATACTACCCATTCTCCCCCTCTCCCGTCTACCTTCTGCTCCCTCTACCTCCATTATCTCCCCGCACTGCATACACTTAGAGCACATATGTAGACTCTATACAATAAGGGACAGACGGAAAATACTAGTTCCAGAGGTTGGTCAATATTGCAATGGTTAATGTGGCGCCTCAGTATCTTTATTATGCGGATTTGAAATAACTATTGAAATCAGCCGCATGAATATCCTCGTTATTCGTTGGTTAATAAGGGCAATTGCTCAGCGCCTGGTCTAGCCATAGGTATTCAGTTTGATGCTAAATAAATTTTCATTTTTCTCACGTATATGTAGGTCTACTATAAAGATTCGTAGGGTGGACGTTGTCACTAGAGCATATTTTATTTAAGTCTGACTAGTCCTCATGTTTATATTCCAAACACACCAGAAAATGGACCTATTTATTTTGAACGAAACACAGTTGTGCAGCATTTCCTGTTTTAACAGCCAATACTGGTCGACAGGTCAAAGGATAATCTTATCAAAGGTTTCAACTGTTTCAAGCGGGAGTTGTAATAAGGTAACATCCTGGGCGGTGGTATCATGTAATGATACTCGGTTCTTTGTATCAATAATATATATATATATATATATATATATGGATTTATTCACATACATAAGCTAGAGATAAACCATGTGTGTAGACTGGCCTTTCTTCACACCTCAACAGTCCTCAGGTGTCTCACAGTCGGGGAGGGTTTCACTCCGGTCTGTGGGTGTCACTGCACATGAATAGTGTGTTTTAATGTAACATCCCTCTTTCCAAACAAAGATTAGTACATGAGGCTTTACATTATCAAGAATGGTGTATATAGTTGTCAATAATCATTATAACTAATGGCCTAGTCCACAGACCAAGTGCAATAGCACAGTCCTCACAGGTCCAGTCTTACAATTCGACCAGAGCGGGTGCGAGTTGGTTCCACAAAGCGAACTGTTGTCAGGCCAACCGTTGGTGATCTCTGTGATCAGGCTCTGCAGGTCTGCATCAGCTCTCGTCTCAAGGAGTAGCATCTGCAGTTTCTGGGTTCAGAACTGGACGAATATTATCTTAACGTCCAGCTCGATCTTCTTCTCACCTTTGCAATGGTTGGCGTGACAGTGTGTCAGCCAAAGCGAGTTCTTTGCCTGGACGAGTTCTGTGGGGCTGCGGCAAGGTTCTTGAGATGGATCATCTCAAGGGGTTTGTGGTCAGTTTCCACAGTGAATCTTGTGCCATACACATATGTGTGGAAACGTTCGCAGCCAAACACAACTGCAAACATTTCTCGTTCGATGTTCGCGTAACGTCTTTCGCGTCCAGAAGCATCGACCTGGACGATGGTGTCTGCGCCAGGTACGAAGTATGCGAGCGTTACCTCTCCGCAAATGAGTGTTTTCGTTGCTTCAAACGCCGCGTCGTGTGAGGTGTTCCATTGAAATTCAACGTCCTTTTTCAGGAAGTCCCTCAAAGTCGCCGTCTGTGCCGATAGGTTTGAAGTGAAAGGGGACATGTATGTCACAACCCCCAAGAACTATTTTAGTTCTGTCACATTCTGCGGTGTCATCATACGTCGGAAGTCTTCGATCCGTTCCTGGTCGGGATGCATTCCGTCAGCATCAAAGACAAGACCGAAGAACACGATCTTTGTCTGTTTTATGTCACACTTGAATTTATTGAAGACAAGGCCATGTCGCCGTGCTGTCTTCATCGAGTAACCATTTTCGGCTGCGTCTCATCCGAACACACCTACATTATCGGCGATGCTGATTGTTCCGGGCCACAACTCTAAGACATGGCCCATCCTCTCCTGGAACACACCTTGGCTGAGATTCAGGCCGAAGGGCAATCTCTTGAAACAGTAACGACCAAATGGACAATTGAAAGTGGTCAAGTTGCTTGATTCATCGTCCAGCTTCACAGACCAGTAGCCATGTCACGCGTCTAGCTTCGAGAGGACTGATGCACCAGCGAGCTTATGGGTTATCCCATCCAGGGTTGGTGTTCTGTAATACGGTCATTTCCTTCCTTATTTCATCGCGGAGATGTATTGGACATGTTCTCGGGGCTTGCACAACCCGGTGTCACAGTTGGGTCAGTCGTGATATAGAAGGTTCCCTCGAATGTACCGATCCCTTGAAATATATCAGGGTATGCCCTGCACAGGTCTTCCTTGCAGTTAAGGAGGTACTAGTGTTGACCTAACAGTTCATGACTACCAAGCTCAGGGCTCTGCAAGACGGCAGGCCGATGATCGCTGATCCTGGCGTGTAGGCGACATGGAATGCGGCGTCGCATTCGTATTGTCAGTGCTCACACGGAATCTCCAGCGTTCCGTATTGGCGGATGGGTTCGCTGTATATGCTGTCAAGATTGTTGTGCTTTTCCGCAGACTCATCTTTGCTGGGAAGCCGTTGGCATCTAACAACTCAGGGTACATCCATCTGAACGTGCACAGCGGGAGTTAGTTGCCATGCGCCCCTGTGTCAACCTTGACTTTAAGTGATGCCGGTCTCTCCTGGGTCCTATTCCGCAGCTTGATTTATAGGGAAGCGAAGACCTCGTCGCGTGAATCATCTTTGATGTGGACGGTATCAAAGTGTAGCAGCTCGACGTGGTCCTCCAAGGGTGTGGCTTGGACTTGATGCACAGCGGTTTCGACCTGGATCTACTTCGCCGTTGATTTCTGTAGTGCTTGCTGGTTTGTGGCGCCTTCGTCGCATTATATACCGCTTTCCAGTGGTCAGGTCGACCACATGCTTGACACTTGGTGCCGTATGCAGGGCAGTTGTATTCCCCGTACCTATGGTATCCGCCACAAAACTTGCAGTTATTGCGGGGAAATGTGACGCCATTTTCCGCGGGATACATGATGGTAATTCGTCGGTCGGTGACGAACGTAATGAACAGCAGACTCGTTGCTGAAGGTGTGCATATCGGCCAACGTTGTTTCTGAGTCCGGGCTATGTCCATGGCACTGTCCAGCATCAGTGTGTGGTCACTTCCCAGTAGTTTCTCTTGTATCTTCGGGCATTTGATACCAACGACCAATTGATCTATGAGACGCTCATTAGTCTCCCGGATGTCACGAAACTGGCACTTCTTCGCCTGTAGTTTACATCTAGTCATAAATTCATCAACTGACTCTGATGCTTCCTGTTTGTACCTTTTTAGGTTAAAACGATTCAGCCGGTAGTTGGTCTTGGGCTAAAGGACGTCTGTGAATCGCGTCCACAGGGTTGCGACTGAGCGCTGTACCTCAGTCAGTTCCCACGTGCTATATATACGCAGCCCTTCCTGGCCGACCCACAACAGAACATACTTAAACTTTTTGCTTCCTCTATATCTGCGAGGGATGTTCCAAAGTTCAAGTCGCATTAGTGGCGAAAGTTTGCGAATTCTAATGGTAAGTCAGCCGATGCCCAGTCCATGCATGGAGGGTCAATCCCAGCCAAGGCCGCCATCTTTCTTGTTTATGTGCAGCTGGCCAGTTAGCCATACATACAATCAGCACTGTGTGAAAACTCTCTATTTCAGTTCAGAGTCGTACAGAGTACGTGTCGCTGCCACCATATATATATGTGTATATGTGTTATATATATATATATATGGATTTATTCACATACATAAGCCAAACCATGTGTGTAGACAGGCCTTTCTTCACACCTCAACAGTCCCCAGGTGTCTCACAGTCGGGGAGGGTGTCACTCCGGTCTGTCGGTGTCACTGCAC
>CM034531.1:3391006-3393506 GCA_020002185.1 Paraescarpia echinospica | reverse complement strand
GTAGTTGTGTCTTGAATGTTGCTGTCGGAGACGGTGAATATCCGTCGGTATTCACAAGCGGAGACAACAATAAGAAGCGATTGCATACTTGGAGTCTAAGTGGCAATACTAAATTCATAAAACCTTTACCCATCACAAATACGGCGCGTAGACTTGTCGCATACACGAGTTATATGACTGGTATGCCTATTATCTTTCACGTGTTCCTATACTAAATACGGATGAGTATGGCACCTGTTTTATGTAAACATACCTAATGTGTATTAATGAAGACAGCCAGTGCCCTAAACATCCACTATGCAGAAGACAAAGGAAAGTGGGTCGCCCAGAGGACAATCTGGCGCAGAACAGTAAAAAAGAGAAACAACAACTAGGGTGGGAGACGTGGGGTGAAGCCAAACGGGTGGCCTACGAGAGGGTGAGGTAATAAAAGAGCAAACACTGCAGCCTTGTTTAGGTTTAGGTAACAAAAGTGAGGTTTAGGTAACAAAAGAGCAAGCACTGCAGCCCTGTGAACCCTACGAGAGGGTGGGGTACCAAAAGAGCAAGCACTGCAGCCCTGTGAACCCTACGAGAGGGTGAGATAACAAAAGAGCAAACACTGCAGCCTTGTTTAGGTTTAGGTAACAAAAGTGAGGTTTAGGTAACAAAAGAGCAAGCACTGCAGCCCTGTGAACCCTACGAGAGGGTGGGGTACCAAAAGAGCAAGCACTGCAGCCCTGTGAACCCTACGAGAGGGTGGGGTACCAAAAGAGCAAGCACTGCAGCCTTGTGAACCCTACGAGAGGGTGAGGTAACAAAAGAGCACTGCAGCCTTGTGAACCCTACGAGAAGGTGAGGTAACAAAAGAGCAAACACTGCAGCCTTGTGAACCCTACGAGAAGGTGAGGTAACAAAAGAGCAAACACTGCAGCCTTGTGAACCCTACGAGAAGGTGAGGTAACAAAAGAGCAAGCACTGCAGCCTTGTGAACCCTACGAGAAGGTGAGGTAACAAAAGAGCAAGCACTGCAGCCCTGTGAACCCTACGAGAGGGTGGGGTACCAAAAGAGCAAGCACTGCAGCCTTGTGAACCCTACGAGAGGGTGAGGTAACAAAAGAGCACTGCAGCCTTGTGAACCCTACGAGAAGGTGAGGTAACAAAAGAGCAAACACTGCAGCCTTGTGAACCCTACGAGAAGGTGAGGTAACAAAAGAGCAAACACTGCAGCCTTGTGAACCCTACGAGAAGGTGAGGTAACAAAAGAGCAAACACTGCAGCCTTGTGAACCCTACGAGAAGGTGAGGTAACAAAAGAGCAAACACTGCAGCCTTGTGAACCCTACGAGAAGGTGAGGTAACAAAAGAGCAAGCACTGCAGCCTTGTGAACCCTACGAGAAGGTGAGGTAACAAAAGAGCAAGCACTGCAGCCTTGTGAACCCTACGAGAAGGTGAGGTAAAAAGCAGCCTTGTGAACCCTACGAGAAGGTGAGGTAACAAAAGAGCACTGCAGCCTTGTGAACCCTACGAGAAGGTGAGGTAACAAAAGAGCAAGCACTGCAGCCCTGTGAACCCTACGAGAGGGTGAGGTACCAAAAGAGCAAGCACTGCAGCCTTGTGAACCCTACGAGAGGGTGAGGTAACAAAAGAGCACTGCAGCCTTGTGAACCCTACGAGAAGGTGAGGTAACAAAAGAGCAAACACTGCAGCCCTGTGAACCCTACGAGAAGGTGAGGTAACAAAAGAGCAAGCACTGCAGCCCTGCAGCCCTGTGAACCCTACGAGAGGGTGAGGTACCAAAAGAGCAAGCACTGCAGCCTTGTAAACCCTACGAGAGGGTGAGGTAACAAAAGAGCAAACACTGCAGCCTTGTTTAGGTTTAGGTAACAAAAGTGAGGTTTAGGTAACAAAAGAGCAAGCACTGCAGCCCTGTGAACCCTACGAGAGGGTGGGGTACCAAAAGAGCAAGCACTGCAGCCCTGTGAACCCTACGAGAGGGTGGGGTACCAAAAGAGCAAGCACTGCAGCCTTGTGAACCCTACGAGAGGGTGAGGTAACAAAAGAGCACTGCAGCCTTGTGAACCCTACGAGAAGGTGAGGTAACAAAAGAGCAAACACTGCAGCCTTGTAAACCCTACGAGAGGGTGAGGTACAAAAAGAGCAAGCACTGCAGCCCTGTGAACCCTACGAGAGGGTGGGGTACCAAAAGAGCACTGCAGCCTTGTGAACCCTACGAGAGGGTGGGGTACCAAAAGAGCACTGCAGCCTTGTGAACCCTACGAGAGGGTGAGGTAACAAAAGAGCACTGCAGCCTTGTGAACCCTACGAGAAGGTGAGGTAACAAAAGAGCAAGCACTGCAGCCTTGTAAACCCTACGAGAGGGTGAGGTACCAAAAGAGCAAGCACTGCAGCCCTGTGAACCCTACGAGAGGGTGGGGTACCAAAAGAGCACTGCAGCCTTGTGAACCCTACGAGAGGGTGGGGTACCAAAAGAGCACTGCAGCCTTGTGAACCCTACGAG
>CM034531.1:3364519-3390006 GCA_020002185.1 Paraescarpia echinospica | reverse complement strand
TGTATTCTCTTTCTCTCACCCTTTCTTGATCCAGCTTTGTGTATATGCATGTCTGCGGATCTGCCTGTCTGCCTGTCTGTCTGTCTGCCTGTCTGCCTGTCTGCCTGTCTGTGTGTGTGAGTGTGTGTGTGCGCGTGCGCGTGCGCGTGCGCGTGCGCGTGTCTGTTTGTCTCTGTCTGTCTCACTGTCTTTCTGTCATTATTTCGTTCTGTCATTCTGTCGTTCTGTTTGTCTGTCAGTCTGTCTGTCTGTCTGTCTGTCTGTCTGTCTGTCAGTCAGTCAGTCAGTCAGTCCGTCGGTCCGTCAGTCTGTCTTTGTGTCTCTGTCTCTCTGGCTCTCATTCTCCCTGTCTCTCCGCCTGGCTGTCTGGTTCTCTGTCTCTCTTTACAAGCATGCACGCACGCACATACACACATGCACGCACGCGCGCACACATGCATACACAGATATACACACATGCGCTCGCGCTCGCTCATTCCGAGAATGTGTACGCACACAGAATCGATTGAACATTAATTCATCACCGTTGGCGTTTTTGTTTTTTTAAATATCAGATAGATAGTGTTACGCCCAGTCGGCTTACCGCAATCTCCACCACCAATCGCGCTGGTGATATATGAACCAGTTAACGAGTGTTTTCTACTCCAGAAGTTCGCAGTTGTATGCCCGACAACAAGGCTCGCAAAAAACCGAACGTACTCGTGTTCAATCAGAATCTGGCGGCTACGGATCGAAGATGCGTGCTTTGAGAGGGATATTTATGAGTGTACCACGTGCCATGAGTATTCGTTATATATACGCGTCTATTGATAGCACACATCGTATCGAACAGTCTGCATACCGACTTACGCCAATGACACCGGGCCCGTATCAAACAGCGCATTTTTATTCACCGCACCAAACACCGATCGATTTAGTAAAGAAAATATCCGTTGTTTGTTTGGTTATGGCGTCGGCGTCGCAATGTGACATCGATCCCAAGCTCGTTAATCGAGCCCAATCCCACGAAACGATCGTGTTTTTCTGCGAGAGTCATAAACGTCGTAGTTGTGTCTTGAATGTTGCTGTCGGAGACGGTGAATATCCGTCGGTATTCACAAGCGGAGACAACAATAAGAAGCGATTGCATACTTGGAGTCTAAGTGGCAATACTAAATTCATAAAACCTTTACCCATCACAAATACGGCGCGTAGACTTGTCGCATACACGAGTTATATGACTGGTATGCCTATTATCTTTCACGTGTTCCTATACTAAATACGGATGAGTATGGCACCTGTTTTATGTAAACATACCTAATGTGTATTAATGAAGACAGCCAGTGCCCTAAACATCCACTATGCAGAAGACAAAGGAAAGTGGGTCGCCCAGAGGACAATCTGGCGCAGAACAGTAAAAAAGAGAAACAACAACTAGGGTGGGAGACGTGGGGTGAAGCCAAACGGGTGGCCTACGAGAGGGTGAGGTAATAAAAGAGCAAGCACTGCAGCCCTGTGAACCCTACGAGAGGGTGAGGTAACAAAAGAGCAAACACTGCAGCCTTGTTTAGGTTTAGGTAACAAAAGTGAGGTTTAGGTAACAAAAGAGCAAGCACTGCAGCCCTGTGAACCCTACAAGAGGGTGAGATAACAAAAGAGCAAACACTGCAGCCTTGTTTAGGTTTAGGTAACAAAAGTGAGGTTTAGGTAACAAAAGAGCAAGCACTGCAGCCCTGTGAACCCTACGAGAGGGTGGGGTACCAAAAGAGCAAGCACTGCAGCCCTGTGAACCCTACGAGAGGGTGGGGTACCAAAAGAGCAAGCACTGCAGCCTTGTGAACCCTACGAGAGGGTGAGGTAACAAAAGAGCACTGCAGCCTTGTGAACCCTACGAGAAGGTGAGGTAACAAAAGAGCAAACACTGCAGCCTTGTGAACCCTACGAGAAGGTGAGGTAACAAAAGAGCAAACACTGCAGCCTTGTGAACCCTACGAGAAGGTGAGGTAACAAAAGAGCAAGCACTGCAGCCCTGTGAACCCTACGAGAGGGTGGGGTACCAAAAGAGCAAGCACTGCAGCCTTGTGAACCCTACGAGAGGGTGAGGTAACAAAAGAGCACTGCAGCCTTGTGAACCCTACGAGAGGGTGAGGTACCAAAAGAGCAAGCACTGCAGCCTTGTGAACCCTACGAGAGGGTGAGGTACCAAAAGAGCAAGCACTGCAGCCCTGTGAACCCTACGAGAGGGTGAGGTACCAAAAGAGCAAGCACTGCAGCCTTGTGAACCCTACGAGAGGGTGAGGTACCAAAAGAGCAAGCACTGCAGCCTTGTGAACCCTACGAGAGGGTGAGGTACCAAAAGAGCAAGCACTGCAGCCCTGTGAACCCTACGAGAGGGTGAGGTACCAAAAGAGCAAGCACTGCAGCCTTGTGAACCCTACGAGAGGGTGAGGTACCAAAAGAGCAAGCACTGCAGCCTTGTGAACCCTACGAGAGGGTGAGGTACCAAAAGAGCAAGCACTGCAGCCCTGTGAACCCTACGAGAGGGTGAGGTACCAAAAGAGCAAGCACTGCAGCCCTGTGAACCCTACGAGAGGGTGAGGTACCAAAAGAGCAAGCACTGCAGCCTTGTAAACCCTACGAGAGGGTGAGGTACCAAAAGAGCAAGCACTGCAGCCTTGTAAACCCTACGAGAGGGTGAGGTACCAAAAGAGCAAGCACTGCAGCCCTGTGAACCCTACGAGAGGGTGAGGTACCAAAAGAGCAAGCACTGCAGCCCTGTGAACCCTACGAGAGGGTGAGGTACCAAAAGAGCAAGCACTGCAGCCCTGTGAACCCTACGAGAGGGTGAGGTACCAAAAGAGCAAGCACTGCAGCCTTGTGAACCCTACGAGAGGGTGAGGTACCAAAAGAGCAAGCACTGCAGCCCTGTGAACCCTACGAGAGGGTGAGGTACCAAAAGAGCAAGCACTGCAGCCTTGTGAACCCTACGAGAGGGTGAGGTACCAAAAGAGCAAGCACTGCAGCCCTGTGAACCCTACGAGAGGGTGAGGTACCAAAAGAGCAAGCACGGCAGCCCTGTGAACCCTACGAGAGGGTGAGGTACCAAAAGAGCAAGCACGGCAGCCTTGTGAACCACCTGGCACAAAGAGTACTGGGGAGGTAAGGTAAATATTATCTGAGATCATGTGAGCCGGCAGGTTTAGTACAAGATTGCGGTGCACACCTGGCAGGTTAATTGAAACTGATGCCGTTAGACTAAGGCAAGTATGCCAACCACATTTCGTGCTAATCACCATGCCGTGACACGTACATTATTTTTGTGTTCTATGATTAGATCTGGGCTTGCGGTTAACATGTTTAGAGGTCATGCCGTCTAACCATGTCAGCTGTACGATGGCAGTAACCTGGTTACACGGCTGTTATTGTTATATATTATTCATACCAGTGACACTACAAATGTGGCCACCAACCAAGAGATGTATCCCAAGACCAAGAATGTTGTAACCAGGATTGTTGCACCCAAAAGAAGCACACATTGATATAATTGATATAGCAATAAAACTAGCCCGGCTAACATTGTTGTATTATTGTTTTGATTGGGAACTGGTAGAGTATACGAGTCAGACGTTGACCTACCTATGCCGGCGCCGACGAGGAGCCGACCGAAGAGGAGCAGGTATCGGTCGGTGGCGCAGGCGAGACACAGCGAGCCGGCCGTAAAGATGAGACTGGCGACGAGGATGACGGGCTTTCGGCCGATGGTGTCATTGAGACTGCCTCCGACCAGGGCGAAGACGGCGGCGGCGGCGATGGTCACACTGACGACGAGCTCCTGCCAAACGTAGCTCAGCAGGAAGGTGTCTCGCAGCAGGATCATCGCCCCCGAGATGACACCGGTGTCGTAGCCGAACAGGAAGCCGCCCATGGCCGAGAAGACGGTGAGGACATAGACGAAGCGAGGAGTCACCGGCCGTGTCTGCAGCTGGTCGATCCGCAGGGTCGTCGACTCATCGTAGCCCTGTTGGCTGACCGGGGTCGAGGGGTTGCTTCCCGGGGCGCGAGGAGACGTCGCCGTCTCCCCATCGCCCGATTTCGATCCCCGCTGCATACTTGCTGTTGGTGCTCTCTCTAGGCGTCGGTTAACTGTTCAACGGCTGTTGTCAACATATACGCCTCGCATCGTGGGGTCAGTCGGGGCTGCGATATGTTCCGATGTTATTATGTAACTGCCTAAATTTATAGGAAGCCTCTGACCGGCGGTTTAACGGCGGTCACGGTCCACAGACCTCAGATGTTGCATTTATCAACAGGCAAGCCGTCACGCGCCGCTGCACAAGGCGCTACTCGATGGGGCGGTCCGCAGTCTCGTTGAGCGTCTGACGACCACTACTTGTGGCTACCTCGGCTCCATGGCGGGCGAGCGACTGTGAGGCGCACACGTGTTGCATACGAGCGACGAACTCCGCTATCGATCGATTGTCGCCTCGCTCTGCTCCGACCGACGACAGACTGCGGTCGGTCGGACGGTCGGTCGCGGGTGGTCGCCTCTGCCGCCATGTAGGAGGATCGACGTCGGCTGTACTCGCGATTACTCCGCGTGCCAACAGCCTCCTCGTTAGCCGTCTTTGATCTGGCCGAGTACTTGGATGGATTAATCGCTTATCACTAGACTGTTGATTGCAAGGATGACAATAATTGATGGCGCAGATCGGATGTTGTCTTTTGCGTGGCAGCTGGCACAACAACAATAGCACACGACCAGTAAGAATAGAAGGGGCCTCGTTACGCGTATCCGATAGTTTTAGAGGACCAATGTATAATATGAGAGATTGCTCGTTACTTGTAGTTATTTTCGTATAATAACTTGCACTTGTCACTGAAATATACGCGCGTGTGCACGCACGCACGCACATACACGCGCGCGCGAACTCATGGATAACGCGCCGTTTTTCCTCGGTCACTCCTAACTTCCATATTCATACCTATAAATGATATAGTAGGTCATAATAACATTTTCTTAGTACACAACTACAAACGTTCGACTCACAATGGACGTTTCAACCTCCTTAGGCGGTCTTCGATTCATCAGGAACTGCTCTTCCTCTGCTCGCCATGTGGTTTAGCGATGTTTGTCGAGACTTTCCTTTTCTCTCGAGTGAAACGTCTGGTTGTTATAATCTCAACTTCTTTCTTATGTTCTTCTAGCCTCGTGCCAAATGTTCTCCCACTTTCCCCAATGTACGTGGTCTTGCAGGTCTTGCATGGAACTTGGTATACACAGTCGGTCGTCTTGCTGTCTTCCACTTTGTCTTTTTGGTGTACTAATATTTTTCTGAGGTTTATGCACCGGTTCTATCACTCCTTGGATGTATGGTAAGGTGACCATACCTCTGGACTTGTCAGTATTCTTCCTATCCTTAGTCTTTCCCTCTGGTTTTGTTGTTGTTCCCTCATTTTCCTTATGGTTCAACTTGGGTACTCGTACTGCTGTAGCGCCTTGATGATGTGCTCCACCACTTTCTTCCTGTCCTCTGGCTCAGTTACGATGTTGTTGCATCTGTCTAGTAATGTTTTGATGACACCCAATTTCTGATGTAGCGGATGGTGTGAACTGAAGTTCAGATATTGGTCGGTGTGGATCTTCTTCCGATACACTCGGAGTTTGACCGTTCCGTCCTCTTTCCGTACCATCAGTGTGTCTAGGAACGGCAGTGACCTCTCACTCTCTTCTTTGTACGTGAACTTGATGTCGCCTGTTGTGTCGTTGGTGTTAAGGTGATATGTCATTGGTGTTGAGGTGATATGTCATTGGTGTTGAGGTGATATGTCATTGGTGTTAAGGTGATATTTCATTTGTGTTAAGGTGATATGTCAGCCCTTTCTTACGATTTCCATTCCGTCATCCACGTATCTCTTCCTTAGTTCCTTCATCGGGAACTGTTCTTCCTTTGCTCGCCACACCACCTGGCGAGCAGAGGAAGAACAGTTCCCGATGAAGGCTGCCGAAGGCGGTTGAAATGTCGATTGTGAGTCGAACATTTCTAGTAGTGTACTAAGAAAATTGTGTTACTTAATTTCTTCCAACTTGATTAATATTTTCACGGATATAGTAAGTCTGCTAACGCTAGTACTTTAGCTAATATCGCAGCAGCTGTGCTGCGGAGATATAGATCGTAACGGATATTTAACAAGGCATTTTTAATATGTATGTATCTCCAAAGCCCTTTAGTCGCTAAATAATAAGTCAAAATAAGAGTAACTATTACTTAGACGGGCGTCTACGGTGGCTTGGGCACGTGCAACGTATTCCCAGTGACTGTCTCTATGAGACTACCCTACACGAGTGGCTAACTATAGGCAAATGCAAATGCCCGGTAAGTGTCATAACGTTACAATCTAGATAGGTATAGATTATAAAAGACCATAACACTGACCATTTGCACTGTTCCTGAAGAAAAGACTTGCGATGCAGCTACGGACAACGGAGTGTACCAGACGAACCAGGAGGTCAAACGTCCTGGTCATTTACAGTCACGTCTACTGCCGTCTACTGCTCGCTCAGTCGGGGTTCTCTTGTGATGTCCATCGTGGCCCATAATTAAGGTTACGATGTGTCTCTCTCATTTGTTCTATCTCTAACCACCCGTTTGGCTTCTTCCCACGGGTTCCACCCCAGTTGTGGTGTATGTTACCCTATATTCTTCGCCGGGTCATGTTCGGGCGATCTAATAATATATAGGGTAAAGTGGGGTATCGTAAGCATAGCGGGTAATATGAGCACCCCCTACAGCTTAAACCAAACATGCCAGGTGCCGCCACCCGTGTTTTTCTTGAAGCACGTCGTCTGCAAACCGCCAGCACCATTTCTGTCGTTTGCGCTGCCGAATATTTTCCGAGGTGAGGTCGTGTAAAGAAACTGTGCACTTTTCTTACCATATCCACCAGTACGGCGAATTTATTCTGATTCAAAATGTGTATCATTACGATGCGCAAGTGATGTATAAATTAAACCTTGAAGCTTGTTGCGTATTGTAATGAGCAATAATGCAACCTCTCGTGGATTATAGTTCGCCAAATTATCACCTTGCGGCGTGCATAGCGCTGTGGCTAATATAAGCAGGCTTTCTGGAGGTATTATGACCACGGTGCTCATATTAGCCGGTAGGGTGCTCATATTAACGTAGATGTTATTGGCTTTGTTTACCTACCGCCAGTCTGCGTTGCAATCATTTGAGGCTACAATTATATTCAAAACAATAGTAATTGTTATCCAATGGTAATTCGTAGTATATGCTAAATTTAAAGGAGTTCATATAGCAGCAGCAAACTTTTTTTAACAAAGTTTTCCAGTTTTTGAGGTGTTGCTATCTGTTTTATTATAGGCTATATTTCTAAACTGCCCAGAGGCAATTTGTTTCTGCTGCTATATATATGAATCCCTTTAAAACTTGCAATAATAAACTCTCACACTTTTTTTATCAGATGCCTAATGTGAAGAAGAAGGTTGAACGACATTATCAGATATGCAGTCGGTCGTACGTGACGTACTAATATATCAACGATCACAGAAATCAGCGAGCCAAGCGCACAATGTACCGCGACAAACCCTGAGACGGCATCTAGAGAAGGCACGTGCGGGTAAGGGAGTCCACAAGTGTCTCGGCCGCAAACCGGTACTCTCCATAGATCAAGAAACAGAGCTGAAAGCCACCATATTTAAAATGGAGGCCAAACTCTTCGGCTTGACGCGAGATGATGTGAGGCACTTTGTATTCAAATTCTGCGAAACAAAGAACATAACAAATTAATTAACCAAACAACTGAAAGGGCTGGAAAGGACTGGCTGAAAGGCTACTTAAAACGGCATCCAGACATCAGTCCGCGAATCCCCGAGCCAACGTAGATTCAGCGAGCCATCGGCTTTAACAGAACGAAGGTTGATCGGTACATGCAGCTTCTACAAGCCACCATCTTTGATGAAGATGGGAAGAGGGTCATCCACGAAGGCAACATATTCAACGTGGACGAATCTGGTTACACTATTTGCCACAAGCCAGGGAAAGTGCTGGCGAAGAAAGGGGAGAAAGGGATCGGGGCTATCACCAGTGCGGAGAGGGGAAAGAATGTTACAGTTGTCGCTTGTGTTTCGGCGACAGGCGCATACATCCCACAGATGATGATCTTCCCCAGGGTTCGCATAAAGCCGGAACTGCTTGACGGGTCGCCTCCTGGCACTGTTGGGTACGCAAACAAAAGTGGTTGGATCAACGTTGAGTTGTTCGAATGCTGGATCGACCACTTCATTGAAGTTGTGCAGCCAAGCCACCGAGCATCAAAGGTGTTGCTCATCCTAGATGGCCACAGCAGCCACACGAAGACTATTCGACTGATCGACAAGGCCAAGACAAACAACATCATAATCATATCACTGCCGTCCCATTGCACGCACCGGCTTCAGCCACTCGATGTGAGCGCGTTCAAAGGTGTTAATATCAATTACAACAGAAGAGCGCCGACATGGCTGCGCCAGCACCCTGACCGGTCGGTCACAGAGTTTCAAATAGCAGCTCTCTTTGGGTCGGCTTACATCAAAGCTGCTACGGTGAGTAACGCGAGCAGTGGCTTCCGGAAGTGTGGGATAAACCCATTCAACCCGCACATCTTTTCGGATGCTGATTTTGCCGCAGCCGGTGTGACGGACACGCCAAATCCCGCTGCTGGTCTACCCCTTCCTCAGCCCAACCCCTCTCCAGTGCGCGACAGGTCAGTTGCTCCGAGCTTTACAGCAGTGCGCGACTCGTCAGTTGCTCCGAGCTTCACAGCAGCGCGCGACTCGTCAGTTGCTCCGAGCTTCACGGCAGCGCGCGACTCGTCAGTTGCTCCTAGCTTCACAGCAGCGCGCGACTCGTCAGTGCTCCGAGCTTCACAGCAGTGCGCGACTCGTCAGTTGCTCCTAGCTTCACAGCAGTGCGCGACTCGTCAGTTGCTCCGAGCTTCACAGCAGTGCGCGACTCGTCAGTTGCTCCGAGCTTCACAGCAGTGCGCGACTCATCAGTTGCTTCGAGCTTCACCGCAGTGCGCGACCTTCCTAGTCTCTGCCAAGCTATCAGGTAGCCTATGTCTTTTACTATAATTGTTTGTAGTTTGGTAAAAATAAAGTTAACATTGTAAGCTTATATGGCGGTTCTGCCTATTTCGTAATAACGATGAAGGCGACGGCGGTAACGTCAACAAATAATAATGACGATAACAGTAACAGTTGCCTACTACTATGAAATAAGAAGTAGCCTAAGTACCATTAGGGACTAACATAAATCACACTTTAAAGCCTACTAACTGAATTTGGAACTGTTTGCAGCGTTGAGGCGGATGTGCACGTTTCCGCTGATATACGCGAGGAGAACTGCGATCCAGATGGTGAAGGCCTATCGTTTCAACGACTGATTAATTGTTCACCAGCCGTTCCCAGGCCTAAGATGGCTGAAGGCGCCAGCAAGAGACGAAAAGTAGCTCACGCCGAAATTATCACGAGTTCGCCGTACAAGCAGAGTCTGGTGGCAACTGGGCCTAGTCCTCGGAGCGCTTCCAAAACTGAAAAGAAGCCATCGAAGACCAAACGTATTCGTGTTAAGAAAGTAGCTGTTAAGGAACTTCGGCTTAAAACCCCATGTTATAAGTGTGGCGTCGATTTCGGGGACGCATCAGATCACAAGCGAAATGAAGACTGGATTAAGTGCAAACCATATGGTGAATGGTTCCACGAATCATGCGGCGAAGAATTTGAAATACTCGACGATGACACATTCACATGCCAGGGTTGTTTTTAGACTTTTTCTTGTTACCAATTATACGCCTAGGCTACGTTCAATTTCTTACAATACCGTTAATCTTCCACGGATCTTCGATCTAGGCCCTATAGATACATTATGAATTTTGGTGATAGTGTCAATGTATTATCCAGTAATTTAATGAATAATGCGCCGAGAAATCCGGATTCATTGACGATGACACTTTCACGTGCCATGGTTGTTCTTAGGCATTTTCTAGTTTTAAAACGTTCCATTTTACAGTACTGTTAATCTTCTAGTTAAGATATATATAATGGATAAGTTTCCGTGTATTATCAAGTAATAATAAATGGTCATAATAATAGCCATCGTATATTTTATAATTATTAAACATGAGTCATACACACAGTTTAGAAGCATGTTCATATTGCCAGACGCTTCGGGTAATATGAACACTTTTTTCAAATTACTTATTTCCATGCTCTATTACTTTATTAAAATATACAGTGAAACCAATGCAGTTTCCAGAAAGAGTTTGTAAAGGTCGACACCACGCACCTTAAATGGAGCAATTCGGATGTATATTTAGCAAAATATTGGCCGAAAACAAAACTATGCTCATAATGCCCGACCTTACCCTAATACTGGTGTTGCATGAATTGGTCATAGTTAACGGAACAAGTCGTTTTTGCAAAGAAACCGGATACAATCTTTACGGAAATTATCGATATTATAAATCACTAGTCGTTATTTAATCAACGCAATGCACACAAACTGATAGAAAAGTTGCTTTATATGAAATACTTACATTTTGTTCAACGAAAAAACACGCTGCGACACCATCGGTATCTCGCAAATTGGTCGTTCTACGCCAGTAAGACGCAGCGCATTGTGAAGTTAACCGCACGAGGCCGTTCGTTAACTTTCCCTTGATTAATATATCAATAATTGCGTGTATTTTTTCTAAACAATGAAATATGAAGTATATTTCTATCACCATCATTAAATTAGTAGAACACTCATACTCTTAGTAAACAATAAGTCTGATCAATGACGTATTTCACGTAATATCCAGTAAGAATTCAAGGCTTACGCTAAAGGATGACCAGTTTGCGAGAGTGACCAAACCATGAAAGATAACACGAGCGCTCTAGTTGTTCTTGCAATGTATGCTATACCAATAGGTATTATAATATTATGATAATATATCTATAATATGTATGGCACACGCGTTGGACATTAAAAATTACTCGAGCGCTCGTGCAAGATAGTGAAGATAACCAGATGTTTTCAGAGAGTGAATTTCGTAGTTCGAAAATAGTCGCTAAGTGACACCACTAATTTTCGGTAGCGCGTGTCGGCTACTTCCGGTCAGACATTGGGCCCGCACATTTGAGTTAAAATGGTAAATTCAGTTTAATTTGATTAACAATGATGATTTATTTTATTGCGGTGATTGTCATATAAACATTGATTTTGTTCCAATTAGTTAAAATCATCTAGTTTACATAGAAAAAGACATTTAAGCTTCTGAAATCCGTAATTATTCTATTATCGCTCAAAACTACCAGCGGGTTACAAAAACTTACATGGTCTAAATCGGGTTTGACTAAAACTAAAGACGCACGACCACGCATTCCCGCACGACCAGGTAAATTGAGGTAATATAATGTGTTGGTAGATAGTTTGGCCGTTGATGGTATATAAATGGTTTGTGTGTGCATTATTAAAATTGTTGAGTCTGTATTTCACCCAGGAGTTACACAATTTAGTCATTTTTTCTGATCTTCCGGACGACCATTAATTTTAGTCTTGACACAGTAGCGTCACCTGGCGAATGGAATCGGCGAGTTACCACAAGCGATAATTAAAAGTTGCGAATTCTGTTACTTCATTGTGAAGAACATCTGCAATTTGGCGAGCTGCACACACATACCTCCTAAGTGCCACCAACACAAGAGCCCGCTTGGGTACTAACACTATATACATTTTGACGTGTGGTCGTGCGCCTTTTAGTCATACCGTCTAAATCAGTTATTAAACCAACGTTTAGGGTTAACGATTAGGTAATTAGTGACAAGATTACCCGAGATGTAAGTACCCTGACCGTGCCAGATCCAAAACTCTGCATTCAAGAAGGACTGCTGTCACTGCTGTGTCTGTTCACATTTCATAGTTTAGTCGGTTGACTTGTAATAATTAACTGTTTCAGATTTCAGTGTTTTCCAAAATTGCGCTTAGACTCATCCGACACATTTTGCTTGGCAAGCATATGCAATTTAATGTATGGTTACGACTTCCATTTTATTTTCGTCATTAAATACATGAAAATATAAGTACAATTGGGTCATTCCGTGTGAACGCAACCGATGGGCACTCATCTCTTACATTTTTGAATGAACCACTTTGCTGAAAGCCTCTGGAAAGGTAAACAATAATCCGACATTTGGGTGTTCTAGCTCCAGTAGTTTTTGAGTTACGGCAATTTTAAATTTGGGACTTAGATATTTTGTGACAGCTTCTTAAAAATAAATATAATTATTCACATTTCACAGGTTAATATCTCTTACACTATTTAACCTGTGTCAATGAAACTGTGTGGAATTGTTCTCTATAATGGATAGATCACATAAATTTATACTTAGAACATAAATACAGTGTATGGTTAACGTATGACATAATTATAAGACACAACAATTATATTATAGTCTTGTGATGTATTAACAATACTATTTTCCAAGAGGTTTGGTTTTAAATACATGAATTGATGAGGGATGATGTCGGATACAAAAATTGTTTTTGAGTGAGCATGTACTTCATCAACAAACAGGAAATAAGAATGATTATGGGATGTAATAATACTAATGATTATGTGATGTAATAATACTAATGATTATGGGATGTCATAATACTAATACTACCTCTATGTGAAGTGTTTCTAACTAACTGATCCACTATCTTGATAGAAAAAGAAAAGAAACAAGTCACTGTCGTTAAAAGCGTTGTGACTCGCGTTATGATACCCAATTTGCGTGACTCGCATTACACGTGACTTGTGTTACACATATTCAATGCCCAATATCACAACCTGTGTACACTAGATATGGATGTTGTTAATATCATTTAGTTAGCTACCTCCTATAGGAGGAGATTTATAATTGGCAGTCTCAAGCTGAAATGATACCAACAACATACACAAATATTACATAATCAGTGAGTTACATGAAATCAGCTATCATTTACTAACTGATCAGGAGCAATTTAGCTTGATGGAAATGGATTATCTGTTTGTATTACAATGTGGAGAAAGGAGGCAACATTAGTTAAAAATATGCATTAATCCTTTCATGTTACACATAAGAAGTAATGCCGACTTGATTGTGTGGTTTCAATCAACAAATGTGTAATGCACAAGAATTGAAAAACACTGGCCCACTTTTCCCATAATAAATGATGACCTTATAATTACCGTTGCAAGGACACTTGCAATCAAATATAATTATACAGACTAATGTACATGTATAATATTGCATAGCTCTATACTCCAAACAAGTTCTGATTTGTGATTAATTACATATTTATAATAGTATATGACCACAGTTGTTTGCAGTGATGGGTAGCTTCAGTCTGTTTTACCAATTTCTTATTATTCTTAAAAATCAGCTACTTTAATGTTACACAAAAAGTACTGGTAATTTTAAAAGGAATTCCCCCTTTCACCACAAAAATGTCTGTGATATTGATGATTAATCCAGGTAGATACACATCAGTCATCACATTAGTCCATTTCCTAATTACTAGCTAGAAACGTATAATTCAGTATTTTATTATGTAAAAGAATTCATAAAAAATATAAACACATTCTATGAATAGCAGAAGAACCAGTGTACTCGAGCTTGGCATCCATTGACTACATGCATTATAATGTATGTAAGTGCGCATATAATGTAGTATTACGGACACGGTAAACTAATACATAAGTTGCATCCTTTTACAATAAATCCTTTTTCTATTGAATATAAGTGTCTTATATTATAGTTTCTTGTTATGTAGTAAAAGTACTATTTTCCAAGAGGTTTGGTTGTAAATACATGAATTGATGAGGCATGATGTCGGATACAAAATTTTTTTTGAGTGAGCATGTACTTTCATCAACAAACAGAAAATAAGAATGATTATGGGATGTAATAATACTAATGATTATGGGATATAATGATACTAATACTGCCTCTGTGTGAAGTGTTTCCAACTAACTGATCCACTATCTTAATAGAAAAAGAAAACAAACAAGTCACTGTCGTTAAAAGCTTTGTGACACGCGTTATGATACCCAATTTTGCGTGACTCGTTTTTACATATTCAATGCCAAATATCACAACGTGTGTAAACTAGATATGGATGTTGTTAATATCATTTAGTTAGGTACCTCCTATAGGAGGAGATTTATAATTGGCAGTCTCAAGCTACCAAGGGTTTCTGTGTAGAATGAAAAATCCAAAATTTTGTGACTCGAGTTACATCTATTTCATCACCCGAGTCTAGAAACCTTTCCCAAAAAACCAGAATAGACTTGTAATTTTTTTTAAATACATGAGATTAAGGCCTCATGAAATAGTATAAATTAGACAAAACCAGATTGAATAGAAAATAGGGCTGCAAAGGGGTAACTAGTTATTGATATTTTGGTTGAGTGAATTTTACGAATTCTGTACGTAATGTTTTGAGTGGTGCACTCTCACATAATGCAGTGTGCAAACATTGAAAATTGTTTTTCTCCGACAACTTTAAGTTATGTCCCATCATAAAGAAATTGTCTTTGGAAATTTAGTAAAAATATTTCAAGATCATTTTCCCTGTTTTCATGGAAATGCCCATATAAATAATATGTCTGAGCAAATGATACAGTTGAATGCGCAACATATATATATATATTATTTGTGGATTTTGTGCATTAAAAATAAATTGGTCTTAAAACTGATTGATTTCTTCTATTTCAGTTGAGGCGTCAGGCACGTCAGAGGCGGGAGTACATCTATCGCAAGTCAATAGAGGAGAAGGAACGAACCATCCTAGACAAGAAGCAGAAGCTAAAGACAGCTCTAGATGGTAACTTTAATATAATTATTATATATTGAACCAATACTTATTATTATAATAAGTCTTGGTTCAAGTAAGGAATTTAGCACGTGTATATGTTGACATTGCCTCTACTATGAACTATACAATTACTTAGCAATATAATAGCAAACTGTTTATGAGAGCCTCAGTTTCTTGGCCATTATCTGCTGAAGCTTGGAACATCAGTTATTCTTGAACCAGCTGAAGTGAACAAATATGTTTTTTACACTTGGTATTTTCAAATGCAGGTCAGTGCATTTTTATATATGCCCACAACTTCTTTATTTTCAACAGGATAGAGAGTTGTGTCTGATGGTGTGGTCTATGTATGAATATGCACATGTTTACACAAATTACATATTTTTTTAAGAAATCTAACTTGACCAAATTGATCAACAGAAAATATCAACTTATGAAATTTGATTGCATTTTTGAAAAGCAAATTCCATGTACTTTTCAACTAAAGTAATTTCTACATTTCCATATATGTTTGAGGGAGTAAAACATTTCCATATAGTTTTGAGGAAGTAAAACATTTCATGTATTTTTTCGGAAGTAACAACATTTGCATGTATCCTTTAGATAACAAGCAGATTCCGACGAGTCTGCAAAAGGATGCCGTGTCACTGGAGAAGACACTCGACTGGGAGGACGAAGGAGCTGATGGTTGGTGGTATTCTTTGAAACAAACAGACAGTTTATTGCACTGTTATCAAATAGAAACAGTTGGCCATCTTGCTAAATAACATGGCATTAGAAGCTTATGAACTTCACAAAAATAATACAGACATACAAATGGCAATTGGATAGTTGTGCTTCTGGTGCAGCACTCGGAGGTTCTGGGTTCACGCCTTTAGTAGGTGGCCCAAGGGGTATCATTAGCATTTGTTGTGTGCAACGTGTTGACTGTCCTATAACCAAACACCATTTCAAAATACCTGATAGTGATCCTTCAAATGAGAAATTGGAAATCAACGTTTTATCTGCATAAGTATCTATGCAAATGGTCTACCCAAGTATGAGACTGACAGAGAGTATAGAAAATAACACAATTGAGACGAAAAATCCCTCTACCTATTTGGCACATAAAAAGATATTGGTTCAGATTTAAATATAGCTAATTAAAAACAACATGCCATTTTATATAAAATAAATTAAATGTCTGATAAGCAATGATTTCCTATATTTGTGGATGTGAAACTACCATTGGTTTCATTGTTTCAGCCACTGTAGACATTTGATATTGTTTCAGGGATAACGTCAAGTGTAGATGATGAGTACAGATGGGCTGGAGTGGAAGACCCAAAAATCATGATCACAACGTCAAGAGACCCCAGTTCCAGGCTCAAAATGTTTGCAAAGGTTTGTCATGTGCAGTGTGTAGCATCAACTATATTCAAGCCGATGCGTGTGTAACCTAAAAATTTTTCTTATGCTACTCTTAGATGATTTGCGTCTCGAGCGCCAAACTTTCAGAGGTTCGTCTGAAACCCTCAGGAACGATCCGTAGTGCTTTGATTTATTTTGAAATTTTTTGGGTGAGGGGTTTATGCCAGATGTTTGAATTTGATGACTGCTCCCAATGCAATGGATGTTTTCTACTATCATTCATAGTTAAGTAAACGTGTTTAGTTCAGAAACCAAGCAACCAAGTTCTTAGTTTGATATTATGTGACAGATGGCATTACATATACAGATGCAGCAGACGGTTTCACTATGTACTTGTAGAGGACTCCATAATAAAACCATCACATATTATCAAACTAAGAACTTGGTTGTTTCTGACCTAACCATAAAGACAACAATCACCTAACTTTCACGTTATGTGTTTTGCAGGATGTTTGTTAGTAACTGTAAATAACTTGATTGTCCACCATTATTACTTGCAGTGACTTATTTTATAATGGTGTAGTAATCTTAGGCTACTTTGTGTTATAAACTTATAATGGTGGTGCGTTATGGTGTAGTAATCTTAGGCTACTTTGTGTTATAAACTTATAATGGTGGTGCGTTATGGTGTAGTAATCTTAGGCTACTTTGTGTTGTAAACTTATAATGGTGGTGCGTTATGGTGTAGTAATCTTAGGCTACTTTGTGTTATAAACTTATAATGGTGGTGCGTTATGGTGTAGTAATCTTAGGCTACTTTGTGTTGTAAACTTATAATGGTAGTGCGTTATGGTGTAGTAATCTTAGGCTACTTTGTGTTATAAACTTATATGGTGGTGCGTTATGGTGTAGTAATCTTAGGCTACTTTGTGTTATAAACTTATAATGGTGGTACGTTATGGTGTAGTAATCTTAGGCTACTTTGTGTTATAAACTTATAATGGTGGTGCGTTATGGTGTAGTGATCTTAGGTTACTTTGTGTTGTAAACTTATAATGGTGGTGCGTTATGGTGTAGTGATCTTAGGCTACTTTGTGTTATAAACTTATAATGGTGGTGCGTTATGGTATAGTGATCTTAGGCTACTTTGTGTTATAAACTTATAATGGTGGTGCGTTATGGTGTAGTAATCTTAGGCTACTTTGTGTTGTAAACTTATAATGGTGGTGCGTTATGGTGTAGTAATCTTAGGCTACTTTGTTTTATAAAATTATAATGGTGGTGCGTTATGGTGTAGTGATCTTAGGCTACTTTGTGTTATAAACTTATAATGGTGGTGCGTTATGGTGTAGTGGTCTTAGGCTACTTTGTGTTATAAACTTATAATGGTGGTGCGTTATGGTGTAGTGATCTTAGGCTACTTTGTGTTGTAAACTTATAATGGTGGTGCGTTATGGTGTAGTGATCTTAGGCTACTTTGTGTTGTAAACTTATAATGGTGGTGCGTTATGGTGTAGTGATCTTAGGCTACTTTGTGTTGTAAACTTATAATGGTGGTGCGTTATGGTGTAGTGATCTTAGGCTACTTTGTGTTGTAAACTTATAATGGTGGTGCGTTATGGTGTAGTGATCTTAGGCTATTTTGTGTTGTAAACTTATAATGGTGGTGCGTTATGGTGTAGTAATCTTAGGCTACTTTGTGTTATAAACTTATAATGGTGGTGCGTTATGGTGTAGTAATCTTAGGCTACTTTGTGTTGTAAACTTATAATGGTAGTGCGTTATGGTGTAGTAATCTTAGGCTACTTTGTGTTATAAACTTATATGGTGGTGCGTTATGGTGTAGTAATCTTAGGCTACTTTGTGTTATAAACTTATAATGGTGGTGCGTTATGGTGTAGTAATCTTAGGCTACTTTGTGTTATAAACTTATAATGGTGGTGCGTTATGGTGTAGTGATCTTAGGCTACTTTGTGTTGTAAACTTATAATGGTGGTGCGTTATGGTGTAGTGATCTTAGGCTACTTTGTGTTATAAACTTATAATGGTGGTGCGTTATGGTATAGTGATCTTAGGCTACTTTGTGTTATAAACTTATAATGGTGGTGCGTTATGGTATAGTGATCTTAGGCTACTTTGTGTTATAAACTTATAATGGTGGTGCGTTATGGTGTAGTAATCTTAGGCTACTTTGTGTTGTAAACTTATAATGGTGGTGCGTTATGGTGTAGTAATCTTAGGCTACTTTGTTTTATAAAATTATAATGGTGGTGCGTTATGGTGTAGTGATCTTAGGCTACTTTGTGTTATAAACTTATAATGGTGGTGCGTTATGGTGTAGTGGTCTTAGGCTACTTTGTGTTATAAACTTATAATGGTGGTGCGTTATGGTGTAGTAATCTTAGGCTACTTTGTGTTGTAAACTTATAATGGTGGTGCGTTATGGTGTAGTAATCTTAGGCTACTTTGTGTTGTAAACTTATAATGGTGGTGCGTTATGGTGTAGTAATCTTAGGCTACTTTGTGTTATAAACTTATAATGGTGGTGTGTTATGGTGTAGTGATCTTAGGCTACTTTGTGTTATAAACTTATAATGGTGGTGCGTTATGGTGTAGTGATCTTAGGCTACTTTGTGTTATAAACTTATAATGGTGGTGTGTTATGGTGTAGTGATCTTAGGCTACTTTGTGTTGTAAACTTATAATGGTGGTGCGTTATGGTGTAGTGATCTTAGGCTACTTTGTGTTATAAACTTATAATGGTGGTGCGTTATGGTATAGTGATCTTAGGCTACTTTGTGTTATAAACTTATAATGGTGGTGCGTTATGGTGTAGTAATCTTAGGCTACTTTGTGTTGTAAACTTATAATGGTGGTGCGTTATGGTGTAGTAATCTTAGGCTACTTTGTGTTATAAACTTATAATGGTGGTGCGTTATGGTGTAGTAATCTTAGGCTACTTTGTTGTATGGCTTTTATAATGGTGAGATTAACGTTATGGTGTAACAATCTTAAGAGCTACTTTGTGTTGTAGAAAACTTATAATGGTGAGTGCGTTATGGTGTAGTAATCTTAAGGCTACTGTGTTACTCAACCATAATGGTAGTGCGTTATGGTGTGGCAATGTGGGCTGCTGTGTTATAAACTTATAATGGTGGTGCGTTATGGTGTAGTGATCTTAGGCTACTTTGTGTTATAAACTTATAATTGTGGTGCGTTATGGTGTAGTGATCTTAGGCTACTTTGTGTTATAAACTTATAATGGTGGTGCGTTATGGTGTAGTAATCTTAGGCTACTTTACTTTGTGTTGTAAACTTATAATGGTGGTGCGTTATGGTGTAGTGATCTTAGGCTACTTTGTGTTATAAACTTATAATTGTGGTGCGTTATGGTGTAGTGATCTTAGGCTACTTTGTGTTATAAACTTATAATGGTGGTGCGTTATGGTGTAGTAATCTTAAGCTACTTTGTGTTATAAACTTATAATGGTGGTGCGTTATGGTGTAGTAATTTTAGGCTACTTTGTGTTATAAACTTATAATGGTGGTGCGTTATGGTGTAGTAATCTTAGGCTACTTTGTGTTGTAAACTTATAATGGTGGAGCGTTATGGTGTAGTAATCTTAGGCTAATTTGTGTTGTAAACTTATAATGGTGGAGCGTTATGGTGTAGTAATCTTAGGCTAATTTGTGTTATAAAATTATAATGGTGGTGCGTTATGGTGTAGTAATCTTAGGCTACTTTGTGTTGTAAACTTATAATGGTGGTGCGTTATGGTGTAGTAATCTTAGGCTACTTTGTGTTGTAAACTTATAATGGTGGTGCGTTATGGTGTAGTAATCTTAGGCTACTTTGTGTTATAAACTTATAATGGTGGTGCGTTATGGTGTAGTAATCTTAGGCTACTTTGTGTTATAAACTTATAATGGTGGTGCGTTATGGTGTAGTGATCTTAGGCTACTTTGTGTTATAAACTTATAATTGTGGTGCGTTATGGTGTAGTGATCTTAGGCTACTTTGTGTTATAAACTTATAATGGTGGTGCGTTATGGTGTAGTAATCTTAAGCTACTTTGTGTTATAAACTTATAATGTGGTGCGTTATGGTGTAGTAATCTTAGGCTACTTTGTGTTATAAACTTATAATGGTGTTGCGTTATGGTGTAGTAACCTTAGGCTACTTTTGTGTTATAAACTTATAATGGTGGTGCGTTATGGTGTAGTGATCTTAGGCTACTTTGTGTTATAAACTTATAATGGTGGTGCGTTATGGTGTAGTGATCTTAGGCTACTTTGTGTTTTAAACTTATAATGGTGGTGCGTTATGGTGTAGTGATCTTAGGCTACTTTGTGTTTTAAACTTATAATCGTGGTGCGTTATGGTGTAGTAATCTTAGGCTACTTTGTGTTATAAACTTATAATAGTTGTACATTATGGTGTAGTAATCTTAGGCTACTTTGTGTTTTAAACTTATAATGGTGGTGCGTTATGGTGTAGTAATCTTAGATTACTTTGTGTTATAAACTTATAATGATGGTGCGTTATGGTGTAGTAATCTTAGGCTACTTTGATTAACATTTCATAAATCCTTGCATTTGTTTTCCTATCAAAATTTGCAATGTAAATTAATAGTTAAAACTAAAAATTAAAATGGTGAGATTTTTCTTGAAATTGGTGTTTAGATATTAAAACCATCCATGGTTCCATTTCAGGAGATGCGACTGATCTTCCCGAATTCACAGCGAATCAACCGTGGAAACTATGAGATCAAACAACTCGTTCAAGCATGTCGTTCGAATGAGGTCACAGACCTGCTGATTGTTTCTGAACATCGGGGGAATCCTGGTGAGAAACGCTTGCATATATGAGTTGTGTACTTGAGATGAAATGTGCCATGTATTCTATGAAAACCAATCTTCATAGTTGATAAACATATTAAAGGAAATAAAAATAAGGCATTAGCTAAAATCCTTTTTCCAAGTGTACACAAAGTTTAACATTGTGTGTAACATTTGACAACATTAAACAAATACAGAAAAATACATTTGTACCATAAATTCGATTTTAAGCCCGTCTGTGAAGCGTTTCCCACGGAAAATAAAATTTTAATGAGCTAGGTGATCACGTGGTATCGGGACGTCACTTATGACACGCACTCGCATCAGGCCGACCCTTTCCATGCATTCAGAGCATGTTTACAAGGATAGCTTTTGGGTCGAAACGAGCGTCAGAACGAGTTATTGTGCAATATTCCGACGTAATACAAACACTAGTCATCATAGAGGAACAAACATTTATCCTACGGTTCCACATGAATCGAATTTTATTCAAAACAACGAATGCGAATGGGCCTACAAGTCGACTAGGTTTCGCCGAGCTTGGGCTCGTTTTCAGAATAATTATATCGAATGCAACCAACGGGAGATAATCTACACCAATAACCATACATAGCAAACATATATTGTATCCAGCTACATAAAGTAACGTGTATAATCTCATAATATCACTAGAATATCGAAATATGAAGGAGTTGTACAATTTATCATAACATCTTAAATCAGTCAGAGTTTCAGTTGGTCCCGCTGGCTCGGTGGGTAGGCGCGTTGGTTACTTGTCATTTATTTTACATTCGGGTGACGCCGGTTCAATCCTGACAGCATGCAAACTTTTGATTTTCTTTACTCTTTTTTTGTTTATGTTTTCACGAAGTAATATAAAAAAAATCATTTTATACTACAATGCACTGTTTGTAAATAGTTTTTTTTATTTTTGTAGTAATTATTTATTCGTCACAAAAATGAAAACATGGTCATTATATAACGATGTGTTTCTAAATTTTATTTATCCAAACAAATATAATGTAATGGATATATAATTTATTAATTGTAAATATATTGTACGGTAATATATTGTAATTATATATGTGAAAACAGATTGAGATCTGTCTGGATAAATACAATTCAGAAACTTCGTTATATATAATGACCATGTTAACATTTTTGTGGCGAATAAATAATTACTACAGTGCATTATAGTATAAAATGATTTTGTTTATATTACTTCGTGAAAACATAAACAAAAAAAGTGTAAAGAAAATCAAAAGTTTGCATACTGTCAGGATTGAACCGGCATCACCCGATTGTAAAGTAAATGACAAGTAACCAACGCGCCTACCCACTGAGCTAGCGGGACCAACGGAAACTCTCTGACTGATTTAAGTTGTTATGATAAATTGTACAACTCTTTCATATATCGATATTCTAGTGATATTATGAGATTATACACGTTACTTTATGTAGCTGGATACAATATATGTTTGCTATGTATGTTTATTGGTGTAGATTATCTACGGGTCGGCCTGATGCGAGTTTGAGTCATAAGTGACGTCACATCTCGGCATCCCGAAAAGCGCACCAAAAATATGCATATTCGAAAATGTCCGGATGCACACCATAAAATGTGGAATTTCTAATTCATTGATTTTTTTTGATTTTTTTGGCTTGGTGGACGTGGAAATAGATAGCAGGATGTACTATAACATGAATTCAAGCAATAGATGTTTTTATTCCCTTTAAATAAAATCAGACATCTAAAATGTTTGCACCAATTAGATTGTCAGAACTATTAGCCACGTTGGTGTGTTTAAGTCATGTGATCTATCTGCATCAATCGAAACATCAGAGCCATGTTGGTCTGTTTCAGATGGTCTAATTGTGTGTCATCTGCCCTATGGACCAACGGCGTATTTCACCCTCGCCAACACAGTGATGAGACATGACATCCCAGATGTCGGCAAGATGTCTGAGGCTTATCCACATCTCATCTTCAACAACCTCTCGTCAAAGCTGGGACAAAGGGTTGGTAGCTGGGACAGAGGGTCGATAGCTGGGACAAAGGGTTGGTAGCTGGGAAATAGGGTTGGTAGCTGGGACAGAGGGTTGGTAGCTGGGAAATAGGGTTGGTAGCTGGGACAGAGGGTTGGTAGCTGGGAAATAGGGTTGGCAGCTGGGACAGAGGGTCGGTAGCTGGAACAGAGGGTCGGTAGCTGGGACAGGGGGTCGGTAGCTGGGACAGAGGGTCGGTAGCTGGGACAGAGGGTTGGTAGCTGGGAAATAGGGTTGGTAGCTGGGACAGTGGGTCGGTAGCTGGAACAGAGGGTCGGTAGCTGGGACAGAGGGACAGTAGCTAGAACAGAGGGTTGGTAGCTGGGACAGAGGGTTGGTAGCTGGGACAGAGGGTCAGTAGCTAGAACAGAGGGTTGGTAGCTGGGACAGAGGGTCGGTAGCTGGGACAGAGGGTCGGTAGCTAGAACAGAGGGTTGGTAGCTGGGACAGAGGGTTGGTAGCTGGGATAGAGGGTCAGTAGCTAGAACAGAGGGTTGGTAGCTGGGACAGAGGGTCGGTAGCTGGGACAGAGGGTCTGTAGCTAGAACAGAGGGTTGGTAGCTGGGACAGAGGGTTGGTAGCTGGGACAGAGGGTCAGTAGCTAGAACAGAGGGTTGGTAGCTGGGACAGAGGGTTGGTAGCTGGGACAGAGGGTCGGTAGTCAAGTTGTTATTATGTGATGACAACTACTGTGATGTCATCTTTACTCTTTGGATGCTCTCACATGTACGTTCACTTAGGAGGCTCACTTGACCCCTTGCTGGCCTCCTGGATGTTACCCATTGCTGGCCTCCTGGATGTTACACCTTGCTGGCCACCTGGATGTTACACCTTGCTGTCCTCCTGGATGTTACACCTTGCTGTCCTCCTGGATGTTACACCTTGCTGGCCTCCTGGATGTTACACCTTGCTGACCACCTGGATGTTACCCCTTGCTGGCCTCCTGGATGTTACACCTTGCTGTCCTCCTGGATGTTACACCTTGCTGGCCTCCTGGATGTTACACCTTGCTGTCCTCCTGGATGGTACACCTTGCTGGCCACCTGGATGTTGACGCCTTGCTGGCCTCCTGGATGATGACCCCTTGCTGACCTCCTGGATGTTACCCCTTGCTGGCCTCCTGGATGTTACACCTTGCTGGCCTCCTGGATGTTACACCTTGCTGGCCACCTGGATGTTGACGCCTTGCTGGCCTCCTGGATGTTGACCCCTTGCTGACCTCCTGGATGTTACCCCTTGCTGGCCTCCTGGATGTTACACCTTGCTGGCCTTCTGGATGTTGACCCCTTGCTGGCCTCCTGGATGTTACACCTTGCTGGCCTCCTGGATGTTACACCTTGCTGTCCTCCTGGATGTTGACCCCTTGCTGGCCTCCTGGATGTTACCCCTTGCTGGCCTCCTGGATGTTACACCTTGCTGGCCACCTGGATGTTACACCTTGCTGGCCTCCTGGATGTTACACCTTGCTGGCCACCTGGATGTTACACCTTGCTGGCCTCCTGGATGTTACACCTTGCTGTCCTCCTGGATGTTGACCCCTTGCTGGCCTCCTGGATGTTACACCTTGCTGGCCACCTGGATGTTACACCTTGCTGGCCTCCTGGATGTTACACCTTACTGTCCTCCTGGATGTTGACCCCTTGCTGGCCTCCTGGATGTTACCCATTGCTGGCCTCCTGGATGTTACACCTTGCTGGCCACCTGGATGTTACACCTTGCTGTCCTCCTGGATGTTACACCTTGCTGGCCTCCTGGATGTTACACCTTGCTGGCCTCCTGGATGTTACACCTTGCTGGCCTCCTGGATGTTACCCCTTGCTGGCCTCCTGGATGTTACACCTTGCTGGCCACCTGGATGTTACACCTTGCTGGCCTCCTGGATGTTACACCTTGCTCTCCTCCTGGATGTTACACCTTGCTGTCCTCCTGGATGTTACACCTTGCTGTCCTCCTGGATGTTGACCTCTTGCTGGCATCCTGGATGTTACACCTTGCTGTTCTCCAGGATGTTGACCCCTTGCTGACCTCTTGGATGTTACACCTTGCTGGCCTCCTGGATGTTACACCTTGCTGGCCTCCTGGATGTTACACCTTGTTGTCCTCCTGGATGTTGACCCCTTGCTGGCCTCCTGGATGTTACACCTTGCTGGCCTCCTGGATGTTACACCTTGCTGTCCTCCTGGATGTTACACCTTGCTGTCCTCCTGGATGTTGACCTCTTGCTGGCATCCTGGATGTTACACCTTGCTGTTCTCCAGGATGTTGACCCCTTGCTGGCCTCCTGGATGTTACACCTTGCTGGCCTCCTGGATGTTACACCTTGCTGGCCTCCTGGATGTTACACCTTGTTGTCCTCCTGGATGTTGACCTCTTGCTGGCATCCTGGAT
>CM034531.1:3333383-3363519 GCA_020002185.1 Paraescarpia echinospica | reverse complement strand
GGACAGTAGCTAGAACAGAGGGTTGGTAGCTGGGACAGAGGGTTGGTAGCTGGGACAGAGGGTCAGTAGCTAGAACAGAGGGTTGGTAGCTGGGACAGAGGGTCGGTAGCTGGGACAGAGGGTCGGTAGCTAGAACAGAGGGTTGGTAGCTGGGACAGAGGGTTGGTAGCTGGGATAGAGGGTCAGTAGCTAGAACAGAGGGTTGGTAGCTGGGACAGAGGGTCGGTAGCTGGGACAGAGGGTCTGTAGCTAGAACAGAGGGTTGGTAGCTGGGACAGAGGGTTGGTAGCTGGGACAGAGGGTCAGTAGCTAGAACAGAGGGTTGGTAGCTGGGACAGAGGGTTGGTAGCTGGGACAGAGGGTCGGTAGTCAAGTTGTTATTATGTGATGACAACTACTGTGATGTCATCTTTACTCTTTGGATGCTCTCACATGTACGTTCACTTAGGAGGCTCACTTGACCCCTTGCTGGCCTCCTGGATGTTACCCATTGCTGGCCTCCTGGATGTTACACCTTGCTGGCCACCTGGATGTTACACCTTGCTGTCCTCCTGGATGTTACACCTTGCGGGCCTCCTGGATGTTACACCTTGCTGTCCTCCTGGATGTTACACCTTGCTGGCCTCCTGGATGTTACCCCTTGCTGGCCTCCTGGATGTTACACCTTGCTGGCCACCTGGATGTTACACCTTGCTGGCCTCCTGGATGTTACACCTTGCTGGCCTCCTGGATGTTACACCTTGCTGGCCACCTGGATGTTACACCTTGCTGTCCTCCTGGATGTTACACCTTGCTGTCCTCCTGGATGTTACACCTTGCTGGCCTCCTGGATGTTACACCTTGCTGACCACCTGGATGTTACCCCTTGCTGGCCTCCTGGATGTTACACCTTGCTGTCCTCCTGGATGTTACACCTTGCTGGCCTCCTGGATGTTACACCTTGCTGTCCTCCTGGATGGTACACCTTGCTGGCCACCTGGATGTTGACGCCTTGCTGGCCTCCTGGATGATGACCCCTTGCTGACCTCCTGGATGTTACCCCTTGCTGGCCTCCTGGATGTTACACCTTGCTGGCCTCCTGGATGTTACACCTTGCTGGCCACCTGGATGTTGACGCCTTGCTGGCCTCCTGGATGTTGACCCCTTGCTGACCTCCTGGATGTTACCCCTTGCTGGCCTCCTGGATGTTACACCTTGCTGGCCTTCTGGATGTTGACCCCTTGCTGGCCTCCTGGATGTTACACCTTGCTGGCCTCCTGGATGTTACACCTTGCTGTCCTCCTGGATGTTGACCCCTTGCTGGCCTCCTGGATGTTACCCCTTGCTGGCCTCCTGGATGTTACACCTTGCTGGCCACCTGGATGTTACACCTTGCTGGCCTCCTGGATGTTACACCTTGCTGGCCACCTGGATGTTACACCTTGCTGGCCTCCTGGATGTTACACCTTGCTGTCCTCCTGGATGTTGACCCCTTGCTGGCCTCCTGGATGTTACACCTTGCTGGCCACCTGGATGTTACACCTTGCTGGCCTCCTGGATGTTACACCTTACTGTCCTCCTGGATGTTGACCCCTTGCTGGCCTCCTGGATGTTACCCATTGCTGGCCTCCTGGATGTTACACCTTGCTGGCCACCTGGATGTTACACCTTGCTGTCCTCCTGGATGTTACACCTTGCGGGCCTCCTGGATGTTACACCTTGCTGTCCTCCTGGATGTTACACCTTGCTGGCCTCCTGGATGTTACCCCTTGCTGGCCTCCTGGATGTTACACCTTGCTGGCCACCTGGATGTTACACCTTGCTGGCCTCCTGGATGTTACACCTTGCTCTCCTCCTGGATGTTACACCTTGCTGTCCTCCTGGATGTTACACCTTGCTGTCCTCCTGGATGTTGACCTCTTGCTGGCATCCTGGATGTTACACCTTGCTGTTCTCCAGGATGTTGACCCCTTGCTGACCTCTTGGATGTTACACCTTGCTGGCCTCCTGGATGTTACACCTTGCTGGCCTCCTGGATGTTACACCTTGTTGTCCTCCTGGATGTTGACCCCTTGCTGACCTCTTGGATGTTACACCTTGCTGGCCTCCTGGATGTTACACCTTGCTGTCCTCCTGGATGTTACACCTTGCTGTCCTCCTGGATGTTGACCTCTTGCTGGCATCCTGGATGTTACACCTTGCTGTTCTCCAGGATGTTGACCCCTTGCTGGCCTCCTGGATGTTACACCTTGCTGGCCTCCTGGATGTTACACCTTGCTGGCCTCCTGGATGTTACACCTTGCTGGCCACCTGGATGTTACACCTTGCTGGCCTCCTGGATGTTACACCTTGCTGGTCTCCTGGATGTTACACCTTGCTGGCCACCTGGATGTTACACCTTGCTGGCCACCTGGATGTTACACCTTGCTGGCCTCCTGGATGTTACACCTTGCTGGCCTCCTGGATGTTACACCTTGCTGGCCTCCTGGATGTTACACCTTGCTGGCCTCCTGGATGTTACCCTTTGCTGGCCTCCTGGATGTTACACCTTGCTGTCCTCCTGGATGTTACACCTTGCTGGCCACCTGGATGTTACACCTTGCTGACCTCCTGGATGTTACCCCTTGCTGGCCTCCTGGATGTTACACCTTGCTGGCCTACTGGATGTTGACCCCTTGCTGACCTCCTGGATGTTGACCCCTTGCTGGCCTCCTGGATGTTACACCTTGCTGGCCTTCTGGATATTGACCACTTGCTGGCCTCCTGGATGTTACCCCTTGCTGGCCTCCTGGATGTTACCCCTTGCTGGCCTCCTGGATGTTACACCTTGCTGGCCTCCTGGATGTTACACCTTGCTGTCCTCCTGGATGTTGACCCCTTGCTGGCCTCCTGGATGTTACCCCTTGCTGGCCTCCTGGATGTTACACCTTGCTGGCCACCTGGATGTTACACCTTGCTGGCCTCCTGGATGTTACACCTTGCTGGCCTCCTGGATGTTACACCTTGCTGGCCTCCTGGATGTTACCCTTGCTGGCCTCCTGGATGTTACACCTTGCTGGCCTCCTGGATGTTACACCTTGCTGGCCACCTGGATGTTACACCTTGCTGGCCTCCTGGATGTTACACCTTGCTGGCCACCTGGATGTTACACCTTGCTGGCCTCCTGGATGTTACCCTTTGCTGGCCTCCTGGATGTTACACCTTGCTGTCCTCCTGGATGTTACACCTTGCTGGCCACCTGGATGTTACACCTTGCTGACCTCCTGGATGTTACCCCTTGCTGGCCTCCTGGATGTTACACCTTGCTGGCCTACTGGATGTTGACCCCTTGCTGGCCTACTGGATGTTGACCCCTTGCTGACCTCCTGGATGTTGACCCCTTGCTGGCCTCCTGGATGTTGACCCCTTGCTGACCTCCTGGATGTTACACCTTGCTGACCTCCTGGATGTTACCCCTTGCTGGCCTCCTGGATGTTGACCCCTTGCTGGCCTCCTGGATGTTACACCTTGCTGGCCTCCTGGATGTTACACCTTGCTGGCCTCCTGGATGTTGACCCCTTGCTGGCCTCCTGGATGTTACACCTTGCTGGCCTCCTAGATGTTGACCCCTTGCTGGCCTCCTGGATGTTGACCCCTTGCTGGCCTGCTGGATGTTACCCCTTGCTGGCCTCCTGGATGTTGACCCCTTGCTGTCCTCCTGGATGTTACCCCTTGCTGTCCTCCTGGATGTTACACCTTGCTGGCCTCCTGGATGTTGACCTCTTGCTGGCATCCTGGATGTTGACTCCTTGCTGGCCTCCTGGATGTTACACCTTGCTGGCCTCCTGGATGTTACACCTTGCTGGCCTCCTGGATGTTACACTTTGCTGTCCTCCTGAATGTTGACCCCTTGCTGGCCTCCTGGATGTTACACCTTGCTGTCCTCCTGGATGTTACACCTTGCTGTCCTCCTGGATGTTGACCTCTTGCTGGCATCCTGGATGTTGACTCCTTGCTGGCCTCCTGGATGTTACACCTTGCTGGCCTCCTGGATGTTACACCTTGCTGGCCTCCTGGATGTTACACCTTGCTGGCCTCCTGGATGTTACACTTTGCTGTCCTCCTGAATGTTGACCCCTTGCTGGCCTCCTGGATGTTACACCTTGCTGTCCTCCTGGATGTTACACCTTGCTGTCCTCCTGGATGTTGACCTCTTGCTGGCATCCTGAATGTTGACTCCTTGCTGGCCTCCTGGATGTTACACCTTGCTGGCCTCCTGGATGTTACACCTTGCTGTCCTCCTGGATGTTACACCTTGCTGGCCACCTGGATGTTACACCTTGCTCTCCTCCTGGATGTTACACCTTGCTGGTCTCCTAGATGTTATACCTTGCTGGCCTCCTGGATGTTACACCTTGCTGTCCTCCTGGATGTTACACCTTGCTGGCCACCTGGATGTTATACCTTGCTGGTCTCCTAGATGTTACACCTTGCTGGCCTCCTGGATGTTACACCTTGCTGGTCTCCTAGATGTTACACCTTGCTGGCCTCCTGGATGTTATACCTTGCTGGCCTCCTGGATGTTACACCTTGCTCTATTTATAGACAACTACTCTGGAAGTCCAATATCATTCCTGATCTTGTCTCTCCATCTCTTTAGTGGTCTTCCACTCTTCCGATGTCATTTAAAATCTTGCTTGAAAGTTTGACACACAAGGTTTTCTCCTGGAATATTACAAATGTGCCCAAACCAGTAGAGTTTTGTGTCTCATTACAAGCAAGCACTCATGGATCACGGATGTTACCCATTGCTGGCCTCCTGGATGTTACACCTTGCTGGCCACCTGGATGTTACACCTTGCTGGCCTCCTGGATGTTACACCTTGCTGGCCACCTGGATGTTACACCTTGCTGGCCTCCTGGATGTTACCCTTTGCTGGCCTCCTGGATGTTACACCTTGCTGTCCTCCTGGATGTTACACCTTGCTGGCCACCTGGATGTTACACCTTGCTGACCTCCTGGATGTTACCCCTTGCTGGCCTCCTGGATGTTACACCTTGCTGGCCTACTGGATGTTGACCCCTTGCTGGCCTACTGGATGTTGACCCCTTGCTGACCTCCTGGATGTTGACCCCTTGCTGGCCTCCTGGATGTTGACCCCTTGCTGACCTCCTGGATGTTACACCTTGCTGACCTCCTGGATGTTACCCCTTGCTGGCCTCCTGGATGTTGACCCCTTGCTGGCCTCCTGGATGTTACACCTTGCTGGCCTCCTGGATGTTACACCTTGCTGGCCTCCTGGATGTTGACCCCTTGCTGGCCTCCTGGATGTTACACCTTGCTGGCCTCCTAGATGTTGACCCCTTGCTGGCCTCCTGGATGTTGACCCCTTGCTGGCCTGCTGGATGTTACCCCTTGCTGGCCTCCTGGATGTTGACCCCTTGCTGTCCTCCTGGATGTTACCCCTTGCTGGCCTCCTGGATGTTACACCTTGCTGGCCTCCTGGATGACCTCTTGCTGGCATCCTGGATGTTGACCTTGCTGGCCTCCTGGATGTTACACCTTGCTGGCCTCCTGGATGTTACACCTTGCTGGCCACCTGGATGTTACACCTTGCTGGCCTCCTGGATGTTACACTTTGCTGTCCTCCTGAATGTTGACCCCTTGCTGGCCTCCTGGATGTTACACCTTGCTGTCCTCCTGGATGTTACACCTTGCTGTCCTCCTGGATGTTGACCTCTTGCTGGCATCCTGGATGTTGACTCCTTGCTGGCCTCCTGGATGTTACACCTTGCTGGCCTCCTGGATGTTACACCTTGCTGGCCTCCTGGATGTTACACCTTGCTGGCCTCCTGGATGTTACACTTTGCTGTCCTCCTGGATGTTGACCCCTTGCTGGCCTCCTGGATGTTGACTCCTTGCTGGCCTCCTGGATGTTACACCTTGCTGGCCTCCTGGATGTTGACCCTTGCTGGACTGATGTTACCCTTGCTGGCCTCCTGGATGTTACACCTTGCTGGCCTCCTGGATGTTACACCTTGCTGGCCTCCTGGATGTTGACCTCTTGCTGGCATCCTGATGTTGACTCCTTGCTGGCCTCCTGGATGTTACACCTTGCTGGCCTCCTGGATGTTACACCTTGCTGTCCTCCTGGATGTTACACCTTGCTGGCCTCCTGGATGTTACACCTTGCTGTCCTCCTGGATGTTGACCCCTTGCTGGCCTCCTGGATGTTACACCTTGCTGTCCTCCTGGATGTTACACCTTGCTGGCCTCCTGGATGTTATACCTTGCTGTCCTCCTAGATGTTACACCTTGCTGGCCTCCTGGATGTTACACCTTGCTGTCCTCCTGGATGTTGACCTCTTGCTGGCATCCTGGATGTTATACCTTGCTGGCCTCCTGGATGTTACACCTTGCTCTATTTATAGACAACTACTCTGGAAGTCCAATATCATTCCTGATCTTGTCTCTCCATCTCTTTAGTGGTCTTCCACTCTTCCGATGTCATTTAAAATCTTGCTTGAAAGTTTGACAAACAAGGTTTTCTCCTGGAATATTACAAATGTGCCCAAACCAGTAGAGTTTTGTGTGTCTCATTACAAGCAAGCACTCATGGATCACGTATGCTACTAGAATTACCATTTACCAACATGTAGACACATTAGATGTTATGATCATTATCTTTACAATATTCAGTGTACTATTCCAGAGATTTGTCCTCAACACATCTCTATTTGGATGAGTTGTGGTAGTTGTACTGTCGTGTGTAGTAATATTTGTAGTTGTACTGTCGTGTGTAGTAATATTTGTTAAGGCACACATGATAAGTGTGACACTTCTCTGAATCAACAATAGACCTGTACTGATGTCACACCAGGTAGCATAGTGTTAGGACATTCGGCTCTCTTGTTGCTGTTTCAAACCTTGGGCACGTGTTCACTATGTTGCTCAGTTCACTCAACTCTATGTATCTGGCTACAGACAGTGGTAGATGTTTGTGTATGAATAGTCTTTGTGCAGTAATTGCAGTATGGCTAATTTGCTTCCCAGAGAAGTCGAGATGGTGTTAAGTTGAACAGGTATGCTGGGGAGTTAAGCTCTGGGCAAACTCAAGGACTGGATGTAGTGCTATATAAGAACTTACGTTTTACAATGTCTCGTACGGTGTACGTAATAATCACACCCAGCAACATTACACCTGCCAGCCATCATTGTGCAATGGTAAACATCTCCATTGTGTTGTTAATAAAGAAAGACGTGTCAATGTTTGCAGGTAACAAACATCCTCAAGTATCTGTTTCCTGTGCCGAAGGAGGACACACGACGAGTCATCACATTTGCAAATGAAGAGGACTACATATCGTTCAGGTGAATGTCTAAATCTAGTCTTCCCATCCTCATTGTGTCCCTTTACCGTGTCGCTGTATTTCGCTGCTGTTATTCTCTTTGGCATAATTTGATTTATTTATAAAACACAATGTATAAGTTTCATTAATGTAGCTTATAGCTTAAATGAACTCTAAATAACAAGTGATTTAATTATTTGTATTTTCAACTAAATTTGTCCATGCATGCCTTGTAGCTCATTCTGGCCATGTTGGATGAGAACAAATATCTTCCATTGTAGACATCACATTTACAAGAAGGTAGAGAAGAGTATAGAACTCACAGAAGTTGGACCCAGATTTGAAATGAAATGTAAGTAACGTGGGCGTTAAGTATGCCGACTTTATTTCTGACAGTTTTGATAGAGGTTTTCCTAGTTTCTAACACAGCTGAACACTCGTTGAAGTGACACTCTCCTATGACAGAAGGTCAACTACAGGGCCACCACGTTTCAACTGAATTTTCAAAATTTCATATGATACTGAAGCTGCAAAGTTAGTTTAAATCTGAAATATCTGAAAAGTTATTGTTTTCTTACGTACACCAGGTTTGCAATATTTAAATGTATTTTGTGCATTTTTCAAGTGAACATTTTTTTAAAGAATTTACTGGATACTGTTTCATTAGGTTTTACCTTGACATCTTTGCAACAAGTAGAGGCAGAAAAAAGAAACTACAACAGCGTCATTCGCATATTCAATTATTCAGTATTCACTACTCAATAGTTACATTATCGCAGTATTTTTGCAACAGTAGTACAGCTACCGCGATACTGTTGCAGTCATCAGCTACTCCCTGTGATAACTTCTAGTCTGACTACTGTTAAAAGTCCCTAAACATAACCTTAAGTCTGTTGGTGAGTGCTCTTTCACTTTCATTGCAACCACTGTTTGGAATTCACTGCCTGTCAGTCTGCGGAAACTCCCTACTCTGTCCGAGTTTAAATCTCATTTAAAGACATATCTGTTCCAACAGGCATTCCCACCAGTCTAGGTGGTCCATGCTTTCTGCGTATACTTGTATAGTCTATGTTATGTTATATATATGTGGTATGAATGATATATGCTATGGCACCAAGTTTTTTGTGTACAATGATTTGCAGTATGTTAGAGTTATTTATAATAATTATTAATTACAAACGTGTTTGTAGTGTACCAGATCATCCTCGGGACACTGGACATGAAGGACAGTGCAGATATTGAGTGGGTCAACCGACCCTACATGAACACAGCCAAGAAGAGACGATTCCTTGCCGTCGACTAGCACAGTATCTAGGGGGGTAGGGTTATAGTTAAGGGTTCCATAGCAGGACTGATTAAAATTTGAATTATGTCATCTTGATTTGTGTTCGTCTGTATTTGTTCAGCCACTGATGAGTTTGATTTAACGTTATTTTTTGGATAGTTTTCAATTACTTGTGTAGAAAGTACGAAAAATATCACATAATTTTTTTTACAAAAACATTTTATTGTTTCTTCCTATCTTAAATACTATATTCTGTTCCACACATGCACTACAGAAGTGGTACTGATATACAACAACTCGGCTATTATACAGTTAAACATGTGTTTAGGCCTGTGAACTAGCACTTAATCTCAATTTGTATGCCCTATGAACATACTTCATGTAGACCTACACCTTCACACATGGAATGTCTTCACTTTACCCAAGTAGCTTCCTACTCCATTTTCATTAATCTAGTCAACCGTCTTCCGTGGATATCACACGTGGATACCAACTATCTGTTTCCATAAATCCTGTACTTCCTTCTTATTTTTTCCCAGAACCATGCTGGGATATATCAGGGATTAAAACCAACTTGCATTCGTAAGTTTAGGACACATTTAGTAGCAACATTTTGACAACATATTAGAAGAGGTTTATGTAAGTTACCATACTTGCAATATGTCAAGCAAAACAAATGTATATGAGGTTTGGCACTGTTCACAAAGTGTCGCTTAAAATAATCAACTTTGTGCTCCACTCTAAGGATTTACAGGGTTTCCAATGTCTATGGTGATTGCACACCATACTTGTATGCAAGACAGGCATACTGTGTGTGGGGTGGGGGGGGGGGTGTCATTTATCCACATTTGTCCATGCTGTCAGACACAACTTACCTACATCTTGTGGGTATACTAGTCCCCATCAGACACAGATTTTATTAACAATTTTCTTAAATCTGTCATCTTCTGGGGATATAGATTGCAAAATTTTGGCAGCAAGACAAAAAAATGTATCTTTTCTAACGGTTCTAACCCTGCAAGCTCAGCTCACAGTTGTCTTATCATTAAATCAGTAAATTGGCAGTCTGATGCAAACATGTACCACTTTGTAGCTTCAGACATGTCACATGATCTGTCTGCACCAATCAGGATACAACAATTATCAACATTTCAATCGTGATTTGTCTGAACCAATCAGGATACAACAGTTATCAGCGTTTCAATCATGTGATCTGTCTGAACCAATCAGACAACACCACAACCATGTGATGCACGTAGTGGAAACAGAATGTGTGATTCAGTCAATAGGATAGTGTATGTTGCACTAGTGATATCCTGTTCCCGAGACTGTGGCACTTTTTAACACAAGGGCAAATACAACAATGTGTATATATATAACTTGACATCTCTAGTTATCTACACAGTGAGTCTTGGATAAATTAATTAAACTTTACTAAAACAAGTTCTTTATAACAGTTATAACATGGTATGAATGTTTGATATATAATCAATACAATGTCTTCTAATGTCTAATAGTAACTAGACAACTTATCACTGCTATGTATCATTTGATATCTAGGTATCATTGCAATGACTACCTGGTAGCATGATCAACACACTTTCTTATACTGTACAGATAGATTTATGACGTCACTTAATTACAGTTTTCCATAAATATTGCTCCCACTGGTTTTCCCCAAACAGTAATTTCCAGACCATCATAGCCTGTAATATAATTTCATTTCTTATTTGCCCCTCAACAAGTAGCCATTGGGCATGTTTCCGTGATGTACACATTCTAACAAAACAGTTCCATCAAGACCAGTCAGACCTTTCACAGAAGTTGAGAACACATTAACGGCTAAGCAACCTTGTTAAACACAATGACAAAATATATGGTGAAAATGTTCAACTCAGTAGAATATATTGGATTCTTGTATGAGCAAGTCTTTGAATCCAGTGCTTAAAGATTAGTGACAAATCCTTCCAGGTGAAAATACAAGTTGACCAAGCTTGACTGCAATCAGCTGATTATCACTACACCTGGATATTTCCGCAGTAGATTACTAATTGCATTCAGTTCGTCTCTTCAAAGCTCTAGAAGTCAGGCTGTGAAGGTGATTTCTTGAGTTGTGTTTTGCTGAATCCAGTGATGGAGTCAAGCAGTGCTCCACGCTCAGTCCCACAAGAGCCGTTCACTGCCGGTGGAGTGAGAGGTGACGAGTCACCAGGGGGCGCTGCAACAGGAGATGAAACCGTAAAATGCCTCACAAAAATAATAATGCTAACAACATGTAATGATGTGATCAAGTTGCGCTGAAAGTATTTTTAGTTAAACACTGTCTCTAACAAATTCAGAGGCATAAAATTTAATTTTGGTGACACACACTAGTTAGCGATTACTGATTCAAATATTGGGTTCTACCATAGGAACATATTAATTTTTTTTATATAATGTTAACAACATTTAATTACATATTTTCATTATCTGGTGTTTTCAATTTTTAATTACATTTTCTTAATTTCACCAGGACACTTCAAAATACGATCTGGATAAACTTACTTTAGAATGCAACAAATGCAATTTTAAAATGTTTCTTTAAACCAATGTTGTCAGTGAATGTATTCGTAGTTAAACACTGTCTCTACCAAATTCATGGAGGTGTAAAATGTAATTTATTTTGCATGTTGTACAAATTGTTTTCTACTGTAACTAATAGTCAACCATACTGCTTGATTATCAACACCTATATTATGGTTGTTTATTTCTATACCCTCGGCAATGTTAAAACACACTCTTGTTTGTTATATTGTTACAAAACTATGCCATCTTCAATGGTGTCTAAATCATCATACAATTCCATGTGGCTTTTGACCATAACCTTAGAGAGTAGACACCATTCTAGGTATCTGCATAACTATATTTGCAACTAGTTACTAGGATTATACTATAAAAGTTAAATTACGTCAGGTGATGTTAGTAAATATAACCGTTTCATTGCAGTCAATATCGTGATGACATTAAAGAAATACCATGTTGTTTTACAACAAACACGTTCTAAACTTGTGTCGACATTTCAGCATTTCCTGATGGGATGACAATTTTTGATGTATTTCCTGGTACATGATTTTCAGGTAACAGTGTAAATCACTTTCACTAACATATGTATTAAGTATCACCAAGGCGACAATGGTGAACCTACGCTTTTTTGTTTTTATGTTACAATTTCTGGTTTATTTTTGCTGTTAAATGCAAAAAAATATAAGCACCAGTGACACAACAGCAACGTTCCGTTTGTAATGTTCAATTTTATTGGAGTTACTATTGTTGATAGGTTTTGCAAGAAAGGGACGACACAGTTCCACTGAAAGAGTTAATATATTTATATAGAGATAACAGGAACAGTTCCACAGCTACAATTACAATAGGAGAGTAACTATGACAACACTAGCAGTACTAACCCACCAACACACACCCCCAGTTACACAATCTTAACACTACGGATACAACATGCACTTCACAACATTGAATAAAACTGCAGACATATCTATAGATTTTTTTTAATGTTGTCTTCAAAAATGCTAAATTCTCCTTAACACTAATTTTTATGAAAATACAGATGGAAAGAACACCACGATCAATTTAAAACACAACTGAAAGAACAGCTATAATATAAAAAAATGGGCTAAGTGGCCCTGAAGTCCTTTGGACTAATACGTCTATATGTGACCCCGGCTGACCAAATGAGTGATAAGTCGGTAAAATTGTAACATTGTTTTCTTACATCCTTATAAAGGTTTGGTAGGGTGCTTTACACGGTTTAAAAAAATATGACCGCTACAAACATTTGCAAAGTTATGGAGCATTGAACATGGTAGGGATCAAAAAGTGAAAATGAAGAAAACGGCTGTTGAAGTTTTATATTATATATGCAAATGGATTGCATGGAAATATTACATGCACAACATTCAAATGTGGCACACAGTATGTTATATGTATGTTATGTTGCAATGATACACTGGAAGTACAAATGTGCTGCTACAAAGACTTATCAAGTTATGCCAGATTATGTATTCATGTGTAAAACTAAGAGGACAGATTATCTGAGAGCAAAAGGTAGACTCACTGTTTGACACAGTTTAAAACCTACAGGCAACTGTCCAGTTTAACAGGGGTCTAGTGGCTTAATGCTGTCTGTTGACACAAGCTACTGCCAGTGACCAATTACAGATTAGTCACAGCTTCCACCAAACAATAGCAGGCAGAGAATCTTAGCTCCACAGCTGGGTGTAATACACAACCAGAGCCACCACTGATTCATGGTCAAGTAGATTAGCTCAATGCACCAACTAAGACAATATACAACACTGTGAGTGACAGTGTCCAGAGTGAGGCCTAAGCAGTGTCCTCATTGCTGAATAGATCAATTAAACCTGCCAAGTGGGTGACATTCTGCACAAGTGTTAATCCATTAATCCTTAGTGATTGTTCAGAACACCAGACTGACCACATACCTAAACAAAGCGAATGTAATAGGTGAAGAACAGGCAGTGTTCAGATAGGGGTATTGGTTGAATTGTATTTGTCTCGACTCAAAAGGCTTTATTGTGTCTTCATCGATTATAAGAAAGCATTTGATTTAGTAGACTGGTCCTCCCTGTGGTCTAAGATAATTTCATGCGGTATTAATGGTATTGTGTTGAAAGTTGTATACAACATGTACAAAGATGCTAAATCATGTATAAATGAGGGCCAGGCTGTGTCAGCCTTCTTCTCATGTGTAGAGGTATGGCAAGGAGAAAACTTGTGTCCTTTGTTATTTGCTATTTACCTGAATAATTTTGAACACTGTTAGTCACAATTATAATGGACTTGACATGGCAGCTGGTTAAATTTACATATATAGTGTATAGCGGAACTATGTCAGCTCTTCTAATGGTTGACATTTGGTTGTTTCAGGTGTCAACTATATTGTGAATCTGTAATTATTAGTCTATATTGATACAATTGATTTACACAGTACCATGTCTACACAAGGCATGGCAAGCGTAAACAGAACAGTAGAATGCATTTGATATAAATAAAGTGTAGGATATTTCACTCTATACTTGTCCAGAATATTAATTTTTTATGTTTGTCATCAGGTGACAGAATATTAATTTTCTATGTTTGTCACCTACAGGTTTCTACAGACAATACATCTTTAACCAATAGACACCACAGTCACACCATTTTATAATAATTAAATGAACATCAAAATAAACACAACTTGCAATTATAGAAAATCAATAGTTTTAAAGATACAGTTTAAAAGTGTTAGGCAACTGTTCAGTCTAACAGGGGTCAAGTGTGTCTACTCTGCCTGGGTGCTGTGACCAATTAAAGATTAGTCAACGTCTCAATGGCCTAGGCTGTAGAGATTAGTCACAGCTTTTGACTTTGTGGCACATTACACAACATCTACTGTTGGGGGTGGTCTCAAGGGCCCTTCTCAAAACCACATCACTAGATAATGTAAACCTTTTGCACTTTGGGGGCCCCTTAGGTGCCCTTACAATGATTCAATCTAATACAGATTTCTTGTATATAGTGGCAGCACCCTAAGATACATCTATGCAAAATTTGAAAAAAAGTTGCTGAACAGTTTAAAAAAAAATAGGACAAATGTTACATTTTTACCAGTTTTGGGGTCCTTGGAGGCCCTAAGGAGCCCTTAAAATGATTCAATCAAATACAGATTTCTAATGCATAGTGGCAGTGCCCCAAGATATGTCTATGCAAAATTAGAGAAAAAGTTGCTGAACGGTTTCTGAGATACGGCAGCTAACGGCGGACGCAGAGTGATGGCAATAGTCCCTTGGACCTTCGGCCAAAGGACTAAAAATGGGCCAAGAGGCCCTGAAGTCCTTTGGACTAATACGTCTATATGTGACCCCGGCTGACCAAATGAGTGATAAGTCGGACAAATTGTAACATTGTTTTCTTACATTCTTGTAAAAGGTTGGGTAGGGTGCTTTACACGGTTTCAAAAATTATGACTGCTACAAAAATTGGCGAAGTTATGGAGCATTGAACATGGTAAGGGTAAAAAAGTTAAAATGAAGAAAACGGCTGTTGAAGTTTTATATTATATATGCAAATGGATTGCATGGAAATATTACATGCATGACATTCAAATGTGACACACAGTATGTATGTTATGTTGCAATGATACACTGGAAGTACAAATGTGCTGCTACAAAAACTTATCACGTTATGCCAGATTATGACTTTATGTGTAAAACTAAGAGGACAGATTGATAATGTTATAAATGAATACTTAAAAACAGCCCCACAGAACTAATTATACTTATTGTTAAGATGTTTAACCTAGTTCTATTATCTGACATTGTGCCAACAGATTGGTGTATTGGGATCATTAAGCCTATATATACAAACATAGCAGCAGACATTGGGACAGTGTGACTACTGCCTGGCTAAATGGATGCAATGGTGCTTTGAAGTTAGTTCTTCTGCCAACTATCCGTTTCACACAAGCCTATAGGTTTAGTGGCTGCCAGCACACTACTGAGTCTAAACTACCATGCAGGTGTGAAAAACGTCCTGATTATTTGAACTTGAGCCACTAATTAACTGTCCACCAAGCAGTAGCAGAGCAGTTTTATAATAATAATAATCCACAAGTTAAGTGGCAGTGATCTTCCTTTTATCATTCATGTGATATTTATTGGGAGCAGGGCGGAAAAATGGTTATACGTAGACAGGTACAGAAAGAAACTGACGTGTTCTATAAAAAGAACACGTTTGTCTATCAATGGCATGTATTTCCTATTGTTGCTGTTTCTGCCGGGCAGAAACAGTTTCTGCCCGGCATAAATCAAACAACCCTGTAGGTAATTATTAATCAAATGTTTTTTTGGTGAATCATAGTTACAGATCATTAAAGGTTATGATGGAAGTAAAATGTTGACATGTTTACTGTTCACTTATTGCACCACGTCTTGCATTTAGAGGAATAATTATAATAGAAAATGAAATGTTGTGGCAACTATTTTTAAATACATGCATTGATGAGAAACTGGGAATTACTTTTCTGTGGCCTAAGTATAACTAATTTTACAAACTTTCTGCTTATATAAAACAACTGCATAAAAATATATATCCATACAAGACACAGACTCAGCATGTGACAGATGTTTTGGGAAGGGGAATAGTGTTCTGTTTCTGGCACAATAAACAAAATATACTGTTAGGCGATAGTCTCAAGGGCCCTTCTCAAAATGACATCACTAGTTAGTGTAAACATTTTGCATTTTGGGGGGGGCTGTGTCAGTCTTCTTCTCATGTGAGGTAGAGTTACCACAAGGAGAAAACTTGTCTCCTTTGTTATTTGCTATTTACCTGAATGATTTTGAACACTGTTAGTCATAATTATAAGGGACTTGACATGGCAGCTGGTGAAATTTACAACAACCTTAGTGATGATGATGTAGACATTTTCTTGAAAATGTATGTTCTACTATATGCTGATGATACTAGAATAATTCAATCAAATACAGATTTCTTGTGTATAGCAGAACTATGTCAACTCTTCTAATGGTTGACATTTGTTTGTTTCAGGATGACCCCTTCGTATGTAGGCACAACTGTCCATGGGTCTAGTGGGCCCTGTCTATTGACACAACCCTCTGCCAGTGACCAATTACAGATTAGTAACAGTGAGGTGTGACAGATGTTGTAGGAAAAGGGATTAGTTGAACAAAAGGACTGTAAGCATGATAGATCTGCTGGTGCAGCAGACAATTTAGTTAGCAAATTTAGCATTTTAGGGTACCTTTGGTGCCCTTAGAATGATTCAATCAAATACAGATTTCTTGTGTACTTTTGCGCTGCCACATGAAATGTCTATGCAAAATTATAGAAAAGGTTAATGAAAAGTTTTTGAAAAAATAGGCAAAATTTGAAAATTTACCAGTTTTGGGGTCCTTTTTGGGGGTCATTAGGTGCCCTTAGAATGATTCAATCAAATACAGATGTCTTGTGTACAGTAACACTACCACATGAAATGTATATGCAAAATTAGAGAAAAGGTTGCTGAACAGTTTTTGAAAAAATAGGCAAAAGGTAACATTTTTACCAGTTTTGGTGTCTTCGGAGGCCCTAGGAAGCCCTTAGAATGATTCAATCAAATTCAGATTTCTCGTGCAGTGCCCTAAGATATGTTTATGCAAAATTATACAAAAAGTTGCTGAAAGGTTTCTGAGATACGGCAGCCAACGGTGGACGTTGGACGGCAGACGCAGAGTGATGGCAATAGACTGTTGGATCTTCGGCCCGAACGACTAAAAATGGAAAAGCTCAGCCAATCAGCAATATCCTGACAACATGGTGTGAATTTTGAAATGCAACTTTTGGGGTGAAAACCAGGCCCTGCAAGATAAGATCATTTTATACGCAAGGCCATGCATACCTGTTCAAATGCAACAGACCAATCAATAAGTCATGCCAAAAGTATTGTAATTATGCATTGTAAAGTATTACGCCTCTTACACAACCACAAAAAAGTGTTTGCATAATCAGTTACCACATGCCAAGTATACCATATGCATGCATATTATAAATATTTCAAATGCTAATCGTACAAAGTCATCTTATACATAAAACAATTACAGTGCATATAGTACTCTATGAATTACATTGTCGCATTTTGGCCATCCAACTGTGTTGTAATTAACCACTTTGAACAAGCTGAACGCATTTTAATAATGAACAGTGCCTCTTGCAAAGTGTATCGGTATCAGCCCTAACATTTAAAAAGTATATCAATAAAGGGAGGGTGCCTGTTCGGTTTTATTGTAAAACTATCTTACAGAATATAAATCATATGTATTCCCTCACTCTCAAATATTGAACTGTTCAATTCAATGTTTAAAAAAACAAAACTTGTGACCAGATGGGGGAGAGCTTCTAATGTCAATACGCTGTTATCATGCATTCAAAAGGGATACTGTGCATCATGATTTTACGATAAGAATAAATAGAAAAACTCCTTAAACACTCTTTGTCAGTGAAGATGTCATAACAAAACAGTTTGTACAACATAATGCGAATGTTTGTAATAACAACAACAGACTTTGAACTTTGTGTTTTTGAGATCTTCAAACTGGAGTCCTCAGCTACATCACTGACCGCTGCTGACCGAAACTGGCCACCACATCACACACTGGACACTCCAACACCCACTGCACTGCCCACTACACTGTCCACTACAGACCTCGACATTACGGCTCATTTTGTTCATCAGGAGAGTTGGTTACCAACTTGTCTGACAAAAAAGTATATATTCTCATGTCAGAACCACTGAAATCTGGAAATCTGCATTTTATTTCTTGTGTTTCGTTGAGGCTCAGAAAATATATGTATATTATATATATATATGTAATATACATATATATATATAATATACATATATATATATTATATGTCATCCAAGTTTTTCCATGCTAAAACACATTATCAAAGGTAAGTAAAATCAGCCATAATTTATCAATAGTTACTTACATCGTGGGCATATATTCAAATTTGCTGGACATGAGAATACTGGTCAAGCAGAGATTAGTTCCAGAAATATGAAATTCTGCAAAAAAAATTTTGCATATAAAAATATCTTTCTAACAAGGTAACATTAACATATCTTCTTAAATAGTGTAAAATCCTTAATGTCGAGGTCTGAATTGAGAGAAACGGTGGGCCCACATTCTCATCAAGTCTCATAAAATATGTACGAGGCTAATCCAAATAGTGTCCGTAAGTAAAAGATACAGATTTGTAACTTGTGAGAATATAGGCCCAGATGACTAAGAAACTACTGCGGACTGGTAAGAACTACGAGCACAACTCACCGTCACTCGTCACTGTCTACAACACAGCAGCACATCTACTGTTTCAACATTCACTACTTCAAATGTTCAACAAACAGACAAACCCATTAATGAATATCAGACGCCTTTACCCCATCATTAAGTTTCAGGAAAGAAAATACATGATGATGACAATACCAAGGCTCTTGCTCAGTCATACATGTCAATGTCCTTTAAAGTTGCATTTTGAGTGAAACTACCATTTTGTACAACATGAAAAATATTTACTTATTTGATTATACTTGTTGCCATACAGTATATGGCACTTTGTCGTTTAATGCTATTTAATAAATTATGCTTTTGCAAAATTGCGGTCATCATGTCCAGTCAGCAGAATAATAAATGTATGGAACGCGGATATAATTTTCCATCCATTTTTATCTGAAAATTGCATATTATGTGAAAACAGTTTATATGGAGTTGACATCCTCACAAGCCAGGGCTGCTTGCCATGCAAAACTAGCCCTGGCTGATCTCCTATGCGAAGTGTGAAAGTTAGCGGAGTCAAACTAGTAATTGACTTCACCTGTCGCGACTGCATCACCCGTGAGAACAGCGCAAATACCCGCCCCAATTTGAAGACGGATAAATGACTTCTGGGAATCCCAATATACAATGACCCGTTCGCCCATTAACACGAGCAGCTGAGCGGTATTGTGTATTCGAATAATTGTTTTTACTTCCTAAACATTGCATGTAACACGAGCTACGGTTGGTTGAAATTAGTTTTATTACGACCACCTGAACTGCCGCCATCCACTGATCTAGTGAGCGATTTCATAGGCTAAGCTTAAATTCAGAGTTTCGCAAAGCAATCATCCAGGGGTACTGCTGGCTGGCACTGACGTAATCAGCAGCAGCGACCCCTGGCGCGCGAGGATGGGAGTTGATATATAATGAATGGCACATTAATTCACTGGAAATTTGTATTTAAAAAATGAACAATCTCAGAATGCAATTTTAAGGGTATGGAGTGGGCAGTGGACTAATTACCCCACTACCGTGAACTGACTTGTGTGCTTAGAGGGCAACTGAGTTCATATTACACATATGCATGAAGATGTATTCTAGAACTTGTAACCGCACATACCTGGGGGTGTGAGTCTGGTTGCTTCTGGTGGTGACTCGTGAACTGTCGGTGTGACGGGTGTTGTCGGCTCTTCGGCTGATTGGCCATTCATTTGTGAGCTGAGTCGTTTCTGTGAGAGGATAAACCGATGAACTCTCACTAAGCTGGCACAAGAGCAATGTCGTTCTACTTGAGTAAAAGTACATAAAGCTAGGTAAAAGGTTAAGTTCTTATACAGTGTGGTATCTAGTCCTGAAGACTGGTCAAAGCGCTTTACACTTTACTTCAGTCAGACCTGTTCAATCGAACACCATCTCAGCCTGTCTGGGAAGCATTCAGCCATGCTGCAGCTCCCACATGAAGATAAACTTGTACACAAGTGTCCACCACTGTCTATGGCAAGATACTCATTAATTCAACCGAGTGAACTGGGATACCACAGAGTGAACAAACTAGGCCAAGATTTGAAATGGCAACGAAACAATTCGAAACGAGAATCTTTTGATTGAGTTCGATGCTCTAAAAAAATTAACACATAATTCTACAAAACTAACACATAATTATATTTATTATAAGTAAAGGAACACCTAAAAATTGTACTCCAGTAAATATTTCTACTCGAGTAAAGTGACAAAATAAATACACAGGTACTTAATTGCATAATGAGTGAATTCTATCAATAAATGTCTCAGAAACATCCTCAAAATCAGTTCAGCCCTGGGCCTAGTCCCGGCCTACTCTAAAGTAAAGAGAAACAACTCCCAATTACATAACAGTTCTGTACTCATGGCAACATATGCCACATTTCATCATAAGACAGGATGATGACGGACGAGTTCTGTACTCATGGCAACATATGCCACAGTTCATCATAAGACAGGCTGATGACAGACGAGTTCTGTACTCATGGCAACATATACCACAGTTCATCATAAGACAGGCTGATGACGGAAGAGTTCTGAACTCATGGCAACATATGCCACAGTTCATCATAAGACAGGCTGATGACGGACGAGTTCTGTACTCATGGCAACATATGCCACAGTTCATCATAACACAGGCTGATGACGGACGAGTTCTGTACTCATGGCAACATATGCCGCAATTCATCATAAGACAGGCTGATGACGGACGAGTTCTGAACTCATGGCAACATATGCCACAGTTCATCATAAGACAGGCTGATGACGGACGAGTTCTGTACTCATGGCAACATATGCCACAGTTCATCACAAGACAGGCTGATGACGGACGAGTTCTGTACTCATGGCAACATATGCCACAGTTCATCATAAGACAGGCTGATGACGGACGAGTTCTATACTCATGGCAACATATGCCGCAGTTCATCATAAGACAGGCTTATGATAGGCGAGTTCTGTACTCATGGCAACATATGACGCAGTTCATCATAAGACAGGCTGATGACGGACGAGTTCTGTACTCATGGCAACATATGCCACAGTTCATCATAAGACAGGCTTATGATAGACGAGTTCTGTACTCATGGCAACATATGCCACAGTTCATCATAAGACAGGCTGATGACGGACGAGTTCTGTACTCATGGCAACATATGCCACAGTTCATCATAAGACAGGCTTATGATAGACGAGTTCTGTACTCATGGCAACATATGCCACAGTTCATCATAAGACAGGCTGATGACGGACGAGTTCTGTACTCATGGCAACATATGCCGCAGTTCATCATAAGACGGACGTTTAATTATACATCGATGTGTAGCCTGTTGAAGTATTCTCATTATTCACGTTGCAGCATTTATATTCATCGATGCGATATCAATAAACAAAATGGCTGCCAAACCTAGTGAAACCAATGTTGTGTGTTGTCAATCACTGATGTCGACAGATGTACACTACTTGCCATGTGAGTCTAACCAAATCACTACATAGCAAAAGCACTGGGATTTACTTACAATTTTATTGCGTTTCCTTTTCTTTTTTTCCTCCTCTGACATGTGGAAGGCCTGAGCCTTCGACAACCTCTCACACTTGTGGATCTGTTGACAGACATTACTTCCACCATCAACACAAACACAGGTACTACTTGAGAACTTCAAATCAGGAGAATATATTAATAGAAACGTTCTTTATAAATCGACCTTGTATAATCCTCACTTATTAACATCATGTTTTTGATACTAGAATAAATATGCTGAATGGGTACTGCAGCCAAACTGTACTTAGTAAACACCAGCTACAGCAGAGGCAGCGGGGCTACCTGCAGATTCCTGGAATTGCTTTTTGCGCAAAAGGTTCTCCTAATGAAGACCAGCAAAAACATCAAGTGGAACAAAGTCCAACTGATCCATGGAACTCGCATACATTTATGGTAGCAATACATCAGGGGTAGTCTAATGCCACTACCCGCAAGAGGATCATTCTGGTTAACAGAACAAACAAAACTATAAAAGTTAACTAACTTCAAAGTTTTGACAAATATCACTTACCCTTTATGCAAAAGCTAGATGTGGGTAACGGTGCTGGTTGAATTACGTGGAAATCAGTGCTACTTATGCACTAAAATGGTCATAAAGACATCAATAGATTTTTTTCAAATTTTTAATGAAACTAGAACCACAAAGTATGCATTAGTCAAAGAAAAGTGTACAATGGATACGGGAATGTAGCCATGCTCTGAGAGGACGAAGAATTTATGGAACAAATTAGTATGTTAATGCAAGTGATATGAATACAAGAAAGTTGATAGATATGATGAGGGTTACACAAAAATAAAAAAAATGGGCTTTCAATAACTCTTCCTTGTCCAATCTGAGATATCACTGTGGGTGGCAATCTTATTAAATCTGAAGAGGATAACATTTGATGTGACACCCACCAGTTTCTGTTCATCACACAGTCGCTGTTCCATCTGTTGTTTCGCCCCCTTCAACGCTTCTTTCAGTTTACTTGGGATCTTCATCTGAGGCTTCTCACTAGGTGGCAGCACGACATTGCGGAAAAGCCTACAAGTGTATCGAACATGCACATATTGTGTCAGCAACACGGTATCACTATTTCATCGTGGGAATGATACAATGTGAACAAGAGTCTCTTAGACCCTTAGTGTAAGAAAGTGTAGCCATCACATTTTTGTACAGTGTCATACAAGCACATAAAAATTAAAAACTGCATTACTTGAACATTTGTTCTTATGGCTATAAGCAGCTACTTCTTCTGAAGTAAATGTTTTTATTTCATGAAAATCTGACAATTAATGACAAAGATATTAAGTTGTAAAGATACCTGCCTCAGGCATTTTTCGTTGGAATGGCGTGCTTGGAAATGAACTCAGAATGATGTACACTAAATTGCTATTTGAGCTCATTTTTCAAATTTGGTATACATACATAATTTGACATGCCGAATCTATTATTTGTATTTTCACCAGTGTAATTTACATATTTAATGATCTAATTAGCATAATATGGCAGCCATGTTGGATCCTAGAAAGTACCAAGAGACATGTCATTAACTGTTTATGGTAAGTGTTTTATAAAGTGTAACATACAATGTTTCATCAGAGCTGATTTTACTGCTACAAATTTACATAATGTGCGCATAATTAGCATATTACAAAATGGCGGCCATACTGAATGAGAATTCCTAATTCGTATGTAAATTTTTTGTTCAAAGCATGTGATTCACATTTTAATGCCACTTACAATAGAGTGCATACAAGTTGTTTCATTAAAACACATTTAATTGCTACAATTTGCAAAATAAAATAAAAAAATTATGACAAATTAGCAAATATATTTAATGTGGAATCCCAATTTTTATATACGGTGTACAATCAAAATGTGTGTATAACAAATTGTATACAAGCTATAATAGATTATGGAAGGTAATATTATAAATTTTAAAGCATTGTTTTTTTATACAATTACCATATCACAATATTAGAAATACTACAATTTGATTTTGTTAAATTTCCAAAATCAAATATTAGATTGACAAATATTAAAAAATAATAAGTCGCCATGCAATGGTCATGTTTCGATCCATAATAAGTTACAGTTATTAATTAAAACATTGTGTATTCGTGTTGCTGTGAATGTTTCAATTGTTAAACTACAAATCAGTCAAAACATTAATTAATTTAATTAGCCAGCATAGCTCCATGTGTTAAACCACACAGCGGGTGACCAGACAACGAGCGTCGCGCAGGAGTTGCCATGGCAACGTGCTAAAAATAGAGCGCATGTAACGAAATCTAGCAGTCGCTGCTCGTGCAGGCTGTTATCGCAATCCTGTTCAAAAATGATGTGCCATCGTCGAACAAAACCTAAAGTTTCCACACTTGTAAATCATGTTTAAATATCACACAACATACATAATTTGAATAGTGGAAAACTGACAAATGGTATTATAGATGCACATACTTGTATTTTGGGCGATAACATAGGTAAACCGATATGTTTACACTTCAACTCATTGTAACTTTTGTTTCTGTGACGGACTATCCAAATATGTTTACAAGTGCGGGTTTTCAATTGGCTGCGACCTGTATTTGCGAAAACAGTACCATCGCGACGCGACGTTGGCATGACATTTTTGGAGAGCATTTTCGCTCAATCACAGATGATAAGTTCGTCAAATAAAGGAATATTTTTAAAAACTTTATACCATTGTAAAGATTGTTACATTGTCGTTCCAATTACATTAAATGTGTATTATTTAATGCGGACTGAACGATGTAAGGGCCGCGTAACCGGTGGTGTGTCGTAGCACCCCATCTGGCCAGATCCAACAGCCGCAGTGGCCACTGTAGTAATGTCACTGAATGAGCTATCTGACAAGTGAAATTGCTGACAATTATTACGATACAACTGACATACATGAAGACTTATGAGTACTTACGAGTGCTGAAGAAGGTCTGAGACCGTAGGCAAACTATTCTTACAAGCCTCTGTTGTCAGTATCGACTCTAGCACCGACCCTGTAAAACACATGAATCATTGTTGTCACTGCAGCTGAACATGAATCATGAATGATGGCTGCTCACTTAGTGATGGTCTCATTAGGTTCTCAAAGTCCCCAGAATATATCAAATTATGGTGGGTGGTGGCTTGGGCATGACCATATTTCATGGGGGAGTGGATAAACACAGTAACATCACCTATAGAGCGGATAGATATCGATAAACATTGACACTATAGTGGATATCACAGCTGGACAGCATGGCGGGTCACGTCATGGCAACCACGGCGTGTCAGCTGGATCCAGCAGCTACTGGTAGTGGTTCTGGAAACCAAGATTGAACATGATCGCCATCCAACGTTACACGCTCCAGATGGCATGTGGACAAGGAAGCCTTTGACATATCTACAGACTACAGTCCAACATTTTATCTATGTATAACCCATCCTTATCAGCTATATGTCAATGTATTTTTAACATATTCACAGTGTTAGCATTAACATAATCGTCAGATAATTTGTTCAAGTCTTTTATTGTCTTCTGAAAGAATGAGTATTTTCTCACATCCAACCTACACTGTTCCTTGACTAATGCCGCATTGTGCCCTCTGATTACACTGCCTTCTTTAAAAACTATTTAAAAACTTTTATTTGGTCTCCTTTTAGTCATCTGGTCTCTAGTTTTGTCAACTCACATTCTATTATGCAAGTTCCATAACTAAGATTTCAGTTACTTTTTTATTGCTAAAACTGGTAAGTCCAACATCACATCAGGCGGTGGTTTGTACGACTATGAAACACTACGTTTTTGGATTTAGCAAAACTTATGACACCACCCCGAAGGCTGACCAAGGAATGAACTCTCCAGCAATGGAGGGAGAGTTGTTGAACTCACGGACTTCGGCCGGACAGTCGGAGGAGAAGTAGTCACAGGTAGCGCCACTCAGCTGGTTGCCGAATGCCATCTCGTACAGCATGTGGCCGAAGCAGTATACATCTATCGACTCAACTGTCTGAACACAAAAATAAACACAAACTCTCTTCAGTGACAATCAATTCACTTGAATGAACTGTAGCATTTGTGATGAGCTCTCCTAGTGTGTGTCTGTAGTGGAGGGCAACATGGAGTCTCTCATTTGTGGCGAGTTGTCCTCGTGTGTGTCTGTAGTGGGGGCAACACGCAGTCTCTCATTTGTGGCAAGCTCTCCTCGTGTGTCTGTAGTGGGGGGCAACACGGAGTCTCTCATTTGTGGCAAGCTCTCCTCGTGTGTCTGTAGTGGGGGGCAACATGCAGTCTCTCATTTGTGGCGAGCTCTCCTCTTGTATCTGTGTGGGGGCAACACGCAGTCTCTCATTTGTGGCGAGCTCTCCTCATGTGTCTGTAGTGGAGGGCAACACAGTCTCTCATTTGTGGCGAGCTCTCCTAGTGTGTGTCTGTAGTGGAGGGTAACACGGAGTCTCTCATTTGTGGCGAGCTCACCTCGTGTGTCTGTAGTGGAGGGCAACACGGAGTCTCTCATTTGTGGCGAGCTCTTGTAGTGTGTGTCTGTAGTGGAGGGTAACACGGAGTCTCTCATTTGTGGCGAGCTCTTATAGTGTGTGTCTGTAGTGGAGGGTAACACGGAGTCTCTCATTTGTGGCGAGCTCACCTCGTGTGTCTGTAGTGGAGGGCAACACGGAGTCTCTCATTTGTGGCGAGCTCTTGTAGTGTGTGTTTGTAGTGGAGGGCAACACGGAGTCTCTCATTTGTGGCGAGCTCTTGTAGTGTGTGTCTGTAGTGGAGGGCAACATGGAGTCTCTAATTTTTGCCGGTCAGTTGTTTGGCTTCGTTACTAACAATTATAAGTTACCCTGGAGGTTGCATCATACACAGCCGACAGTGAATAGGTGTGTGTGAGTCTATGCGCATGTGCATGTGTGTCTATGCAGTGTGCGCTTGTGTGTGTGCGTTCGAATTGTGCACATGTATGTGTGAGTGGGTTTGTGGCACTGGGTGCATATGTGTGTTTGTGTACGCGCGTGTGTGTATGGGTGTGCATGGCGGTGCACGAGTGTGCATGCATGTATGGACATACATACATAATGTTACATGCATGCATGCATGCTGATATATTCTTAACCATATAGTGAGGGAATGGATTCTGCTGTAACATTGCAATAAAGAGAATAACAAGAAACACCCTAAACCAATTTCATGATAAAAACGACAAGTACATTATGTATAGTTTAGGAAAAGGATGTTGCTCTGGTCTACTCACCTTGATCTTCCTGAACTGTGTGAAGTAGCTGCGGTAGAACGAGGGGATTCCAAGAAGTGAGTTCTCTATGTCAAGTAATCGACATTTGCAGTTTTCCACTATCACGTTGCTTGCATGTAAATGCCCTGCGAACAAGGACAACAAGATTTATAAACATATGGCGAAAAGTACAATACATTATTATCCAGAAAGTATCTGCATAGTGGTGCCAACAGCAATATTACAATCCTTTGAATTTTAATCAGTGTGTTCACTCCAGAAAATCTTTTTTCATGTGTCGTTTCACCTCTGTAAAAAGGGATGTGCATCTAATAGGTAGTATGTCTGTGTTTGGAAATATATTGAATGTGTATGTATAGGTTTGTTTACACTCAAGATAAAGAGAGTTGTATTAAAACAATCCACTACATTAAATAAAATACTTGAAAAACTACTGGTCGTGTAAATTTAAAGAAAACTATTGCAGAAGGACTAGAGTAAAAAAAGGTAAGTTCTTATAAAGTGCAGTGTCCAATCCTCAGGACTATTCAAAGCGCTTTACACTTTACTCCCTGGCAGACCTGTTCAATCAAACACTATCTCGACCTCTCTGGAAAGCATCCCGCCACACTGCAATTATTGCATTAAGACTATTCGTACACAAATATCCACTACTGTCTACAGCCAGGTACTCATTCGTTCAGCTGAGTGAACTGGATCAATGTAGAGTGAAAGAACTTCGAAGAAGTTCAACACCGCAACACTGGATTCGAACCCGGGTTATCTCGGTTGAGAGTCCGAAGCTCTAGTCACTGCACAACTGCGTTCCACTAAAGCAAGTTAAAGTCAGTGAGTTGTAGATGAGGTTGTTTCCTATCATAATGCAGGCCTTTGTTGTGCAGGTACTTGAGAGTGAGTGAGTGGTAGATGAGGTTGTTTCCTATCATAATGCAGGCCTTTGTTGTGCAGGTACATGAGAGTGAGTGAGTGAGTGGTAGATGCGGTTGTTTCCTACCATAAGGCAGGCTTTTGTTGTGCAGGTACTTGAGAGTGAGTGAGTGGTAGATGAGGTTGTTTCCTATCATAATGCAGGCTTTTGTTGTGCAGGTACTTGAGAGTGAGTGAGTGGTAGATGAGGTTGTTTCCTACCATAAGGCAGGCCTTTGTCGTGCAGGTACTTGAGAGTGAGTGAGTGTTAGATGAGGTTGTTTCCTACCATAAGGCAGGTCTTTGTCGTGCAGGTACTTGAGAGTGAGTGAGTAGTAGATGAGGTTGTTTCCTATCATAATGCAGGCCTTTGTTGTGCAGGTACTTGAGAGTGAGTGAGTGGTAGATGAGGTTGTTTCCTACCATAAGGCAGGTCTTTGTCGTGCAGGTACTTGAGAGTGAGTGAGTGGTAGATGAGGTTGTTTCCTACCATAAGGCAGGCCTTTGTCGTGCAGGTACTTGAGAGTGAGTGAGTGGTAGATGAGGTTGTTTCCTACCATAAGGCAGGTCTTTGTCATGCAGGTACTTGAGAGTGAGTGAGTAGTAGATGAGGTTGTTTCCTACCATAAGGCAGGTCTTTGTCGTGCAGGTACTTGAGAGTGAGTGAGTGGTAGATGAGGTTGTTTCCTACCATAAGGCAGATCTTTATCGTGCAGGTATTTGAGAGTGAGTGAGTAGTAGATGAGGTTGTTTCCTACCATAAGGCAGGCCTTTGTCGTGCAGGTACTTGAGAGTGAGTGAGTGGTAGATGAGGTTGTTTCCCACCATAAGCAGGTCTTTGTGTGCAGGTACTTGAGAGTGAGTGAGTAGTAGATGAGGTTGTTTCCTACCATAAGGCAGGCCTTTGTTGTGCAGGTACTTGAGAGTGAGTGAGTGGTAGATGAGGTTGTTTCCTACCATAAGGCAGGCCTTTGTTGTGCAGGTACTTGAGAGTGAGTGAGTGGTAGATGAGGTTGTTTCCTATCATAATGCAGGCCTTTGTTGTGCAGGTACTTGAGAGTGAGTGAGTGGTAGATGAGGTTGTTTCCTACCATAAGGCAGGTCTTTGTCGTGCAGGTACTTGAGAGTGAGTGAGTAGTAGATGAGGTTGTTTCCTACCATAAGGCAGATCTTTATCGTGCAGGTACTTGAGAGTGAGTGAGTAGTAGATGAGGTTGTTTCCTACCATAAGGCAGGCCTTTGTCGTGCAGGTACTTGAGAGTGAGTGAGTGGTAGATGAGGTTGTTTCCTATCATAATGCAGGCCTTTGTTGTGCAGGTACTTGAGAGTGAGTGAGTGGTAGATGAGGTTGTTTCCTACCATAAGGCAGGCCTTTGTTGTGCAGGTACTTGAGAGTGAGTGAGTGGTAGATGAGGTTGTTTCCTATCATAATGCAGGCCTTTGTTGTGCAGGTACTTGAGAGTGAGTGAGTGGTAGATGAGGTTGTTTCCTATCATAATGCAGGCCTTTGTTGTGCAGGTACTTGAGAGTGAGTGAGTGGTAGATGAGGTTGTTTCCTACCATAAGGCAGGTCTTTGTCGTGCAGGTACTTGAGAGTGAGTGAGTGGTAGATGAGGTTGTTTCCTACCATAAGGCAGGTCTTTGTCGTGCAGGTACTTGAGAGTGAGTGAGTGGTAGATGAGGTTGTTTCCTACCATAAGGCAGGCCTTTGTCGTGCAGGTACTTGAGAGTGAGTGAGTGGTAGATGAGGTTGTTTCCTACCATAAGGCAGGTCTTTGTCATGCAGGTACTTGAGAGTGAGTGAGTAGTAGATGAGGTTGTTTCCTACCATAAGGCAGGTCTTTGTCATGCAGGTACTTGAGAGTGAGTGAGTGGTAGATGGGGTTGTTTCCTACCATAAGGCAGGTCTTTGTCGTGCAGGTACTTGAGAGTGAGTGAGTAGTAGATGAGGTTGTTTCCTACCATAACGCAGGCCTTTGTCGTGCAGGTACTTGAGAGTGAGTGAGTGGTAGATGAGGTTGTTTCCTACCATAAGGCAGGTCTTTGTCGTGCAGGTACTTGAGAGTGAGTGAGTAGTAGATGAGGTTGTTTCCTACCATAAGGCAGGTCTTTGTCGTGCAGGTACTTGAGAGTGAGTGAGTGGTAGATGAGGTTGTTTCCTACCATAAGGCAGATCTTTATCGTGCAGGTACTTGAGAGTGAGTGAGTAGTAGATGAGACTGTTTCCTACCATAAGGCTGGCCTTTGTCGTGCAGGTACTTGAGAGTGAGTGAGTACGAGATGAGACTGTTTCCTACCATAAGGCAGGCCTTTGTCATGCAGATACTTGAGAGTGAGTGAGTAGGAGATGAGACTGTTTCCTACCATAAGGCAGGCCTTTGTCATGCAGATACTTGAGAGTGAGTGAGTAGGAGATGAGACTGTTTACTACCATAAGGCAGGCCTTTGTTGTGCAGGTACTTG
>CM034531.1:3313054-3332383 GCA_020002185.1 Paraescarpia echinospica | reverse complement strand
CCGTGGTGTATCCCCAGTCAATACATTACCTGTGTACCGTCATTGTGAACTGCTGCTTTTTCCATTTGTAATGTAAACCATTGATTCTGATTCCTTCGTAGTTGCTTTTGGGTATGTTTATGTATTCGCTTTGCCTAGTTATAATATCCGCTTCTTTTTAGTTTACTGCCGCCTTGTGTGTTTCTCGATAAATGTCTACGAATTGTAAATTTGTTTTCCATCTTGTAAGTATCTGCTCCGCCATGTCTCTAGACCTTTTGCCCGATAGTGTCCAATACTGCTGGTCGGTCCGTTTCATAACATAACAACTCAAAACACAAAAGTCGTTAGAATATTGATTTATTGCCGAAATTTATATATAATTACGTTTCCACAATAACAAACAAATTTAACATTTCTATGCTATCCAAGAGTAAGCCGAGTGTTATAACAAGGATACTTATTTCTCTGCGTTGTATGCGTAATGTAAGTTTGCTATCAGGTCGTTGACATAGTTTGACCATGTTGTCATTAAAGAATAGCCAAACGTAAACTCGTAAGGATGTGGCTCATAGTGGTAACCAAATAAGCATGATGAATAAAATAACAAATAACATTTACTGGATCATACGTAGATCAGTGTTTACTCTAAATGTGTTAATTGCAACACTACGACATACAAGTAACACATTAGATGAAAGCGTTTGACGATTTCACCATTAGCCTGTATTATATATATCTGCATGAAAGAGGCAAACAAACACAACATTGTAGTTAACATTGGCCCACCAGAAACTTGTTTTTGAATACGAATATTACATCTGCATTCCGCTGGCTACGGGCGTGTGACATGACTCGTGTGACATGACCCGTATCACGTGCACAAGCTGAAGTAAAAAAATCGCAATCAAAACAAGTTTCTTGTGACACAATGTCAACTACATTTTAATTTAAACAAGCCAGGAAGCCGGAACTTTTGTTTACACGCTCGAGGAACAAATACAATATTACCATCAGACATGTATACAAAACATGCACACTTCCTTGTGAATCGCGGAATTGCCAATGCAATGATCCCACAAATAACTGGAAAGCAAACAACTAGCAATACATTCAACCGGAAGTGACCGGGGCCAGTTCCGGCTCTTCCGTTCCACTCCCCCGGGGCGACGTCGACATTGAGCTGTAATTGTTTTGCTTGCCCCGCCAAAGAAGGTCTGACGGAGTACGTGGAGTGCGGCATGCACGTGTCAGTCGCCTGCGACCTCCACGCTGAATGCCTGCTGCGCGTTGCCGACGACGAATACAATCCCCAGCAGCGTCCCAACTTACTCTTCGGTTGCCTTTCCGCAGCGAACGGCCTCAAGAACGCCCTTGTGCTGGTGCAGATCAGCCGCTTCCAACAGGTGATCGGCGCCTTCACGCTGCAGGCCCCGAGCGAAAACGCAAAGGTACGAGTCGGTGCCGAGCTGACTGGTTTCACGCGTGTTAAAACGAGCATGTTCTGTTACTCGGAATCTTACTTTCGAGCCACCGGTTATAATAGTATTAGAGTATTAGACTATCACTGATATATTATTATAACAAATATACGCAAGTTCAATGCCCCACTTGCTGGCTTCGCCGGGCTTGATTGTAGGAACCAGGCGACGTAACGATTCAAGTTAAGCCTGTATCCCACTATAGATCTATTTAAATGAGCTGAGATTCCTGGGGATACAGGCGCTATGGAAGTTTAATATTATTAATATAAGTTTGAACCATTCAACTGTGAACAGTGCGTTGGCTTACTAAAGCAATTTGGCGAGCAGCACACGTTAACATATTTACTCAAGTATTAAGGACATTATAATTAATAAACAATGAACAGACGTTTTAGTGTCGTTGTTGAAATCCTCATTTAACACCGATTGAGTTCTGAATATTTCCATGTACGTCCGGGTAATCCGTAGGCAACCATGCGCAACGAGAACCACGACTGGTGCTGTTACTATTGTCCTATCTTATGTGCATTTGAAAGAAAACTCTACTTGAAGACGCCATCTTAAGTAGGACAACAGTAACAGTAACAGTAACAGTCGTGGTTCTCGTTGCGCATGGTTGCGTGCGGATTACCCGGACGTACATGGAAATATTCAGAACTCAATCGGTGTTAAATGAGGATTTTAACAACGATACTAAAACGATCTTGTCTGTTCATCGTTTATTAATTATAATGTTCTTAATACTTGTGTAAATATGTTAACGTTCGACGGCGGCTCTTGTTAATGGGATATATATATCCCATTAACAAGAGCCGCCGTCGAATTATTTATCATAAAATTGTGCCTAACTAATTGATTGTAACCAATATATATATATATATATACACTATATATATATATATAGTGTATATATATATATATATATATATATGGTTACAATCAATTAGTTATATATATATATATATATATATATATATATATACTAAGGAACTGTATATGTGTGCCGAAAGGGTCATAATGGCCAACATGGACGCCTTCGTGCACTGAAGTTTAACCAACCACTAACGACTGCGTGGCTCCTTGTTCCAAAACTAGTTGCAAACACTGATTTATATACATAGAGATCAGTGGGTGCAACATTACATAACTGTTTGTGGCTGTAGTTATGTATTATGTTGTTTTTGGATAATCGAACAATTTAGTTGTTTAAAATCCGAATGACAGCCGATTGCGACGATTAAGAGCATAATCCACAATTTCAATTTTCTAAATTATAAAATAATATCAATACAATTTGATACAGTCATTCTGTGATAGCTAACCTATTTTGTGTATCTAACTCTTCGTTTATCGTATCTCAATTTCCCTCAACTGCTGCCGATAAGTTGAAGAGATGACGCAGTGATCGTTAGTGTTTTTTTTCTGTGCGCAGACGACGTGGATGACGCAGCTGCGGGAGGCCCAGGAGAAGTACAAGGCGAGCGTGTCGCAGCTGAACCGACCGCCAAAGTTGACGCGCGACGTTGACATTAGTCTGTCGGGCAGTGCTGAGCTGGACATCACATCAACGCCGGTGTCATCGAACGACGACCCGCGCCGTCGCTCCATGTCGACGACAGTCCGCCAGGCGTGGCTGTCGCGGGTCTCGTCCGACCAGCTGCATACGTCGACGGAGAGCATCGCGTCGCGTGAGACTCGCATCACGAACATCGGTAGCGACGAGTCACTCAACGGCGCCGACGACAGTCGACTGACTGCCGTCGACGCCAACGGACAGTGCTGCCTCCTGGCGGATAATGGCGACGACAATAAGAGGAGCGCGGCGTACGCCGATGCGATGACAGCGCCACGCGGCGGTTCACAGCCAACGCTGCCCGCGGAGGAGGCGAACACGCAGACGGACAACGTGTTATCGCCGCATGCGAAGCGGCTCAGTCGACTCAAAGCCATACGCGAAAAATCGCAATCGCTTGATGCTATATACATCTAGCAATGTAGCGCGCATCGTTCAGCACAGCGTGTGTGACGCACATAACCTCTTTCATATTAAGGTCGTTATCCTTCTGTCCACAACAAATACGAAGGAGCAGAATTCTACTATGCCTTGTGGGACGTCACGGTGTATTCATACGCGGCATTAAGATCCGCCCCGTATTGTGTCTTGGCTGGTTTTAGTGCAAATCCGGCTTAGAAACAGAGCAGCAACCATTGATTGTTTTTCCACGTTATTTCTCTATGATGCAGCAACAGTCACACGCCGAGGTAGCTGGTAGTTGATGACGTGACAGCTGGTAGTTGATGACGTGACAGCTGGTAGTTGATGACGTGACAGCTGGTAGTTGATGACTTGACAGCTGGTAGTTGATGACGTGACAGCTGATAGTTGATGACGTGACAGCTGATAGTTGAGGACGTGACAGCTGGTAGTTGATGACGTGACAGCTGGTAGTTGATGACGTGACAGCTGGTAGTTGATGACGTGACAGCTGGTAGTTGATGACGTGACAGCTGGTAGTTGATGACGTGACAGCTGGTAGTTGATGACGTGACAACTACTTTTTCAAGGTGTTATATGCTCGATCAACTGACGATAATGTACTAGTGATAATCACATTAAATTGTTTCCGTTATTGTCATTTGCTGCAAATTGTGATCTAACCTCTTCTAAACTCGGACATCTTCACTAAATGGTGTGTTCCGGATGCAGGCGTCTTGTAAAATAGCCAGCTCTAAACCGATGAGATGGAGACTGGGCCGTGTTTACGTGATGCCATCTGCTGGACAGTTTCACGTGTGTTCGCCGCTACCGTTTTAATATGGCACGTTACTTTGCTGCTTACTGTCTATTTTTATATACTCGGTGCTCATGTGTACCGACACTCCATCGGTGTGTTCACATGCAACGCTGGACGTCGTTTGGAATATATTTGTCGTACCATTGGTAGGTCTGAACACTGCAAACTTTACTAGTAGCATCTCACGATAGCCACCCCGGTAGAGGGCGGTGCTAACAAAGCAATTTGCCGCGTGAATAACGACCGAGTCGAGACAGCGTACATCGTCAAGTACCGCTTGTTAAATGAATAACGACCGAGTCGAGACAGCGTACATCGTCAAGTACCGCGTGAATAACGACCGAGTCGAGACAGCGTACATCGTCAAGTACCGCGTGAATAACGACCGAGTCGAGACAGCGTACATCGTCAAGTACCGCGTGAATAACGACCGAGTCGAGACAGCGTACATCGTCAAGTACCGCGTGAATAACGACCGAGTCGAGACAGCGTACATCGTCAAGTACCGCGTGAATAACGACCGAGTCGAGACAGCGTACATCGTCAAGTACCGCGTGAATAACGACCGAGTCGAGACAGCGTACATCGTCAAGTACCGCGTGAATAACGACCGAGTCGAGACAGCGTACATCGTCAAGTACCGCGTGAATAACGACCGAGTCGAGACAGCGTACATCGTCAAGTACCGCGTGAATAACGACCGAGTCGAGACAGCGTACATCGTCAAGTACCGCGTGAATAACGACCGAGTCGAGACAGCGTACATCGTCAAGTACCGCGTGAATAACGACCGAGTCGAGACAGCGTACATCGTCAAGTACCGCGTGAATAACGACCGAGTCGAGACAGCGTACATCGTCAAGTACCGCGTGAATAACGACCGAGTCGAGACAGCGTACATCGTCAAGTACCGTTAAATGCAGAAGAAAACAATATGTGTGTAATATTGTTATAACTTGGTGACATATTACCGCCTTGCTTTAAACAAAACTTGTCATAATGTGTCACTCCGTCATCAGAGGTGTCAAGTAATATTGCACAAGCGGTAGATCTTACCTCAGTCACAACGTGAGGACGGCTGAGGACGATTCGCCCCGAGCCACGTACAGCGGTCACGAGGGGGGATGGTCGGAGAATTGTTTAAGTTTAGGGAATATTTACTTAATGGTGATGCATTTTCTACGTGAAATTTGAGTCGGACGGTACACTTGGAGTAACATGAATAAATTAATGTGTGTAACCGTGAAACTGTGGTTACTACTTCTATAGCGGTATACCGTAAGATTACCCCGAAAATGGAGAAAAAGATAAGTTGTACTGCCAAAGAGACAGTATTGGCACTTTTACATCACAGACCTGGGATCAGGTAACGACGACCTGGTTGGTTCACCATTTCTCCGCCGAGGAGCGCCTTAGAGGCAGACTCACGTTACCGTCATCCACAATGTAGGGTCTACATAGTAACTATCATAAAGGGAATCCTAACAAAATTGCGATTTTTGGTATATCTATTACGCATCTGCCTCATGCAGTTCCGGCGGGAAGAAGGGAAACTACAATCAACCGCAATTTGCAAGTTATCCCAAAAGCTGCAATATTATGTTAACGTATCATATAAACAAATTACCACGTCTTGTATATTAACCTATATATAGTTTATGTATGTTAACAAATAACAGTGTTATTGGCACACTTAAATGGAAACAAACGGCGATTTTTCGGGGAAATTCACCAAAAAGAAGTAACAAACTAACCATGTGCAACCACAATCAGCAACATCATGCCAGTGGTTTATTAAGAACAGTTTGTTGAACACACAGCAACCGTATTTCATGGGCCGCGCCATTGTTGCCGATAAACCTACGTAACGAGTTTCTTCATATCTGTGTAACTAGTTTTCCACATTTCCGACATATGGCGCTGTGATCACCTAAATAACGCATGGTGATGCGCTGTATTTTTACACAATACGACATGCCGTTATGGGTATTCTGATTATTCTGATGACAACAACGAAATGAGTGTAGATTTGGCTGGAGTCCCGTTTCAGTAACAGCCACAGTTCAAAAGGCCCGGTGAACGAAGGAAACCCGGCTGATCAAGTGGTCCCATTTTGCGTGATTTGTTAGGTTTTATTGAGCAACGCAAATACATCAAGGTAAGTTCTTATGTAGCGCAGTATCCATCTTCAGGAATGCTTAAAACGCTTTACCATTTACTCCCTGGCAGACCTGTTCAATTCGACAACATCTCGACTTCTCTGGGAAGCATTCAGCCACGACGCAATTAATACGCGAAGACTGTTCGTACACAACAACCCACCACTGTCTATGGCCATGTCATACAGCTGAGTGAAATGGAGGAACGTAGAGGGAACAAACTTTTAGAAAGTTCGACGCGGCAGCAGAGGATTCGAACCCAGGTGCTCTCGATTCAGAGTCCGATGCTCTTACACTGCACCACTGCGCTCCATGTTCAGTTTGTGTACATTTAGATTGGTACAAGAATCGTCGTCATCATCATCATCATCATTGTGCAGTCGTAGTGTCCCGTGGTTGGGCAAAGGCCTCAGCATGTCGTTTCCAAATCTGCCTATCTTGCGCTATCCTCTGCCAGATGGTGCCCTTCCAGTACTCGTCTAGTTCGATACTCAAAGTCTCGCCTGTCTTCCTCTAGATCATTTCCCTTTGTAAGGTCTACATATAGTGATACGCGATGTCTATCGGTTATTTCGTAGCCTGACAAGAATGGAAGTGTGTAATTTTCTAATAACACATTGTGTACAATCATGTATATATTATATATACCAGGAGACGTTTAGTAGTTCTAGGTGGTCGTCTTCATGATTATGTCAGAAGGATAAAGGTACTCAACATTATAATATGGGAATGAAGCAAACAACAACCAGGAGCTTCAGCTGTCGCGCTGGTGGATCGTCACATGGACACCGGAAGAGGAAGTGGGGTGGGTGCTGTTGAACATTTTTCGCCGTCGCGCCGACGAAACTTCTGCCTCTTCTAACCTAACCGGAGACACATTTCAAAATCTAGGGGGCACATTCAAAAAGGTCTAGGGAGCACGCCAAATTCCAAAGGTCTAGAGGGCATGTACCCCCAGGCCCCCTGGATCCGCCTATGCCCAATTCTACGAAGGAACTGTTGACCCGCCGGCGACTTCACTTTCATAGTTACATCTATGACAGCTATAGTATTTCCTACCTTGTGCGTCTTGTCCCTATTAGCACTGCGTGTGTGTGTTTGTGTGTGTGTGTGTGTGCGTGCGTGCGTGGCGCGTGTGAGTCTGTGTGTGTGTGTGTGTGTGTGTGTGTGTGTGTGTATGTGAGAGAGAGAGAGAGAGTGTGTGTGTGTGTGTTTGTGTGTGTGTGTGTGTGTGTGTGTGTGTGTGTGTGTGTGTGTGTGTGTGTGTGTGTGTGTGTGTGTGTGTGTGTGTGTGTGTGTGTGTGTGTAGTTGTGAGTGTGAATGTGTGTGTGTGTGTGCGTGCGTGCGTGCTCCCGTGCATGTGTGCGTGCGTTCGTATGTGTGTATGTATGTGTGTGCGTGTGTGTTTTGAACGTGTTTGTGTATGTGTGCGTGCATGCTTGCGTTCTTGCGTGCGTGTGCACGTGTTCAAAACCTATGCTCAATTTAACCACACCCTTTTGTGATATTGCCTGCAAAACCCCCACACCTTAATGGAAAGTCAACAATAAACGCCTCAGAAGAGATCGAAGCGAGTGCACGGAGGTTCTTCTATATGTGGCATCCAGTTCGGTTTGCCTGTGTCCAGGTATCCGCTGCTTTAAAAGAAGGCATTGAGTAGACAGTGGGCTGAGAGCTCCAGCGGTGTTTCCCAATCAGACTACCCCTCCACTCCGCACTTGTAGCAGACCATTGTCTTGCTTCCGGCATACGCGTCGTAAATCCACCGGTCAACCCGTCAGGCCGCCCGGCATCCAACCCGGTGTCTTCCCATTATAGTTACTTCCCGTTATAGCTACTTCTTATTCCCGTTATAGCTACTCATTAAGTTTGACAGTTGAACTAGTCCCGTTATAGCTACTTTTTAATTCTCCATTTCAGGATGGGGCAGGAGAGGGAGCATTAACTATTTCAGACTGGATTGAGACACTGTGACATCTGATAAACCAGTTATCCTCTGCAGTGCCTTCACCAGCTGTGTGTGTTGACATGGTTGGTGGACAAGCATCCTTTTGTTACACAAATGACATTAATTCCAATCCCAATGCAGTTAGCAAGTTACAGTGATGGCTTCTTTGGCTGGTGGTTAGCTAAACTGAGACACTGTCTCCATGATTAATTACGTGTTTAGTATCACAGAGAATAGTGCACCTGCATCTATGTATACACGATGGACTTCTGCCTTGTACCGAGGCTACAGGTTCCGCTGTAGACGCACTGGGGCAAATGGGAACAAGTACTGGGTATGCACCAGATACGAGGTCAAGTGCAAGTCCACGCTGACAACTGACGTGACTGGTGAGTTCATCTAGTGGAGTGGCGAGCATGACCACCCGCCAGACATTGCACAATGTGAGGTGATGAAGGCCATTGCTTTCACAAGGAAACGTGCTCAAGATGAACCCCACATCCCAGTCCAGCAAATCTACAATGCTGAGGCAGCAAAGCTGACGTCGAGTGGTTTGGACTTTGTTACAAACGTTCCACGTTTCCATTCTGTAAAACATGGCCTTTACTATCAAAGGCATCTGCTTGTGCCAAACCTACCAACCCAACGAGAAGACACTGAAAGGGGGCTATATGAAGACACCGAATGGTGTAGATTTCCTTGCATTTGACAGTCATCAGCAGAATAGAACAATAGGATTTGCCACATATGACAATCTTCGTCTGCTTTGTGAGTTGACTGATGTGCAAGGTGATGGCACATTTAAGACAGCGCCCAAGCTGTTCCACCAACTGTACATCCTCCCTGTCAGTCTCCGATCTAAAAACAAGCTGTTCCACCAACTGTACATTCTCCATGTCAGTCTCCGATCTAAAAACAAGCTGTTCCACCAACTGTACATCCTCCATGTCAGTCTCCGATCTAAAAACAAGCTGTTCCACCAACTGTACATCCTCCATGTCAGTCTCCGATCTAAAAACAAGCTGTTCTACCAACTGTACATCCTCCATGTCAGTCTCCGATCTAAAAACAAGCTGTTCCACCAACTGTACATCCTCCCTGTCAGACTCCGATCTAAAAACAACCCGGAGACAGTGCCTGTGATGTATGCTCTGCTTCCGGACAAACGAAAGGAAACATACAGAGACTTGTTCCAGAAGATCAATTTGAAATGTGAGGATCTTGGACTGGAGTTCAACCCTCCCAAGCTGAGACTGGACTATGAGCCAGCTCCCATCAGTGTTGTCAGTGAGTTGTACCCTGGTTGTCAACTGTCTGGGTGCAAATTCCATTTCAATCAGTGTTTATGGAGGAAGCTACACAATGTTGGTCTGTCTGTGCAATACGCACAGAAAGAGAGTGTTGTGCGTGAGCATGTGCGTTCTGTTGCTGCGCTGGCACGTCTCCGTCCAGCCGATGTCCATGGGGGGTGGATGGCCTTGATGGAAGAGTGCCCCACTGAGGAATTTCAACAACTAATAACTTTTAATGATTAATTTGTGGAGATGTGGCTAGGTGATGATTCAAAGATCCCCATGGATATGTGGAATGTCCACACAGAAAGCAACAAACGAACCAACAACCATGTTGAGGGGTGGAAGTTCATGAAGGTGGTGGGGAAACACCATCCCAACGTCTTCCAGTTCGTGGAAGCTGTGAAGACAGAGCAGGCAGCAATGGAGCTCAAAGTTGCCCAACATGACGCTGCCATCCCGCCACCACAGAAGAAAAGAAATACCGCATCGTGGATCAGCGCCTGGCTGTGTTCAAACAAGAGTATGTATCGGGAGACAGGTCATTGTTAAGCTTTCTGCATGCTGTTGGACATTTGTTGAAACTAGAGTGATCAACAGACACTTCTTGAAACTAGAATGATTGACAAAACACGTTATTGATGACTGTTATGACTTTTTGATAAACGCAATTCTGCACTCTCTACAATTAATGTAGTTGTCTTAATAACAACTGTTGTGCACATGTGTTTTATGTTATAGTTTCCATTTCAAATAAACGATAGTTAAATTTATGACTTTCCGGTGACTTTTAAAATTTGTCCTACATTCGTAAAGTATCGGTAGGATACTTTTTATGCATAAATCTCAATGCAATCTGAAATAGTTAATGCTCCCCTTGATGCCCCCTCCAGAATTGTATAATTAAAGAAATAGCTATAACGGGACTAGTTTGACTGCCAAACTTAACGAGTAGCTATAACGGGAAAAAATGTAGCTATAACGGGCCTAGACCTCCAACCTCCGTCGGCCCGCTGGTCTTGTCCGGGTCGCTGTTTTAAAAAAAATAGGAGAGAATTTTAGGATACTATGTTCAGTGTGTATTTAAGCCTACTGAGCACTGGCGCCATCGAAATACAACACGACGCGCTCACAAACAGTGGAGTGGAGTAACTATTGGCCCAAATCATAGCAAAATTAATAAAAACAATTAACTAGAATATATTATATGTATGTGGTTTACTGTTTATTAGTGGACACTTCTGTATGCAGCAAGCATCTGCGCAGGGTGGTGAGTACATCATGCAAGTCTTATAAGAGCGCAGACATGCTTTTTGAAATTACGAAACTCAATAATTTGTCCGCAACAATTTCCAGATCAATGGAATCGATGGCTTTCTTGTTAAGATGGAACTCAGGGGTCGGCAACCTGCGGCTCGCGGGCCAACTGCGGCCCACGAAGCTATTTCATGCGGCCCGCGGACTAAACGCGAGATCGCATACAGTGCGTCCCGCGGGGTGACAATACATACATTCGCATAATGCAGCTTCCGCGGGAAGAAGAACCAAATGAGTTGTTTTGTTGATTTGAAATGTTTGATACAATGCAGGTGCCACTGCGAATTTCTTCATGCCCACGGCATCATCTATCCCGCAAGAAAGCCTGTGTAGGAAAACAATGCAAGTGCAAAAGGCACCGAACACCGTCGTGAAGACCGGGAACTCCATTCGCGCTCGTAGCTTAAACCTTCAGCAGTTCAAACGCCTTCTGGCAGAGATGAATGTGCAATATCAAGGTCTCCTATACTACAACGAAGTGCGCTGGCCTAGTCAAGGTGCCACGCAGGGTCGCGTACACGAGCTGAGACATAGAATTAGATTATTCGTGGATGAGACGTTTTCAAATGTAAGGCCTATCGGATATCGTTGACCCACAGGTGTAAGTAGTGATTCGGGTCTCGCCATCCACGGAAGTGACCTTAGATCAAAGGCTTTTTCGTTTTTTATAAGTAGAATTCCTACGTTTTTTAGCAGTATGATTATAGTAAACGTCAAAGTGATTGATGGGGGTCATGAGAAAGAGGGTGTCGCCCTCTACTAACTGAGGAGGCATTAAAAGGGTGAATGTCGGCCTCTAGTGACTAATTAAGTACTAATTAGTAACAAATGAATAGCGCCTTCACTAGAGGGAAGCGTCGCCCTCTACTAACTAATGAGGCACTAATAAGGGAAATAAATAGGGTGAATGTCGGCCTCTAGTGACTAATCAGGTACTAATTAGGTAAAAAATTAGAGTAATTAATTAAGTACTAATTAGTAACAAATGAGTAGCGCAATCACTAGAGGGTAGCACTAGCAATAACTAAAAGGTTATGTAATGGTTATGAGTAGGGAAATAAATAGGGTGAATGTCGGCCTCTAGTGACTAATCAGGTACTAATTAGGTAAAAAAATTAGGGTAATTAATTAAGTACTAATTAGTAACAAATGAGTAGCGCAATTATTGGAGGAGAACGTTAGCAATGACTAAAAATAGTAAATAGCGACCAATTAGTATTAATTAGGTGCACGGGGGAGGTGGGAAAGATTTTAGAGTGAAGTTACGTCCCTGGGGATCAGCGAGGTTAATATCATGACGCGCGGGAAGCTTCTGGAAGGTTCTAGAACCTTCTAGAAGCTTCTAGCCCGGTGCGGTGGTGGAGGTGGGGATCATCGAGGTTAGTCGAGCGGTTTAGATTACGCCCGGCGCGCTGGAGATCAGGAGGGCAATTGAGTGGCCTGGTTTTCACGACTCACTGGCAAATGGGGTGTCGCATGTCAGGCTGTAGGAGTTTTATGTGCATTGTTTGACGGAAGGCCGGATAAATGTTTTTCGTGTCGCATAGGAGGCCGGATAAATGTTTTTCGTGTCGCATAGGCGCGCTTGTATTAAGGTTGTGGCGCCGATGTGGGTATTGCCTGTCAGTGCTGGCTGCGGTACAGCTGATGTTTGGTAAAGCTGGAGGCCGGAGCTGTCAGAGTGGCCTGTGCGCGTGTATTAAGCTTGTGGCTTTGGCGATCGCTGGTGTATGGTGTTGCAACGACGAATAGGTGGAAATATAGGCATTATTCGTGTGTGAGTTGGAATGCTGGTGGAATATTCGTGTGTGAGTTGGAATGCTGGTGGAATACGAAACGAAACACAGAAACAGCAATAAACGGTGAGAATAGGCGTAGTCGTCGTCGGCGTCTGTGGTTTATGTGTGTAAGGTTGGCTGTACGGATAATGTAGGTCGTGAAGGTGGCGTCGGTGCGAGGTCAATGCGGCGAGGAGAGGCCTCTACGAAATGAATGTAGACGCCCCGGCCTATGGGGCACGTCCGATGCGCGAGGTCTGGCGATATGAGATATATATCCGTTCTGTTGGGCAAAGGAAAAGCAGCTTAGTTTTTCATCAAAACCTATAATAGGGCGTCTGAAAATAAAGGTAGATTAGTGACTTTGAAAAGAAAACGCTATAGTATTTATCAAAGCCGTAATGGGGCGTCATTGATGACTTGTGAAAATGTAAATAAAGGTATTAGCAGGGAATTGGAAGCGTTATTTTATATTTAAGGTATACTTGAAAAAGAAAAGCAACTATAGTTTCCATCACAGCCTTTTGAAAATGTAAATAAAGGTAACATATTAGCAGTGAAGTGGAAGCGTTATTTTATAATTAGTATCGTTGAAGGTGGAAACGTACCTTTGGCTAGGGCGTCGGGCTTGAGTAGGCGGCGCACTGTAAACAAAACAATTAGTTAGTTAGTTAGTGAACGTTGTAAAAAGAAAGCAGTAATGTGATACGAAGGAAAGCCGTGTTAGGTGAGTTAGGAAAACGTACCTGTTTTGTAGTTGTCGGGGGGTCGACTCGTCAGCTTTGTGCTCATCTTTGGGCGGCTCCATCGTGAGAAATGAATTGCGCGGTTGTTGCGCAGTTGTTTTAGCGCGGTGACGTGTAGCGGTTTAGACACGTGCGCCGTAGATTTGCATGAGGGGCTGACGTAACTGTTTATATAACGCGCTTATGTAACTGTTTGTAAGTGTCTAAAACGGCAGTTAATGGTGAAATGCCCGAAACCTAAGCGGTCAATACTATACAGTAGGGACTGGAGAATCGTATGGTAATCTTATATTAGAAAATAAAAGCGGCGTTCTGTTTGTGCACTAGGCTGACCGAGAGGTTTTTTTCAGTTTTAGTAACCTTGTTAGAGTTGGCTGTTTCGTGGTGCGCGCGTGCACACTCATGGGGGCCGCGTGCACACTTATGGGGACCGCGTGCAAAGCGGCTATATAGTGGGCCGGGTGGCGCACGACTATGTATCGTCGGTGTGGTGTTGTTACCGTTGCAGTAACTTTGTATGTTGGTTACCGTTGCAGTAACTGGGTGTGTCGTTGCCGTTGCAGATCGTTGTTGACCATGGTTCCGCCTATTCACGGAGAGGCCCCGAAGCTTTCTCCAGTGTTTCCTGTCCACAGCCCCTCTCTCCATCTCTTCCGTTCTTATTGTATAGGGGTGAGGGTCTGGTACAGTATTGTAACATTTGTTCTTTTCTTTCTCCAGTGTTTCCTGTCCACAGCCCCTCTCTCCATCTCTTCCGTTCTTATTGTATAGGGGTGAGGGTCTGGTACAGTATTGTAACATTTGTTCTTTTCTTTCTCCAGTGTTTCCTGTCCACAGCCCCTGTCTCCATCTCCTCCAGTCTTATTGTATAGGGGTGAGGGCCTGGTACAGTAATGTGACAATTGTTCTGTTCTTTCTCCAGTGTTTCCTGTCCACAGCCCCTGTCTCCATCTCCTCCAGTCTTATTGTATAGGGGTGAGGGTCTGGTACAGTATTGTAACACTTGTTCTGTTCTTTCTCCAGTGTTTCCTGTCTACAGCCCCTGTCTCCATCTCCTCCAGTCTTATTGTATATGGGTGAGGGACTGGTACAGTATTGCAACACTCGTTCTGTTCTTTCTCCAGTGTTTCCTGTCTACAGCCCCTGTCTCCATCTCTTCCGTTCTTATTGTATAGGGGTGAGGGACTGGTACAGTATTGTAACATTAGTTCTTTTCTTTCTCCAGTGTTTCCTGTCCACAGCCCCTGTCTCCATCTCCTCCAGTCTTATTGTATAGGGGTGAGGGTCTGGTACAGTATTGTAACACTTGTTCTGTTCTTTCTCCAGTGTTTCCTGTCTACAGCCCCTGTCTCCATCTCCTCCAGTCTTATTGTATATGGGTGAGGGACTGGTACAGTATTGTAACACTAGTTCTGTTCTTTCTCCAGTGTTTCCTGTCTAAAGCCCTTGTCTCCATCTCCTCCAGTCTTATTGTATAGGAGTGAGGGTCTGGTACAGTAATGTGACAATTGTTCTGTTCTTTCTCCAGTGTTTCCTGTCCACAGCCCCTGTATCTGTCTCCTCCAGTCTTATTGTATAGGGATGAGGGTCTAGTACAGTATCTTAACTCTTGTTCTGTTCTTTGTCCAGTGTTTCCTGTCTACAGCCTCTGTCTCCATCTCCTGCAGTCTTATTGTATAGGGTTGAGGGTCTGGTGCAGTATTGTAACACTTGTTCTGTTCTTTCTCCAGTGTTTCCTGTCCACAGCCCCTGTCTCCATCTCTTCTATTCTTATTGTATAGGGGTGAGGGTCTGGTACAGTATTGTAACACTTGTTCTGTTCTTTCTCCAGTGTTTCCTGTCTACAGCCCGTCTCCATCTCCTCCAGTCTTATTATATATGGGTGAGGGTCTGGTACAGTATTGTAACACTTGTTCAGTTCTTTCTCCAGTGTTTACCACCCTTGTCTCCATCTCATCCAGTCTTATTGTAAAGGGGTGAGGGTCTGGTACAGTATTGTAACACTTGTTCTGTTCTTTCTCCAATGTTTCCTGTCTACAGCCCCTGTCTCCATCTCCTCCAGTCTTATTTTATAGGGGTGAGGGTCTGGTACAGTATCGTAGCACTTGTTCTGTTCTTTCTCCAGTGTTTCCTGTCTACAGCCCCTGTCTCCATCTTCTCCAATCTTATTGTATAAGGGTGAGGGTCTGGTACAGTAATGTGACAATTGTTCTGTTCTTTCTCCAGTGTTTCCTGTCCACAGCACCTGTCTCCATCTCTTCCAGTCTTATTGTATAGGGGTGATGGTCTGTACAGTATTGCAACACTTGTTCTGTTCTTTCTCCAGTGTTTCCTGTCCACGGCCCCTGTATCCATCTCCTCCAGTCTTATTGTATAGGAGTGAGGGTATGGTACAGTAATGTGACAATTGTTCTGTTCTTTCTCCAGTGTTTCCTGTCCACAGCCCCTGTCTCCATCTCCTCCAGTCTTATTGTATAGGGGTGAGGGTCTAGTACAGTATCTTAACTCTTGTTCTGTTCTTTGTCCAGTGTTTCCTGTCTACATCCTCTGTCTCCATCTCCTACAGTCTTATTGTATAGGGGTGAGGGTCTGATACAGTATTGCAACACTCGTTCTGTTCTTTCTCCAGTGTTTCCTGTCTACAGCCCCTGTCGCCATCTCCTGCAGTCTTATTGTATAGGGGTGACGGTCTGGTACAGTATTGTAACACTTGTTCTGTTCTTTCTCCAGTGTTTCCTGTCCACAGCCCCTGTCTCCATCTCTTCCATTCTTATTGTATAGGGGTGAGGGTCTGGTACAGTATTGTAACACTTGTTCTGTTCTTTCTCCAGTGTTTCCTGTCTACAGCCCGTCTCCATCTCCTCCAGTCTTATTGTATATAGGTGAGGGTCTGGTACAGTATTGTGACACTTGTTCTGTTCTTTCTCCAGTGTTTCCTGTCTACAACCCTTGTATCCATCTCCTCCAGTCTTATTGTAAAGGGGTGAGGGTCTGGTACAGTATTGTAACACTTGTTCTGTTCTTTCTCCTATGTTTCCTGTCTACAGCCGCTGTCTCCATCTCCTTCAGTCTTATTTTATAGGGGTGAGGGTCTGGTACAGTATCGTAGCCTGTCCACAGCCCCTGTCTCCATCTCCTCCAGTCTTATTGTATAGGGGTGAGGGTCTGGTACAGTATTGTAACACTTCATCTGTTCTTTCTCCAGTGTTTCCTTATTGTAAAGGGGTGACGGTCTGGTACAGTATTGTAACACTTGTTCTGTTCTTTCTCCAATGTTTCCTGTCTACAGCCCCTGTCTCCATCTCCTCCTCCAGTCTTAGTTTATAGGGGTGAGGGTCAGGTACAGTATCGTAGCACTTGTTCTGTTCTTTCTCCAGTGTTTCCTGTCTACAGCCCCTGTCTCCATCTTCTCCAGTCTTATTGTATAAGGGTGAGGGTCTGGTACAGTAATGTGACAATTGTTCTGTTCTTTCTCCAGTGTTTCCTGTCCACAGCACCTGTCTCCATCTCTTCCAATCTTATTGTATAGGGGTGATGGTCTGTACAGTATTGCAACACTTGTTCTGTTCTTTCTCCAGTGTTTCCTGTCCACGACCCCTGTATCCATCTCCTCCAGTCTTATTGTATAGGGTTGAGGGTCTGGTACAGTAATGTGACAATTGTTCTTTTTTTCTCGTGTTTCCTGTCCACAGCCCCTGTCTCCATCTCCTCCAGTCTTATTGTATAGGGGTGAGGGTCTGGTATAGTATTGTAACACTTCATCTGTTCTTTCTCCAGTGTTTCCTATCTACAGCCCCTGTCTCCATCTCCTCCAGTCTTATTGTATAGGGGTGAGGGTCTTGTACAGTAATGTGACACTTGTTCTGTTCTTTCTCCAGTGTTTCCTGCCTACAATCCTTGTGTCCATTGCCTCCAGTCTTATTGTATAGGGGTGAGGGGCTGGTACAGTAATGTCACAATTGTTCTGTTCTTTCTCCAGTGTTTCCTGTCCACAGCCCCTGTCTCCATCACCTTCAGTCTTATGGTATAGGGGTGAGGGTCTGGTACAGTAATGTGACAATTGTTCTATTCTTTCTCCAGTGTTTCCTGTCCGCGGCCCCTGTCTCCATCTCCTCCAGTCTTATCGTATAGGGATGAGGGTCTGGTACAGTAATGTGACAATTGTTCTGTTCTTTCTCCAGTGTTTCCTGTCCACAGCCCCTGTCTCCATCTCCTCCCGTCTTGTTGCATAGGGGTGTGGGTGTGGTACAGTAATAGAACAAGTGTCACATTACTGTACAAGACACTCACCCCTATACAATAAGACTGGAGGAGATGGAGAAAGGGGCTGTAGATAGGAAACACTGGAGAAAGAACAGATGAAGTATCTCCTCCATTCTTATTGTATAGTGATGAGGGTCAAGTAGAGTATTGTAACACTTGTTCTGTTCTTTCTCCAGTGTTTGCAGTCTACAGCCTCTGTCTCCATCTCCTACAGTCTTATTGTATAGGGGTGAAGGTCTGGTACAGTAATGTGACAATTGTTCTGTTCTTTCTCCAGTGTTTTCTGTCTACAGCCTCAGTCTCCATGTCCTACAGTCTTATTGTGTAGGGGTTAGGGTCTGGTACAGTAATGTGACAATTGTTCTGTTCTTTCTCCAGTGTTTCCTTTCTACAGCCTCTGTCTCCATCTCCTACAGTCTTATTGTATAAGGGTGAAGGTCTGGTACAGTAATGTGACAATTGTTCTGTTCTTTCTCCAGTGTTTCCTGTCTACAACCCTTGTCTCCATCTCCTCCAATCTTATTTACAGGGGTGAGGGTCTGGTACAGTAACGGGACAATTGTTGTGTTCTTTCTCCAGTGTTTCCTGTCCACAGCCCATGTCTCCATCTCCTCCAGTCTTATTCTATATGGGTGAGGGTCTGGTACAGTAATGTGACAATTGTTCTGTTCTTTCTCCAGTGTTTCCTGTCTACAACCCTTGTCTCCATCTCCTCCAATCTTATTTACAGGGGTGAGGGTCTGGTACAGTAACGGGACAATTGTTCTGTTCTTTCTCCAGTGTTTCCTGTCCACAGCCCATGTCTCCATCTCCTCCAGTCTTATTCTATATGGGTGAGGGTCTGGTACAGTAATGTGACAATTGTTCTGTTCTTTCTCCAGTATTTCCTGTCCACAGCCCCTGTCTCCATCTCCTCCAGTCTTATTGTATAGGGATGAGGGTCTGGTACAGTAATGTATCTCTTGTTCTGTTCTTTCTCCAGTGTTTCCTGTCCACAGCCCCTGTCTCCATCTCCTCCAGTCTTCACCACAAGCCCAATGCACAAGTTTCAGCTGTCAACGAACGCCTGTCGATGGCCAACTAGCGCACATAACACACCGCGTATGCTGGCGCACAGCCAGCTGACAGCCAAAATAAACAAACCCCGCTTAACGCTTAACGCTCATACACTGCATAAAGTCTGACAGTACACGTCGACATACGATACCCCCGTTCGGCAGTGAGGTACGTGATACTTATGTCTTAACCACTATTATGTGCTATGTGCTGACGAACATTCAGGAGCGCGCGGCGTTGAGCTACTTCTACGCCAAACGTCGCGTGCTCGACGACGGCGTCACTACGGCGCCGATACTCGTATAAACAACCTACCTAACATAAGGACTATCCCTACCTACCTACCTACCTAAGGGGTCACTTTTTTATCTCTTTTTTTTTTGTGTGTAAAATAAAAAAGGTTCAGGAGCCCCCACCCCCAAAACGCCCGTAGGGCGTTTTGGGGCCCCGTCGTGGGGGCTCCTGGACCTTTTTTATTTTACACACAAAAAAAGAGAGATAAAAAAGTGAC
>CM034531.1:3216420-3312054 GCA_020002185.1 Paraescarpia echinospica | reverse complement strand
ATATCGCTCTCTCTCTCTCTCTCTCTCTCTCTCTCTCTCTCTCTCTCTATCTATCTATCTATCTATCTATATATATATATATATATATATATATATATATATCTTTCTCCCCCCTCTCTCTGTCTCTGTCTCTGACTCTGCCTCTCGCTCTGTCTCTCGTTCTGTCTCTCTATCTGTCTCTGTCTCTCTCTCTCTCCCCCCTCTCTCTCTTTCTCTCTCACCCTCTCTCTCCCTCCCCCCTCTCTCTCAAATAATAATAATAATAATAGTGATAATAAAGTCTTATATAGCGCTGTATACAGTCCTTAGTTCTGTTCAAATCGCTTTTTAAAAAAGTTCACAGTTACATGTCACTCATTTAGGTAATGAAAGCAATTTTAAAAAGGTGTCTTCAGCGCCGTCTTAAACGACGCAATAGTGTCACAATGTCTGACTGGTTGTTCTAATGTACATGGGCCGCTCTCGGCGTAAAGGCATTCCACGTTGAAGACAATCTTTGGGTGTCGAAGTTATGTAATATTACGCACGTAAATATGTAGCTTCTTATGTTCATAACAACATATCAACACATAATGACAATATTGTAAAACACGATCAACAAAACGTTAATCGCTTCCTAGCTAGCGAATGTTGTTTGCCGTGAGGCTTTGATATATTTCGAAACTCAAATAAAAAATAACGACCGCATAAGAGATGCAGTGGAATCTTTATGAGGAATATCTGCTTAACTGAAACAACTTTGAGATCCCCTTTCTGGCCTGCATTGTATCACGTACCTATGGTTGGTAAGGAACATTGGACATACGGAACAGTTAGTGCAAATCTGAACAAGCTCCTTAGTGCGACAGTCCTTTGTGTATGACAAAAACAAAAAATGGCGATGAACTGTTGACAGTGAAACTACAATGTGCTGTTGGCAATGAAACATCTTTAAATTGTTTTGCTAGTCGTCTGTCAGAGCAAGGAAGTAGTATCCAATTTCATAACAGAACCTCGGAAGCTCCTCCACACGTCAGAAGGCCGTCTTCAGGCCGACAGGATGAACGCCCCCGACGCCAGGAGTCGTCTCGTTCAGGTGTGTTGTGCAGCGTGTTACGCCCATCGCCTCGCCACCTGTCGATCACATCTCACAGGTCATCTCACGCCGGCCGATTGGCTTCGTTGTCGGGGAAAGCTCTCGTACACTAGACCGCCGGTGACTGAGTAACGCCTCAGTGACTGTGCTGTTGTCCTGACCGGGCAGGTGAGGCTGGTACGGAGGCCGCCAATGCTTAGCGACCCGGGGGAGATGTCGCTGCCGCACGAAGCGGTCTGCGTCGACGCTCGAGTGTAATCGTTTCCGAGTACAATTAAGTTACGATGCACTATTGCAGTGATTCGAATCGTCGGGTATGGTGATGAATCAACGTTTTATTAATGTAATTGTGTGATTTCGCGAGGTAGCGGACAACGAGGACTGTTCGTCAGTGCGGTGTATTGGAGAGGGGAACCAACGTGCGACACAGGGCCAGCATTTGAACAACGACATCAGGTGTTAGCTAGGGCCGAGACCGACTGCTACAAGTGTGGACAGTGACCATTGTATGGTTGAGAAGTAGCATGCGTGACGTGCATTGGTAACACACTTGACGTGCATTGGTAACACACAAGACGGACGTGTATTCTCGGAGGTCTCTGGTCTCGCCGGGTACTTAACGCAGTCCAGCTGACATCCGGTCTGGTAGAAATACCCATGTAGTTCCGCCGACCACGTCATAACAGCCCGCGCCTCGCGTCCGCATCAGACGGAGCGGTCTAATTTCTTTCGAAACAATATCTAGGCCTAGTGCCTCCGACGGCAGAACAGTGCAGAGCTGCGTGCAGTAGAACGACAACGTTGTTTGCCGAGAGCGAGCTGCAGCTCACGAATCGAACGAGAGATGCACAATCGGAGTCGCATGTCTGCGAAAGTCGTTAGTAAACAACGCGAGTTATTGGTAGCAGAACCGCAACGTTACAGGCGAATCGACGACTTCGCGATGGCATTTTAACGCGGCTCTTGTCGCAGGTGGTAGTTGCGTCTCGAAATCAGACAGCATGACAGTGCGTCGGTAAGATTGTTTCATATGTGTGCATGTGCCACTGCGTTATTTATTTTCAGTAACCGCGCAAAGTTGTTCAAGAAGGCCTGCTTTGTTAGCATGCACGATAATAGTAACTAACAACACGAAGTAATATAATGCCACCTTCTTTGCAGAATATGCTTTATTCGTTTGAGTGAGTGGCAGTAGTGTGTAGACGTGTTAAATAGCGCATTTCAATCACGCATGTTAGCGATATTGATTTTTAACAAACGGATATCGTAAACCAGTGATACAAGACTAGCCGATAGCGAGCAGTCTTAACAACAACTGGTGGTACATCCTTAGGATTGGCCTAGTACGCATTTGTTTACTACAAAGTTGGATAAAACTATAGTCAAATCTATCTGAACGAATATACATGGGAGGATGCTGGAAATGTGTGCTGTGGGTCGTTATTTGGAAAGGAAACAATACGTAGTCCCTTCTAGCTGGTAGGTATATGTGAAGGGACACATTTGCACCGTATGAGGTGACATGTGTGTCTTTACGTGGACTTAAAGGTCCTCAACCAATTCGTTTGCCCATCGCCAATCCGGTTCTTTTAGGTCCAGACGTATAATGTGTGAATAGTTAAGCTAGTGCGCACAGTCGGTTGAATAAAAAATGCATACTTGTTTTTTAATCGTCAAAAAGAAAAGATTTGTCGTTACACCGGGTATAGCTGACGAAAGCCAATTGCGCTGTCCACCTCCTGCGCCATTTCGGTCACGTGCTTTACGCGAGATCGGCATCCCACGTATTCGAAAACAATAACAACACACACGTGCTTTGGTGTATCAAGATGAAGATTCCAAAGTGGTTGTACGAAGGTACGTATTACATTATCGCATTTAGCAACAAAAACGCGTAGCCGTGTATTAATTCAACGAGAATTGCAACTTGCGAACGTCTACACTCGACTTGAGGCTGACTAAGTCTAAGGCCGTAACTTGCGGCGTAAGGCTAAGCCAGTCACCAGGTCCATGACGATATTATCAGCCAGAGGCTGTGACAACGAGTATCATATTTGATATGCATTGTATTTGGTTACGTAGGATCCTGTTAATAAACTATGTTATTGCGACAATACATATAGAGAATAGATGACGTGAGGGTGCGAAATGACAAGTTACATTGGTTTGGCAGTAGGCCCCTTTTGATCGTGCAAGTAACTTAGTCAGGGAGCATCCGTAATTTCGTGCAACAGAACGTCAAACACTGGAGTATAATATTGGTGATCATAATTATTAAAACAGTGTTTTGTGACTCACATTTTGATACTATTACTGCAGAATGTTGTTGATTTGCATTGTAGTTTATGCAAAAAGAGATTGTTATATGACAACCATGTCCATGATGGTGATGACGATTTTATTCAATATAAAAATGTAAACGTGTAAATACATATGCTCGCACTTGTTTCCATTGTGGTCCTTGGTGCCTGGCTATAGTTTATGTAATTGGTATCCTGTGATACCTTTCAACTGACATATGCCAGCTATTCTTGTGTATTTACCAATATGTGTATATATTCTCACCACAGCAATATATGAATGCATAATACATAACTTGAATTATGATTTAGCTAGAGGCCACACTGCAACCCAAGAATGGGAATGAGACGAGGCAGAAGAGGAGCGAAGGAGGTCACCTGGGTCAGGCAGACACAGGGAGGAACATAGTCTGCGGGAGGCCCACATTTGATAAATCCAGGTAATTTCAAATTTATAACAATCAACCACGTATAAGTTGTCAACAAATTTTAATGTGCACATTTACATATATATTTGTTTTCATACACATTTTAATAATAACATCTTGGACATGGAAAACTAAGTTGACTTCTGCACTTATATTATACCCACAGGCATATTAATACACCTTTAAAAGTATTTTGCATATGGCGATGACTCAGAAATAAGTTTGTAAAATATATTATTAATTTTTTAACAAGGTAAACATACATGTTATGAACCTTTGAATACTTGGCGAGGAAAATATACTGTTAGCATCACAATAACACCTCATTTTGTCATTTCCAACATTCACCTTGACCATTCAACTTCAGGCAGAACCTTAAAATGTCAAACATGAATATGTGTAGTAGTTACACATGGCAGACACTGACATGAATTTGTATACTGAAAACAAAACATATAAATGCGCTTTACTGATTAGCAGAATTCAAATCAGTCTATAATATTGACAAAGATCAGGCATCACTGTAATGAAATTGAACAATTTTTAATTCATGTAATAACACTGAACACCTTGTAAAGAAAAAATAGTTAAAATGTTTCACCATTTTGAAAAAAGAGCATATTCTACTAATGTCTGCATGTTGTATCAACCCGCCACCTCCCTCCTCCGGAACAACCCCGGTAAACACTGACTGTTCCTAAGATATAAACATGTATAGATGCAGCTGTAGTAGCACATTTCTTGCTGCCGTTTTTCTTGTGAAATGCTGCAGGTCACACATGAAACATTTTTTTTATATTTACTGATTATGAGAATGAACATTCCATAATTATTTAATCCCAACACTACAATGATACCTATTTTTGTTTACTGAAAATATGCTTTTCTTTACAGGAGATTGGACTAGTGTGCTTAGTACCACTAGTTCTCCAAGTTAATATGGCATACTGGGCAGTTGTATTTGTCCAGGATCTCGGACAAGATTGTACAGCCATGCAGCATGCTGCATATTAATGGTTTGTCATGTGAATGTCCACCGATTGATCCCAATTGTGTCATGTGTTGCATCCGTGACAGATTCCCCAGTGCCGATGGGGTGTGCACTGGCTTCCAGTGTTAAATTATTAACCTGTCTGGAAGAACCTTTGCAAACGCTGCATCTTATTTGTTGATGTTGTGACTGACCCCACGGCACGGGCAACGGCCCACGGCCACTGGCACTGTCGCCAACTCCTGTTTACTTTGTTTCGTTCCATAGTCGTTCCCAAATAGAAATACACATTTATGCGTGGGTACTGTTTTTGTCTGTCTAATTTAGCCCATTTTGTTGTGTTGGTGGCATATATGTTCGTGGACGTCCACACATTGCCTAAACTCGGAATTCCATAACATCAACAGCGCCAAAGGGTGGGGTCAAAGGTCAAGATTGTCCATAATTCGCGATCACGAGAAGACAAGAACGCGATTCCACGCAAAGTTCAATGTCCATACTCAGCTAAAATGGAAGCAAAAAACCGGATCCGGTTTTTACTAAAAACGAAAGAGTTCGCAGTTTTTGTTTTAATTTTAAAAACGAACTAATACGTATGCATAAACGAACTAGGATATCATTGGGGAGTACTTGATTCCTCTGTTTTTGTGTGAAATTACTAAGAAACGCGAGGAACAAAACAATCGAATTGGTTGAATACCTTTAAGAAGAGCAGTACTCTTTATGTGAAACTCATCAAAATAAGCCAAACACAAGGAGACAATTTCTCTAACCATGAGTGGAGCAATCAAGAGTGGAGCATACATAAGTGGAGCATACACGAGTGGAGCATACATGATTGGAGCATACATGAGTGGAGCATAAATGATTGGAGCGTACACGAGTGGAGCATACATGATTGGAGTGTACACGAGTGGAGCATACATGAGTGGAGCGTACACGAGTGGAGCATACATGATTGGAGCGTACATGAGTGGAGCATACATGATTGGAGCGTACATGAGTGGAGCATACATGATTGGAGCGTACATGATTGGAGCGTACATGAATGGAGCGTACATGAGTGGAACATACATCAATGGAGCGTACACGAGTGGAGCATACATGAGTGGAGCATACATGAGTGGAGCATACACAAGTGGAGCATACACGAGTGGAGCGTACACGAGTGGAGCATACACGAGTGGAGCGTACACGAGTGGGGCATACACGAGTGGAGCTTACACGAGTGGAGCACACACGAGTGGAGCGTACATGAGTGGAGCATACACGAGTGGAGCATACACGAGTGGCGCATACACGAGTGGAGCGTACACGAGTGGAGCGCACACGAGTGGAGCGTACACGAGTGGAGCGTACACGAGTGGAGCGTACACGAGTGGAGCGTACACGAGTGGAGCATACACGAGTGGAGCATACACGAGTGGAGCATACAAGAGTGGAGCATACATGAGCACTTGTGTTGGCCTCTTGCAGACGTGTTTAAGAGGCTGAGCCTAACCAACGTTGTCTTCAAGATAAGTGACGTCATCCTTCTTTTTTAACAATAACAAGATGTTTAGTTGACCCTATGTTAAATAACACCGTGTTCAGTACATTACTATATGATATACTTCAACTGTAATTAAACGAAACCCATAACGCCTAATTAGAAATATAGTAAAACAAAAACAAAAAACAGCGAAAAAGGGTTGGTGACTCGTATTAAGACAAACATGTAGCTATCGTAGGAGCCACTCATTATATAAAGAAAATAATTGGCTTCTCTCTACATAACTTTGTCAAATGCGGTACCTATCTTGTTGTAAGTGTAACTGTATCTAGAGTGAATGTAACGGTATGCTTGTTTGTAGGACATATCGATCATTGTATGTAGATTACTAAATACGAGATTTTGCTGACATATATAACAATTTGATAATGTACTTCCCCGTGTATTGTAGAGGATCGTGACGTCGGCAGTAATCGGACGTCGGAAAGTAATTAGACGCAACTTGATTTTGTCTACGCGCGATCGCTCGAGGCGCTGTGTCGTTTGTCCACGCGGAAATCTTGTTAGCTGTGTCGGATTTATAGAAGCGCACGCACGCGTACACAATACGATTGGATAGGCTCTCGATGGACTTTCTGGACGAAGATGTCTGTTGGATAAGCTTAATAGTATTCGACGCAATGCATGAGGCTTCGATTCTGTAAGCCATTGTCGTCGGGCGTTCGAAGCAGTCGAGGGCGGTAGAAGAGACAGAGCCATGGAGTTTTCGGTCACCGAGTCGACGTTGTATGACACAGCAGTGTATTCGCTGCAGAACATCACGCGAAGGCGGACAGCGATCGAGGCGCCGAATGGTCTCCGTACCTTCGTCTTGTTCCTCCGCACCTACTACACGCCGGTAATGGTGGCACTGGGCGTCGTCGGCAACCTCGCGTCGATCGTCGTATTCGCACGAACTCGTCTCGCCCGGCTGTCGTGTGTCGTCTACCTCGGCGCCTCGGCGACCGCCAACACGATCTTCCTATTATCGCTCACCGCGCACTGGCTGCGGGTGTTCGGCGTCGAAGTCGACGGTGGCGGCGCCACGTGTCAGTTCGTCCCCTTTGTCGACGGCGCATGTGCCTTCCTGTCCGTGTGGTTCGTCGTCGCCTACGTCACGGACCGCTACATCGCCATGAGTCGCCCTCACCACGCCGACCGGATGTGCACGACGTTCCGCGCCAAGGTCGTCGCCGTGCTCTTCGTCACGACCGCCATCATCGTCTACATCAACCTCAGTCTCACCGTCGGCGCGTCGCGCGTGCGCGGTGGCCGACGCCGCTGCCGCGCCATGCGACTGCTACATCCGAGTCTCGACACCCTGGCAGTCGTCGACATCGCCGTGAACGTCGTCGTTCCGTACACAGCGATCCTGGCGGAATCGTTCCTCGTCGCTAAAAATACGTACGCCCGGCGGCGCCACCTGCGTTACACTAGCGGCGTGGGGGAACCAGACGCGCAGGCGCCAGGCGTATGCGCGTTGCTAACGTTCGTTGTAGCGTTCCTCCTATTTCGCGTTCCTCGTGACGTAGGTAACGCGCTGGACCGGGTGTACAGGCTGAACGGTCAGCGCTATCTCAGTTCGCGGGGTATGTACTACAGACACAGCATCGCACAGCACCTGTACAACACCAGCTACTGCATCCACCTGTTCGTGCATGTCGCCAGTTTCCGGAAATTCCGCGCATGCGCACACGAGCTGCTCACGCGAACTTCCGGTGGCGGGGCCGCTGAATCCGAAATGCGAACGCAAGACGAAACGGACGAACTTGTATAATGTTTTGAACCGTGACGAAGCCATGCTATTATTTCGATTACTGTGTTGGACCGTGAATAAACCCCGAGAACATAGTCATAGAGTGTTTACACGGCATTCGTGCATATGACTTCACCGAACACGCTGTCGATGCAAGTTCAACATCACAGTAGAAATTGTTCGTGTGGTATTCCCCGTAATGTAGGCAACCCTGTCTTCTCTGCTTCGCGACAGTTAGACTTTCTTGGCGATAGTTGAACGTAGTTAATCTATGTAGCCTGGTAACTTTGGCGCCACTCACATTCGCCTGGAAAATAAGTTAGCTTGAAAATGTTATTGGTAGTTTCGGTTTCCACTGAAGTCGAGTAGAGTTCATGATTGGCTGTCAAGATAGCTATAAAATAAAAAGAGCAAACTTTTAGCAGTTAATACCGTACTTTCGAAATTGTTAAAAATGGTGTTGATGTGTAAAAAAGTCACACAATAAGATAACACGAAACAAAAATATTGCATTGTTACTTACTTCACCATGTCACCAGTTTCGTCACAAAGTGAAAGCTTTTTTCGGTCAAATGTTTGGCAGTCAAACGGAAAGAGTAGACTGAGTAAATGGAACACAAATATCGTGTACAAAGCAAGAACTAATTCAACAAAGCGACGTGCAATTGAGGTCGAGCTCGACGGTCGAACTGACAACCGACGTGTGGAGCTGCCACAATACGTCAGATTACAAATGATTTATGTGGTCGCTTGGTTAAGACATCGGACGTTTGAAGTGCCAATGTTCTAGCTTTGGGTTCAGATCCCTTCATAGTAGTTATTTGTTCGTGTTTTTTTACCGCAAGGTAATTTTTATTTTGAGTCATGCTATATTGTAACTTAATTTTGTTATCGAAACCATACATAATGTATAAACAGTAAATATGCTAATGCGAATAGCTATTTTTTTATTAATACCTTTAGATGCGTGGGCCCAACAAATGTCTTTTGTTACCCTTTAATAATTATTATACCTAGCTATTTATTGACAATTTGAAATCACCAGATGACGTTCGCTGTTTTGGTCTCATTTCCAAGTGAACATTCTAAATGTGGGTAATATTTCAGATTCTCTTCTTTGCGACCTACGAAGGCAAGCAAGAGATGGATAAGCTAGATTACTTATCTACGTTCCACAATGCCCAGAGCATGTCACAATTGATTTACCATCAGAGGATGTTTCGACTTAAGTAAGGCAACGCAAATCTTCCAGGGCAATCGACAACCAGCAGCAGGATAGACATAATGACTTTCCAGGGGCTCCAATCAACGTAAACTAATAGTATCCCGTTATCTTTCTAAAAAAACATGGCTGATAAGTAAGGCTTTGTTTTCAAGTGTTCCGGCATGTGGATGGACCAGTGTGATTTACTAGTCTGCCAAATTCCCGTTGTAGGGTCTCCACATTTATTATTTTATGACAAATAAACTAAAGCGATACTTATCAAAAGATGAAGAAATACATTATTAACTAATTTTAAACGAACTTTGAAAATGAAATATTTTCATAACTGGGGCATTCTAACATGACAATCATTGCACATTCTATAAATGTTGAAATTGCCTCTTTTCATACGACTTACATATGGTTTGGTTAATAACCCTACATTTTCCTGAAATGAGCGGGGTTCATTTGGAAAAAGAGTTCGCCAAAAAATTGGGGTTCCCACAAGCCCATGTAATGGCGGAGTGTGTGGGACTCTGTCTGTATTAGAACTACGTCTACATTGATACGCCAACTTTGGAGACGTTCTTGCACTATCTCCTCCTAAGTGTCGAGGTCCACTGGCCTCCTTCTACGTCTATTGGCACTATCTCCTCCTAGGTGTCGAGGTCCACTGGCCTCCTACATTCACTGGCACTATATCCTCCTAGGTGTCGAGGCCCATTGGCCTCCTTCTACGTCCATTGACACAATCTCCTCCTAGGTGTCGAGGCCCACTGTCCTCCTTCTACGCCCATTGGCACTATCTTCTCCCAGGTGTCGAGGTCCATTGCCCTCCTTCTACGTCCATTGGCACTATCTCCTCCTAGGTGTCGAAGCCCACTGCCCCCCTTCTACGCCCATTGACACTATCTCCTCCTGGGTGTCGAGGCCCACTGCCCTCCTTCTACGCCCATTGACACTATCTCCTCCGAAGTGTCGAGGCCCACTGCCCTCCTTCTACACCCATTGGCACCATCTCCTCCTGGGTGTGGAGACCCACTGCCCTCCTTCTACGCCCATTGGCACTATCTCCTCATATGTGTCGAGGCCCACTGCCCTCCTACGCCCATTGGCACTATCTCCTGCTGGGTGTCGAGGCCCACTGCCCTCCTCCGCCCATTCACTTTCTTCGACCATTGGCCTTTGATCTACAAAGAGGCGATTAAAAAGGTTATTATTTGGAAATATTGGCTTACTATGTGTTTGCTGATATTTGTGAGCGACTTTCCTGAGGGCAATGCTATGGCTTTACTTTCGCTTTCCTTAAAAATATTTAGCAGGTTGTAATTTGCGACTGCTGAAATTAAATTATCATAATCGGAAATGCATTTTTTTAATATGAGAAGTATGTAATTGTGATACATGTTGTCCTTGCTTTGTTGCGCAATGAATTAGTATGAGCTAGTAATTAATAAGCATATACGCACGCACGCACGCACGCACACACACACACACACAAACCTACAGGGGATGTACACCTACAGTGAATTAAATTGTTTAACTGAACGAATATAACGTAATGATACACGACCTTACGATAATAAAACACCGATAAATATATGTTCACATTCGAAGATAAAACATAGCGGATGATCTATTAGTCAGTCAAATACATTCCCGAGGTAGGGCTTACTGTTGTGAAGTTTGGGGAACTACATATATCACCAATGGACATTGTATTACAATCTTACAAAAGAGGGTGATTAGACTGATATATGGTGTTGACCGACTTCATCATACCAATACATTATTTAGTAGATGTAGAGTACTAATATTTCAAGACCTAGTAGATTTTGTCAATTATGTATAAAGTGTATAACAATTTGCTAGAACCAGTCAATGACAATGTGCAGTGTTTGTTTACAAAACAAACTTCTTCACACTCTTCCCGAGTTCAATATCAATATGTCCGACAATGTGTTCGAACTAACGTTAAACTAGTCTTTAGCAATTTATGGTGTAAAACGCTGGAATTCATTACCTTCCAGTATTACAGTGGTGTCAGCATTTCATGCATTTGTTTGCACATTAAAAAGGAACATGATCGACAAATATAACTAAAAACAGGTCATTAGTCAAAAACTGTATATTTAATTATAATTTGCACTACACTGATATCGCAACTTAAAATATGATTGTATTGTAAATTGCTGCAAGCCAATAAAAATTATTAATTGTCAAATAAGTACTAGTATAAATGTGTTATGTATGTGTGTTTATATTGTAATAGCCAATAATAACTAACATTGTACTATTATGTAATACCTGCTATTTTCAATGTGCTGTAAGTAAATAATTCTTAGGGGTATACAAATACAAGAGTTTCTTCAGTATACCCCTTTTTTCTGACATACTCATTCTGACATACCATAAACACTGTATGTATTGTTCTTTTGTTGGAAAAATAAACATCTACTTACTTACTTACTTATATCATTTCTGCTAATAAATATAGGCTTGCTACAGCAGTGAAGAATTTTACGTAAGGTGTAGCATTGCTGGATTAGATGTACTTTGTAATCGATACGTTTTAAGAGAATGTTGGCATTGTAGTTATAGGAAATCCCCGTCTCGCTGCATGTCAGTTTACCAACATAACTCGTACAATTGGACGCTTTATCTCCAAAGGTTTTATTCCAGCGTATTTAGTGTCATGGTAGTCATTCACCGATAAGCGTGCACATAAATGTATTGCAGCTCTTGCTTGAGGCACAGAAATGGCTTCGATAAATCTACAGGTGTAGGCAGTGGCGGGTCCAGGGGGGTCCCAGGTGTCCATGGACCCGGACCCCCCCCTGCGAGAACAGTAACAAATAATTTAAACGTCGTGTGTGGTGTTACCAAAGATTTGTAACTGTAGGCTACACTATTTATTATTCTGAATAATGTGATTCAAATAAATTCGCAAATAACATTGCATAGGCCTACCCGTGTCCATTGAAACGTCTTTACAAGAGGCGCTCGCTGCAGAAGAGCGTTCGAATTTGCAGCTGCTTAATCATTATTCATGTTAGCTAATCTAAAGCTTCGTAAATGCAACGCAATCGAACGGTGACTTCACTCGTGTTGGTATCCTGGAGGAAGTGTGTCAGGCAGGATTGTTCTCTATATCAGCTGTCGACACTGTTGATAGAGCAAATCATATGCACACGACATTAGTACTGCGTTTCTGCTATGCAAGTGTTGAGATCAGGGAAGAGTTTGTAGTGTGTGTGGCTTGTCCGTCTACCACAGGTGAAGCTTTAGGTGGAATGATTATAAATAAAATCGAGAATGACTGGAATATACCGCTGGGCCAATGCAGGGGACAAACATTCGATGGCGCGGGAGATATGGCGGGCTCGCAAAGGGGAAAAGTAGCAAGAATCCGGCAGAATAGGTCTGAAGCCATATACACCCACTGTTCTAACCACAAACTGAACCTTGCTTTAGTTAGGAACATGATTGACACTGCAGACAAGATGATCAGATTATAATTTTTTTTGCCGAAGAGGCAATGCAATCTGGAGAAATGGATTGAGGAAATCCAGGAGGGTGAAGCAGATAATGTGAAACTAAAGGAATTCTGTTGTACTCGGTGGGTTGCACGCCATGATGCGTTAAACATCTTCATCGGTTTACACGATGTAAACTCCCTGGAGGAAATACGTCACAGCAGGGAGGAGTGGAATGCACAAAGCGCGAATGATGCCACGACGCTTCATCTTTCCACCACACAATTTCCCTTAATTGCTGCATTGATCACAGCACGGGATATCATGGCATATTTACAACCAATCAGTGTCGGTTTGCAAGAAAAACAATCGACATTGAGTAGGGGTGAACCCTTCACAACCACGCACATGTGGACGTCAGCGAAATCGTGATAATTTAACAAGATTTAACAAGATTGCCATCCAGAGAATTAAGTCTAGGTGGCAGGTGGACAAGGAAGCCTTTGGCTTATCGAGAGTCCAACCCTTTTATTTATGTGTATCCCGCCCTTCTGAGGTATGTGTCGATTTTATTTTTAAACATACACGCTACTAGCACCCACACAATCAGCAGATAATCTGTTACATTCATTTACAGTCCTTTGTGAAAATGAGAACTTTCTTATATCTAATCTACACTGCTCCTTTACTAATGTAACTTCATGTTCTCTAGTCCTTCTATCTTTCTTAACTGAGAACAACATATTTTTATCAATATTTTCATAACCATTTCTATCTGTTCTCCTCTCAATCTCCTGGTATCTAGTGTTGTTAAACCACATTCTTTTAGGCGAATTTCATAACTAAGATCCCTCAGTTTTTGTATAATTTTAGTCGCTCTCCTCTGTACTCTTTCTAGCATATATATGTCCTTGCGATATGGCCTCCACGTTTGTATACAATATTCTAAATGAGGCCTCACTATTGTTTTGTACATCGATATTATTAGTTCTTTTTCCTTATACGCTATATTTCGCCTAATTAATCCAAGGATTTTATTTCCCTTTGAAGCTGCAATTCCGCACTGCTCTGAAACCTTCATATCAGCACTAATTGTTAACCCTAGGTCCTTTTCTTTTACAGTAGTATTTAGTACAGTACCCCCCATTGTATATTCTACCTCTTCGGTCCCATATCCTGTGTGGAGGCATTTACATTTCCCAATATTGAACAGCATTTGCCACTTATCAGACTGTTTGATCAACCTGTCAAGATCATCTTGTAAATGCTGTCTATCTCCATCACTTTTACTCCTAAACACTTGTATCATCCGCAAATTTCAACACCTTGCTTGTTATTTCATCATCCAAATCGTTGATATATATTAAGAATAATATAGGTCATAGTACTGATCCCTGTGGTACCCCACTCAATACCGATTTCCAGTTTGAAGCTTCCCCATCAACTACTACACGTTGTCTTCTGTCAATCAGCCATTTTTCTATTAAGTTTATTATACCATTTCCTATGCCATGGACCTTTAGTTTAAGCAGTGATCTTTGATGTGGTACTTTGTCGAAAGCTTTTTGAAAATCTAGGTAGACGATATCTACTGGTGATCCCTCATCTACCCACTTAGTGATGTCTTCCAAAAACATAACATATTTGTTAAGCAATTTGCAAATCACTGATGTTAAACTCACTGGTTTTCTGACTTGTTTCTCGAAACTTTTTTTAAATAACGGTATAATGTTTGCCTCTTTCCATTCTAAAGGAACCACCCCCTATTCTAATGACAAATTGAAATCTGTTGCAAGCGGTACGCTAATTTGTTCTACAATTTCCAATAGTAGTTTGGGCGGAATTCCATCCACTCCAGGTGGTTTATTATCCTTCATAGCCCTTATTTTCTTAGCTACCATTTCCGGGGTTCCAAATAACTGTCCTAAATAGTCTGAATCTGCCCCCTTGAACTTAGCCTGTGTTAATGGCAGTGAATTAATATCTTCCCTGGAAAACACTGAACTAAAATACTCATTCAGGTCTTCTGCTATTAAGAATCCCTCTGATATTATATTTCCAGCACTAACTTCTAGAGCACCGACCTTATCCTGGACTTTCTGTTTGCTTCGAACATACGCATAAAAACTCTTGCTGTCATGTTTTATATTACTAGCTAATTGTTGTTCATAGCTTCTCTTTGAATTTCTAATTTCAGCTGTAGCTTGGTTAAGTGCTTCTTTATAAATGTTGTAGTCTTCATAATTTCCGGTACATCTATATGATAATAATAATAATAATAATAATGTATTTATTTCAGACAATCATGATGTCCATATATACAAATACATCAATAAAAGTATGTAAATAATATAAAAATACATAGATAAGAACAATATGTTTAAAAATTATATAAATCCCGGACCCACTGGTGCCGCAGTTTCGAAGTACAATACACGTCGCTAGTTTTAATGCTATAAATAATGGGATTCAAAGACATGTCAATCCTATTCATTAAGCTAAAAATAGCCTTTCTGATTACACATTTACCCGAGCTGACATTAGCTGTAGCAAACATGTGGCTAGCGCTACATCTCATGGGCAAATTGTTCAATATCCTGAAAGAGTTGTTATATGCAACAATGAATTGATGAAAATTAACTTTTCTAAAGTTCACCCATAACGCACACATATAGATATTACCAAAATACGCTGTAAATAGCTTATTTTTTACAGCAGTTGAACAAAAGTGAAACTTTTGACGTAACATGTTACTCTTGGCATACAAAAGTCTCACTTTGGCTTGCATGTCAGACTCATCAGACAAGTTATTAGAAATGACATGTCCAAGATATTTACAAGAGGTGGCAAAGTTTAACTTCTTTCCTCCTAATGTCATTTCTTTAGACAGATTTGACTTTCTAGATTCAAAGTACATGACCAGGGATTTACTCGCATTGTATTGCACATCGTGCTCACATCCATATGAGTAATACATGTCTAGTAGTGTAATAACACATGTCTAGTAGTGTAATATGATTTCCACATCATTTGTTTATACTTAATTTTCCTAATGGCTTCTTTCGATAACTGTTTCTTTTTAGACCTTTTCCCTTGTTTTTTTAAGGGTACGAATTTATCGACTGTGCACATAATTTCACTCTTTAATATATTCCAGCATTCTGTTGCTGTCTTATTTTTCAGTGTGTTATTCCAGTCTATATTTGCTAAATATTTCCTCATGTCCTTATACCTTCCTTTGTGGAAATTTCTGCTATACTGCTTTTTATTATTCCTTTCTGATTTTACTTTGATGGTAAAATGTATCTGGTTGTGATCACTACTCCCCAGTGGCTCACATATCTTGACATTGTCGAGGACACCAAGGAGTATTACAAGCGCAATATAACAATACCTACGCTTGACCAGCTGCTAATGGCGTTGGACAGTAGATGTGGAGAAGAGCAGCGTGCCTTCACTCGCGCATTCTACCATCTGTGATCCGACACACGGCCGGAGAAATCGTCTCTGAAAACATAAGCTAGTTTTTAGCTGTTTGCAAGGGAGATGTGCTAAGTCCGTGTAACACGGATTCCGAGTTACACAGCTGGCAAAGTCGATGGCGGCAGGATAATGTCAAGGAGCTGCCCAACAATGCGTGACCAGCTGTGAATGTGAACGCAGCATCAGTGCCCTAGGGAGACTACACGTACTTGCAGAGCACGATGCTTGAGGACAGCATGACTGGCTTGGCCTTGCTTCACACAGACTACGGACTAAAATAGACTAAGACGCCATAATTGATCGGTTTGCTCAAAAGCAACTACGGCGAATTGAACTTTGCAAGATTTTGGCAGATTAATGCAGATTTATAAGCCGCCAAGTGATTGATCATTTGTAACAGGTCACAGTTTAGTGTTACTGTACACCGTTACGTACATGCCTAGTAGCAAAGTGAAGCTAGATTGGAATGAAAGAGCTACTTAATCATTTACGCAGCACAGATTACTATCAGATGTATGTCATAATTAAAGACACAAAACCTGACATGGATTAGGTTGCAGTGCTTTTATTCTACATGAACCATTCATGAACTTGGCTTTTATCCTACACACATATCACATTCTGCGTAGGCTATGTCTATGCTTTGTAAATAAAATAAAATAAAATGAAATCAAATTTATTTTACAACAGCAACATAACAATAGGCATACACAAATCAACCGTTTAAAAATACAGTTGTGTTGCATGGTGGTCACATATACGGGTGGGATAGGGGGAATGGGGCGTCGATGGTGATGACCAGTGGACCCTCCCCTACAAAAGCTGCTGGATCAGCCACTGCTAGGTGTCCTTGCGTTGTTTGTAACGCGACCGTATTTAAGAGCGTCGTCATAGCGACGAGCCACAAATGGGGCCAAATTATCGAGGCAATGCTTGGATTGCACACGTTGTCAATAAGCAGCAGCGGCGTTTTTATCGGCGGAAAAATAATTTCGCAATTACTAAGCCAACAGTGCCGGTTTCAGCATCGGCGTATTAACAGAAAACAGGTTGCTACTATTTTTTTATTTTCGCGGAAGCGCGCGGCTTCCTGCTGCTAGTACGTCTGCGTAGTTGCGTTGTTTTAGTGCGACAATTAATGTTTACAAAGGTTAAGTGAAACATAGCTACCGGAGAGAAATATAAGCAGGGGCATACTCCCGCAAAGGCATGTCGCGAGCAATTACGACAACTGGTCGTATAATGAGAGCTGCTCCTGCCGACAGGAACGAGACAGGTGTTCGAGTCACGCCAACATGCATTCATTCCGGCGACACGTGTGCTCAATTCACTGAGTGAAGCATATTGGATATCCAGCAATCTTTATAGTGATGCCTTTTCTGTGTGGTGTGTGTGCATGCGTGTATGTGTGAATGTGCGCCTGTGTGTGCATCTGTGTCTGTCCACAACATCCGGGCACCAAAAACTTACACTAAAATTAAGTGTCAAGTATCTTACTTTCAACAATAACCCAATTCCGTGACCTTTAACCTCAGCCAAGCTCTAAACTATGACACTTACATAACTGAAAAATGGTCACAGTATGAACACTATCATCGTTAACAACCACAGAGAACATGGTGTCGTTTGCACATTGGATCCTGAAATGAAATAGTTTTTTTACCTCCTACAAAAAATGACAGTCGGTGGAATTGGGCTATTGTTGAAGTCAGGTATTCAATTGTAGTTGTCAGTTTAACATACACCTTCACCGAAGCAGTCAAACAGAAAAACGAGACAACACCCAAGGGGACATCGAATTGCACGGTGCACGAATTTAGGACGCGCAAGGAAAATGGATATGCAATCTGAAAATTTTCACCAACATCCTTAGCTGCAGTAAGGTCAACAAATTGTCCCAAGGTTTCAGGAGCTGGGCACTGGTTGTAAGTTGGTGAAATCTTCCCTCGGACTTACTACAACTAAAAAGGTACAACTACAAATCTCCAACTAAAATATCACAACGCTACACTTTCGATGTGTGCGTGCTTTTGGCTTTGTCAGTTTTGGGGAAGGGGAGAAATAAACACCCCGCGTGTGCTGTCAGTGAGCGTATCTTGAATCAATAGTGCTAGTCCCATAACTGCAATGCTTGTTAACCATGCTGGACACTCAATGTTATAATAACGACATAGAATACATCAATACAATAACGTTTATCGCCAATGATCCAACACGTAAACAATGCCGAGACGGCAATGTTTGCCCGTCTTTTCTGGTTTTTGTTCGCGCACGCGCAAAAGCACCACACGTCAAGTACTATATCAAAGCATTTAAATTACCAAGCATAGTCACTCAGCGATCCGCCATTTTGAATTTGAACTGGTAGCGTATATAATATCATTACGTTCACACATGAATAACAGAGGGCGCTGCACGAGTGACTATGCTTGGTTATGTAAATGCTTTGACTATATTTAGCGCTACGCATCAATTCTGGTGAGTGCTAGAATGTTCCTTGTACAGGGAGCATTAGACCGACCGGAAATACAGTGGAACCTTTGCATTAAAGCCAGCGCGGGAGTTGGCGAAATAAAATATACTCTAAATAGCGAGGTGACCATATCAGTGGGACTAATTTCCTATATTTAACTCATACATAAACACTCGGGATTGCAGCAAAGAGAATCGTTGATTGCAGGTCCTAGGCTGACCATACTTGCGAGGTGGCTGTATTACTGAGGTGATCGTAAAGCGAGGTTTGACTGAACATGGTGGACGATTTAACGCGATAACTGATTGTAAGAGAAATAGACGGTTACGACAAAAGTTATTTGGTAAAATGTCTTCGTTTACACGTCACTACGCTTGTGGTCATGATACGGGGTGTGCACAGCATCCGACATGCGAGTCGGGTAGGAAGCTGAACTCTGTTTATAGCAGTCGGCACCATGCGTTTGTTAATTAACAATTTATCGGCTATCGGTTACATCCTCCAAATAGAGCATTTCCAATTCTAACAGTACTAATCTCAGCAACGAATGATTTAAGTTGGACAAAAATTTTAACAAAGCTTTCTCACCTAAAATGGGTTCGTTGGTGGTATGTCTCACCACCAAAAAAACCCCACCCGAATCCACCTATGGCAAAACCTCTTTTTAGGCTCAAATCCAAGATGGCCGACATTACACAGGGTCTAATATTCAAATGGACCTAATTTTGGAACTAAGCAACATAAAAACACGTTTGATGTGTCATTTCCCACTACCTTTAGGATGTCCATTCGTTTGTTGACACATTGGAGGTCGTTAGATGTCAAGGTCATGCGATAAGGTCAAGGTCAACGTCAAAATTTGCCCCCAAATTTGGCCAAAATGGTGTATATCGACCTAGAAATGCGTTTGATGTGTCATTTCAGCAGTTATATTGGATCGCGCTCATGGCCATTGAGGATCAACCTATGTCGAGTCGTCTGCGGCGTATTGCACTGCTTCTCGGAGGGTTTCACACTGAGATGAGCCTACTTGGTGTAATCGGGTCCATCATGGCTGGGTCTGACCCGAAAGAGATGCCGAGTGGTAAAGCAGTCGCCCGTGCGGTGCGTGGCCATTTCCTCATTGACAGCGCTCTCAACATCAAATCTACATCTGCACCTCTCCAACTTCCCATGCCGGATCCTACAGGTAGTTTTCATTTTCCGAGGAACCTAGTATTAATTATCACATAATTTCACGTCTAAATAAATGACCTAAGACTCTGCAAAGCCAACATTTGTTAATATCCATGTGCACATGTCTTTATTCCTCATTATATATCCAGTTTACATGCCATAATTTATAATATGGACTTATGTGTGTTGTTCAGGCCTCTCCTCGGAGCAAGGCAAGTCTGAGACGAGTAGGACCTCCCCGCAGTCGAGCTACTCCGACCCACCTGGGACCGCTCCTCAGGCACATGCAGATCAGTTTTGTATGAACTGCACAAACTAGATGTCTACATGCATGCTATATACGTACAAACAGTAATATTTATATGCAATTAATTATATTTCCTATCAGCATTTATGCATAATATATATTATAATCTTGTGTCTTTTTTCAGGTGATTTATACGCGGTTGTTCTTCTCGCTCGTATTTTTCAGCTACTGAAAAATGTGCAGGAGGTGAAAATGAGTCTGGATGATGCACTCAAGAGCACCACACACGGTCACATCCAGATTACGCTTGATGATTGGCGTGCCTCATTGCAAAAGCATGCAACCGCCAGGCTGTGGATCAGAAAAGGGTCGCAATTCTGAGGGCCTTCATCCGATCTGCGCGTATAGGAAGCTGATCCCTGTATTTACAGTCTTTGTGTTATATGCAGACTTTTCTTGCAGCTGCTGGGCACAATAACTACACAAAACCTCTTGCGCTGTTCATCCCCAAAATGCTGGACCTCGAGCGCACTCACCCAGACGGTCGTGGCTTCAATGAGAGTACTCGTCTTCTCTTCCTGCTCCCCAGACCCGTATGTGCTGATGTCTGCCAGTCCATCTTCGAGATAGCGGGGTTCTCTTTCGAATGCAAGTGATGGGCATCATGACCTTGGCAGCATCATGCATCCGACGTGACATGTCCGATATACAGAAGGTGTTTGATGGGCGGGGACCATTCAACACAATCCCAGAAAAATGTGTTAGTCTCTCAACAGGGTTGGTGGCAGAGGAGTCAGTAAACGTTGTCGATGCTTTTGCAGGTTGATATGGGTGCACGAGTTCACACAGGTACACGAGCGCGTCATTGTGCATGGCTTTGTACGTGAGTACCAGTATCTGGTAATTCACTCTGCGCGCAACAGGCAGCCAATGAAGTTCGCGTAACAGGGGCATGACGCTGTCACTACGTGGACGACGCAGGATCAACTGGCAGACGCGCGATGTTAACTGCAGACGTGCCGTACAAGAGTGCGTTGCAGTAGTCAATCCGCCATGTGATGATGGCATTGACTACGCGTTCCTTTGTCGGTTTGGGTAGAAAACGGCTAATCTGATTTATGTGGCAGAGGTAGAATAAGCATGCGCTGACAGTTTGCGACATTTGCTTTTTCATGTCTAGGTGCCTGTCAATGAAGTCACCGAGACTTTGAACACATCGTGAAGCTGTAATTGTAGAACCACCAACGCGAATCACAGTGCCATCAACGATTGCATCCGCAGACTTGGGTACAATCGGAAGATACTGTGTCTTGCCGTCGTTCATGTACATAGAATTCCATGCCATTCAGTTCTTTATTACATCCAAACAGTCCTCCATTTGCTGAACTGCAGTCGTTAAAGCGGAAAGATTCAGGTCGAAATGTGAGTAGAGTTGTAAGTCGTCAGCAGTGGTGGAAGAATAGTCCATGGGCTCGAATAATGTCACCGATAGGTTGGACATACAATGAAAAGAGCAGTGGTCCAAGGACAGAGCCTGGCGGGACACCTGTCGTTAGAGTAGTAGTACTCGACGATTGGTCACCGATTACTATTCGCTGCGTCCGGTCTTGCATATACGATGTCAACCAGTCCAGTGCTTTTCCAACAAAGCCACAGCGCAAACGTAGACGCTTAATCAAGATGTCATGGTTGATAGTATCGAAGGCGGCACTAAAATCAACGAGAACCAAGAACGTTCCTTGTTTATTGTCCATGGCTGTTTTGACGGCACTTGTAACATACAGTAGCGCGGTTTCGGTCGAATGTTTTTTTTCGATACGCCGATTGAAAACACTCAACCATTTGCTGGTCAGAACCAAGCGGAATTATCCTAAGAGCGACCACTTTTTCAATTACTTTGGTGATTGTGTAAGGTTACTCACAGGTCGATAACTACTAAGAATGTCTTTGTCAAGAGAAGGTTTCTTCAATAGCGGACGGATAATTGTATGTTTCAGCGACTTTGGCATGACTGCCTCGTCCAGCGAAGCATTTGTAATCCGGTTGATGACAAACACAATACTTGTGATATTGTCTCTTAGCTGAATTGCAGGCAGAGGATCCAACGCGCACGTTTTGTCAGTAGTATCACAAATCGCTGTGATCTCTGTGTTCGTTGTTGGATCAAACGCATGGATACAGTTAGTGAAACAAAGTCTTTCATCTGTTGGCCTATCGATGATGTTGAAACACTGCAGACCTAACTGGAGCTTGTCAATCTTTTTACTAAAGAAAAATGAAAATTGTTCGCATCTTTGGGCCGTCAAGTGGAATTCAGGGAGTTCATCAAGCGATCTCAGTAATCGAAACATGGTTTTGTTGTTTGCCTTCTCCAGGCGGTTTTGATAATAATCAGTTTAGCGTGCTAATATCAACGCAGTGCATGCTTCACGAGCGGTGACATATAATTGCCGATGAATTTCCAGTTTAGTTCTTCTCCCGTTTCCGCTTCTTATCCCTGGCGTCGTCGATGTCAGAGTCGTACCAGGGATGTGGTGTGCTGTCTCTTACTTTCACATCACGTAGCAGGGCATGTTTGTCAAGGCATTCAGTGAGACAAGTGTTGTACCTCTCATCCAAATCCTCTGCTTGTCGATCATTCGCGCATGTACGCAATGTCATGTCATCACAAGCAGACTCGATATCGTTTCGGAGTGCATCTGTGTCAATGTTTCTGAAATTCCGTTTTGCAATCGGCTTAGTTTTTACTGCAGACTTCAGTGCTCTTAGTGTGAGTTCAATGCGATGGTGGTCAGACAGAGAGTCAGAATGCACAGTAACGGAAGTAATGAAGTCGTCATCAGTTTAACTGATCACAAGATCCAATATATGTCCAGTTTGGTGCGTTGGCGAATGTATATGTTGAGTTAGATTGAACGATTCACATAGAGTGCGAAGTGGTTCTGACTTGAGGGTATCGTCAAAATGAACATTGAAGTCACCAATGATGACAGTAGGAACAACGGAGATGGATGCCTCGATGAATAGCTGCTCAAGTTCAGCGTACAAATTCGATATTGTTCCAGATGTCTTACTTGATGCAGACGGGTGATAAGCGACCCAGATATTGTATTTCAGCAAGAACGGATTGGTGAGCTGCAGACGGAGAAGTTCGATGGTTGTGAATGGCAGCTTTGGGAGGATCTTGGTGTTGATGGTATTGCGATGAACTATGCCAACTCCGCCGCCACGACCAGAGGCGCGTGCTACATGATTGAATATGTAACCGGAAGGCGTCAGTTCAGCCACAATCGCTTCGTCTCCAGTTTTTCTTTTATACGAGTGATAACCTGTACATGGTGACATCGAAACAGACGGTATGCATCACTACATTGAAGAATAATCTGGATCCAGCTCTCCCAGAAGCGCTGCTCTTTCTGCACGTTCACAGTGGGTGTCATACCACGTCAAGGCCGTATGGAATTGGCAAAGTGAGCGTTCTCACGAGGTACGCGGTATTGAAAAAGTCCACATCCGTCTTCGTGTCTCCATCTTCCCCGAAAGAGGACATCGAAAAGACAGGAGAGGGTGCCCTGCTGGTGATGTACGGGTGCACCACATCACCAAGCCTCAACTCCACACGGGTGGCGAAGTTCCTGCCGAAGGTAGCTACTTCTACACAATAGGTGTATCCAGAGAAGCTTCCGCCAACGAATGATCTTCTGATGGTCTCGAGCCTATCAGGATGTTTCAGCTTGCGGCACCAGAGCGACTCCTCAAGATAATTCGATGCAACATTAACTGCGTTAAGAAAACATGCACCTACCGTAAGTATTGACTGCAGTGCACACCAGCATGTGGCCAGTGCAAAGGCATCACATGCATGAATGTGACACAAGTGGAGAGCCAGGGTGATGATGACCGGGATGTTGATCAGGATCATTCAGGATTGTAAATAGACAATATGCATATATTGACATTGAAACGTGATTTTGAACTATAATCACCTGTAAAATGTGGTTTAAATGATTAGACATAGTAAACTTGGTTGCAATGACACTTAAATATGTGTTTGTAACTTCATTTCGTTGCAAAGTCATGCCATTTTGGGCCGAATCCAGCTTATTTTCCAGATTATTTTATCATATTTTGTCTTAACTTTATCGCAAGATAAAACAAAATTAGGTCCATTTGATTATTAGACCCTGTATAGTGTCGGCCATCTTGGATTTGAGCCGAAAAAGAGATTTTGTCATGGGTGGATCCGGGTGTGGTTTTCTTGGTGGTGAGACATACCACCAACGAATCCATTTCAGGCGAGAAAGCTTTGTTAATATTTTGTTCAACCTCTATGGACCGCGATCACTTCGTTGCTGCGACTATTTGTGTGTGCAATCTGTCAAGATACTACTTCACTAATATTGTCCAATAAATCATAAAGAATCTTGTAAAACACGTACCCAACAAATAGTAACTGTATTTTCTTTTTAAAAAAAGGAGTAATCCGCATTATATTTGGTGCAAAACGGTTGGATCATACAAACTCACTTTTCCAACAATTACATGTTCTAAAATGTCCAGATATCATAGAACTGAAAACATTATTATTTATGTGCAAAGCTTACTACAGCTGTTTGCCATCAAATATTCAGTGTTTGTTTACTAGATGGTAAATAACATACTCAGTGCGAGCTAATCATGACTTAGAACGACAGAGAGTCTGTTCTACCATGCGATCAATGTCTCTTTGTGTAAAGGGAGTGCAACTATGCAATTCTCTATGTAATCATTTAAAAATTACTGATACTATTATTAAATTTAAGCGTAAATGCAAGAACCTATTATTTAAGAAATATCTGGTTGTGGAAATCTAAACAAAATCATACACAAATATAATCATGCCATTAAGGAAACTGCAATATGTAAAGATGTGTATTTATCACATACTTGTAATTATGAACATGCACATATTCCATTACGTTTTCAATTATTGTAGCTAGATGGTTAACTGAATAGCAAATTCAATTAATATCGATGTCTTAATATACATGTTCTATGTATGTGTATGTGTGTATATGTATGTATATATGTGTGTATATGTATGTATATGTGTGTATACATATAAGTATATAAATATATGTCAGGGGTAAATTTTACACAAAAGTCAATGACTTCGTATTTATCCCCTTCAAACATTGTATATTCCCACTTGTATTATAGTTAAACGTGTTTGTTGTCTTATATATATATATATATATATATATATATATATATATTGTTATCAATGTTCTGAATAAACGTTCATTCATTCATTCATTATTTGACGTCCAAGTTGCGTTTGATACGAGTATCCTGCTGGTTCAAGTTTTTCCGCGAACACAGTCGTTGTGTGTTTTATTGACACTGACAATAGCTCCACATCCGGGGTACACAGTCGTTGTGTGTTTTATTGACACTGACAATAGCTCCACGTCCGGGGTACACAGTCGTTGTGTGTTTTATTGACACTGACAATAGCTCCACGTCCGGGGTACACAGTCGTTGTGTGTTTTATTGACACTGACAATAGCTCCACGTCCGGGGTACACAGTCGTTGTGTGTTTTATTGACACTGACAATAGCTCCACGTCCGGGGTACACAGTCGTTGTGTGTTTTATTGACACTGACAATAGCTCCACGTCCGGGGTACACAGTCGTTGTGTGTTTTATTGACACTGACAATAGCTCCACGTCCGGGGTACACAGTCGTTGTGTGTTTTATTGACACTGACAATAGCTCCACGTCCGGGGTACACAGTCGTTGTGTGTTTTATTCACACTGACATTAGCTCCACGTCCGGGGTACACAGTAGTTGTGTGTTTTATTGACACTGCAAATAGCTCCACGTCCGGGGTACACAGTCGTTGTGTGTTTTATTGACACTGACAATAGCTCCACGTCCGGGGTACACAGTCGTTGTGTGTTTTATTGACACTGACAATAGCTCCACGTCCGGGGTACACAGTCGTTGTGTGTTTTATTGACACTGACAATAGCTCCACGTCCGGGGTACACAGTCGTTGTGTGTTTTATTGACACTGACAATAGCTCCACGTCCGGGGTACACAGTCGTTGTGTGTTTTATTGACACTGACAATAGCTCCACGTCCGGGGTACACAGTCGTTGTGTGTTTTATTGACACTGACAATAGCTCCACGTCCGGGGTACACAGTCGTTGTGTGTTTTATTGACACTGACAATAGCTCCACGTCCGGGGTACACAGTCGTTGTGTGTTTTATTGACACTGACAATAGCTCCACGTCCGGGGTACACAGTCGTTGTGTGTTTTATTGACACTGACAATAGCTCCACGTCCGGGGTACACAGTCGTTGTGTGTTTTATTGACACTGACATAGCTCCACGTCCGGGGTACACAGTCGTTGTGTGTTTTATTCACACTGACACTAGCTCCACGTCCGGGGTACACAGTCGTTGTGTGTTTTATTGACACTGACAATAGCTCCACGTCCGGGTACACAGTCGTTGTGTGTTTTATTGACACTGACAATAGCTCCACATCCGAGGTACACAGTCGTTGTGTGTTTTATTGACACTGACAATAGCTCCACGTCCGGGGTACACAGTCGTTGTGTGTTTTATTGACACTGACAATAGCTCCACGTCCGGGGTACACAGTCGTTGTGTGTTTTATTGACACTGACAATAGCTCCACGTCCGAGGTACACAGTCGTTGTGTGTTTTATTGACACTGACAATAGCTCCACGTCCGGGGTACACAGTCGTTGTGTGTTTTATTGACACTGACAATAGCTCCACGTCCGGGGTACACAGTCGTTGTGTGTTTTATTCACACTGACAATAGCTCCACGTCCGGGGTACACAGTCGTTGTGTGTTTTATTGACACTGACAATAGCTCCACGTCCGGGGTACACAGTCGTTGTGTGTTTTATTGACACTGACAATAGCTCCACGTCCGGGGTACACAGTCGTTGTGTGTTTTATTGACACTGACAATAGCTCCACGTCCGGGGTACACAGTCGTTGTGTGTTTTATTGACACTGACAATAGCTCCACGTCCGGGGTACACAGTCGTTGTGTGTTTTATTGACACTGACAATAGCTCCACATACACAGTCGTTGTGTTTTATTGACACTGACAATAGCTCCAGACAGTCGTTGTGTGTTTTATTGACACTGACAATAGCTCCACGTCCGGGGTACACAGTCGTTGTGTGTTTTATTGACACTGACAATAGCTACACGTCCGGGGTACACAGTCGTTGTGTGTTTTATTGACACTGACAATAGCTCCACGTCCGGGGTACACAGTCGTTGTGTGTTTTATTGACACTGACACTAGCTCCACGTCCAGGGTACACAGTCGTTGTGTGTTTTATTCACACTGACATAGGTACACAGTCGTTGTGTGTTTTATTGACACTGACAATAGCTCCACGTCCGGGTACACAGTCGTTGTGTGTTTTATTGACACTGACAATAGCTCCACATCCGAGGTACACAGTCGTTGTGTGTTTTATTGACACTGACAATAGCTCCACGTCCGGGGTACACAGTCGTTGTGTGTTTTATTGACACTGACAATAGCTCCACGTCCGGGGTACACAGTCGTTGTGTGTTTTATTGACACTGACAATAGCTCCACGTCCGGGGTACACAGTCGTTGTGTGTTTTATTGACACTGACAATAGCTCCACGTCCGGGGTACACAGTCGTTGTGTGTTTTATTGACACTGACAATAGCTCCACGTCCGGGGTACATAGTCGTTGTGTGTTTTATTGACACTGACAATAGCTCCACGTCCGGGGTACACAGTCGTTGTGTGTTTTATTGACACTGACAATAGCTCCACGTCCGGGGTACACAGTCGTTGTGTGTTTTATTGACACTGACAATAGCTCCACGTCCGGGGTACACAGTCGTTGTGTGTTTTATTGACACTAACACTAGCTCCACGTCCGGGGTACACAGTCGTTGTGTGTTTTATTCACACTGACACTAGCTCCACGTCCGGGGTACACAGTCGTTGTGTGTTTTATTGACACTGACAATAGCTCCACGTCCGGGGTACACAGTCGTTGTGTGTTTTATTGACACTGACAATAGCTCCACGTCCGGGGTACACAGTCGTTGTGTGTTTTATTGACACTGACAATAGCTCCACGTCCGGGGTACACAGTCGTTGTGTGTTTTATTGACACTGACAATAGCTCCACGTCCGGGGTACACAGTCGTTGTGTGTTTTATTGACACTGACAATAGCTCCACGTCCGGGGTACACAGTCGTTGTGTGTTTTATTGACACTGACAATAGCTCCACGTCCGGGGTACACAGTCGTTGTGTGTTTTATTGACACTGACAATAGCTCCACATCCGAGGTACACAGTCGTTGTGTGTTTTATTGACACTGACAATAGCTCCACGTCCGGGGTACACAGTCGTTGTGTGTTTTATTCACACTGACAATAGCTCCACATCCGGGGTACACAGTCGTTGTGTGTTTTATTGACACTGACAATAGCTCCACGTCCGGGGTACACAGTCGTTGTGTGTTTTATTGACACTGACAATAGCTCCACGTCCGGGGTACACAGTCGTTGTGTGTTTTATTGACACTGACAATAGCTCCACGTCCGGGGTACACAGTCGTTGTGTGTTTTATTGACACTGACAATAGCTCCACGTCCGGGGTACACAGTCGTTGTGTGTTTTATTGACACTGACAATAGCTCCACGTCCGGGGTACACAGTCGTTGTGTGTTTTATTGACACTGACAATAGCTCCACGTCCGGGGTACACAGTCGTTGTGTGTTTTATTGACACTGACAATAGCTCCACGTCCGGGGTACACAGTCGTTGTGTGTTTTATTGACACTGACAATAGCTCCACGTCCGGGGTACACAGTCGTTGTGTGTTTTATTGACACTGACAATAGCTCCACGTCCGGGGTACACAGTCGTTGTGTGTTTTATTGACACTGACAATAGCTCCACGTCCGGGGTACACAGTCGTTGTGTGTTTTATTGACACTGACAATAGCTCCACATCCGAGGTACACAGTCGTTGTGTGTTTTATTGACACTGACAATAGCTCCACATCCGGGGTACACAGTTCTTCCCTCACGATGACAGACTTACACGAGCGCTGGTTGATGTACACACATATCCCTTAACCATGTGACTTACCACTCAACTTCTTGTCCCGGTCCAATCTCACTGGGGTACCAAAGCCATCAACGTAAAGTTCACTGTCAGGTAATGTTTCATCTAACCAGGTTTCAGTCACACATATCAAACAACCTTCTTTATAGGCCCACTGTATCGCAACATTGGCATGAAGTTCGTTAATTTTCGAACGTAATGATCGGACATTACACAACATGGTAGAGGGCAGGGGAAGGGTGCATACCTTGTTTTCGTCAGTCTCTGGCGAACGCCGCCATTCTTGCCCGGCTTGCGTCGCGGGTGGTTTCTATTGTTAGTGTCCGAGAGCACTATAAAGTCATTTAATGGGGTCAGCACACTGATAGTTTTCCCATTGGCGACCATGTTAACGTTTTGTCTGATTGTAAGAAAACGTGACATAGAAAATTTATTAAACTTCTCACCTGGCGTTGTCATCATCTCATTGACATGCTGGTCGAGTTTAGTCAAAATATAATATTTCTAGCTCTTACCAAATGCCTGTATGTATGACACCCGTCAATATTTATAAATGGATGCAGGCAGTAATCCGGCTAAAGTGTCAACTAGCCAAATTGCTGCCAAATACCCTCCCGCTTAGTAAAATCAACTAAAAAGACACTATTTTACTGTCAACAGCTTCTACAATCATATCTAGAAATCTGACTACTCAAATGCACTTATGTCAGAGCAAGTGAATATTGTAAAAAGTCATTTCTCAAAAATATACTGCACTTTTTTTCGTCTGTAACCAAGCAGGAAGTCTAACAGTGTCCTAACCCCTAATCCCGGAGTGGGCAAGAAAGATCGTCATTGACACTGGGTCGCAAGGCCAACAGCATAAATATACATAAATATGTATATGTATATTAATTTAAAATAAATATTAGTAGTAAAGAATAAAATAAATAAATACATACATATTGAATAATGTAGAATGTCTAAATAAAGAAGTAAATAAATAGCAGTTATTCATAAAAATCAAATAATATTAATACTAATCAATCTAGCACAATAACTATATAAAAATAATAGTAAAAAATAAATATATAATAAATAATTTAGTAAAACATTTGATATAAAACAGCACGTCACGTGAATAAGTTTTGAATCTGCCATCTTGCCAAATCGGTTCACCACTCATACACACAACGAGTAAAATGGTCCATAAAACTGCCAGAACTTTGGTTGTTCTGCTACTTCTCGACGAACATATATAACGTCCTTGAATTAAAACTGACTAAAAACAATAAACAACACAGAGGTTAATTGCAAACACTCCTTGTTCCTACGACAGCGCCCTCTCCGTAATCCATTTCAGTCGTCGTACGGACACAATGCAGTCACATTCGGACTGCTTCCTATCTCATTTGAAAAAGAACACTACAAATCAAAATTAATCTAAGCTAGTGCGTGCGTGCGTGCGTGCGTGCGTGCGTGCGCGAATGTGTAGGGGAAACCCGGGCAAAATGGGATAGCCGGGTAATGTGGGAAATCATTATATGCAAAGAATAGTGCTGCCACAAAGCGTATTCTAAAGTGACAAGTAGCGTAACTACTTGTCACATTTCAACATCGACTGTCGTGAAGATATACTGTTAGTTTATGATTGCTTCAGCGTATAACAGTTTATCGTGAGAGTGAGCGATAATTAAGGTACATCAGCTTTATTAACCTATGCCTATTACGGGCAAATTGGGATCTTCTAATGCGAGCAAAACGGGATGATCCCATTATGCCCGGACATGATAACTTTTAATGACCAACGCAAATTTCAACTATGTAACGTCTGTGAATAATAGTTAGACACCATAGGTTATTTATTCACGTCGGATTCCAAAACTGTATCTATAGTATCGAGATGTCTGATGAAAATTACCGTAGGCGTAGGCATGACGTTACATAAGAACAGTTTTGTGAAAAGTTGATTTTGGGGTTTATCGAGAATTAAGTTTATTTGCCCACCATAACTATAAGTTATAGAGTCATTCAACTCATGAATGCCTGTATGTGTTATAAATAAACAAAATCCACTGAAATCTGAATACGGACACATTTGAACTAGTCAAAAACTGCGTTTGTTTTTCAGATAACAGGATGATGTATAAATATGTGAGACAGTCGACGAGGCAGTCTTAGAAAGAGGATGACATGATGCACGCTATAGAGGCGGCCACTAGTGGGGCGATGGGCGTGGTTCGTGCTGCAAAACTATTTGGAGTTCCAAAAAGTACGCTGCACCGGAGGCCAAAGGGCAAGAATAAACGGGAGCATGGTGTTTACAAAGGGATGGGATCCCTGCAGACGGTCCTGCCATGAAACATTGAACTGGACTTGGTGAACCATACACATCTCATGGAGTCCCTGTTAGTTGGTTTATTACTCGATGGTGTCCGGTGTCTGGCGTATCAGCTGGCTGATGTGAACGGCATCGATCACCCATTCAATACCGCCACTCAGAAGGCTGGGTGGGACTGGCTGGCTGGTTTTCGAGCGCGACATTCTTCGTTGGCATTAATAACTCCAGAAGCCATTTCAGGTGCCAGGGCACAAGGCTTCAATCGTCCAAACGTAAACAAATTATTTGATTTATTGGAAAGACTCGATCTTTGATGAACATCCGTATCCACCGTCTCGAATATACAACTGCGACGAGACTGGTGTGACAACTGTGCAGACGAAGCCAAACAAAGTGATACGGGCCTGAAGGGGAAGCGACAAGTCAGCTGTCTCACTTCAGCTGAAAGGAGAACCAGAATCACGGTGGAGCTGTGCATGAATACAAGTCAGGCTGGATGCAAAGTGATATCTTTGTGGAATGGTTCCATTACTTCGTAAAACACACAAACCCAACCGCCGATCGTCCTGTCTTACTCATCCTTGATGGGCACAGCACACACACCAAGAGCTTCACACTCATCGATCGTGATGGGCACAGCACACACTCCAAGAGCCTCAAACTCATCGATCGTGATGGGCACAGCACACACACCAAGAGCCTCACACTTATCGATCGAGATGGACACAGCACACACACCAAGAGCCTCACACTCATCGATCGAGATGGACACAGCACACACACCAAGAGCCTCACACTCATCGATCTTGATGGACACAGCACACACACCAAGAGCCTCACACTCATCGATCTTGATGGACACAGCCTCACACTCATCGATCGTGATGGACACAGCACACACACCAAGAGCCTCACACTCATCGATCTTGATGGACACAGCACACACCCCAAGAGCCTCACACTCATCGATCTTGGTGGGCACAGCACACACCCCAAGAGCCTCACACTCATCGATCTTGATGGACACAGCACACACACCAAGAGCCTCACACTCATCGATCTTGATGGACACAGCACACACACCAAGAGCCTCACACTCATCGATCGTGATGGACATAGCACACACACCAAGAGCCTCACACTCATCGATCTTGATGGACACAGCACACACACCAAGATCCTCACACTCATCGATCGTGATGGACATAGCACACACACCAAGGGCCTCACACTCATCGATCGTGATGGACACAGCAGACACACCAAGGGCCTCACACTCATCGTTCTTGATGGGCACAGTTCACACACCAAGAGCCTCACACTCATCGATCGTGATGGGCACAGTTCACACACCAAGAGCCTCACACTCATCGATCGTGATGGGCACAGTTCACACACCAAGAGCCTCACACTCATCGATCTTGATGGACATAGCACACACACCAAGAGCCTCACACTCATCGATCTTGATGGACATAGCACACACACCAAGAGCCTCACACTCATCGATCTTGATGGGCACAGCACACACACCAAGAGCCTCATATTCATCGATCTTGATGGGCACAGCACACACACCAAGAGCCTCGCATTCATCGTTCTTGATGGGCACAGTTCACACACCAAGAGCCTCACACTCATTGATCGTGATGGACATAGCACACACACCAAGGGCCTCACACTCATCGATCGTGATGGACATAGCACACACACAAAGAGCCTCACATTCATTGATCGTGATGGACATAGCACACACACCAAAAGCCTCACACTCATTGATCGTGATGGACATAGCACACACACCAAGGGCCTCACACTCATCGATCTTGATGGGCACAGCACACACACCAAGAGCCTCACATTCATTGATCGTGATGGACATAGCACACACACCAAGGGCCTCACACTCATCGATCTTGATGGGCACAGCACACACACCAAGAGCCTCACACTCATTGATCGTGATGGACATAGCACACACACCAAGGGCCTCACACTCATCGATCTTGATGGGCACAGCACACACACCAAGAGCCTCACATTCATTGATCGTGATGGACATAACACACACACCAAGGGCCTCACAAAATATATATTCACGTAATATAAATATTAATAGGAGTTATTCCATACATAAATATACTGATGTGGTTTTCATGCGGCTGCGAAAAAATCAAATAGCTATATACATATCGATTGGAATCGTATCTGCACAGGAAATGAATGATAATTTGAATGATGAATTTATATTCTAGGAAATGTATTGGCGATAATTAATCATATATGCTGCACCTTCGTTAACCATAGCACTATTGAATTGTATCTGAACAGGAAGAACTTAAGACGATACTGTATGCGGACGACCTAGCAGTGGTGGCTGACAGAAACATTGCTAGAAAGGAGAAGGGGATGATGAGGCCCATGAGCAATGTTTCACGTTTTCAACGATAAACCCAAACTATAGTACAGTTTTTTTATATTAAAATTGCATTATCGTGTAAATATGTATGTCCTCTAACGGGGTCGTGAACTTTGTTAGGCTGGGATACGTCAATTTCTAAATATACGCAAACGAGTGGAGGCATGTGAAGTGGCTCAAGGGACCCCAATCGTGAGCCACCACGTGGGCTCCCTTGAGCCACCATGTGGGGTCCCTCGAGCCACAACAACGTTTTTACATTTAAAATAGATCAGTGAGTTTAATATCACATTTTTATTACAATAAAGATCATGTGCTACGGGTTATTCGTCATAACTAAAATTAAGATTTTATATTCAGGCTTTAAAACACCTGCATGTTATGCATTACTACTCTTTTGCATAAATGTCAGTTACGTAAAACTAATTTATCCCAGTCTATTTACTGTTTATTATCATTATTTTTATATATCTACATGATGTTGGCGCGTTCCTTGTTTACAACAACTTTTTAATTAATGTTGTTCTCTCATATTGCTCACTAAACGGTCTGGAAGCAACTATAGCTTAACAAACGATTCTGACAAAATATATGTCCTAAGCAACCGGCTGTTCACGCATTACTCGTCTTCTTGGTGATAATTTAGCTCAGAAAAGGGAGTGACTTGAAAAAACACCATAAAATGAAACTAGACGGAAGCAGAATGAGATGGGCGGGACGTGTGCAAAGAATGAGCGATGACAGACTATATAAAGAGAACGGGAAGTAGGAGAGAGTGACAAAAGAAGAATAGGAAGACCAAATCTGAGGTGGAATGACAGTTTGAAACGGGATCTTGGGAGGGCAAGTGCGAACAGCCAACAATGGAAGATCATTGTGGACGACAGAGGGATATGGAAAACATTAACAATCAAAGCAGAACAAGCTACCAAATAAGTGGCGTTGACTTGCAAAGAAGCAAGAAGAAGAATTCATGCTGTGGTACCTGACTTATTTGGCGTCATAGTAACGTGATGTAAGAGTAATATACACAGTTGTTAGGCAGGTCACTCACTGTAGGAGTAAGGCACTATAGGAGTAAGGGTCAGTTGCATATAGTCTGAAAATGACCTTTTGAATACAAAATACACAATTCTAGGAACGTGTATTACATAACACGAATACAAACACAGTCTTGTTTAGTTTAGGCAATTTGTACAATTGCCGCAACATTAGTAATTAACTTATTTAGTCAGTAAATCTCGCATGCGTCTATTACACTATTACATACAAGCGATGAACAGTGTTGGTGTGAACCTACAGAACTCTATTGGACAGCGTGGTGGCAGCAGGTGGCGTGCATTGCCAGACATAGCAGCATCACCGCGATATTTAACAGTTGAGTCACGCTGTTCATTTTTGGTTGGCACACAGAATCTGCTGAACGGGGCTAAGAAGAACTGGAACAATTGCCTGACCGCCAACTACGTTAAGCTCGTGGTCCTAGCCACAGAGTTGTGTTTGCATTAAGACGTGTTATTTGTTTGTGGTCATTATCTGGTAACTTTATTGATTCTTATGTACATATATTCATTCTGATATACATATAAGAATGAATAATAATTATGGACACGAAAAATGGGTTGATTAATTAATGCTGTTTCGGGCATTTTAATAACGTTTCAGCTTGCCTCAGATTAGTAGTTTTCCAAGGGGAAGGACGTTCGCGTCAGAGTCACTGACTAGTCAGAAATGAGTCGACTCGATCGAGGCGACGTGTTTGCCTAGGCGGCTTGCTGACCAGTACGACATGGAAACTGATCGATGAACTCGTCAATTTGAAACGCCTGCCATGAGTGGATTAAGTCGTTAATCGCGCGAGTCCAGACAATTTGTCGGGGTCTGCTGCAGGCTATAGTGTGCACATTTTCGCCGAGTTAACTGGTTGCGCGTATTGTTGGGCACCAAGTCAGAAACAACACCCGTACACACTGCCCGGGTCGTCGCATCAACACTGCCCACTTTATATGTTGCTCCCCACGGTTCTGTTCTTGGGCCCTTGCTTTTCGTTCTTTACACTACGCCACTAAACTCTGTTATCCAAAGTAATAACTTGGATTACTACCTTACGCAGATGACACACACTGTACGTCAATATTTCGTTGGCTGCCCCGGACACAAATGGCGTCCTAGAACAGCTCGGTGATTGCCTCCAAGACATCTTGCATTAGATGGGTGACTGCAAATAAAACTGAATTTATCATCATTGGTAGTCCAATATGCAACGTAGTAAACTTGTTGGGTTTTGTCAAATGTGAATCTTGCACCAAAATACCACACCGGTCACCTTAGCGCGGATGTGGTAAACTTGATGTTTTTTCCAACGCCAATCCTGAATCAAAATATCACACCAGCCGCCTCAGCGCGGATTCTAGGAGTTATCTTTGATAACAACTTCAATTTTAGACAACACATATCTCAAATGTGTTGCTGCTGTTGTTTGTTTTATTAGATCAGAGATCTTCGACGTATTATGTCACTTTCTGTCACTACAGTTATTGCAACAGCGCTTGTTAGCAGCAGGCTTGACTATTGCAATTCCCTCCTTTATAATATCGGGTTGTTACACGATCTCCTCGGTTTTCTCGCTCAGTGCCACTTCTAAAATGTCTGCATTGGCTTCCCGTACGATATCGCGTTATTTTCAAGATCTGTACAACCATCTATCAAGCCCTAGCTTTCATCCAAACAACATTGCGTACTCCTGTAAGAAAACATATTCAGCATCGGTCATCTAGTTCTGACTTACTCTGTGTTCCTAGAGTCAACACTAACATTAGAAATAGGGCTTTTTCTGTTGCTGCACCAACTCTCTGGAATGTGCTCCCTCTTAGTGTTAGATCAGTTGAAAATATTATACAATTCCGCGTTTAAAAACTTACCTTCATAACCTTGCCTATTCACCATAGCTCCCTGGCGTATACGTAGGCTATCCAGCCATTATGTTGACAATTTGAATACTGCTTATCGATTTTGAGATTGGCCAACCTTTGTGTCTTGATGCGCATCTGAGCTTCGTTTCTGAGGATTTGGGGAAAGGGGTATTCAAGCGCCCAACGTCACAGCCAGTGGCGTTGGGGCCGGCTAGCCTACTGTGGGTGAAAGGAGAAAATAGTAGCCTGACGGTAAACTGTAGAACACCCAGGTTAACCTCACCTCCTTGCGGTTCCCCCTGAGAAGCCACTACCTTGCGGGTGTGGGCAAACTAAGCTCTGACTAGGGAAAGGAAACCCACAAATTAGGGCCAACAACCCCCCTCCCCCAATTCAATAATTGTTACGGAAACGAAAACGTGCTGGAAACGGTTATGACGAGGCGACGCTCTATATAACTGGGGACATCAGATTCGTGGAAAGAATGACTCTTCCGGATCAAAGCCAATCGGACGTTCGGCAGCCGACAGCATCACTGACCAAACCAAAGGTACTTGTAAATGTAGGATGTTGGAACGTGACACAAGTGACACAAGTGACAAAGAGAAAAACAATATTCTACGAACAGTTACAATCAGTTGTGGTACTGTACATAAATATGACCTGCTCATGGTAATGGGGGGCCTAAATGACAAAGTTGGAGAATACTATGAGGACTATCAAGACATAATGGGAATCCATGGAATTGGTGAAAGAAATGAAAATGGAGAAAAGCTAATTGACTTCTGTGGATTAAACAATCTTTTGGTAACATTGTTTTACATCAACTTATGCTCCGTAAGCAGACATCTCCAGGAGGACGAACCAAAAAACAAATTGACTATGTGCTAGTGAGCAGGCAGCACATAACATCAGTTATGGACAACAGAGTGATGAGGGGGGCAGACATTGCGAGTGACCACCAGTAAGTGCGTTCGAAGATCAGGCTGAAGCTAAAGAGTAAGCAAAAGACCATTGAGAACAGACAGAAATTCGATACAATCAGACTTCAATAACCAACGATAAAATGCAGTTCTCGTTGAAGCTGCGGAATAAATATGATGTATTACAAGACTACGAAGAAAAAGATAACGATATTGTTGAAAGAAAAGGGCAAGAATTTGAGGTGGCCTACACAGAAGCAGAGAAAGCAGCCGGGAATGGAAGGATGAAAGAAGTCTACAACATCACAAAGACGCTTAGTAATGACAAACACAAGACAGCGAATGCAGTAAAAGACAAATCTGGAAACCTAATAAATGAAGGACCAGCCAGGCGGGCAAGATGGAAGGAGCACTTTGAGGAAGTCCTTAATAGACATATGCCCGATGACTTCGTGATAGATATTGAATTAGATCCGATCATAGATGAAATCAGCACAGACTCTATAACAAAAACAGAGATGACATCAGCACTGGGGAAGCTGAAAATGGGGAAGCTGGAGGCAAAGATGACGTTACGGCAGAATTGTTGAACGCAGACATGATGACAACATGGAATTGGCTTCTAAGCTTATTCAAAACAATTTGAGAACAAGAGAAAGTACAAAAGACGTGGAAACTTGGACTGATTGTTAAAGAAAGGTAACCGTACAGAGTGTGGAAATTGGAGATGAATTACTCTGACATCTGTCCCCAGTAAAGTGTTCGGAAGAGTGATAATAGACAGAATAAGATAGGAGTTGACAACAAGTTGAGAAATGAACAAGCAGGCTTCAGAAGAGGATGAAGCTCGGTTGAGCAGATATTTATCCTTCGAAACATAATAGAACAGGTAGTGGAATGGCAAGCAACGCTCTGTGTAACTTTTGTAGACTTCGAAAAGGCATTTGACTCCGTGCACCAAAAGAGACTTTGTGAAATCATGACAAGCTACGAAATCCCACACAAAATAATCAGAATGGTCCAGATTTTATACGAGTCCAGATTTTATACGAGGCAGTGTTAGATGAAGGTGAACTGAGGTAACAACTGGAGTTAAGCAAGGAGACGTAATGTCCGGATTTCTGTTCTTGATGGCAGTCGATTAGATAATGAGGAAGACAACTAAAGAAAGTAACACCGGGATAAGATGGAGATTCATGTCAAAACTTGAGGACTTGGACTTCGCAGATAACATTGCGCTTATGTCATCAAGTTATAGACACATGCAAGCAAAGGCCACAAAGATGAATGCATTTACATAAAAAAACCGGCCTAAAAATAAATAAAAAGAAAACTGAAGTACTGAGGATCAACAGCAAATGCAACGACAGAATATAGATTGATGACGAAAAATGTAATGAAATAGAGAAGCATACATACCTGGGCGCAAATGTCAGCAAGCAAGGAGGTGGGGTGATGATAATATTATTATCAACAGAGTACGAAACGCAAGGACATCATTCGTGAAACTCAAGCAGACATGGAGCTCAAATGTATACACATTAAGAACTAAACTCAGATTATATAATAATCTGGTCAAATCAGTGTTACTGTATGGATGTGAAACATGGAAAGAAACAAAAGCCACAACAAAACTTGACATTTTCCAATTCAACTGTCTCAGAAGAATTTTAAAAGTGAGATGGCCAGTAGTAATTTCGAACAAAGACATTAAGAATATAATAGCAGAAGAGAAGATCAGCACAGAAGTACAGAGAAGAAGGTGGAATTTGATTGGGCATGTGCTGAGAAAGAAGGACTACAACCACTGCCTGACAGCAATGACATGGACGCCGGAAGGAACGAGAAAAGTTGGTCGGCCAAAACAACATTAAGAACCACAGTGGAAGAAGAACGAAACCAACTGGGATGGGCAACTTGGATCGAAGCAAGACACGTAGTCATTGACAGGGCGAGATGGCTTAGTTGTGCAGCAGCCTTATGGGCCACTAGGTTCGAAGAGGATAGGTAAGGTAAGTAAGAAGTTATTTTATTATTATTATTATTAAGTTTCGTTTGCGTCCAAGATCCCCATCCCACCTGGACATAGGGCGTAGGGCCTAACATTACCAGGTGACATTTTAAAAACTCGAAAAATCTATGAACGACTTTAACGTGACTGCTAGGATACCTACACATTTCGGTCCCATGCATGCGAAACTGACGAAGATATGGTTGGAAATACGACAGAAACACACATTCTGTTTTAAAACTCAGAACTGTTCATTACACTCTTCAGTGGAGAACATCATTTTTAGCAGCGTCTTGAGCTGCCACCTGTCGAATTACATTTTTACCGAGATCGTACCGTGGTGCCACCTCTCGAATGAGTTCGAACTAATGAATAGACAAAATGTTGGAGCGTGTTTCGTGCTACCACTCCACGTACATGTAAACACTTGATATCGGTCTTGTCAAAAGTACCTTCAACCTAACCCTAAACCGTTTTCATTTTAGATCCATAGGGTCTGCCAATTCGCCTTACAAGAATCTCTCTGGCCGCATCAGACTAACCATTTGTACGTGCTTGGAGGGGTAGCATGAAGCTTCCTACCAAAATATATTAATTTAACTTTTATGTCAGACTTAGAAACTTTAACATTTAAAAATTGTAGTTTGGTGACATTTATAATCTGGTTTTCAGCCAATTATTATATTGATCAGACTTCTAGTGCGAGCGCAAAAGTAGCAACTTATTGGTGACCATGATTAAATCATTAATGTAATTAGTTAAATAAGATGGACGTGGAAAAGCCCAGATGGAGAAATGAAGAACGAAATTGACAGCATCCCGACAAACAGGCCAGACACGGTCACAGACGTAACTGTCATCAACCAAGTCAACATCGAAAGTGACCACATACTATGGCTATGAGCAACACCAATCTGGACGTAAAGGCTGAAAGGACGACGTTCATAAATAAGAGACCACCACAAATAGGAATGAAAAAGATCGAATTCCAACTCGAACTTCGATTCGAGATACTACAAGTACTAGACGACATCGACAAGCCGACCCGAAAGAGGTACCAGGGTTAACGCCATGGGAGATAGAAGCAGCGCTAAGAGATATGAAGAATGGGACGGCATCAAGCAACGACCTTGTAAACATTGAAAGATTAAAAGCAGAAGATATCTTCTCGAAGACACTAGCTAAGCTGTGTATTAAAATGCTTATCAGAAAGACGAATACCCACCGCATGGTACAATACTGGAAGCATTCAAACACATGCCAAACTTTCCTTTCAGATAATCTTTAAGAAGGGAAATAAGAAAGACATAAGTAACTACAGACCAATAAGTTTGTTATAAAATATCTACAAATAACTTACAAAAATACAAACGAATAGGCTAAAGAAGACACTCAACGAAAATCAACCACGAGAGCAAGCAGGATTCAGAAGCAGGTACTCAACGACAGACCACATGCACGTCATAAACCAGCTGAATGAGAAATGCCGGAAAAAAAAATATCCCGCTTTGCATCGCGTTCATCGACTACGAGAAGGCTTTCGACTAGGTACAAACTCAAGCAATACTGACCTTGCTTCAAGTACAGGGGATAGAAGACGTGTACATCGAACTCCTGAAAGACATTTACACCAACAGCTCGATGACATACACCAATATATATATATATGTATAATACACTGCGAGATCACAAGGACATCTTGCGGCAGTGCCGACAACTATATGCTAGGGGTAATATACTTTTGAGAAAGTTTTACATGTGTTCTACAGAAGTGAAGCTTACATTGCTTAAAACGTTGTTCTCAATGTACACTGCTCAACTGTGGTGGAATTACACAGCAGCAAATATCGATAAGCTACATGTTGCATACAAGAATGCTTTTCGATTATCACCATGTTTGTAGAATACCGTGTACTTAATTGTAAAGATCTTATTAGAAACCTTGTATATGAATTCATGCTGAGACTTTTATGTATGCATGTGTTCTTTTTATAATGATATGGACTTCTGTACATACTGCACAGTTGAGTCTGAAATAAAGATATTGAATTGAACATTCCACCTACACAAAGGAAGCAACAAGATCAACATCAAGAGAGGAGTACGACAGGGTGACACCATATCGCCCAAGCTGTTTATGGCAACACTCGAAAGCATATTCCGAAGACTGATTTGGGAAACCAGAGGCTTGAGGATAGACGGAGAATATGTCAGTCATCTTCGCTTCGCCGACGACATACTTATATGCGCTACTGCACCGCAAGAACTACAAACAATGTTGCTGTACTTAGCTGATGAAAGTGAAAAACAAGGTCTGAAGATGACCATTTCGAAAACAAAAGTGATGCTAGAAGACGACACACCAATATATATCAATATCACGCAGAAAACGTTGAAAGCTACGTCTACCTGGGACAGCGATGCATCATCAGAGACAAAAACCAAGACAACGAGATTCAAAGAAAAATCACGGCCAGCAGCATTACCCAAATAACGCGACATATTCAAGGCTAACTCTGAAACTTGCTTGAAGAGACAAGTCTACAACCCATGCGTACTTCCAGCGATGACATACGTCGCGGAAACATGGAAACTTACCAACAAGGCAAAGAACAAGCTAGCAGTCACACAAACAAAGATGAAATGAAATATATTAAACATCACACATCGGGAGAGAAATCCAACATCTGGGAAAAAGAGAAGACAAAGGTCATAGACGTGATAGAACAAATCAGAAGACAGAAGTGGATCTGGACAGGGCCCATCAGCAGACTACGAGATAACCGATGGACATCGCGTATCACAACCTGGAGACCTTACGAAGGGAAACGATCTAGAGGAAGACCGGCGAGACGGTGGAGAGACGAACTAGACGAGTACTGGAAAGGCACCATCTGGCTGAGGATAGAGCAAGACAGGCAGATTTTGAAACGACATACTCATGCCTTCGCCCAACCACGGGACACTACGGCTGCAAAGTGATGATGATGATGATGAATTGTGGAATTTGAATCTGCAACCAAAACGGCAGTTTCCAAACTGTCGTGTAGGCTTTAGCTACCGGAACCACTTGGCTGCGAGGCCTGCGGTAAACGTAATCTGTTTTGGCAACTATATTTATGGAAAATAAAATGAGCACGATACTAAAATTATCTTTCACAACAAAGTGGGTATTAAGTCACAAAATTGTAAACTGGAGCTTTATATATATTTATTTCACATATCATAATGGTGCTTGATATACTTTACAATGGTACCTGCCAACTTGTTTTGTTGAAATCCGGGAGATTCGTCAGCGGTTCTGCACGCTTCTCGTGTCGCGCTGTCTCAAAGATGGGGGCGCTCCTGTTGAAGATTTTCAGCGGAAATCCGGGAGACTTCCCGGATTTCCAGGAGACTTGGCAGTTATACTCATTTGTTGAAATATCTTCACTAGTTCTTGCTTTATTGCTAAGAAACACGGTCTTTTTGATAGTCTATTGTTTTTTAATCTATAGATTTCTCATCGTCGTGCAAATCGAACAAGGCAAAGGAACCAGTTGGCGGGCTTGGGGAGAAATTGGCAGTGTTGTGCGCCTCACCATACAGGATTTTCAGCTTCCCGAATATTCACTATGTTCTGACGCCTATGCAAGGGATTTCTAAAATAAGACCCTATGAACAGCGAGTTAAATGCTCTATACCTGTCATGCTCAGGATAGACTGTAACCCAAAATTATTACTGTCAGGCGAACATTATGAAATGTGAATGTGAGATTAGCTCAATTACAGGGAACTCGCCTGACATCAAAAGTACAGGAATCAATATGCAGATTGTGCATCAGCTGTGTGTGTGTGTGGGGGGGGGGGCGGTGCAAATGTCACCATTGTACCCCAATCCTGGCAATGGCAATGAAACTACATACAATTTACAAACAACACTTCTTAGTTGAGAAATATTTATTTATTTATTTCATCATCAAATCTAAACAATAAATATTAACATACAAAGTTGAAAAACTGATGGTTAAACATATCTTGCATCTGTCCGTGCATTGAATGTCTAATCGTCTTTGTGCACACGCCTATATACATATTGGCTGTGAAGGTCACTCACAGTTGGAATGTTGCAGCTGCTTTTATCAATCCCCGCTTCCTGCAACAAAAACAAACATGTTTAGAATAAGAAGAATTTGAAGAAGAATTTTATTTGACCCATCAGACATTTCAAATAATACAGTATAATGTATGGTAAATAACAACAAAATAAGGTCAGGAGACTCCCCTAAGACTGTGGTAGTTGCTCTCGAGGAGAAAATAAAGTCATTTATACTCTAGTTTTTAGATATTTATCCAGTGTCACATCTTAATGACATGTTAGTACTTAAATTATTTAACTCTATAATTTGAGTAATTTTTAGTTTTTTTGAAATTATATGATACATGGTTTCATTGTGCAGTGTCATACTTAGATAATCTTATCATAAGTCTGGCCTTCTTTTGAAGTTTGATTATAACCCCATGCCATTATTTAATAGTTAAAAAAAATTTTAATATCAAAGAGTCAAACATATAACAGTCCCCCCGGCATGGCAGATTTTTGGGTAGTGCATTTTTCTACATGCTTTCGCCCCAAAAAATCTACAATTCCGCCCCTGATACATCGAGTGGAACTCTTGTCTCAGAGCGGGTTATACACCCACCACATCCCCGCCCCCCCCCCCCACCTAAGGGCCTGTATAAATTTAAAGGAAAATCTATTTCACTTTTATTAAAGCTGCTTCTTGAACTGGATTATCCCATCACGAATCCAGTTCTTTGATGTCCAAATATAAAATGATTGTGTGAATAGTTTATATAATATCCACCAATGTAATATTCATCTTTTTAAATAAGAAATAGTTTGGATGATGAATTTATCAAAGCTACACATAAAAATTGCACTAATGAGATAATATGTCATAATGGCTACTATAAGCCACATATTAAATACCTATTTTGTATTTACTAAAACAACATTTGTAGTAAACAGTTTTACCTATCAAATTGTTTATCCAAGCCAAGGTAGTACAGTGAGTTTTGATAAGTTCATTGTTTGTTTGTTTGTTTGGCTTAGCACAATATATTTGTTTATCTATGCCTGCGTATTGTTACCCAACTTGATTATTACGAGTACACTTTTTAAATTTGACTATTTGAACAGGCACATGAAACCTATTGTTTATTAAGTAAAGCTCAGTATCAATCATGTTAAATGTAACAGTTGGATTTATATATTTAATTAGCTTGTTGTATATCAGCTGACTTAATCTCATTGACAACTCTGTTTTGTGAATTAGTTATCTAGTTTGGTGTAACTCTTCTTTAACTTATAAATATAAAAAATATGTTTCATGATCAGATTTTTGTGTAGTTGTGTTTAATTATAATTATAGTAGATTTGGTTAGTTTACAGAAAACATTATACACTTGTGTGAATTTCAGGTAAAAATGTTTCGTTAATGTATAAAATAATTACCTAAACGTTTTTTATATTTATTTTAAGGTTCATGTTGACATTACCTGGAAATATGTCTGCAGAAAATTACACTATTTGTCAAAATCAAATTAATACAATTTAAATAGCTTTCATTTAAATCTTTGGAGGTTTGCATAAATTATCAATTATAATTTATTTTGGAATCTTACATATAACAATGCACAATGTGACAATCAAATAGATAATATGAGATCAACGTTTCCTTGGAACTGTATTAGTCGACAGCAAAAAGCATGCAGAACATCTTATCTGTATTTTAAAATAAATGTCGTATATGACTTAAAACTTTGTGCTCAGTTGATTTAGCCCATAAAGAATGAGGTTCTTTGCTGTTTAAATGGTTGTGTATGAAGAGGTTGAGCGAAACAAACAAATTAATGACATTGCCACACATCAGTCAGACAGTAACACTGGTGTATTAATACTTACGCCTGCTGCGTAAATGTCTCCACTGAAATCTGATTGTTCTCACAGCCGGTCGGGTGCAGATCATACTCTGTGATGCCAAGTGTCGAAATTGCTGAAATTAAAATTTATTTTCAATTCTGATGAAGATTACTGGTCTTAGGGATATTTTCAGATCACTGATGTCCGATATCAAACGTAATTTCTTTCGTTTGGGGAGGGTGGATCAGAGGCAGTTTCAACTTGGAGTCAGACATCGATGTTTTACTTTCGGACTTTTTGCACCGTCTCACTTTGTTCATGCACTTGAAGAAAATGATTGCACAAACAAAAATGGCGATACCGAAGAAAATGACTCGAAAACGCCTAAGAGTGACCATATGTCGTCAAGGATAAAAAATGTTAATCTTGTTGTAATTCAAAGTTACTGCACATAGGCAAATGACAGAGTGAATCGATGAAGATCAACCGGTAATGTTACTACATTTATACGATATTAACATGTCAGTGTTTACAAACTTTCATCTGAGGAGGGGGCACTGAGGCCAGATGAACGTATTTATGTTTGGTATTGGACATCGACATTCTGAGATGATCCCTTAGTCTTAGTTACATGCTAAAAGTGGCTAAAACTGGCTAAAACTCAACAATATTCTCCTCTGTGCATAAAATCATAAGACTAATTGTTCAAAACTGTTTCTAATACAGTTTAGACACCTTACGTGCTAAAGAAGGAGTTAAGACAGTCTATGCTGTACACAAAGATCTCGAGTTAGCAAATTCACATGGTCAGATCATCTGAGATTAGATCTCATATGAGATTTCCACATAATGCTCTATGTAAACTCTATGAAGTTCAAGTCAATAACTTGTAGTCTTGTATATCGACACTGATCAAAGAAAATATTGTTTTTGTAGATTCTTATGTGTGTTCAAAATCATACAAGTGTGAACACACACTGTCATTATGATATATCATATTGGAATACAGCTGTATCTTAAGACTTCAAAATTAAAGTGACTGGTGGTGAGGACTAAAATCCACAGTTGGGAAAACAACTCACATTAATTAGACCTGAACAACACATTAGATTCAATATGTAACTTTTAATAACATTAATTTTGATTATGTAGGACTGAAGAGTTTTTATGTCTACTAAATCTGGTCCTATATTCGTGATACTGGTTGACATGTCATTATCAATGTCGGTGTTATCTCTTGGTGACATGTCAAGTGAGTATTAGTATTGACATTGATTTAATTGTAAACATCTGTGCTAGTTTTTAGTTTACAAGTTATTTCATATTCTAAGTTTGTAATATTGCATGTTACAGTGATTAAATGGTATAGGCAAAGTTTGTATGCAGTTTACTTGCAGGGAAATAAATAGGTAATTTTAATCAAAGTATTTGTTGTTGTTTATTCTCTGTTGGACATTTTGCTGTGAAATGTGAATAAAATGTAGCACCACAGCATATTAGTATTAATTAAGATCCAGGAGGTTTTAGCCAGTTTTAGCCAGTTAAAAGTGTCAAAAAGTGGTTAAAACCTAGTTTTAGACGGTTTTAGCCACCGTCGCGGCTAAAACAGCTTTTAGCCGGCTAATACCCAACCCTGCATGCATGCACATTGAAACACATGCACACATGATATGGAACAAAACTACATTCTGTATAACGGTAATATCTTTTGAAAAAATCATCATGAGTGGAAAACCTGACACAATCAAACAAACTAATTTAGTTTAATTTGCTCTGTACAGTTTTACGGTTGGTCCATAATGGAACAGTTTGTTACAAAATAAATAATTACATTATGTTTTAAAAAATGTTTAATGTGTACCTTCTTTGTACTGCTCAAGTGTAATATACCCAGTGGTGGTCGGGTCGAGCATCCCAAATATAGATTCAATGTTGCTTTCATCAAAGAGCGCCGGCAAGTCAAATGTCCCTCCTTTTCCTGCTTCAAGTTCTTCCAGAAACTGCACCAGGAACATCTTCGGGTCATCTGATACAACCACAACAGTAGAACGTCAAACCTTAAATTATGTGTAACAAAACGTATGTGACCGCTACATCAAAGTACATATTAAGTTGCAAAATTGTGAAATGGTGTTTTGTACCTTTAGGATTTCACGGATCATGAGTTTTAAAATGATACCTCATTTGTTGAAATATCTTCAGTATTTTTATATTTATTGCTAAAATTGAAGCAAACTTCTAAGAAGCAACCCTTGAGCAAACAGGTAATTTTGACTCATTGTTTCATAATATGTTGGTTTGTAGACGCATGTATTTTATTAGTTTTTGATTATTTCTTGAGAAAAAACTGGACATTGAAAGATGCTACTATAAGGTGTGCATTTCTGCCAAAATCACAACACTGATGGGACATGACAGAGACAGCCATGTTTGGTTTGTGTGCAGTATTAGGCCTGTGTCACTTTATACCTGGTTTGCTGTGGCATGTCGCACACACGCACACACGCACGCACGCACGCACACACACACACATACACATGTCTGACAGTCGATGCCATGAGCACAGGGACAAATAGTTCTGCTGTGGAGAGATGATAGACAACCAATGATTGCCAACAGGTGGCAACACTGTTCAATCACTGAGTGCTGGGGAGGTAAAATACAGCTGTCAATTTCTGACCCATTCTGGTTTTTTAGGGGGTAATATGGACGGCCATATAATGGCCATATCTGAGCATTTTACTGTCTCAAACATTTCAAAATTTACTTTAACATTATACATGTACTGCTTGCATAGACAGATAGCTACTGTCCTCCAATAGTACCATTTCTAAATTAACTTAACATTATACATGCACTGCATTAACACTACGCAGTATTAGAACAGTTTTGTCCTTCATTTTGGCATGAATCACTAACGTTATAGCTTAATAATTAGTATTGATTGTAAATGTTAGTCATCTTGCTCTGCGTAAGCCTTTGTTGTGACTATCTCATGAGAATGGTCTTGCATTTGTCAGTCAACTATTCGATCTGTTGCTGCGGGTCAAACCATATGCATGTGTGCCACTGAGTTTTGTTATGTTATCTTCAGACACCGAGACTTTGTCACCTTCATCATCGCTCAGTAAACCGTCTGCATCAGGGTGTCGTACGGTTTCAATGATCTGCTCGTTATTTAGAGTAGCTGGAGTTTCTGCTCTCTCGTCCACACCAACAATGTCATCCATCATACATGCAGCATCACCATAAACATTGCTTAGCTCGTCCCATATGTTTCTGGATAAAGCAGCTGCTTCATCTTCACCATCGTCTTGATGTTCAACACCTTCGACCAACCCCGCTTTTTTGCGGCAGTTTAGAAGTGTTTCCGGTTTCATTTTGTTCCACGCGGAATACAAGGCAATGACGGCGTCTAAAATAGTCCAACTTGAGAAACTTGACAAAGTGGTGCGACTCCTGATGCCTCTAGTCTTCTGGTGGCTAGGATGTACGGGTAAAGGAACGGCACGTTCTTTGTTATACCAGCATCCATTGGTTGGATGATGCTAGTTATATTAGGCGAACTCGTAAAGATGTGATGCTTATGTACGTTGTTGTTGCTGCCTGGATCATTTTCTGTTTCACTTTTTAGTTCATCTGGTATATACACTCCAAGCAACCAAGTGTTTTAGTCGAATAATACGATCCGACTTAGGCGAGGAAAACACACTATCTCGGATCAAATGGACTGCCTCAGTTTGTCCGAGTTAGGAGAAGATTCGTCTTACATAATCCGACTTAGACGAAGATTTTTATAGGAAATACATTACAAATCAACTGTTCCTTGGAATTCTGTCCGAGTTGAGCGAAGATCTGACTTAGGCGAATCCGACTCAGACGAATCCGACTCAGGCGAGGTTTACTATATATATATATATATACATATATATATATATAGTATCATGAAATTAGGTACCATGAGTACCGTGAAATTAGGTACTACAAGTACCGTATTCATTCTATTAAGCGTACAGTTCGCCTAACAAATATTTGAGATGCGAAAATATGTCAAATTTTGCATTTCAATAAGCGTACAGGGGTGTACACCCATTTTCTGTGGTTCCTGGGTACAGCCATCTCGGCAGACCTGACTGGCAAATGATTTATGCATCCACATATGAGCAAAAGGATACCAGAACACTGCAAAGTGTAGTATTAAATATTTAGGTGGATCTTTTGATATTTGTTTCATCACTGAGCTTTGATCCAGTGCGACATTGGTAGAAACTAAATCACAATGATGGATTCAACAGTGAAGGTTGGCATTGGAGATCACTGTATGGATTCAACAGTGAAGGTTGGCATTGGAGATCACTGTATGGATTCAACAGTGAAGGTTGGCATTGGAGATCACTGTATGGATTCAACAGTGAAGGTTGGCATTGGAGATCACTGTATGGATTCAACAGTGAAGGTTGGCATTGGAGATCACTGTATGGATTCAACAGTGAAGGTTGGCATTGGAGATCACTGTATGGATTCAACAGTGAAGGTTGGCATTGGAGATCACTGTATGGATTCAACAGTGAAGGTTGGCATTGGAGATCACTGTATGGATTCAACAGTGAAGGTTGGCATTGGAGATCACTGTATGGATTCAACAGTGAAGGTTGGCATTGGAGATCACTGTATGGATTCAACAGTGAAGGTTGGCATTGGAGATCACTGTATGGATTCAACAGTGAAGGTTGGCATTGGAGATCACTGTATGGATTCAACAGTGAAGGTTGGCATTGGAGATCACTGTATGGATTCAACAGTGAAGGTTGGCGTTGGAGATCACTGTATGGATTCAACAGTGAAGGTTGGCGTTGGAGATCACTGTATGGATTCAACAGTGAAGGTTGGCGTTGGAGATCACTGTATGGATTCAACAGTGAAGGTTGGCATTGGAGATCACTGTATGGATTCAACAGTGAAGGTTGGCATTGGAGATCACTGTATGGATTCAACAGTGAAGGTTGGCATTGGAGATCACTGTATGGATTCAACAGTGAAGGTTGGCATTGGAGATCACTGTATGGATTCAACAGTGAAGGTTGGCATTGGAGATCACTGTATGGATTCAACAGTGAAGGTTGGCATTGGAGATCACTGTATGGATTCAACAGTGAAGGTTGGCATTGGAGATCACTGTATGGATTCAACAGTGAAGGTTGGCATTGGAGATCACTGTATGGATTCAACAGTGAAGGTTGGCATTGGAGATCACTGTATGGATTCAACAGTGAAGGTTGGCATTGGAGATCACTGTATGGATTCAACAGTGAAGGTTGGCACTGGAGATCACTGTATGGATTCAACAGTGAAGGTTGGCATTGGAGATCACTGTATGGATTCAACAGTGAAGGTTGGCATTGGAGATCACTGTATGGATTCAACAGTGAAGGTTGGCATTGGAGATCACTGTATGGATTCAACAGTGAAGGTTGGCATTGGAGATCACTGTATGGATTCAACAGTGAAGGTTGGCATTGGAGATCACTGTATGGATTCAACAGTGAAGGTTGGCATTGGAGATCACTGTATGGATTCAACAGTGAAGGTTGGCACTGGAGATCACTGTATGGATTCAACAGTGAAGGTTGGCATTGGAGATCACTGTATGGATTCAACAGTGAAGGTTGGCACTGGAGATCACTGTATGGATTCAACAGTGAAGGTTGGCACTGGAGATCACTGTATGGATTCAACAGTGAAGGTTGGCACTGGAGATCACTGTATGGATTCAACAGTGAAGGTTGGCACTGGAGATCACTGTATGGATTCAACAGTGAAGGTTGGCACTGGAGATCACTGTATGGATTCAACAGTGAAGGTTGGCACTGGAGATCACTGCATGGATTCAACAGTGAAGGTTGGCACTGGAGATCACTGCATGGATTCAACAGTGAAGGTTGGCACTGGAGATCACTGTATGGATTCAACAGTGAAGGTTGGCACTGGAGATCACTGTATGGATTCAACAGTGAAGGTTGGCACTGGAGATCACTGTATGGATTCAACAGTGAAGGTTGGCACTGGAGATCACTGCATGGATTCAACAGTGAAGGTTGGCACTGGAGATCACTGCATGGATTCAACAGTGAAGGTTGGCACTGGAGATCACTGTATGGATTCAACAGTGAAGGTTGGCACTGGAGATCACTGTATGGATTCAACAGTGAAGGTTGGCACTGGAGATCACTGTATGGATTCAACAGTGAAGGTTGGCACTGGAGATCACTGTATGGATTCAACAGTGAAGGTTTGGCACTGGAGATCACTGTATGGATTCAACAGTCAAGGTTGGCACTGTAGATCACTGTATGGATTCAACAGTCAAGGTTGGCATTGGAGATCACTGTATGGATTCAACAGTGAAGGTTGGCATTGGAGATCACTGTATGGATTCAATAGTGAAGGTTGGCATTGGAGATCACTGTATGGATTCAACAGTGAAGGTTGGCGCTGGAGATCACTGTATGGATTCAACAGTGAAGGTTGGCGCTGGAGATCACTGTATGGATTCAACAGTGAAGGTTGGCGCTGGAGATCACTGTATGGATTCAACAGTGAAGGTTGGCGTTGGAGATCACTGTATGGATTCAACAGTGAAAGATCACTGTATGGATTCAACAGTGAACGTTGGAGATCACTGTATGGATTCAACAGTGAAAGATCACTGTATGGATTCAACAGTGAAGGTTAGCATTGGAGATCACTGTATGGATTCAACAGATGAGATCACTGTATGGATTCAACAGTGAACGTTGGAGATCACTGTATGGATTCAACAGTGAAGGTTGGCATTGGAGATCACTCTATGGATTCAACAGTGAACATTGGAGATCACTGTATGGATTCAACAGTGAAGGTTGGCATTGCTGTATGGATTCAACAGTGAAAGATCACTGTATGGATTCAACAGTGAAGGTTGGCGTTGATCACTGTATGGATTCAACAGTGAACGTTGGAGATCACTGTATGGATTCAACAGAAGGTTGGCACATTGGAGATCACTGCATGGATTCAACAGTGAAGGTTGGCATTGGAGATCACTGTATGGATTCAACAGTGAAGGTTGGCACTGGAGATCACTGTATGGATTCAACAGTGAAGGTTGGCACGTTGGAGATCGCTGTATGGATTCAACAGTGAAGGTTGGCGTTGGAGATCTGGCATGACTGTATGGATTCAACAGATGAGATCACTGTATGGATTCAACAGTGAAGGTTGGCGCTGGAGATCACTGTATGGATTCAACAGTGAAAGATCACTGTATGGATTCAACAGTGAACTGGAGATCACTGTATGGATTCAACAGTGAAGGTTCGTTGGAGATCACTGTATGGATTCAACAGTGAAGGTTGGCGTTGGAGATCACTGTATGGATTCAACAGTGAAGGTTGTTGGAGATCACTGTATGGATTCAACAGTGAAGGTTGGCGTTGAACAGATCAAGGTTGGCATTGGAGATCACTGTATGGATTCAACAGTGAAGGTTGGCATTGATGAGATCACTGTATGGATTCAACAGTGAAGGTTGGCATTGGAGATCACTGTTGGCATTGGAGATCACTGTATGGATTCAACAGGTTGGCATTGAGATCACTGTATGGATTCAACAGTGAAGGTTGGCATTGGAGATCACTGTATGGATTCAACAGTGAAGGTTGGCATTGGAGATCACTGTATGGATTCAACAGTGAAGGTTGGCATTGGAGATCACTGTATGGATTCAACAGTGAAGGTAGGCATTGGAGATCACTGTATGGATTCAACAGTGAAGGTTGGCATTGGAGATCACTGTATGGATTCAACAGTGAAAGTTGGCATTGGAGATCACTGTCACACTGTCAGATGCTACTAAAAGGGGGTGTATGCTAATTAGGGCATGTATGCTTAGTTTCATTTTATAACTACAAATAAATGTAGTTTTCCTAGTATATATTGAGAAAGTACTCAGATGTACTTGTAATGTACTCGTAAAATCTGAGTACAATGAGTATGAGTACGAGTCCACGACCCATAAATTTTATGAGTACGAGTACTTCAAAAATGTACTCGAGTATACGAGTACCGAGTACTTCCGTCCCAGGTCCAGTGTTCTGCCCAGGTTTTCAACGCTGAGCAGTAATTAAAAGGGCACTTTAACAAGACTGCCATCCAGAGAATTAACTCTAGATGGCAGGTTGACAAGATCACTGTATGGATTCAGCAGTGAAGGTTGGCATTGGAGATCACTGTATGGATTCAACAGTGAAGGTTGGCATTGGAGATCACTGTATGGATTCAGCAGTGAAGGTTGGCATTGGAGATCACTGTATGGATTCAACAGTGAAGGTTGGCATTGGAGATCACTGTATGGATTCAACAGTGAAGGTAGGCATTGGAGATCACTGTATGGATTCAACAGTGAAAGTAGGCATTGGAGATCACTGTATGGATTCAACAGTGAAGGTTGGCATTGGAGATCACTGTATGGATTCAACAGTGAAGGTTGGCATTGGAGATCACTGTATGGATTCAACAGTGAAGGTTGGCATTGGAGATCACTGTATGGATTCAACAGTGAAGGTGGCGTGGAGATCACTGTATGGATTCAACAGTGAAGGTTGGCATTGGAGATCACTGTATGGATTCAACAGTGAAGGTTGGCATTGGAGATCACTGTATGGATTCAACAGTGAAGGTTGGCATTGGAGATCACTGTATGGATTCAACAGTGAAGGTTGGCATTGGAGATCACTGTATGGATTCAACAGTGAAGGTTGGCATTGGAGATCACTGTATGGATTCAACAGTGAAGGTTGGCATTGGAGATCACTGTATGGATTCAACAGTGAAGGTTGGCATTGGAGATCACTGTATGGATTCAACAGTGAAGGTTGGCATTGGAGATCACTGTATGGATTCAACAGTGAAGGTTGGCATTGGAGATCACTGTATGGATTCAACAGTGAAGGTTGGCATTGGAGATCACTGTATGGATTCAACAGTGAAGGTTGGCGTTGGAGATCACTGTATGGATTCAACAGTGAAGGTTGGCGTTGGAGATCACTGTATGGATTCAACAGTGAAGGTTGGCATTGGAGATCACTGTATGGATTCAACAGTGAAGGTTGGCATTGGAGATCACTGTATGGATTCAACAGTGAAGGTTGGCATTGGAGATCACTGTATGGATTCAACAGTGAAGGTTGGCATTGGAGATCACTGTCACACTGTCAGATGCTACTAAAAGGGGGTGTACGCTAATTAGGGCATGTATGCTTAGTTTCATTTTATAACTAAAAATAAATGTAGTTTTCCTAGTATATATTGAGAAAGTACTCAGATGTACTTGTAATGTACTCGTAAAATCTGAGTACAATGAGTATGAGTACGAGTCCACGACCCATAAATTTTATGAGTACGAGTACTTCAAAAATGTACTCGAGTATACGAGTACCGAGTACTTCCGTCCCAGGTCCAGTGTTCTGCCCAGGTTTTCAAAAGGGCAGGGTGCCATTTTAGTAAAAGGGTACATAGAGCACGCTGAGCAGTAATTAAAAGGGCACTTTAACAAGACTGCCATCCAGAGAATTAACTCTAGATGGCAGGTGGACAAGGAAGCCCTTTGGTTATCGAGAGTCCAACCCTTTTATCTACATATATCCAGCCCTTCTGAGGTATGTGTCGATTTTATTTTTAAACATATTCACACTACTAGCACCCACACAATCATCAGATAATCTGTTCCATTCATTCAGTCCTTTGTGAAAATGCTAGCTATATCATTGTATATATATTAAGAATAATATATGTCCCAGTACTGATCCCTGTGGAACCCCACTCAAAACTGATTTCCAGTTTGAAGCCTCCCCATCAATAACTACCCGTTGTCTTCTGTCAATCAGCCATTTTTCTATCCAGTTAATGATACCATTTCCTATGCCATGGGCCTTTAGTTTAAGCAGTAATCTTTGATTTGGCACTTTGTCGAAAGCTTTTTGAAAATCTAAGTAGATGATATCTACTGGTGATCCATCATCTACCCACTTAGTGATATCTTCAAAAAAACATAACATATTTGTTAAGCATGACCTCGCTTTTAGAAACCCATGTTGAGATGGGTTTATCAAGTTATGTTTAACAAGAAAATCCACCATGTGATCTTTAATTAGTCTTTCTAATAATTTACAAATCACCGATGTTAAACTAACTGGTCTATAATTATTTGACTTGTTTCTCGAACCTTTTTTAAATAACGGTATAATGTTTGCTTCTTTCCATTCTAAAGGAACCACTCCGTCTTCTAATGACAAGTTGAAAACTGTGCAAACGTTATGCTAATTTGTTCTACAATTTCCAATAGTAGTTTGGGTGGAATACCATCCACTCCAGGTGATTTATTATCCTTCATAGCCCTAATTTTCTTAGCTACCATTTCTGATTCTGCCCCCTTGAACTTAGCCTCTGGTACTGGCAGAGAACTAGTGTCTTCTCTGGTAAACACTGAACTAAAATACTCATTCAGGTCTTCTGCCATTAAGAATCCTTCAGATATTATATTTCCAGCACTATCTTCTAGAGGACCGACCTTATCCTGAACTTTCTGTTTGCTTCGAACATACGCATAAAAACTCTTGCTGTCATGTTTTATATTACAAGCTAATTTATGTTCTTAGCTTCTCTTTGAATTTCTAATTTCAGCTATAGCTTGGTTTAGTGCTTCTTTATAAATGTTGTAGTCTTCGTCATTTCCAGTATGTCTATATGACTTCCACATCATTTGTTTATACTTAATTTTTCTAATTGCTTCTTTCGATAAGTGTTTATTTTTCGACCGTTTCCCGTGTTTTTTTAAGGGAACAAATTTGACGATGATGCATTCAGTTTCACTCTTTAAGATATTCCAGCATTCTGTTGCTTTCTTATTCTTCATTGTGTTATTCCAGTCAATTTGTTAAATATTTCCTGATGTCCTTATATTTTCCTTTGTGGAAATTTCTCCTGTACTGCTTTTTACTATTCCTTTCTGATTTTACTTTGATGGTAAAATGTATCTAGTTGTGATCACTATTCCCCAGTGGCTCACATATCCTGACATTGTCAACTAATTCATTCTGTGAGGACAAAACTATGTCTAACACATTCTCTCCCCTGGTTGGTTCTAGCACATGTTGAGAAAGGAAACTATCTTGTACTAAAACTAAAAACTTGTGGCCCTCACTCCCCATACTCTGTAGAGATTTCCATTTTATATGCCCATGGTTAAAATCCCCCATAATAACACAGTCCCGTTTGCTCACTTCCCTTATAGCGTTTTGTATTTTTTCATTCTCTTCTATGCTTATGTTTAGACTTCGATAAACTAATCCAACCGTTAACGTTGAGTTTCCTGTAATTATGTTACACCAAACAGCTTCTTCGCAATCTGCTTCTCTGTCTAATTTTATTTCATAAGCCTGGATAGATTCTTTAATATATAAAATAACTCCACCTCCCCTTCTTCCTATTCTATCTTTTCTAAACACTACATATCCTGTCAGTCCCAATTCGGCATCTGATATATCGGTGGTTGCCCATTGCACTTGCGACACATGAGTCACATGACTAAATTAAATACATGAGATGTAGTAGCAGTGTACAGCTTGTAGTTTAATATCATACTACTGAAATATAGTATATTATGTACACAGTGTATACATATATTTATGGTGCTCGGACAGTAGCTCACCGGGGAAATGAAAAGGCGGACAGTTGCTCACCGTACAGTTGCTCACCAAAATGAACCGATCTAAAATATTTTTTCATTGATGTGTCCGGCTCTTTCTGGCCGTTAACAACAACGCCTATCGATTGAATCGGAACGAATGTTGCGAGTTACCCAGGATGCTTTGCATAGAGCCGAAATGAACCGATCTCCGAACAGGTCAATTGCTTAAATTTGCTTTCAAATTTGTATCGATAGAAAGTTGTATTTGAACAATGAAAGCTCTGCTGCCGCTGCAATCACAAGTTGCCAGTTTAGATTCGAACCAGCGTTATTCCCGATAATCTAGCAGCTGAATAACAATGGCAAAAGGTGTCTGAACCGTTACCCGTCTGAATGGTGCATGCTAGGTCACCTATTGTTGTTGGTGAACACTGGGAAATACTTGAGAATGAAGTTCCGTCCAAAGCAAGGGAAGCCTACTTGAAAACACTCAACAGACAGACATTATAATAGACGAGTCGGCGTATCGCTTTTAGAAAACATAATATTCAACTTTACATAACTTCTTAATTTGTGTCAATCTGCATAATATTCAGCATACACAGACAATATTATGCAGGTACTATGTGAGCCAAATTCCTTTGGGCTAGGTTTTTAAGATATACCGTACTGTTCGATTTTGAAAATTTTAAATGTACAAGCAATAATATAGTAATTTTAAAAAATGACATTTAGATCAATATAAATGTGGACAAATGGAACATTATAGTATATACAGACAAAACAACATGTGTAATTTAGTTAAATCGGCATGTCTTAACTTTATTTAAGTTTTAGCAAAACACAGTATTCAGCATGACAACATTTTATGTATAAAGTCACGTCATACTTAATATTCCCAGAGACTATTATATAAGCAAAAGGTATGCAAAATACTGTTGGGCTAGGCTGAACATAAATTTAGATACATTGCACTGCAAATAGTAAAAGGTGTAACTAAAAAGGTGTGATGTCATACATTAAAATAATGCATAGCTAATTTTGTTTTATTTACAGAAAAAAACACCCACACACAATCTCACTGTTAAAAATCAGTCAACAAAAAAGATATTGAGTCGGTTGTTGTAACGCACACATTACGCAATTATTCAGTACTACTGTTCAGCTGTTATACTAAACGTTGTTAGGTATCATTATATATCGGTACATTAACACATAAAGAGTGTATGAATAAAACATTTTTCTAGTCACACATGCCGGCTACGGTCCTGTTGGCGCTTTGCAACAGTCTGTCGCGAAGAGGCTCTGGTCTATCGACTTGTAAATTTTTGGCAGCCCCTCAGAATAAAACGTATTTTAATAATTTTTGAACGCTTCACGATTAAGAATTAAATGACAGATGTAACTGTAGAAGTCTCCATGTGATCAAACTTTAAGTTTTGAAGATATGAACAAAATAAGGACTATACTTGGTGATATATGTATAGTCAAGGCATTGCCCAAAAGACCGTCACTCTGATCTGTCAACTTTCGAAGGTCGGCACTTCCTCAAATCAATTTGTTGGCACACACGATTAAGAATTTAACGGCGATCGGGATAGGTGTCGAGATATGGGCGCCTGAACAATCGAACTGAGCGCGTGGCGTGATGTCTGCAAGCGCCCAATTTTTACTTTGTATCCCATTCTCAATCGCGGGATGCGCTCGATCTGTTGGATTGCTGAAAAATTTAATCACGCAGGTGGCGTAATCGGGATAGGGATATGTTTCACGATCAGGGCGCTTGCAGACACTCTCAAATTAATATTCATCGTGTAACTGTCTGTAGCCACAATTAGGTAGGGTTACGATGCAAATTTAGCAGAGCGTCGAGTAAAAAAGGCAGGGCGTTCTTTTTGCTTTTTCTGGGTACCAGGGCGTCATTGAAGAAGGGCAGGGCAAAACGCCCTGCAAATTCGACCTAGCCTATGCAAAAACTGTCTGAGACTGAGGTCTGATACACGCGTGCACACACACACTGCGAGTGTGACACACACACACACCCTGACACATGCACACACACTCACACACTAACTGGCACTACAACAATGACAACATTGTTAATGCTTAATTTAAGTGCATTTCCGGCTCCGCTGTTCGGTTTATGCATGCTATTAATTGGAATAATTTGTAACTCTTGCAAGATACTATTATGCCTGCCGTCGAATCTGTCACATGTCTAATAAGGGCAATGAATAAACGGTATTTCTTTAGCAGCTGTTGAATTGCCCGCATAGCCCGGATCCGAGGGCGATGCCTTACAAGCAATATTAAATATATATATATGTAGTATATACATATATGTTAGATAACAACTAAACTACTAGTTTCAAAACATATAATACTGAACATTAAAATATGAAAACATTAATATTGAAGATCAACTAATTCATTTATAAGATTATGGAAAATAAATGTCCGTCACGACGCGAAATAAATATATAGTTCATTAAATCTAATTAATTTGGCAATGTATAAAGAAGTAATAAAGATGAGTCTTTAAAGACTTCCTAAACCTATTCAGTGTACCTGATGCACGAATGTCCACTGGTAGTTCATTCCATAGTCGCGGTGCTGCTGCGCCAAATGCCGAATCGCCGATGCATTTCTTCGTGATGCCTTGGTGCAGTGTTGGGGCATGGTCCTGGCGTAGGCGTCCATCACGCTCTCTTGGCTGCACAAATTCTTCTTCTTCTTCCTTTTAAAGGGCTGGGTTCTTGCGAGCGTAATTAGCCCTGAGATGCATGTACAGTTGCGTTATGGTGTAGCGGCCTGTGCGCCAAATATTTAAAATCATATTAAAACTTCGGTAGATTAAAATCTTTTAAAATGCACTTTGGCATGTTCCTCAAGCATGTTGCTGGCGGTGGCTGCAGGTTGTGTAAGCCGAGTCTTTTAAAGAAGTGTTTAAGTGAGGATGCTGATGTGGTGGAAGCTGGAAGATGGTTCCAGTCTGCTACTGTCCGGGGGAAAAAGAATGATAAAGAACTGGGTGGTGGACATGTTCCTGATACAATTGTTGAGTGCCTCTTGTTCTTGGGTCAGAATGGTGGCAGTAATTTGAGCGAATAATATCTACTAATCCAGTATTAATTCTAAAGAACATTCCTAGTCTATTGTGATATCTTCGCTGTTGGAGAGTGGGCCATTTGAGTTATAGCAGCATGGGTGTGACACTGTCGGGTGTCCTTTCTGTGTAATTATTAAAAACATATCTAGCTGCTTGACGTTGTACGCTTTCTAATGTCTGAATATATCTTTCTGCTTATGTGGGTCCCAAATGGATGATGCATATTCTAAAATGGGGCGCACCGTTGTGGTGTAAGTTGCAGACTTTACATGAGGAGTACATTTTCGAAAATTTCTCCTCAAGAAGCTTCGATATGGTTGGTGGTCCAGGATAGGTTGTCTGCCATGGTTACACCAATATATTTGTGAGAACTCGTTGTCTCAAGATACTGATTGTGCAAAGTGTAGTTCGTTAGAATAACCTTCTTGGACTTGTTAGGTAAGATTCGAATGACTGTACATTTGCTGGGGTTAAACTGCATCTGCCAGGTGTTTTCCCATTCATCTAGGGCATTGAGATCTTGTTGAAGCAACTGTTGGTCTTTTATGCTGTGCATTTCTCTGTAGAGGAGGGTGTCATCAGCATATAATCGGGGTGTTGAGTTTTGTATTGCAGTAGGGAGGTCATTGATATAGGCAAGAAAGAGCAGTGGTCCTAAGACTGTGCCCTGAGGCACTCCTTGGAGTACAGGAGCAGGTGATGAGTGTGTTCCTTCCAAGACAACTTGCTGGCTTCTATTGGTGAGTAATGATTCGATCCAGTTAGGGGTATTATGTCTCACTCCATAGTAGTGTAGTTTGTGAAGTAGGCGTCTGTGTGACACTTTGTTAAAGGCCTTAGAAAAGTCAAGTAGGATAACATCGGCCTGTTGATTCTTGGCTGCTAAGTTATTGGCTATGTCGTGGGTGGTGATGAGGAGTTGAGTTTCACAAGACCGCTGTTCTGCCAGATAAGACGGCGCTAAACCATGAATACATTTGTAAGTCACCACCAACACCTTGAACACAATTCGACTCGCAACCGGCAGCCACATGACACTGGCGGAACCCTTAATGTGTCTGCCAACCACGGTATATTACACAGAAAGGTCGTTTTTAGGGTTTGCTCGCATCAACTCAGAATGATCATGGGTCAGCTCCACGTGAACATTTATGCCAGGAGCCAACAACCTTTTTGAATGGAGGGCCAAATAAGTGACTTGGGCTGGGTCCGCGGGCCACACATTTATTTCTGAATATTGGCTATCATTAGCCCAGTCGTCGTGGAAATTGGTATATTATGTTATGACGCGTAAATATTATTTATATAGTTCATATGAGTTGAATCTAAAATTACAAAATTTGGCAATGTATAAAATTAATAAAGAGCAGTAATAAAGGGCAATATTCAAAGTCCATGTTATCTTCATGCAACTGACATTTTGAATAGTGTCCCGCCTGGTGCTGCTGCTGCGCCACCTGGTGCTCCACATCCAAGTGAACTTGGCATGTGTGATCAGTTTAAGAAATTGCTCCATCGGCAAATACACTTAGTTGCAAGATACACATCATTGAATTTCATTTTGTGTTCACATTACATTTTTGTGAACTTCATCTACACAGCTTCTGGCGCGTCGTCGATTGGAGCCGGCTGTAAAATAAGAGCAAATGCGAGCTCCGAGATTTGTAACACGCTCTGCAAACTCCCACCGCTGCAGCTCAACGAATGCTTCGTACTTGTCCGGAATTTCTGGTTCGTTTTCAGGAGTGTCGAGAAACGCAATAGCTGTGTCTCCCACAACCGTAAGTTGGTTTCGAAAGCGGAAGGGAATTTGAAGAAACGAACTAGAAGAATTCCTTGACAAATCCTTGTTTCTATGTCCTCTTCCAGTGATTTGAAAATTCAGCAGATTGAGGTACCCCACGATGTCGGCAATAAATTAAAACCCGCAGATACACCTGTGGGTCAACGATATCCGATAGGCCTTACATTTGAAAACGTCTCATCCACGAATAATCTAATTCCATGTCTCAGCTCGTGTACGCGACCCTGCGTGGCACCTTGACTAGGCCAGCGCACTTCGTTGTAGTATAGGAGACCTTGATATTGCACATTCATCTCTGCCAGAAGGCGTTTGAACTGCTGAAGGTTTAAGCTACGAGCGCGAATGGAGTTCCCGGTCTTCACGACGGTGTTCGGTGCCTTTTGCACTTGCATTGTTTTCCTACACAGGCTTTCTTGCGGGATAGATGATGCCGTGGGCATGAAGAAATTCGCAGTGGCACCTGCATTGTATCAAACATTTCAAATCAACAAAACAACTCATTTGGTTCTTCTTCCCGCGGAAGCTGCATTATGCGAATGTATGTATTGTCACCCCGCGGGACGCACTGTATGCGATCTCGCGTTTAGTCCGCGGGCCGCATGAAATAGCTTCGTGGGCCGCAGTTGGCCCGCGAGCCGCAGGTTGCCGACCCCTGAGTTCCATCTTAACAAGAAAGCCATCGATTCCATTGATCTGGAAATTGTTGCGGACAAATTATTGAGTTTCGTAATTTCAAAAAGCATGTCTGCGCTCTTATAAGACTTGCATGATGTACTCACCACCCTGCGCAGATGCTTGCTGCATACAGAAGTGTCCACTAATAAACAGTAAACCACATACATATAATATATTCTAGTTAATTGTTTTTATTAATTTTGCTATGATTTGGGCCAATAGTTACTCCACTCCACTGTTTGTGAGCGCGTCGTGTTGTATTTCGATGGCGCCAGTGCTCAGTAGGCTTAAATACACACTGAACATAGTATCCTAAAATTCTCTCCTATTTTTTTTAAAACAGCGACCCGGACAAGACCAGCGGGCCGACGGAGGTTGGAGGTCTAGGCCCGTTATAGCTACATTTGTTCCCGTTATAGCTACTCGTTAAGTTTGGCAGTCAAACTAGTCCCGTTATAGCTATTTCTTTAATTATACAATTCTGGAGGGGGCATCAAGGGGAGCATTAACTATTTCAGATTGCATTGAGATTTATGCATAAAAAGTATCCTACCGATACTTTACGAATGTAGGACAAATTTTAAAAGTCACCGGAAAGTCATAAATTTAACTATCGTTTATTTGAAATGGAAACTATAACATAAAACACATGTGCACAACAGTTGTTATTAAGACAACTACATTAATTGTAGAGAGTGCAGAATTGCGTTTATCAAAAAGTCATAACAGTCATCAATAACGTGTTTTGTCAATCATTCTAGTTTCAAGAAGTGTCTGTTGATCACTCTAGTTTCAACAAATGTCCAACAGCATGCAGAAAGCTTAACAATGACCTGTCTCCCGATACATACTCTTGTTTGAACACAGCCAGGCGCTGATCCACGATGCGGTATTTCTTTTCTTCTGTGGTGGCGGGATGGCAGCGTCATGTTGGGCAACTTTGAGCTCCATTGCTGCCTGCTCTGTCTTCACAGCTTCCACGAACTGGAAGACGTTGGGATGGTGTTTCCCCACCACCTTCATGAACTTCCACCCCTCAACATGGTTGTTGGTTCGTTTGTTGCTTTCTGTGTGGACATTCCACATATCCATGGGGATCTTTGAATCATCACCTAGCCACATCTCCACAAATTAATCATTAAAAGTTATTAGTTGTTGAAATTCCTCAGTGGGGCACTCTTCCATCAAGGCCATCCACCCCCCATGGACATCGGCTGGACGGAGACGTGCCAGCGCAGCAACAGAACGCACATGCTCACGCACAACACTCTCTTTCTGTGCGTATTGCACAGACAGACCAACATTGTGTAGCTTCCTCCATAAACACTGATTGAAATGGAATTTGCACCCAGACAGTTGACAACCAGGGTACAACTCACTGACAACACTGATGGGAGCTGGCTCATAGTCCAGTCTCAGCTTGGGAGGGTTGAACTCCAGTCCAAGATCCTCACATTTCAAATTGATCTTCTGGAACAAGTCTCTGTATGTTTCCTTTCGTTTGTCCGGAAGCAGAGCATACATCACAGGCACTGTCTCCGGGTTGTTTTTAGATCGGAGTCTGACAGGGAGGATGTACAGTTGGTGGAACAGCTTGTTTTTAGATCGGAGACTGACATGGAGGATGTACAGTTGGTAGAACAGCTTGTTTTTAGATCGGAGACTGACATGGAGGATGTACAGTTGGTGGAACAGCTTGTTTTTAGATCGGAGACTGACATGGAGGATGTACAGTTGGTGGAACAGCTTGTTTTTAGATCGGAGACTGACATGGAGAATGTACAGTTGGTGGAACAGCTTGTTTTTAGATCGGAGACTGACAGGGAGGATGTACAGTTGGTGGAACAGCTTGGGCGCTGTCTTAAATGTGCCATCACCTTGCACATCAGTCAACTCACAAAGCAGACGAAGATTGTCATATGTGGCAAATCCTATTGTTCTATTCTGCTGATGACTGTCAAATGCAAGGAAATCTACACCATTCGGTGTCTTCATATAGCCCCCTTTCAGTGTCTTCTCGTTGGGTTGGTAGGTTTGGCACAAGCAGATGCCTTTGATAGTAAAGGCCATGTTTTACAGAATGGAAACGTGGAACGTTTGTAACAAAGTCCAAACCACTCGACGTCAGCTTTGCTGCCTCAGCATTGTAGATTTGCTGGACTGGGATGTGGGGTTCATCTTGAGCACGTTTCCTTGTGAAAGCAATGGCCTTCATCACCTCACATTGTGCAATGTCTGGCGGGTGGTCATGCTCGCCACTCCACTAGATGAACTCACCAGTCACGTCAGTTGTCAGCGTGGACTTGCACTTGACCTCGTATCTGGTGCATACCCAGTACTTGTTCCCATTTGCCCCAGTGCGTCTACAGCGGAACCTGTAGCCTCGGTACAAGGCAGAAGTCCATCGTGTATACATAGATGCAGGTGCACTATTCTCTGTGATACTAAACACGTAATTAATCATGGAGACAGTGTCTCAGTTTAGCTAACCACCAGCCAAAGAAGCCATCACTGTAACTTGCTAACTGCATTGGGATTGGAATTAATGTCATTTGTGTAACAAAAGGATGCTTGTCCACCAACCATGTCAACACACACAGCTGGTGAAGGCACTGCAGAGGATAACTGGTTTATCAGATGTCACAGTGTCTCAATCCAGTCTGAAATAGTTAATGCTCCCTCTCCTGCCCCATCCTGAAATGGAGAATTAAAAAGTAGCTATAACGGGACTAGTTCAACTGTCAAACTTAATGAGTAGCTATAACGGGAATAAGAAGTAGCTATAACGGGAAGTAATTATAATGGGAAGACACCGGGTTGGATGCCGGGCGGCCTGACGGGTTGACCGGTGGATTTACGACGCGTATGCCGGAAGCAAGACAATGGTCTGCTACAAGTGCGGAGTGGAGGGGTAGTCTGATTGGGAAACACCGCTGGAGCTCTCAGCCCACTGTCTACTCAATGCCTTCTTTTAAAGCAGCGGATACCTGGACACAGGCAAACCGAACTGGATGCCACATATAGAAGAACCTCCGTGCACTCGCTTCGATCTCTTCTGAGGCGTTTATTGTTGACTTTCCATTAAGGTGTGGGGGTTTTGCAGGCAATATCACAAAAGGGTGTGGTTAAATTGAGCATAGGTTTTGAACACGTGCACACGCACGCAAGAACGCAAGCATGCACGCACACATACACAAACACGTTCAAAACACACACGCACACACATACATACACACATACGAACGCACGCACACATGCACGGGAGCACGCACGCACGCACACACACACACACATTCACACTCACAACTACACACACACACACACACACACACACACACACACACACACACACACACACACACACACACACACACACACAAACACACACACACACACACACAAACACACACACACACACTCTCTCTCTCTCTCTCACATACACACACACACACACACACACACACACACACACACACACAGACTCACACGCGCCACGCACGCACGCACACACACACACACACAAACACACACACGCAGTGCTAATAGGGACAAGACGCACAAGGTAGGAAATACTATAGCTGTCATAGATGTAACTATGAAAGTGAAGTCGCCGGCGGGTCAACAGTTCCTTCGTAGAATTGGGCATAGGCGGATCCAGGGGGCCTGGGGGTACATGCCCTCTAGACCTTTGGAATTTGGCGTGCTCCCTAGACCTTTTTGAATGTGCCCCCTAGATTTTGAAATGTGTCTCCGGTTAGGTTAGAAGAGGCAGAAGTTTCGTCGGCGCGACGGCGAAAAATGTTCAACAGCACCCACCCCACTTCCTCTTCCGGTGTCCATGTGACGATCCACCAGCGCGACAGCTGAAGCTCCTGGTTGTTGTTTGCTTCATTCCCATATTATAATGTTGAGTACCTGATCTTTATCCTTCTGACATAATCATGAAGACGACCACCTAGAACTACTAAACGTCTCCTGGTATATATAATATATACATGATTGTACACAATGTGTTATTAGAAAATTACACACTTCCATTCTTGTCAGGCTACGAAATAACCGATAGACATCGCGTATCACTATATGTAGACCTTACAAAGGGAAATGATCTAGAGGAAGACAGGCGAGACTTTGAGTATCGAACTAGACGAGTACTGGAAGGGCACCATCTGGCAGAGGATAGCGCAAGATAGGCAGATTTGGAAACGACATGCTGAGGCCTTTGCCCAACCACGGGACACTACGACTGCACAATGATGATGATGATGATGACGACGATTCTTGTACCAATCTAAATGTACACAAACTGAACATGGAGCGCAGTGGTGCAGTGTAAGAGCATCGGACTCTGAATCGAGAGCACCTGGGTTCGAATCCTCTGCTGCCGCGTCGAACTTTCTAAAAGTTTGTTCCCTCTACGTTCCTCCATTTCACTCAGCTGTATGACATGGCCATAGACAGTGGTGGGTTGTTGTGTACGAACAGTCTTCGCGTATTAATTGCGTCGTGGCTGAATGCTTCCCAGAGAAGTCGAGATGTTGTCGAATTGAACAGGTCTGCCAGGGAGTAAATGGTAAAGCGTTTTAAGCATTCCTGAAGATGGATACTGCGCTACATAAGAACTTACCTTGATGTATTTGCGTTGCTCAATAAAACCTAACAAATCACGCAAAATGGGACCACTTGATCAGCCGGGTTTCCTTCGTTCACCGGGCCTTTTGAACTGTGGCTGTTACTGAAACGGGACTCCAGCCAAATCTACACTCATTTCGTTGTTGTCATCAGAATAATCAGAATACCCATAACGGCATGTCGTATTGTGTAAAAATACAGCGCATCACCATGCGTTATTTAGGTGATCACAGCGCCATATGTCGGAAATGTGGAAAACTAGTTACACAGATATGAAGAAACTCGTTACGTAGGTTTATCGGCAACAATGGCGCGGCCCATGAAATACGGTTGCTGTGTGTTCAACAAACTGTTCTTAATAAACCACTGGCATGATGTTGCCGATTGTGGTTGCACATGGTTAGTTTGTTACTTCTTTTTGGTGAATTTCCCCGAAAAATCGCCGTTTGTTTCCATTTAAGTGTGCCAATAACACTGTTATTTGTTAACATACATAAACTATATATAGGTTAATATACAAGACGTGGTAATTTGTTTATATGATACGTTAACATAATATTGCAGCTTTTGGGATAACTTGCAAATTGCGGTTGATTGTAGTTTCCCTTCTTCCCGCCGGAACTGCATGAGGCAGATGCGTAATAGATATACCAAAAATCGCAATTTTGTTAGGATTCCCTTTATGATAGTTACTATGTAGACCCTACATTGTGGATGACGGTAACGTGAGTCTGCCTCTAAGGCGCTCCTCGGCGGAGAAATGGTGAACCAACCAGGTCGTCGTTACCTGATCCCAGGTCTGTGATGTAAAAGTGCCAATACTGTCTCTTTGGCAGTACAACTTATCTTTTTCTCCATTTTCGGGGTAATCTTACGGTATACCGCTATAGAAGTAGTAACCACAGTTTCACGGTTACACACATTAATTTATTCATGTTACTCCAAGTGTACCGTCCGACTCAAATTTCACGTAGAAAATGCATCACCATTAAGTAAATATTCCCTAAACTTAAACAATTCTCCGACCATCCCCCCTCGTGACCGCTGTACGTGGCTCGGGGCGAATCGTCCTCAGCCGTCCTCACGTTGTGACTGAGGTAAGATCTACCGCTTGTGCAATATTACTTGACACCTCTGATGACGGAGTGACACATTATGACAAGTTTTGTTTAAAGCAAGGCGGTAATATGTCACCAAGTTATAACAATATTACACACATATTGTTTTCTTCTGCATTTAACGGTACTTGACGATGTACGCTGTCTCGACTCGGTCGTTATTCACGCGGTACTTGACGATGTACGCTGTCTCGACTCGGTCGTTATTCACGCGGTACTTGACGATGTACGCTGTCTCGACTCGGTCGTTATTCACGCGGTACTTGACGATGTACGCTGTCTCGACTCGGTCGTTATTCACGCGGTACTTGACGATGTACGCTGTCTCGACTCGGTCGTTATTCACGCGGTACTTGACGATGTACGCTGTCTCGACTCGGTCGTTATTCACGCGGTACTTGACGATGTACGCTGTCTCGACTCGGTCGTTATTCACGCGGTACTTGACGATGTACGCTGTCTCGACTCGGTCGTTATTCACGCGGTACTTGACGATGTACGCTGTCTCGACTCGGTCGTTATTCACGCGGCAAATTGCTTTGTTAGCACCGCCCTCTACCGGGGTGGCTATCGTGAGATGCTACTAGTAAAGTTTGCAGTGTTCAGACCTACCAATGGTACGACAAATATATTCCAAACGACGTCCAGCGTTGCATGTGAACACACCGATGGAGTGTCGGTACACATGAGCACCGAGTATATAAAAATAGACAGTAAGCAGCAAAGTAACGTGCCATATTAAAACGGTAGCGGCGAACACACGTGAAACTGTCCAGCAGATGGCATCACGTAAACACGGCCCAGTCTCCATCTCATCGGTTTAGAGCTGGCTATTTTACAAGACGCCTGCATCCGGAACACACCATTTAGTGAAGATGTCCGAGTTTAGAAGAGGTTAGATCACAATTTGCAGCAAATGACAATAACGGAAACAATTTAATGTGATTATCACTAGTACATTATCGTCAGTTGATCGAGCATATAACACCTTGAAAAAGTAGTTGTCACGTCATCAACTACCAGCTGTCACGTCATCAACTACCAGCTGTCACGTCATCAACTACCAGCTGTCACGTCATCAACTACCAGCTGTCACGTCATCAACTACCAGCTGTCACGTCATCAACTACCAGCTGTCACGTCCTCAACTATCAGCTGTCACGTCATCAACTATCAGCTGTCACGTCATCAACTACCAGCTGTCAAGTCATCAACTACCAGCTGTCACGTCATCAACTACCAGCTGTCACGTCATCAACTACCAGCTGTCACGTCATCAACTACCAGCTACCTCGGCGTGTGACTGTTGCTGCATCATAGAGAAATAACGTGGAAAAACAATCAATGGTTGCTGCTCTGTTTCTAAGCCGGATTTGCACTAAAACCAGCCAAGACACAATACGGGGCGGATCTTAATGCCGCGTATGAATACACCGTGACGTCCCACAAGGCATAGTAGAATTCTGCTCCTTCGTATTTGTTGTGGACAGAAGGATAACGACCTTAATATGAAAGAGGTTATGTGCGTCACACACGCTGTGCTGAACGATGCGCGCTACATTGCTAGATGTATATAGCATCAAGCGATTGCGATTTTTCGCGTATGGCTTTGAGTCGACTGAGCCGCTTCGCATGCGGCGATAACACGTTGTCCGTCTGCGTGTTCGCCTCCTCCGCGGGCAGCGTTGGCTGTGAACCGCCGCGTGGCGCTGTCATCGCATCGGCGTACGCCGCGCTCCTCTTATTGTCGTCGCCATTATCCGCCAGGAGGCAGCACTGTCCGTTGGCGTCGACGGCAGTCAGTCGACTGTCGTCGGCGCCGTTGAGTGACTCGTCGCTACCGATGTTCGTGATGCGAGTCTCACGCGACGCGATGCTCTCCGTCGACGTATGCAGCTGGTCGGACGAGACCCGCGACAGCCACGCCTGGCGGACTGTCGTCGACATGGAGCGACGGCGCGGGTCGTCGTTCGATGACACCGGCGTTGATGTGATGTCCAGCTCAGCACTGCCCGACAGACTAATGTCAACGTCGCGCGTCAACTTTGGCGGTCGGTTCAGCTGCGACACGCTCGCCTTGTACTTCTCCTGGGCCTCCCGCAGCTGCGTCATCCACGTCGTCTGCGCACAGAAAAAAAAACACTAACGATCACTGCGTCATCTCTTCAACTTATCGGCAGCAGTTGAGGGAAATTGAGATACGATAAACGAAGAGTTAGATACACAAAATAGGTTAGCTATCACAGAATGACTGTATCAAATTGTATTGATATTATTTTATAATTTAGAAAATTGAAATTGTGGATTATGCTCTTAATCGTCGCAATCGGCTGTCATTCGGATTTTAAACAACTAAATTGTTCGATTATCCAAAAACAACATAATACATAACTACAGCCACAAACAGTTATGTAATGTTGCACCCACTGATCTCTATGTATATAAATCAGTGTTTGCAACTAGTTTTGGAACAAGGAGCCACGCAGTCGTTAGTGGTTGGTTAAACTTCAGTGCACGAAGGCGTCCATGTTGGCCATTATGACCCTTTCGGCACACATATACAGTTCCTTAATATATATATATATATATATATATATATATAACTAATTGATTGTAACCAATATATATATATATATATATATATAACTATATATATATATATATATATATATATATAGTGTATATATATATATATATATATTGGTTACAATCAATTAGTTAGGCACAATTTTATGATAAATAATTCGACGGCGGCTCTTGTTAATGGGATATATATATCCCATTAACAAGAGCCGCCGTCGAACGTTAACATATTTACACAAGTATTAAGAACATTATAATTAATAAACGATGAACAGACAAGATCGTTTTAGTATCGTTGTTAAAATCCTCATTTAACACCGATTGAGTTCTGAATATTTCCATGTACGTCCGGGTAATCCGCACGCAACCATGCGCAACGAGAACCACGACTGTTACTGTTACTGTTACTGTTGTCCTACTTAAGATGGCGTCTTCAAGTAGAGTTTTCTTTCAAATGCACATAAGATAGGACAACAGTAACAGCACCAGTCGTGGTTCTCGTTGCGCATGGTTGCCTACGGATTACCCGGACGTACATGGAAATATTCAGAACTCAATCGGTGTTAAATGAGGATTTCAACAACGACACTAAAACGTCTGTTCATTGTTTATTAATTATAATGTCCTTAATACTTGAGTAAATATGTTAACGTGTGCTGCTCGCCAAATTGCTTTAGTAAGCCAACGCACTGTTCACAGTTGAATGGTTCAAACTTATATTAATAATATTAAACTTCCATAGCGCCTGTATCCCCAGGAATCTCAGCTCATTTAAATAGATCTATAGTGGGATACAGGCTTAACTTGAATCGTTACGTCGCCTGGTTCCTACAATCAAGCCCGGCGAAGCCAGCAAGTGGGGCATTGAACTTGCGTATATTTGTTATAATAATATATCAGTGATAGTCTAATACTCTAATACTATTATAACCGGTGGCTCGAAAGTAAGATTCCGAGTAACAGAACATGCTCGTTTTAACACGCGTGAAACCAGTCAGCTCGGCACCGACTCGTACCTTTGCGTTTTCGCTCGGGGCCTGCAGCGTGAAGGCGCCGATCACCTGTTGGAAGCGGCTGATCTGCACCAGCACAAGGGCGTTCTTGAGGCCGTTCGCTGCGGAAAGGCAACCGAAGAGTAAGTTGGGACGCTGCTGGGGATTGTATTCGTCGTCGGCAACGCGCAGCAGGCATTCAGCGTGGAGGTCGCAGGCGACTGACACGTGCATGCCGCACTCCACGTACTCCGTCAGACCTTCTTTGGCGGGGCAAGCAAAACAATACAGCTCAATGTCGACGTCGCCCCGGGGGAGTGGAACGGAAGAGCCGGAACTGGCCCCGGTCACTTCCGGTTGAATGTATTGCTAGTTGTTTGCTTTCCAGTTATTTGTGGGATCATTGCATTGGCAATTCCGCGATTCACAAGGAAGTGTGCATGTTTTGTATACATGTCTGATGGTAATATTGTATTTGTTCCTCGAGCGTGTAAACAAAAGTTCCGGCTTCCTGGCTTGTTTAAATTAAAATGTAGTTGACATTGTGTCACAAGAAACTTGTTTTGATTGCGATTTTTTTACTTCAGCTTGTGCACGTGATACGGGTCATGTCACACGAGTCATGTCACACGCCCGTAGCCAGCGGAATGCAGATGTAATATTCGTATTCAAAAACAAGTTTCTGGTGGGCCAATGTTAACTACAATGTTGTGTTTGTTTGCCTCTTTCATGCAGATATATATAATACAGGCTAATGGTGAAATCGTCAAACGCTTTCATCTAATGTGTTACTTGTATGTCGTAGTGTTGCAATTAACACATTTAGAGTAAACACTGATCTACGTATGATCCAGTAAATGTTATTTGTTATTTTATTCATCATGCTTATTTGGTTACCACTATGAGCCACATCCTTACGAGTTTACGTTTGGCTATTCTTTAATGACAACATGGTCAAACTATGTCAACGACCTGATAGCAAACTTACATTACGCATACAACGCAGAGAAATAAGTATCCTTGTTATAACACTCGGCTTACTCTTGGATAGCATAGAAATGTTAAATTTGTTTGTTATTGTGGAAACGTAATTATATATAAATTTCGGCAATAAATCAATATTCTAACGACTTTTGTGTTTTGAGTTGTTATGTTATGAAACGGACCGACCAGCAGTATTGGACACTATCGGGCAAAAGGTCTAGAGACATGGCGGAGCAGATACTTACAAGATGGAAAACAAATTTACAATTCGTAGACATTTATCGAGAAACACACAAGGCGGCAGTAAACTAAAAAGAAGCGGATATTATAACTAGGCAAAGCGAATACATAAACATACCCAAAAGCAACTACGAAGGAATCAGAATCAATGGTTTACATTACAAATGGAAAAAGCAGCAGTTCACAATGACGGTACACAGGTAATGTATTGACTGGGGATACACCACGGTGTCTTTATTTCCTGTCAATCAGTATAACAAGATATTGGCACAGGTGAGGCAAAGAAGTGTTCTGATTCAACTAGAGAGAGGTGGTGGAGAGAGGGAGAGAGAGAGAGAGAGAGAGAGAGAGAGAGAGAGAGAGAGAGAGAGAGAGAGAGAGAGAGAGTGTGTGTGTGTGTGTGTGTGTGTGTGTGTGTGTGTGTGTGTGTGTGTGTGTGTGTGTGTGTGTGTGTGCCTGCGTTCGTGCGGCATGTGTGCTTGCATGCGTTTAGGCAGGAGAGAGCGAGTGGTGCAGGTGGTAGAGAAGAAGAACAATACGTGGTGTAGGGGGGTAGAGAAGAAGAACAATACGTGGTGTAGGGGGTAGAGAAGAAGAACAATACGTGATGTAGGGAGGTAGAAAAGGAGAACAATACGTGGTGTAGGGGGTAGAGAAGAAGAACAATACGTGGTGTAGGAAGGTAGAGAAGAAGAACAATACGTAGTGTAGAGGGTAGAGAAGAAGAACAATACGTTGTGTAGGGGATAGAGAAGAACAATGCGTGGTGTAGGGGGGTAGAGAAGAAGAACAATACGTGATGTTGGGAGGTAGAGAAGAAGAACAATACAAGGCGTAGGGGGTAGAGAAGAAGAACAATACGTGGTGTAGGGGGGTAGAGAAGAAGAACAATACCTGGTGTAGGGAGGTAGAGAAGAAGAACAATACGTGGTGTAGGGGGGGTAAAGAAGAAGAAGAACACTCTTCCTGTTGTGAAACAACTACAGAATTCCTGAGAGCACAGTGTAAAAAATGACTGTATGCTTTAGACGAATGTTTCTGATTTAACTCAAGAAAAAGGAATCTTTGCGCGGTGTCTTCAAAAGACAATAATCGCAACTACGACACTTTGATGCGGACAACTGTTTGAAAACTGATATTGGGAAACCACTGACCTTTATAGACTATCAAGTGCATAACAACTATACTGTTTGTTCTGTGTCCCGATAACAATCCACTGGGTGACTCGGATCGCAACAATATACTGTATATATGCGCGAGGGCGAACAGAATCTCTTCATCGTCTTACTCAGTAACAATAGGATATATTTTTGTCTCCAGCAAATGTTGCCATGTGTAGAGAACACTGATCACCGGCGAGACTAATCCCCGTGAGTTGACACCAGTCCGCCCGTGTGGCATCCATTGGAGGACGCTTTTTAAAATGTGGTCCACGAATCAAAGAATGAACTCTGGCACAGTGTACCTGTTAGCCATTCCACGCAGTCTTGTTTGCTGGTATGAAGGACAAACGTGTAACTACGACTGGGCACGTTTTCCGTTAGCGGGCGAACATAAAGAAAAATCTCTATCTCAAACTTAAAGTAATTACACTCGCTAGGTCCATTTTAGCATCTCAAAATAAGTCTAGAAAATAACTGACTTATAAATGTGACCCGGATGCTCTCCCAAGACCATGCCTCGAATGATAAGGTCAGGAAACGATCGGGATAACCTTCAGCTTTAATAACATTATACGGAAGACAGATGAGCTAGCTTGGCCATGCCACGAGGCTCCCATCAACTAGATATGCCCGCAGTGTATTATGGTGGACACCTGATGGACAGCGAGAGGACGACAGATCGTTGACCGTCTCTAGACTCAGAAGCCGATAGTCTAAATAAAAGGACATGGTATTTCGGTTAACTGCCATGATGTGATCTTTACTTACATACAAACATGACTTATATTTATTGTTAATTTTGAGGCCGATATTAAGTGTTCATTAAGTAGTATGTTACGTTAGCAGTAAGTTGACATATTTTGATAGATACACAGACGTAGGTCTTTACGCATGATTTAACTGTTATTGTGTGTGAATGTGCGACTTGATTTATAAATTAAAAAAAGTATGTCAGTTACACAGTCGTACGATATGATGAAGTTGGTCTCGTTTATACTAACATACCGATAGCAATGGAAGTGCGAATTGAAGGTGTTCTTTTACACCATGTATAACGATCGACGACGACAGATCAGGTCAGGTTAACAGGTCAGGCACGTGCAGTGCACGATCGGCGTGCACTGCACGCGCAAGTGGAGAAGGACGTGTCGGCATGCACAGTTCAGAGGTCAGCGCGAGCCACGATAACGACCACGACGACGATGACGACGACGACGATGGCGGGACACTAGCATCGACAAACACCGAAGCACTGAAAGTAAACGCTACACGGTCGGTTAACAACAATGCGGAAGTAAGTGCGTGAGATGGGGCAGCGGGTGACGGCCCTGCAACTGCCCTTGCTGTGGCAAACGGTGTTATGAGTCAACACAATATCATTTGAGTTTCCATGAATGTCTTTCCATCAATTATTTAAATTCATTACATATGTGACGTCGTCATATATTTGCCTTAGCTTTAGTTTTAATGATACTCCTGCATCCGGAGAAACTGATATAGTTGTTGATGGTCATGTAATTTATAATAATGACCTACAAACTGCTATCCTTTCATAACTCCGTTTGCACCGGCTACAGCAAGTCCACAGCCACGAGGCATGTCACAGCAAAACTATTAAACTGGAAACTAGTAATTTATATTACATTAAAAAGTCACAACAGTCAAAGCATTGAAATATTTTCGGTTAACTAGCATATTTAGCGGCAAAATCGATTTGTAAAATAACTGCATTAGCATGTAAAGCGCAGAACATCTTCAAAGGTAATTATATATATATAATTATTATATATAAAGAAAGACATGATGAAATGTAATACACGCTGCAGTTTGACGCAATCAGGCCACATCTAAAGGGATAATGACGCACACGTACCTACGTACTAGCAAATATAAGTACATACATGCATGCATAGTAAGAACATAGAGTTGTTCACAACATAACATATACGTTTATGAGAATACAAGTGCTGAACGGTCGTTGCCTTCCAACGTTCCCACAACAGTGAGACGAGACATACCAGCGGCGTCTGGCGGCCTCACGTCGTGCAGCGTAAACCTGTCGAGCGCGATTGGCTGCTTGTGCACGACAAACACAGCGCCATCTGTCCGTGGATTCACCGGGTCGGACGTCTTCTGCAAACGAATGTGTATTCCATAAAGATCTATCTGTGCGTGGCGTAGCGAAACACAGTGGCTAGACACTGCTTCCTAAACGTTGCCCTTCTCATTCTGCATGGTAGACATTTAACCAGTTGAAAAGGTCAGTATTGTATTATAATTATTATTGTTTGTGTTTGTGTGTGTGGGTGGGTGTGGGGGGGGGGGCGCGTGCATGCGTGCGTGTGTGTGTTTAATATACAAATCATACCTTTCGTGCTGGCTTCTTTATCCGCGTCAGCAGTAAAATGTCGTCGAAGAGAAACATGTGCATGTCCACCGTCTTTGATACTTCTGCAAAGACGACAGCGCAGTGAAAGATGGATCTGATCAAATACATATCAGTTCAAACCACAGTAATTTACCAATATTATATAGTAATGATTTTTTGCAGTCCTGTTATTTTAATGATGTTGTTAATATTGTTGTTGCTCGCTTTCTGTTCGCACGCATGCACACACACGCACGCACGCACACATGCACACATACACACATACATACATACACACTCACTCACACACACACACACACACACACACACACACACACCACATGCGCATACACGCGCATTCGCGCACACGTCCACGCGCGCGCGCGCACACACACACACACACGCACGCACTCACATACAAATACACACACGCACGCACGCACGCACACAAACACACAAACACACAAACACATAAACACAAAAACACACAAACACAAGTCTTACCTAGTGGGCCGTGGGGTTTGTGTTATGGATGTTGCCCTACCCAGTGGCCAGTACGGTTAGTATTAGTAGCCCGTGAGATTAGTGTCAGATAATCTGCCCTACCTAGTAACGTGAGTGGGCCCTCGTGAAGGAGCTGTCGCTTCGGGCTCGCCAGTAGTCGCTCGCATGGCTGATGGTTCAGTTTGTTTCGCAGGAACTGAAACAAAACGGCCGAATCACCAGGTTATTTGCTATCGTATACACTGCATAGTCGATATATCTCACTCTCCCGACCGGGAACCGGTTCCGAGCACAATAAGCAAGGCATAGTGGGTTAGAGATTGAGTACTACATTTTGTGAGTCCACAACACTTTACACATTACCCATGTGAAAGATAGTTTAGTTTCCCTGGCATACACATCAGATAGAAAGGACCAACGGCTGATAATGCCTCTTCAAAAAGTTTCGAAACAGCGACAGGAGAAATCAAACGACCGTCTCCTCGATCGATAGTCCAGCGGTACACCTCCCGACCATCGCGCCCCTCTAGAGTCTACGTAATATGGTTTAATCGTGTCGTGTCTGTTGTTAAAATATATTAAATAAGAAATAAAAAATAAGATCAAATGGGGTTGTGGCTGTCGTTGTGACCGTGTGTAGTTCCCGAATTTATATTATTTGTGGTATTTTATTTATTTATTGTGTTGCCATAGATACCGCTGGTGTGTTTATAGTTTTGTCAACTCGTATACCTCACGCCACCATTGTTACAACCGAGTAGTTTGAGAGAAATGAATTAAACACATTCACCACTAGGCTATGGCTATGATATCGTGTATAAAACATCTACAGCTGCTAGTGTGACCGTTTTTTCCAAACAGTACATGGCTCACAGATGTGTAGTTTACCTCGGGCACGTATGCTCTCGGGTCCATCTCTGTGATGGGTTGCCACACGAGCTGCTGTTGGATCTCCTGCACGCGCTCAAAGTTCTTCAGCCATTTCATCTTCACTTCCAGACTCTCTGCAAATCACAAAAATCAATCAATTATTCATGGCGTTGCGTTCGCCTCGCATAAGCTCTCTGCGGTGTTCAGTTCACGCTCGACACTTGACACACATATTAAGTGATACGCTGTATCGTATTGTCGATAAATTGATGTTTTCAATGAGGCGGATCCCGCGGGTCACAAGTAGCCGCTGTTTCATTGTCATGTTACAAATGTCGTAAGGCAGTCGGGTAGACGTACGTCTGTTGAATAATAGCGCCCCGTGCGTGGCGTAGCAATGACATGTTTACTAAGTCTACATAATAAGTTGCAGTGAATTGCTTACGTACATTTTAGTCTACTCAAGCTATATGTTTACATATAGAATTACAAAATTATTATTAACTTATTAAATTGTTGTCAAACAAACATATGCATTCAACTAAATAGTTGATTAATTTATGCATTACAAAAGTAGTTTCATTTGATGTATTCCAGCTAACGCACGCACACACGCAACACACACACACACACACACACACACACACACACACACACACGATGTCCTCGGTGTCGACGACGTACTAAGGGACTGTTCCAACTTCTCGAGCGACTCCGTCAGATGCTGCTTCTCATCCGGGTCCTGCGTGTACTTGCGGATCTTGTTCAATAGCAGAGGCACTTTGGTACAGCGGTGCATGGGCGATATTAGGAGGTCTGTCAGTTGTAGTCGGTGGCACCGCGGGTCCTGCTCACAGTACTGCGGCAAAAGATACGTCTTACTTATTTATTGGTGACTGATAATGATAACAACAACCACTCATTGTTAGCATTTTTCATGCAAAAAAAGACGTCATAGTGAGGCGATTGGTAATGAAATCGATACATACCCCTTGCCACCATTCTCGATTGTGCTAAATGCATCACGGCAAGTAGTGGATAATTACAATTTATTGTTGGTAAACTTTAAAACGCGAACATAATTATACTTACGTATCTAACAAAACTTATTAGTTGACTGGCAAATGCTGAAAGACACATACGATTATTTCCGTCGTTTCGTTTACTTCTGTTTCATTATGTGTCTCAATGACTCACATTCCCGCATTATAATTATTTTCACCTTCCCTGTACTCATAGGTTTCCAGCTCTCCTCGATTCCACTCTCAAGCCTTAATGTTGGACACGCCCTTGCATTGTTTCTGATATTGTAGCAGTACTAATCTGATAACCAGCCAATCTCATGCCTTAATGTTAGACACGCCCTTGCATTGTTTCTGATATTGTAGCAGTACTAATCTGATAACCAGCCAATCTCATGCCTTAATGTTAGACACGCCCTTGCATTGTTTTTGATATTGTAGCAGTACTAATCTGATAACCGGCCACTGTCATGCCTTAATGTTGGACACGCCCTTGCATTGTTTCTGATATTGTAGCAGTACTAATCTGATAACCAGCCACTGTCATGCCTTAATGTTAGACACGCCCTTGCATTGTTTCTGATATTGCAGCAGTACTAATCTGATAACCAGCCAATCTCATGCCTCAATGTTGGACACGCCCTTGCATTGTTTCTGATATTGTAGCAGTACTAATCTGATAAACAGCCACTGTCATGCCTTAATGTTAGACACGCCCTTGCATTGTTTCTGATATTGTAGCAGTACTAATCTGATAACCGGCCACTGTCATGCCTTAATGTTAGACACGCCCTTGCATTGTTTCTGATATTGTAGCAGTACTAATCTGATAACCAGCCACTGTCATGCCTTAATGTTAGACACGCCCTTGCATTGTTTCTGATATTGTAGCAGTACTAATCTGATAACCGGCCACTCTCATGCCTTAATGTTAGACACGCCCTTGCATTGTTTCTGATATTGTAGCAGTACTAATCTGATAACCAATACACTGTCATGCCGTAATGTTAGATACGCCCTTGCATTGTTTACGATATTGTAGTACCCAATCTGATAACCAGCCACTGTCATGCGCAATGTTGGAACTGCGCCCATGCATTGTTTTGATATTGTAGCGGTACTAATCTGATAACCAGCCATATCATGCCTTAATGTTAGACCGTACGCTTGCGTTGTTTCTGATATTGTAGCAGTACTAATCTGATAACCAGCCACTGTCATGCCTTAATGTTAGACACGCCCTTGCATTGTTTCTGATATTGTAGCAGTACTAATCTGATAACCGGCCACTGTCATGCCTTAATGTTAGACACGCCCTTGCATTGTTTCTGATATTGTAGCAGTACTAATCTGATAACCGGCCACTCTCATGCCTTAATGTTGGACACGCCCTTGCATTGTTTCTGATATTGTAGCAGTACTAATCTGATAACCGGCCACTGTCATGCCTTAATGTTAGACACGCCCTTGCATTGCTTCTGATATTGTAGCAGTACTAATCTGATAACCGGCAACCCTCATGCCTTAATGTTAGACACGCCCTTGCATTGTTTCTGATATTGTAGCAGTACTAATCTGATAACCGGCCACTCTCATGCCTTAATGTTAGACACGCCCTTGCATTGTTTCTGATATTGCAGCAGTACTAATCTGATAACCGGCCACTCTCATGCCTTAATGTTAGACACGCCCTTGCATTGTTTCTGATATTGTAGCAGTACTAATCTGATAACCGGCCACTCTCATGCCTTAATGTTAGACACGCCCTTGCATTGTTTCTGATATTGTAGCAGTACTAATCTGATAACCGGCCACTGTCATGCCTTAATGTTGGACACGCCCTTGCATTGTTTCTGATATTGTAGCAGTACAAATCTGATAACCGGCCACTCTCATGCCTTAATGTTGGACACGCCCTTGCATTGTTTCTGATATTGTAGCAGTACTAATCTGATAACCGGCCACTGTCACGCCTTAATGTTAGACACGCCCTTGCATTGTTTCTGATATTGTAGCAGTACTAATCTGATAACCGGCCACTGTCATGCCTTAATGTTAGACACGCCCTTGCATTGTTTCTGATATTGTAGCAGTACTAATCTTATAACCGGCCACTCTCATGCCTTAATGTTGGACACGCCCTTGCATTGTTTCTGATATTGTAGCAGTACTAATCTGATAACCGGCCACTGTCATGCCTTAATGTTAGACACGCCCTTGCATTGTTTCTGATATTGTAGCAGTACTAATCTGATAACCGGCCACTCTCATGCCTTAATGTTAGGCACGCCCTTGCATTGTTTCTGATATTGTAGCAGTACTAATCTGATAAACGGCCACTCTCATGCCTTAATGTTAGGCACGCCCTTGCATTGTTTCTGATATTGTAGCAGTACTAATCTGATAACCGGCCACTCTCATGCCTTAATGTTAGACACGCTCTTGCATTGATTCTGATATTGTAGCAGTACTAATATGATAACCGGCCACTCCCATGCCTTAATGTTAGACACGCCCTTGCATTGGTTCTGATATTGTAGCAGTACTAATCTGATAACCGGCCATGACGAAAAAGATCTAAATATTATTTATTGATAATTAACATTAAAACATTAATAACAAAATAATATTATTGCAAAAAAAACCAACATGAATGGATAGTTTTTGTTGTCTTTAAATATTACACTATGATGCAAGGAAAACTAGCATATTGTTTAAAAACAACATGTTACTATTAAGAATCCGTCTGCATTATCGCATTTCGTTAAGAAAGAGTGTCTAGTTGCCGTTGTTTACCTTTTCAAATTCACAGAAGTCTTCGTTCTTGCGCAGCTGCTCGAGGTATGTGATGGCCTTGGAGTAGTTGAGGCAATACTCATGATACACCTCGCCGTCACGGGTCAGTTGAGACAGCTGCCACAAACAAATACTTATTAAAGGTGCTGCGAGAGACAAATACTTATTAAAGGTGCTGCGAGAGACAAATACTTATTAAAGGTGCTACCACAGAAAATACTCATTAAAGGTGCTGCGAGAGACAAATTAAGGTGCTGCCCCCGATCTATTTTATATACAGTCTGTATATAACATAACAGATTAAATATGTCAAAATGAAGCAGACTATATATATGTTTCATTAACTGTTCAATGTTTACTAAAGCCGACCACGTGGGTTAGTGCAAATCCGAAATAGATCTCGCGTACCTGAAGGAGCGGAGCTTTTAAGCCGAGTGACAGTGAGTGTTACCAGTAAATATTGTTGCATCCAAAGTAATTAGTCGACCGCGGTGTGCGTTTTCCTCGTCTCAATCCTCGGATTAACGTTTCGTGGGCTAAACATTGAAATTGCAAAAATGCTTCGGTTTTTTTTTATGTAATATGACGGACAGTATACCCTAAATATGAATTACATCTTCTTGTATTAAGAATATTATATTGCTAAATAAGAAATAAATAGCGACCAGAAACACACTAACCCGCTGCAACGCTTTGCTGACAACAGTAGTGCGGCCAAAGTCGTTGAGGCCGGCGTCTTTGAGCAAGAGGGAGATGAAGTCTCGACAGAACGTGTAGCTCACCTGCAACAAGGCACATGGAGAAGATAAACACACGCATTTCCTTTCAACGACATTTTCTCTTGTCACTAGTATCATATTAATCTTATGTATCACAGTGTAGCTATCAAGACACCCCGTGTAGATAATCGGTATGTGTGTTTGTAAAAGGAATATGGCAGTGCACCCAAAGTGTACGTTAACGGTGCACTGCTCTACAGTAAGACCCATCGTTTATCTGTGTTTGCATTTCATGTAATCGCATTCCTGTCATTCGATCTCTCTAACGGGAGAAGCTTCTAAGAGCCTCTTCAAAAGGTCTTTCGTAGAAACTTCATTCAAAATTAATGTCTTTAATGCACATTGTGTAATATTAATCGGTTCATAAAGTTAGTAGGAATGCTTGATATTATCAGATGACAAATGATTACTGTTTTATGAAAGTCACATTTATCAGGTGGTTTATTTGTTTATAAATACCCGATCTGCGTTAGATTGGTGTCTAGTGTTCAAATTAATAGTTTAACAAGAAGGCAATGAGAGATTCATTTGTTATCATATAAATAGTGTATTGTGATTAACATTGCAAGATTAAAACAAAAGATTATAAATATTTACAAGAAGGCATTGATTGTGCATTGATTGTGCATTGATTGTGCATTGATTGTGCATTGATTGTGCATTGATTGTGCATTGATTGTGCATTGATTGTGCATTGATTGTGCATTGATTGTGCATTGATTGTGCATTGATTGTGCATTGATTGTGCATTGATTGTGCATGTAGGCGGCACTTCACATAAAATCTGCGTTGGATGCGTTTGTTCAGTGCACATTTGCCTTGGAAAGTTTCCCCTTGTATTATTATGTTTACATTTTTAGCTTGCTGTATATACCATAAACCGCTCAGCCGGTCTGATTAGTTATCAGCAGGGATTAACCAGTGTGCGCAGTTCAGTTCGTGTATTAGAGATCGGCAGGATCCACAACTGGACTTGGGACTTGGACGAACGCAGACATGTCAAGTCATCCGCACATATTTGTTATCGATCAACCGGTCTGTATAGCGCTATTCTGTTCGCTAAAATAATACCTGTAGGCGTACATCAATACACAATCTGATTACATTTGCCGGAAATATGCGTTGCATCAAAATTATTCTTCGACTGCAATAGTGTATCATTACATGTTAAACTGCTGAAAACACGAGAAAATGATATAGTGTATAACGAATTGTCCAATCTGTATTAAAACAGGATGCAGCCTTAAGGTAGGATTCCATACGCACGGACACGGCGTGCGGAATGGGAAATACCTCTGTGGTGACGTCACTTCGGGAATTTCCTATCCGATTCCTGTGCGGATATGATTGAAATCGCTACATGGAGCGATTTAATTTTTCGAATCTGCATCCACGTGAAAAAAACGCACCCGCCCACGTACATCCGGAACTACGTCTACTGATTTCGAGTCATTTCAGGGCAATACGTTCATAGTTTTGCCTTATATCGCACCCGCATATCGTTTCCGTACACATGGAATCCTGGCTGTATTTCTCCAAACGGCCATGTTGTATACCGGGAACGCGCGCGATGCGTTGTGTCTGACGAACGTATGAGTAGACAACGGGGGAGACTTGGTCGGCGTGTAGACATACTTACATAGCACAGCTCGTCGATGTTTCCAAACAGGTCCTGAGGCTCAGCAAACATGAGATGTCCTTCAACCTGCACCTTCTTCAGCGGTTCCATGAAGCACTACAGAGACACGGACAGACGACTGGTAACCACTTCCATGCATTCGTGAATGAGAAAATTCGTGAAAGCATAAAGCTCATGCTGTAGTGGATGTGCACTGGTAGCTACAATGGCTGACAGTTGCCTTGTTAACGGTGCCTTGTGGCAGGAACATGTCGTAACGAAATATACAACAATATACTCTATTTCAGCGGTGCGAATGGCAAAAATGGAGTTGCGCTGTGAAGTATGATATGTCAGAGACACCCGAAACTACACACACTGGCAAACTACGACGTCAGTACACGCCACGTGATTGTTGGTGCCACGAGTTTTACTTCAACGTTTCCTAAAATATTACGAGGGAGAAATGAAGATACCATTGACACGTATGTTGAAGCCGGCTCAGTCACATTAATAACACAGGCGTTAAACATACGTCGCTAGGTGTCACGGAGGTATTGTATGCACGTAAATCACGTATCCAACTTATATAAATGAGATTATTGCTAATCCATTTAATCACGCCCTAGACTGTTATTCACAAAACATTATCGATCACTGCATACCATGAGCACTTGATTAAATTTGTGATTAATTGCCGTCATTAATTCAGGTGAGTGCGAGTTGCAGGGATCCTTATGTGGATGTTTTTGGTGCGCGAGTTTTTTTTCGAAGTAAGTAGAATGACACAGCTGTGAAACCATTCTTTTGTTTTAACTATTACTCTCGCATAATTAACGCATAGTGGTCTAAGTTTGAACGACGCACTCATCATGACGTAGTGCGTTAGAGGGTTTGATCACTTCATATAATAGTACTTGTAAGTAATAGTTTCATTATCATAGTTTGCCGACGGCAACATATTGATGATATTGATCATGATGATGTTGATTATGAAAACCACAGTGTGTTTACGCGCATCTACACGCATACGCAATCACATATGCACACACACACACACACACACACACACACACACACACACACACACACACACACACACACACACACACACACACACACACACACACACACACACACACCCTCTCTCCCTAGTATTACAGTACACTTACATGCTTCAACACCATGATGTGGTCAACGAGAAAGACGCACTCGCTCGTGAAGAGCTCCCAGACTGCCTCTCTCCGCTTCCGCTCCGTCTCCGAGATGTTGAACGACTCGCCGCCTTTGTCCTTGCTGGCAATCAACTCGGACCAGTGTACGTCCTGCACAGCGACAACGCAATCCATCAGGTCTAAGTTCAATTTACAAATTACATTATCACATAATGACAGTATCATTTCCAGAACATACACACACATACACGCACACATGCCCGCACGCAGGTACACACAAAGACACGAAAACATGCACACACACACACGCACGCATGCACACATACACACACACTCACACACACACACACACACACACACGCACACACACACACACACACACAAACAAACATAGGGTATACATAAAGAAAGGGAAACATTAACCCGGATCCTTAGTTTGCGGTGTCACTGTCACTCATAGACAACTTGAATTGAGGAGCATTTAGATGATGCTTCCAGCCTTTGCTCATTATTGTTTTAAGGTGTCATACTGTGCATCAGATTCGTCATCTAAACGTTGGCCCGATGGAATGCTTGTTATACCCGAATATAGTTGTCATTGCAGCAATCTCCGTAGTTCCGATACTGACTACATGATAACGTGAATATTGATCTTTAAAGAATCATCATATGTTCAATTTGATGGCCGAATACGTCGTAGAAAATCGGATTCCGTTCCACGTGTTCGTCGATGGAAACCGTCATTACGTGAGACCAATACTTCGGTCTAGGCCAACATAGTTATTCCAAACTGTCGGACATTGAAATAGTGTCGGAAATTGATATTTTTCGACGAGAACGACTAACGCATTGATATTGGATACTGGGGGACGACTGACCTTGTAACACGTAATGCAGGAGTCCCGGAACTCGGACGGCTTGAGTGACTGGAGCACGTCACTCAGCTGTGGCAGCGCGTCCTTCGCTTTGTGCGACTTTTTATCGATCTGAAAGAGCGCAGATGATGTTCCTTTCAGCTATGCAATCGCCTACGTTGTCCACTGCAATATCCCTTTTGCTTATTGAGTTAGTGTGTTACTGTTGTTGACGTCACTGCTTGTGTCACTAGTGAGACTACTATCAATAAGAACGTAAGTATGGGTTACGGCAGCAGCCAGCACCAGGAGTTTCGCTACAGATGAAGACTATACTAAGTTTTATACAAATTCGCTGTATGTACTACTGTCATACACTGCCATTGCATGTACTACCGATGATCACCTTAATGTTTATCCATCCAATGACTATAATTATTAAGTTTGATTAAACAAAATGGATGTTTGGCTAATTTGGCGAGTAAAAGGTTGGATAAGAAAAGGCAATAAATTTAGTTTTGTCAAATGACTAACTGAAAAGTATGTTAGATTGAGGTGAGACAACGTTCTTAGTTAGCATTTTTATTTAAATGTAAAATACTATTATATACGTGTGCATGTATGTAAAGCGCCCGAGGGCAATTTTAATTGATTGGGCGCTATATAAGTACTTTTATTTATTTATTTTATTTATTTATAAACGGCTATTGTTTAACAGACTACGCCCAGCATTACACGCCGTAGTGTTGTACCCGTGTCAGTCGCATTGTTGTTATATCTAGCAATGTTAACTTTAAGCTGACAATAGATAATGACAAAAACGCAGTTACCAGTTTCAGCAGTGAAAACGTTCCTTTTAACTTCTTTGAATCTGAAACGAATCCATACCGCGTGGATATACCGCGCTACACAATTCTCGTCAGAACATTTCTACTTTAATAAAGGGAACTGATTCAGTGTTTTCATGTGATGATAATATACAATCAGCGACGACGTCCGATGAGACAACTCATACTCTCACTCACTCACTCACTCACTCACTCACTCACTCACTCACTCACTCACTCACTCACTCACTCACTCACTCACTCACTAACTCACTCACTCATTCATTCACTAATTCATTCACTCATTCACCCATCCAACATCCACCCACCCACCAACCCACTCACTCTTTCACTCACTCACCCACCCAGCGCCCACCCATACACCCATACACCCACTCACCCACCCATATACCCACCCACCCACTCACTCACTCACTCACTCACTCACTCACTCACTCACTCACTCACTCACTCACTCACTCACTCACTCACTCACTCATGTCTGTCAGTGGGTCCATCTCTGGTAGCCCCAACAATACGTCTCCACACGCCTCTGTCCCTCAGTGCTGTTTATAGCCTGTCTAGGTACAGGAACATATCACCCTCAGAGAGTCAATAAAAGGAAAACTGATCTGCGCTGACTTTCTCTTCCATGTGCTGATTGCAACGGGATTAGCTGCCATTTTGTCGGAGACTTTGGTGAAACAAATCTATTAAACTAGAGACTAGAATATACATGGTCTTTGCATAGACGAAACGAACCAAGATTTAAAAATCAGCTGTTGGGTTGGATTGAAATCATGATGTAATTTTCAAAGAAACGCTGTAATGACTGCTAATAGAATCTCTCTCTCTCTCTCTCTCTCTCTCTCTCTCTCTCTCTCTCTCTCTCTCTCTCTCTCTCTCTCTCTCTCTCTCTCTCTCTCTCTCTCTCTCTCTCTCTCCACTATCCGTACCCTGGTCGGAGATGAGACTGGCCGTGGACGCCTGGTAGGCCTTGCTGACGGCGAAGTCTGCGATCGTGTTGCGTTTGATGAGCACCTTCTGGTGGTGGCGCTGTCGTCGCTGCCCCACAAGGTCGCCGGGGTAACGCACGCCAAGGTCAGTCGAACTGCGCTTACGCGTCGCCCTCTCGCACTGCTGCGAACCGGAACTGCATCAACACGTGACGTGTTTGAATGTCGTAGTCACGTGACAGATATTCATGTATTCACAGTGAGGTCATCGGTGTCATCGTCATCATCATAACCATTGTTAAATGGCTGACATAAATTACATAATTTATGATGGATGTCAACTGTTCCAGTGCTATATGTACGCATTAATGTTATTCTAATGGTCCGGCATCCATGTTGAACACAGTTGTATAAAACACATTAATACATTGAAGATTAATTAATATATTGACAATTTTATAATTATTGTCTACTGTTAATAAGACACTTATATGTAATATGTTAGAGGTCCATAACAGGCAATTTCCTTTTGGCCGTAACAATGTCAAAGTTGTGTGTTAAAGAAGCTGATAGTTATATATTTAATGATCTTGAAATTCCAAACATGTTCAGAAGCTAATTTAGGTGGGCATATATTTATTTGTTTATGTATTATGTTATTAACTCCCGTTATGGCAGGAGTTTTGGTATTCACTATACAAAAAAAATATGTTGTAATCTTTAAATCAACGATCCTGATGAAATGATGTTATACAACAATGACCAAATTTGTAGAAAAAACACATAAAAATGTAGCTGTGTTGAGACGAGTTTAAGATGTCAATTTTCTGAAGGCCGTGTTCTAGGTAGGAGTGAGTTATCCAGAGTGAAACGACTTCGTGGTGGACCGCAATTGCGTTAAAATGATTTGTTAAGAGACAGCTCAAAGCCACGTTGATTCATGTGGGAAAACACGGAGGGAGACCGAACACCAGGGAGGTGTCCACACTGAACACATGACAGCGTTCACAGGCTTGTTGCCGTTTCTGTGGAAGTGGGAGGGAGGGAGGGAGGAGGGAGGGAGGGAGGGAGGGAGGAGGGAGGGAGGGAGGAGGGAGGAGGGAGGAGGAGGAGGAGGAGGAGGAGGGAGGGAGGAGGAGGAGGGAGGGGAGGGAGGAGGAGGAGGAGGGAGGAGGAGGGAGGGAGGAGGGAGGAGGAGGGAGGGAGGAGGAGGAGGAGGAGGAGGGAGTGGAGGAGGAGGAGAGGAGGAGGAGGAGGAGGGAGGGAGGAGGAGGAGGAGGGAGGGAGGGAGTGGGAGGGAGGGGAGGGAGGGAGGCGGAGGAGGGAGGAGGGAGGAGGGAGGGGGAGGGAGGAGGGAGGGAGGAGGGAGGGAGGGAGGAGGGAGGGAGGAGGAGGAGGAGGAGGAGGAGGGAGGGAGGGATGTAATATCAACACAGTCATTACCATTTGCGACAGATTGTAAACCTTACACCATATTCCAACGCCATTACGGTTGAATCAAACTCGCTGCCACACCGACATCGGAAGACAAGAAAGGAAAAAACCCTTCGTCAGTACACGGACGACCCGACGCCGTGTAGAGACAATCGGCGCGACAGCAACAGCCAGGGAGCGCGTTTAATTATTTCCGGTACAGTAGCTGGTGTCCCGCGTGTGCGAGAGACAGATCCGTGATATCCGGCGAGCAATTATTATCTGCGCAAACACAACCGCCACTCTATCAATCTTCATCTTCAGTAGGCAAGCTTGTCCTGGGGTCGTTTCGTCGTACGCCGTGTTGGTGCCGCCTTTGATGGCTATATGTTGTCGCTGCTCTTATTGGAGCCTTAAGTGGACCTAAACTACACTTTACGATCTGATCGCCATTTCATAAATCCAAAAATGGCGATAAGCTCAACAAATATGATCTGTTGACGTCACACGTCGCGGTTGCCTGACATAAGTTACGTTCATTTGGTGCGGCGACGCCATGCCTACAATTTATCGTGCCAACCAGCTTTGTTTCTTGTAAGTTATACACTGTGCCGTTTTTTAAAATCAAAAACACCATATCCAAAAAATCGGCCACCCATTCCGCAATTACAGCGCGAAAGCAATGCGTTTAAAAATGTGTAGTCCCATTTCATAAGCGTAACTCTGTTCGCCAGTCGTTCAAAGTTCGAAAGCCAGCATGAGGATGTCCAACGCTCTTCTCTGATGCCACATTACCGTGACACTACATATGTCGCCATCGGCTGATCGGGTGCTTAACGGTACAGTTGAGGGCGCAATACATATCCCTAATCCTAGACTTCACGGTAGGTTTTTGTGAAATTGGATTAACTAGATCTGTCTACGTGTGGTAAAAATAATCCGCACGAAAACTTCACATGAGAGGGCATATTCTGTTTAGCGCATTCGTGAATATTTAAACAAACCATCCGAGTTCACGTTGCCATTTGAACACCCAATTTGTGATGGCTGCAGTAAAAACTAGCTAACCGACAACGTCCTTGCTATCGACCGATCATTAGCGAACCAGGTTTCATGCGAATGCATTGCTGCGGTGACTTTCAAGCGCCCCATGCTGACTCGTCGGGAACAGTTAAGTAACCCCATTTACGGCTAAGGACGCAGGTCAAATGTTCGTTAGTGTTCGTTTACCACCTACACGCCATCTGGGTATACATATACCCACACTAATGACGAGGTGATGCTCTCACCACAGCGCCATCTTCAATAAGATGCTCAATCATACAGTTACTTAATGCTTTTAAAGGTAGATTGAAATATGTATTGCCCGTTTGCAAATCAAACTCATGCGTTCATACACTAATGCGAGTCCCTAAAACTTAAGGAGTTGTTTCTATCCATATTTACATATCAGATCATAGAAAATATATATTAGTTATGTTCTTCAGTATATATTCACAAACCTGGAGACAAGGAGATTAAGGCGATCTGGCAGAAGTTTCTTTCTAATATATTGAATGTTCATTGAAATATTGATAGATGCAATTTTCTCACTTGAAACATGGAAGAACGACAGGACACGAAGTAAAGTTTGTGGATGAACAATGTAGTTTAGAGATCAGAAAGAAATCATTATCACATTGAATTAATATAATTATCACATTATCTACGCATGGTTGCAGCGTCTTTAAATACACACTATTTCAGACAAATATTTCAGAAGGGCGGGCTTTGCAGTTCACATAGATAAAACAAATGTAATGCTCTCGATAAGCCAACGGTTTCCTTGATCTCTTGTCATCTGAGGGTCCTGCTCTCGATGTCAATCTTATTACAGCGGCTTCAACTCGTTTAGTCCGTCGCGACTCCGCCCAATGTTCAAATACGTCAACACAGAAACTCATGCATCCTCATATCGCGCATTCACATGGGGATTCTAATTTTGAGAATCGCTTGAATTAATTCCTAGGCAGGAACGAAATAAGCCGATAGGTTGTCTGATGAGGGTTTCTTATTACTGAGAGGAAATTGGCCAGGAGCAGCCCCTTGAGGAAAGTGCACGCGCTGGAGATGTGCACGTGCCGGATATTATACTACTCGTGCTGGATACTACACGTGCCGGACAATACACGCTGGACACTACACATGCTGTTTACTACACGTGCTGGAGACTACACGTGTTGTACATTACAAGAGCTGGACATTACACGAGATGGTCACTCACCTGCAGCTTCCTTCGCTCTCGTCGCACGAGTTGGAGGGCGACAGTTCCCCGTCAGGCGCCGCCACTAGTCCCAGCCCCTGGCGAACACAACGAAAACGTTCCTTATTATCGCTCAATCACTCACTACGAGGTAGTGAGTGATTGAGCGATAATGTGCGATCTCTGGGAGAATAACACAGCCAAAGATACTCCGATGAAAGTCATACTTACCAAAGTAGTGTTATTGTTATCATTATCAATATTATCTTTATTACAATTAATGTAAGTTGAAAACCCAACAGAAGTTGTTTTGTGTGACTTCCCTCTGACAGAACACGGGGTAGGCGTGAAATAATGTCGACTGCACATCTGATGTGAGTGTACAAAATGCGTTTGATGCGCAAAGGTGAGCAACGTGAACCAAACCAGCACCGGTGGCGAGATTAAAAGTATTGCCAGAATTCATTACCACAGATAATTACTACACTAGTAAACCGGAAGCTCCAGCAAGATGTGCTAGGTGTCTTTGCAGAATCTGCCCACGATGGTGTCTCTTTCGTATGTATCCTACACGGTGTGAGATCATCGCGTGAAAACTGTAACGTCTTAAGTATGAAATGAACTACTCTATATACACCAATATCGCCTGAATTACTCTCTGCCGTCGACATTAGCGGATATAAGTGTTGCGGGATTATTGGTTGATCATTTGAAACCAGAGATGTATCATGACAGCATGTGACTATTGTGTATCTCATAAATATGTGTGATATAAGAAATCAGAAACGTGCATCTAGCTTCTCTCTATGTTTCAATTGTCCATATCAAAATACTGTAAAATTCATCGAGCTGACGTAACATTGCGTGGGGTCACTACACAACCGGTGTGGCACAAACACCACACATTCTACATATTGCTCCAGATATGCATCAAACAACGAAGTGACTTTCGTCTTTCATTTCCCCATCTCAGCTTCAGCGAAACGTGTATGTTTACGAGTGACTAAATGGGGCACTTTGAGTGTCAGTTTCGCCGGCGTAATGTGTCAATTTGTTTCCAGGCGTCAAAAATCGCGACATTTAATTTCCTGTCGTCGGCTTTCGTCTTCATTCGCTGCTACTCGTTCGACTGTGGTTCCGTCCTAATTTGTCACCACGTCTCTCGTTCGCAGTTTCACTTGTCATTATGACGAAAATGTTAACGATCGCCCGTGGTCTCAAGGCAAGTCGAACTAAGAATAGCACTTTCAGATTAATTACGACGTCTTCCAACAGATGACTTGTCAAGGAGTCGACACTTGACAACAACATTAAGTAACCGGGTACTGGTGAGCTTCTTGAAGCCTCGTTACCAAATTATCCATCATTTGGGGATCCAGTGGAACGTTACTAACATTGACAATAATATTTACTGCGTCTTATGCCGTTTGTGTCGGGCAGAGGCAACGCCAAAATGTATGCGCACGCACGCTTTATCAATCGTGCTTTAAACAAATCCACGTTGCTTGTGTTAACCCAACCACATTCACCCAGGTAATAGGTTCCATTCACCCAGGTAATAGGTTCCATTCACCCAGGTAATAGGTTCCATTCACCCAGGTAATAGTTTCCATTCACCCAGGTAATAGGTTCCATTCACCCAGGTAATAGGTTCCATTCACCCAGGTAATAGGTTCTATTCACCCAGGTAATAGGTTCTATTCACCCAGGTAATAGGTTCCATTCACCCAGGTAATAGGTTCCATTCACCCAGGTAATAGGTTCCATTCACCCAGGTAATAGGTTCCATTCACCCAGGTAATAGTTTCCATTCACCCAGGTAATAGGTTCCATTCACCCAGGTAATAGGTTCCATTCACCCAGGTAATAGGTTCCATTCACCCAGGTAATAGGTTCCATTCACCCAGGTAATAGGTTCCATTCATCCAGGTAATAGGTTCCATTCACCCAGGTAATAGGTTCCATTCACCCAGGTAATAGGTTCCATTCACCCAGGTAATAGGTTCCATTCACCCAGGTAATAGGTTCCATTCATCTGGGAGGATCAATTGTACGTAATCTACACGCTCAATTTTTCAAAAGTGTATTATATCTATAAAAAAACCTCGATCTGATCTCTTAATCTCCTTGTTGCTATGGTTGTCCCACTATATGCTTTTAGGATATTTTCTTAACAAAAATATATTGGTATAGTCATTTACATTTCCTAAATTTGACTGCTATTTTCAGACGTTTTCAGTTTTGAAACGAGACTGTTTAAATTGACTAAGACACGAAACGCAAACAACATGACAAACTCAATCAGTATCAATTCGGTTAAGACCGTCGGAGTCTTTTCCCGTCTGTGTATAACGTTAGGTGTTACTGGTGGCGTTGCATAACAGTTGACAGATTTAAACGTCGTTGACCCGGAAAAGAATGATCTGCTGAGCCTACCAGTATTAACAAGGAGAGAACACTAATAATACGCTGCTTCTGACCACAAGCAGATCATAGAATATTACAATAGTTGATATTGTCTATAAAAGGCTTAATTTACAGCAACGTTGACAAATATCCTATATTCACATTCATTTATGCCATAGGATATAATGCCCATAGAGATGTTACATGTATATTAATTTTTCATTTTAATGTTGGGCGTAAATGATAACTATTCGAGGTTCCCGTTAATAATTTCAAAGCAAGCGATGTCACATCAGATCCTGCCGTCATAGATCATGTGTTTGCCAAATACTGACAATACCTAGCGATTCCACTTGAGACGTACTTAATTGTGGTAGTAAAATTACAGCTACGTTGGAGCACTGATTTCTGGTAGTAAAATTATTTCTATGTTGGCATATTGATTTCTGGTCATAAAATTAACGCTGTTATGGTGATTTGTGGTTGCAGTAAATAGCAACTTGAAAGACTGTCGTTGATAATAGGCGATGACGCCTGCCAGGAGCACTCAGTGAAGTGGTTTGATGCGCAGTTAATAGCACATCGACTGCTCATCGGGGATTTCTCGTGCCATAAGGTAAGATGATCCTAGTCTTAAGAGCATCATAATGCACTTGTCCATTTTCATTAAACGCCGTGCCGCAGATGGTCTGCGAGTGTTTATCGGGATTGTGCGATATCGAACAAAAGTTTGATGTTACGCTTCGAGAACAGGCGTGGGTTTGACAACATATCGAGACTGGGAGAGGTCATTACGTCATTGCTCGGCCGTGGTGCAGCATGTGAATACGATTCCCGGAGACCCGACATCTTGTAAACAGAAATGGAAACTAAACCATTCTCGTCTCCGTTAACTGCTTGTGATCCTTGGCGTGAAGCAGTAGCATGAAGTCACTCATCTTAAGATCATGCAAGGCTGCAAGTTAACACTATTTCCAAA
>CM034531.1:3201420-3211420 GCA_020002185.1 Paraescarpia echinospica | reverse complement strand
TAACTCGGCACGAGGACGAAAACATTGTTAGCACGCTCCGTTAACCGCGAATATACAGCGGACATTGACAAGATCTTCCCTGTCGTTGGCCGGTGTGTCGCCGTTGCTGCGCCCGGGGGAAATACTGGGCTGATTAAATCACGCCGGCAACCTATCATGTGTAGTAAGTATGTATCGACCGGTGGCAGCGTTCACGCGGCTCGGACATTTACGTTTGGTCAGCACCGAGATGATGGGCAAAACACATAGTAGAGGCGGTGTCACCAGTCGGTGAAAGTAGTCCACCTATAGTCGTACTTTGTCTGTCGTCTTCATATCATGGCATATCGGACAAATAGGATCATCAACAAAGAACTGCGCCGCAAAACAGTCTCAACATTTCAGGCAACGCAAATACAAAGACTGACATGGAGCGTGTGCTGAATGTCTCCTAGCGCATTGCCGTATAAAAGCACTCTGCTGGGGAGCTGACGGCAAGGAGACGGGTTCGCCCTAAAGAAACACGGAAAAGGACCACGCAGAAAGCCGCTAGGCGTTGTGCAGACTGACGACAGTGACGTTCCCTTGTGGAAGCCGGGTGTTCTCCGTAAGACACGAGGAAGAATGACTGAATGATTGAGTGCTGCGGACATGACGATTTCAAATAAATCCTTTTGCAAGAATCCTCTCCGTGGAGTATGTTATAGCCTTTTCAAGGGATAGATTGTTTATATTCCAACAAGCAATCTGTTCTTTGGAGGAGTACGTACAGTTAACATTAATACTCACAACCATTCAAGAAACTACACAGACAATTCACATGTATCGTTGATGTATTAATAATGGGGAATTTCGAACTTTAAGATATTATGCCGTGTACATTCTCACTGCTAATTAATCGATTGTGCTGAAATCGCGTCCCCCTGATGTACCCACCCCTGTTTGCCTATAGACAGCACATTTGTAATACTCCTGCTGTTAACGAGTCGCATCTCACCGACAGGCGGCAGTCAACTTGTGAACTTGATCCATTTCCAACAATACTGCTAAACGCATGTCTTGATATATTAATTGGACCTATAACAAATACTATAAAGGCATCACTTTGCTCTGGTTGTTTTCCTGGTGATTTCAAATACGCCCACGTCACTCCACTTCTTAAGAAATCATATCTGCCTAAACAAGACCTAAACAGTTATAGACCTATTTCTAACCTCATATTTATTTCCAAAATACTAGAAAAGGTTGTAGCAAGTCGTCTAAGGTCTCACATTAACACAAATGCCTTAACTAATGTGTCACAAACAGCATATAGACAGTTTCATTCAACAGAGACTCCCCTCTTAAAGGTTCAAAACGACATTACCTTGAACATTAATAATGGTAAAGTGACTGCACTTACTAGATCTTTCTGCCGCTTTTGGCACGATTGATCACAACATTCTCATTGAACGCTTATTAAAGTGGTACGGCTAGCACAGCTCTAAGCTAGTTTTCTTCATATCTAACTGATAGATACCAAACCATTAAGATTGGGAACAGCTTTACGGTTGCACTGCCGGCTTTATTTGGTGTTCCCCAGGGTTCTGTTCTTGGGCCTTTGCTTTTTACTCTTTACACCACGCCACTAAGCCCTGTTACACAAAGACATAACTTGGATCATCATCTTTATGCTGATGATACTCAGATCTACATTTCGTTGGCTACCCCGGATACAAATCGCTCCCTTAACCAAGTTAGTGATTGCCTTGGAGATATCTTCCACTGGATGACTGAATGCAAATTAAAATTAAATGCAAATAAAACTGATTTGATCATTATTGGTATTCTAATACAGCGTAATAAAATTGATGGTCTTTTCCCTATACGTATTTTTAATCAGCATATCACGCCAGCAACCTCGGTGCGGAATCTGGCAGTGGTCTTTGACAGTAACTTCAATTTCCCACAACACATATCTCAAACGTGTCGCTGCTGTTTTTATCATATTCGTGATCTTCGCCGTATTCGCCGGTATATGGCATTTCCTGTTCCTAAAACTAATTGCAACAGGGCTTGTTAGCAGCAAACCTAACTATTGCAATTCCTTCCTTTATAATATCGCTAGCAAGGATATTACACAACGTGAACGTGTCCAAAATCGTCTGGCAAGGATAGTTACAAGATCTCCTCGTTTTTCTCGCTCTGTACCACTTTTGAAGTCTTTGTATTGGCTTCCTGTACAATATCGTATAATATTTAAGATCTGTACCATTACATACCAGGCACTGTCCAGTAAGCAACCATCTTATTTGCATTCATTGCTTACTCCTGTAAGAAAACCTATCCAGCGTCGATCATCTAGTTCTGACCTACTTTTTAATCCTAGAGTCAACACTAACATTGGAACTAGGGCTTTTTCTGTTGCTGCACCAACTCTTTGGAATAATTTTATGCTCCCTCATGGTGTTAGATCAGTTGAAAAATATTACAAAATTCCGACATCATTTAAAAACTTATCTTTACAACCTTGCTTATCCACCATAGCTTCCTGGCGCCTTGACCCATCTGTTGACAACAGGAATACTGTTTATGGATTTTGAGATTAACCAATCCTTTTGTATTGATGCGCCTCTGAGCTTGGTTTCCAAGGATTTAGGCGTAATAGAAGTTATATGATTATTATTAACAATAATCTACCTTCCAACATTCTAATCATCAAACCATCCAAGTCAGCTGACGAAACCATCACTGTACGCCTGCAATAAACATATCTAATAACACGGGATAATAATAGACGGATCTTCGATGTTGCACCAGCGGAGGCTGCGTCTAAAATTAACTAATCCCGACACACTGGTCGTGATGGATGTCACTCGGGTGTCCGAAGGGATGGGCATGAGCTGCGGCAAATGCGGAGAGCAGTTCTAAGCTTACCAGTGTCGGATGTAGGCCAGGGCAGACGCCCAGCTAGGGGGCCTCACCAATACGGTTTTATGAATATAAAATGCTTTTGGTAATTTCTTTGCGGTCGAAGTGAAATCTCTAGTGTACAAGGCAGGGACGAGTGAGAATCTTTATAATTCATTCAGACTGTTTATTACCAAGTAGCATTTCAAATGTACGAGGAATTCTTGGCGTTGTGGCGTCAACATACATGCACGCTTGTTTCCCCTGCCCCCATCATGCACACGCAAAATATACAATCAGAAGCTAAAACTAGTATAAATTTAAACCAAGGCCAACTGCCAACATATTTTAAGACAGTCGTACATTTATTGACATAAAGTGAACTTGATTACATAATATTAATACTGTCTAAACGTTACCTAAAAAGTTAAAAAGTATACATGTAGTTAAAAAAGTATTAAATAAATGCATAAATAAATTAGGTGACGATATAAGAACTAAGCTGACAGTTAAAAAGTATGTACATACATGTAGTCAAGTTAATAAATAATAAATAAATAAATAATAATAAAATATAAAATAAAATAATAATAATTCATAAATAATTTAGCATGGCGACATATAATCTAAACCGACTGAAAACAGTATCATGGCATCTCGCGGTTCAGGTGGCTCACAGCCTGCGGATAAAAACTATTTATAAATCTAGTGGTCCTTGTCTTAATACTTCTATAGCGCTTGCCAGAGGGAAGAAGTTCAAAGAGACGGTTGGCTGGGTGGGTAGTATCCCGTACAATGCTATTGGATTTTCGCGCACAGTGAGCATGGTAAATAGATTCAATGGATGGCAACTCGCGCCCAATGATTCTAACGACACCCGGTCAATCACTGCCCCGGCGCCTCCACGACCTTAAATCCTGCTCTGAAGTTCAGTTTTGGCAATTAAGCCGTAACAACGGACAAGGTACGTTTTTTTTATTTATGCCTTAACAACTGATCCCGGTACATTTAATTTTTTTTGTGACCTTACAACTGACCCTGGTACAATTTTCTTTTGTTTGGTTTCATTTGATTAATCATTTAATCAGTGTGTCCACCTAATGCAAAGATTTCTGGCGAGTTTTTATGCGATCTTGTCTTTTCTATTACCCGGAATCGTGGACACTTTTGCTAGTTTAACAAGATTTAACAAGATTGCCACCAGATAATTAACTCTAGATGGCAGGTGGACAAAGAAGCCTTTGGCTTATCGACAGTCTAACCCCTTTATATACGCCATCCTGTATTATTATTTGCAACGTTTCAGTTGGATTTTTTTGATCATTTTAGTCGCTCTCCTCTGTACTCTTTCTAGCATATCTATGTCCTTCTTGCGATATGGTCTCCAATATTCTAAAAGAGGCCTAACTATTGTTTTGTACAGCGGTGTTATTCTTTTTTCTTATACGCTATATTTCACCTAATTAATCAAAGGATTTGATTTCCCTTTGAAGCTGCAATACCGCACTGCTCTGAAACCTTCATATCAGCAATAATGGTTAACCTTAAGTCGTTTTCTTTTACATTAATACTTAGTACAGTACCCCCATTGTATATTGTACATCTTCGTTCCCACGTTCTGTGTGGAGGCATTTACATTTCCCAAAATTGAACAACATTTGCCACTTTTCAGACCATTTGATCAACCTGTCAAGATCATCTTGTAAATGCTGTCTATCTCCATCACTTTTAATCCTTCTAAACAATTTTATATCATCCGCAAATTTCAACACATTGCTTGTTATGTCCAAATCGTTGATGTATATTAAGAATAATATAGGTCCTAATACTGATCCTTGTGATACCCCACTCAATACTGATTTCCAGTTTGAAGCCTCCCCATCAACTACTACCCGTTGTCTTCTGTCAATCGGCCATTTTTCTATCTAGTTAATTGTATTAAGAAATGAGGAAGATATCGGTTTAAGCTAGACACTCTCGCACAGTGGCTACGTCAGAGGAAATACGAAGAACAACGTATGGAATGGCACATTAATCCATCCATTAGGTGCAGTCGCCCGATTTATACCAGTACCTTTGGGGATATCCTATCGTCGCGGCACATCTAGGAACCTGCGGCTACTGACACAATGGTCGCCCTGTACTCGTCCAGGTTGGTGCGGAGTCTGCGAGCGTTGACTCAATCCATGGGATGAAGATATGCTATTAGTGTCTATGAACAATGTCTTGGGAGACTTGCTAGCCGTGTCAATGACCTCGTTGTCACTAGGACAGTAACTGAACCACCAACTACGGACATTCATACATACACACATGCATGCATGCACACATACATACATACATACATACATACATACACACACATGCACACATACACACATACACACATACACACACACACACATACACACACAGACACACACACACATACACACATACATACGTACATACATATACGCATGCATGCACTCACGCACGCACGCACGCAAGCGCGCGCACTCAAATACTCACACACTCTCACACATTCACAGACACAGTCATACACACACACACGCACGCACACATACAATTACGCACACTCACACGCACACACACACACACACACACACACACACACACACACACACACACACCAAAGGAATCGGAACTGATACACTAAAGGCGGTCTGATGATGGCACAACAAAGCGAAATTTATGGGTATAAACTGTACACGACATAATAGAAGACCGATGCAGAGACATACCGAGTCAACTAATCCATGATCTCTGGTTGCTTTATCGCAGTGAATACTGAAGACCCGTTATCGCGTCCGATCAATGAGACGACATCGATTCCACAGCAACGAGGAGAAGAAATGGTAATTGATAAACTGGTAATCGCGTGATAAATACACTGTTGTAGTTTTATTGGCATGTTCACCGCGTGTGAGATCTCTCACGAGTGCTCTACTTACACGAGTAATGGTGTAGTATACAAATGATATGTAAACAGAAGTTTGCTCGCCCACGCGCACATGTTTTCGCCGACTGAATACAGCTAGCAGACTGGAAATACGAAACAAGGCGCACCACTCCGCATCGGGGCGATTTTCTGCATGCATCATATACGTTTTTATATCCGTTTAATACAGGTTATGTCTCGTTGACAAATTCGTGTATTTATCATGGTTTAATGCTGCCATGATCGTAAATGATGAACGGCAATCATTGTCATTATTATTTTGTTGAGTAGATGAAGACTCATAGACTTAGGTTGAATTGATCGGCAACAAAGAGTTAATATCATGCAGAGACAGCGTATAACGCACGCGCGCGCGCGCGCGCGCACACACACCCCCCGCGCGCACAGGCCCTGACACACACACCCACACGCACACACACACACACACACACACACACACACACACACACACATATATATATATACACACACATACACATCCGCGCGCGCAATGTGAACGATAGGATTGAACAAGATTCGGAACTATAATATATACACACACATGTATGATTTTAATACAGCATGATGTAGAAAATTATGAAACTTATTTTTTGGCGGTTTGAAATTTGAACTCAACGATGCAGTGAGTGCTAGTGTTTCAAACCCTTCAGGTATTTTTTGTATCGACTCGGCGTGATCTGTCAGGAGGACGACGAAAACGGCCATATGGGCTCAGCACATGTTAGTTTTCCCATTGGCGACCATGTTAACGTTTCGTCTGATTATAAGAAAACGTGACCTACAAAATGTCTTTAACTTATCACCTGTTGTTATTACCATCTCTTTGACGTACTGGTCGAGTTTAGTCAAAATATAATATTTCTAGCTCTCGTAAAATGCCTCTATGTGTGACACTCGTAAATATTTACGAATGGATGCAGGCAGTAATCCGGCTAAGGCTAAAGGGTCAACTAGCCAAATTGCTGCCAAATATTCGTCCGCTTAGTAAACGCAGCTAAAATACACCATTTTATTGTCAACAGCTTCTACAATCACACATGGAAATCTGACTACTCAAACGCACTTATGTCAGAGCAGCTGACTTTTGTACTAAAAAATACACTGCACTGTTTTTCGTCTAAAAGTCTAACTAACTAGTCTAACAGTGTCCTGACCCCGTGTACGTCAACGGCGCGGGACACGAGATCTCCGTGGCCCCGTTAGTCGTGCCGTTGTCCCACCGTGTTCGACGGCCATAATCCTCTCCTGACCTGACAGGACGTCTTACGTTGATGCAGCGATCGATCGCAGTAGCGGAACGCCGTGTCAACGCTCGTGGGAGAGGGACCCGTGTCCCGAGTCAGGTTTATATTGTGTGTGTTTAAACCGCGTACATTATTTGATAATGTCAACATGTCGGTGGTATTTCGCCGCTGCAGCGACGCTATCTCGGCTAACCGAGTATACTACATCTCCGCTGGTCTTTTCTAATGTACGTACCAGCGCGTTTTGTTTAAAGGTATACGTTATTTGATGCATGTTGTCATTAATTCGTGTTATATAGTACACCGGTACTCTATATCTGTTGCATTGGCCACTCAAATCTGTTTTATAAATCACGGTGTATAAATATAGTTTGACCGTTATCTCATTAGCAATACAAACGTTTCCGTTCAGCACGCAGCGTAAGGATACCATTCAAATTCAACTTATTAATTTACATTGTCAAGTTATAAGTCAAATTATACGAATTTAACACACTTGATCGGTCGAAATGTTAGAATATAGGTTATATCATAGGTTATATCACGACTGTTGTAAATAAACTGATCAGATGTGGTACTTGTATTGTCGTCGCCATGTATGACAGAAGGGAACAGCTGAACTCGCATTAGGTTTGTAGTAATCTTACATCCAAACCTGATTATTCTAGTCGAACTTACATCGTTTACGGATTTATATAACTGTGATTGTAATCAGATTTAAGATGACTGCTTCAGATTACCGGGGGCTTAGTTTTCAAAGTAAAGGCAAGCAAATGTACGCTCGCACACACACCCGCACAAACTAGGCACGAGTGACAACGAGTTATTTCGACTGTTGGTTGATTGCGGGGCAATTATCGACGGACTGGCCAAGGTTAACTCGGTGACAAGTTGTGATTACTCCGTGAATGCAGGAATTAAGGCAGGACGACGCCGGTGACGATGGAGGCTGATTGATGATGACGATAGCGGGATGGAGCCTAATTGTGTTCGGGTCTTCAACGTCCCTTGTCGAAAGGCGTCAATATTTTCGCTAGTAACACTGTCGCAAGCAGAGGCCGCAATAAAATAGATACTGTTTATTTAATTTACTATATCTGACCCATGAAACATCACACAACTCCATTGTTATTTGCTCTATTTTTGTGTACAGTATGTACACGCAACATCATACTCAGAAGAAGACACACACAGCGTCTACAACGACATAGATGAGACCTTAGAAAAGCCAACCCTCTACACGACAGTGATGGGAGACTTTAATGCGCAAGTAGGGAAACGAACAAACATTTCGGAAAAGGCAAATTTGGCCTAGGTGTGAGAAACGAAAGAGGCGACACCTGGGCAACATCACGAAAGTACGAAATCATGACTACCACCAGAAGAAAGCAGGGAGGATTTGGAGGGGGGAAACCCAAATGGAGAAACAAAGAACGAGACTGACTACACCCTGACAAACAGGCCAGACATGGTCACTGACGTAACTGTCATCAACCAAGTCAACATTGGAAGTGACCACAGAATGGTAATGAGCAACATCAAACTGGACGTCAAGGCTGAAAGGTAGAAGTTGATAAACAAGAGACCAGCAAGTGTAGATACCACACAAATAGGAAAAAAAAAATCGAATTCCAATTCGAACTGCGAACTCGATTAGAGACACTACAGGAACTAGACGGCATCGACACCAAGAGCGAAAACATAACTGAGATGAAATATGAGAATATCGTCACCGACAGGAGCACTGATGAAGAAACGGCGAGAAATAGTGGATAACGGCGACCGTAAAAAACAAATAGAGTACATAGAAATATGCAAGACCATCAAAACGAAAGCGAAGGAGGACACCAGGAAGAACAATCAAGATATCATAAGAGAAACGATTATGACATCAAAGAGCCTTAAGAAAGCCAGAAGAACACATACATTAGGCACTAGACTGATTACACTTCTAGACAAGCAGGGTAGAGAAATACAAGACCAAGATATGATTAACGAATAGAGGCATTCTACACCGAGCTATACGACAGTGAGCAGAGTACCATAATTCACACCGACCCGAAAGAGGTACCAGGGATAACACCATGTGAGGTGGAAGCAGCGCTAAGAGATATGAAGAATCGGAAGACATCAGGCAAAGAGCATGTAAACATTGAAACATTAAAAGCAGGAGAAGATACCATCTCTAAGACACTGGTTAAGCTGTTTACTAAATGCTTATTAGAAAGACGAATACCCATCGCATGGAAGAAGGGAAATAAGAAAGACTTAAAGAACTACAGACCGATATGTCTGTTATCAAACATCTACGAATTACTCACAAAGATACTAACGAATAGGTTAAAGAAGACACTCGACGAAAGCCAACCACGAGAGCAAGCAAGATTCAGAAACAGGCCACACACACGTCGAAAAGCAACTGAAAGAGAAGTGCCGAGAATATAATATCCCGCTCTACATCGCTTTCGTCGACTACGAGAAGGCTTTCGACTGGGTGCAAACTCAAGCAATACTGACATCCCTCCAAGAACAGAGGATAGGAGACGTGTACATCGATCTCCTAAAAGACATCTAGACCAACAGCTCGGTGACAGTCCACCTACACAAAAAGAGCAACAAGATCAACAAGAGAGGAGTACGACAGGGTGACACCATATCGCCCAAGCTGTTTCTGGCAACACTCGAAAGCATATTCCGAAGACTGACTTGGGAAACCAGAAATTTGATGATAGACGGAAAATATCTCAGTCATCTTCGCTTCGCCGACGACATACTCATATGCGCTACTACACCGCAAGAACTACAAAAAAATTATGCAGGAGCTAGCTGATGAGAATAAAAAACAAGGGCTGAAGATGAACATTTCGAAGACAAAAGTAATGTTAGAAAATGACACACCAATATATGTCAATATATATATATATAT
>CM034531.1:3136420-3198920 GCA_020002185.1 Paraescarpia echinospica | reverse complement strand
GTGTTTGTTTAAATGCAGGGATTATAGTAAATAAAAGAAGTGAACTAAACATTATGGTAGAATATATTGACCCTCACATAATAGGTATAACCGAATCATGGGCCACCACCGATATATCAGGTGCTGAATTGGGACTGACAGGATATGTAATGTTTAGGAAAGATAGAATAGGAAGAAGGGGAGGTGGAGTTATTTTATATATTAAAGAATCTGTCCAGGCTTACGAAATAAAATTAGAAAGAGAAGCAGATTAACAGTTGGGTTAGTTTATCGAAGTCCAAACATAAGCATAGAAGAGAATGAAAAAGTACGAAACGCTATAAGGGAAGTGAACAAACAGTGTTATAATTGGGGATTTTAAACATGGGCATATACAATGGAAATCTCTACGAAGTATGGGTAGTGAGGACCACAAGTTTTTAGTTTTAGTACAAGATAGTTTCCTATCTCAACATGTACTAGAACCAACCAGGGGTGAGAATGTGTTAGACATAATTTTGTCCTCACAGAATGACTTAGTTGACAATGTCAGGATATGTGAGCCACTGGGGAGTAGTGATCACAACCAGATACATTTTACCATCAAAGTAAAATCAGAAAGGAATAGTAAAAAGCAGTACAGGAAAAAATACTGAATGAGTAATTTAGTTCGGTGTTTACCAGGGAAGATGTTAGTTCACTGCCAGTACCAGAGGCTAAGTTCAAGGGGCCAGAATCAGACTATTTAGGACAATTAATTGTAACTCCGGAAATGGTAGCTAAGAAAATAAGGGCTGTGAAGGATAATATAACAAGCAAGGTGTTGAAATTTGCGGATGATACAAAAGTGTTTAGAAGGTTTAAAAGTAATGGAGATAGACAGCATTTACAAGATGATTTTGACAGGTTGATCAAATGGCCTGAAAAGTAGCAAATGTTGTTCAATTTTTGGAAATGGACACAGGATATGGGAATGAATAAGTACAATATACAATTGGAGGTTCTGTACTAAGTACTACTGTAACAGAAAAGGACTTAGGGTTAACCATTAGTGCTGATATGAAGGTTTCAGAACAGTGCGGAATTGCAGTTTCAAAGGGAAATCAAATCCTTGGATTAATTAGGCGAAATATAGAGTATAAGGAAAAAGAACTAATAATACCGCTGTACAAAACAACAGTTAGGCCTCATTTAGAATATTGTATACAAGCGTGGAGGCCATATCGCAAGAAGGACATAGATATGCTAGAAAGAGTACAGATTAGATCGATGAAAATTATACTAAAACTGAGGGATCTTAGTTATGAAATACGCCTAAAAGAATGTGGTTTAACAACACTAGAGACCAGGAGATTGAGAGGAGATCAGATAGAAGTGTATAAAATATTGAACGGTTATGAAAATATTGATAGAAATATTTTTCTCAGTTAAGAAAGATAGAAGGACTAGAGGACATGAAGTTACATTAATAAAGGAGCAGTGTAGATTAAATATAAGAAAGTTATAATTTTCACAAAGGACTGTAAATTAATGGAACGTAGTATTTGCTGATTGTGTGGGTGCTAGTAGCGTGAATATGTTTTAAAATAAAATCTACACATATTTCAGAAGGGCGGGGTACACGTAGGTAAAAGGGTTGGACTCTCGATAAGCCAAAGGACTTCCTTGTCCACCTGCCATCTAGAGTTAATTATCTGGGTTGCAATCTTGTTAAATCTTGTTAAATCTATGTACATTCGTGCGTAAACATGTCTTCTGTGTTCAACTATGACTTAAGTGTGCCCTTTGAGGCGATATTCGTTTTCGGCTTAAACATGTTTTATGTGCTCAATCGCGGCGTAAGTATGCTTCTGTGTTCAATTATGGCTTAAACATGCTCTCGTTGCTTATTCGCGGCTTTAAAATGCCTTATGAGTTCATTGGCGTCTTCAGTGTGCCTTCTCAGTTCATGTCAGGCTTTAACTGGTTTTGCTGGCATTATCATTATGTGTCCGTTCTAAAAGATAGCAGTTGTCCTGCACTCTCACTGGTATGATCTATTGCAGTTGTGGTGGTCGCATAATTTCGCAGTCCGAAAATACGTTAAGCATTATGTACGGGGTGGTTCTGCCTTCGTGACGTATCGCGGGGAAACGTGATGACTACAGTCGTGCCACCTAGCGTGTGAAACTTGTGTCAATGCAAACTGACGCTAATAGCCATTTTGAATGACTAACTGTTCTTCGACTTGGCGAACTTGTGAGACGATCTCGAAGTAAACAGCGGCCGATGAAACAATGAGATCATATAGTGTGACGCAAAATCGACCATTTAACTAGTCAATTAAACGCGTACTACATTTTCCAAATATCTCCAATGGAATTACTCTTGTCGTGGCCAGTGTTGGACAAGGCGACTTACGTCACTGGGGAGAGGACTAGGAGGCCACAAGAGAGCATACGTCAGTGAAGCTTCGCGGCGTCGGGCCATCGGCCAATTAGGGCCGCTTCAGTCGGTATAATCGGGCCAGGAAATTAGACGGATCAAGCCGCCATAAACCCGGCCGCGGGGGAAATTGCGACGACGGCGCGTACCCGGTTCGTCAGCCTCAACGATACCTACTCGAGTGACCGGATGGCAGACGAACTCACCCACTCAATCAAAGTACCGTCGTCGAGTGCTCGACATGACGAAGGAGTAGAACTGGCGACCAACGACGCACCGAGTCAGCGTGACGGCGGAAAGGCGCGGACGAACGCCCGATTATAATAGGTCACGATGAAATGGCACGGACGAATGAAGAAGGATTATTGGTCATGATGTAAAGTAACAGACGAACGAACAGGGATTATCCGATATGATAGAAGATCAAATGCAGGACTTGGTGCAGGAACGTACCAACGTTTGGTGTAGACACAGAACGGGACAACGAGCGAAACCTGTTACATAATGAAAACGAAAACAGTATCGAATAAGAAACGATACGAATGATCTCGCAAAACTAAAAACAGTCTAATTAGGTTTACCATTTCGTCTTCAATGCCAACGACCCCGGGAGAATACCATTGCTAGACTGCAGATGGGAAAGTCATAGAGGCGTTTTTTTTTATAGAAAGACCAAGACAAAAAAGCAAAATAATCACTTTGAGCTACCACCAAGAAAGACGAACTATATGGAGAAACCGGACACCGGAAACAACGAAATAAATATAGAGTGTGTCAATTAGCATAACAGTTAGTTAAGTATTAAAAAAAACAGATTAACAAAGCTATGTGTTGAAGAAAAGAAACCCGACAAACTGGAACAATTTCGTTAAAATTGTGTGTGAGCGCGTGCGTTCGTGCGTGCGTGCGTGCGTGGGTGTACGCTTATACCCAGTGCATCAAATAACAATAATATATCGAAAATATACATATCATGCTAATCATAATAGAGCATGGTTTCGCTGGTTTTAAATATGTGCATTTGACGACAGAAATGGCGTGACATTCACACTGAAATTTATATTAACCCATTAACACCAAATGAAAATGCTCAGTTTTTATTTACATAGTTAATAATTAAGCTAATATATAATTCAATGAGGTGTATGCCCAGCGACGTGACGAACTCGGCAGGAACCATAACTAAGTGTGCTATGTGCAAAGCACGCCACTCGGCTATCTGTTCCCGTTAATGGATTCAGAAAGTAGATCGATATGAAAATGTCAAGCGCGGTAGACTAACGAATCGCACGACCCCGAATAGTACAAGATTCTTTAAAAAAAACACCGGACAGCAATGCTATCTGTGACGACTCGCAGTGTTCCAGTATATTGGCGATTCTACCGACAGAGTCTCTCCGGACTTCACAAGCAACACGCTGTAACGTTTAGGAATTCATGGGAAAATATAACATTTCCTCAACACATTTATTTTGACAGCAGGCCCACGATATATCCAGAATCGACGTGGGATAGTGACGGATCTTTTTCATTTCAGTCAACCAAAACCTACACAACACCCTTAAGCCTTCAAACCAATCATACTCATGTGCTGAAACGGCGAACTTGAACGAATGAATGAACGAACGATTGAACGAACGAACAAACAAACAAACGAACAAACAAACAAACGAACGAGCGAGTGAAAGAACAAAATAACGATTGCATGTACGAATGAATGAATGCAAGAACGAACGAATGAAAGGAGGAAATGACAAGTGGGCGAACGAACGAACGAACGAACGAAAGAACGGACCAGTGGGCGAATGAACGAAAGAACGAACGAACGAAAGAACGGACCAGTGGGTGAACGAACGAACGAACGAATGAAAGAAAGAACGAACCAATGGGCGAACGAACGAACGAACGAACGAACGAACGAAACAACGGACCAGTGGGCGAACAAACGAACGAACGAACGAAACAACGAACGAACGGACGAAACAAGTAAATGTATTTTGAATGGTAGTTTTCAAACGAGAGTTTACAAAAAACGTCCCGAATAGAAAGGAGCGGATTCGACACCTATCTATAGACGCGAGACGGAGACACGTACCTTGGTCTCCACAGGGTTGAGACGTTCGTTCCGGGTGCTATCGGGGATGTCGACGGTCACTCCGCGCATAGAACTACTGTTGCGCCACAGCCGTCTACGCACTGACATCTTCCCACAGCCAACTAGTCAACGAGGACTGGTCAACGACTACTGCGGATCGACGGCGAATGTTTTACGCCGACGTAATCACAGGTTCCGACGTCGCCAGTGGCGGCTTGCCTTCGACGCTTGGTCGCAGCTGACGGCGAGAGGTCGAACCTCTTAGTAACTAGCGAGCGGGCGCGGTGACGATGTCATATCGTTCAATGTATGATTCGCTAAGGCCCGATGGAGTCTAGTCATTACTTCCGCGTCATTTGTTCGCAATCCACTCCCCGTTTACTGCCGATCTGTCGTAAGTTTCGTCGTATTCGGACACGAAGACTAGGACATTTGGCGACTTTACCGAACTGCATGTTCGTCAGCCGCGTCTCGGCGGTCGGTGCCCTAGGCAGACCCCGGCGGAGGTGCGACAAAGGCTCGGGTGACAGCACCACGTCTCGTTGTCTCGGTTGGCCGCATCTTGTAGGCGTAGCAGATGTCCAAAAGCGATACCTCTTCGTCAATGCGCAGCCACACGTCTAGCGTTGTGCGTGCCACACGTAGGGTATATGTCAGAGTGAATGTGTTTGTGCGTGCACATGCGTGCGCGCCGATCAATAGACAAGCCGGCGACGCATTTGTCGTCCGTCGTTTGCCGTCTTCTGGCAGTAGCGCCACGGACCACGACCCACTACCGCCGCCGACGTCGCTCCTTCCGCGCTCATCAACCGCGGCACGGTCCGTCAGACGTAAACATGGTCCGTCAGACGTAACTAGGGTCTGACAGACGTAACCAGGGTCAGTCAGACGTAATCACCGCCCCTCAGACGTAACCACCGTCCGTCAGATGTAAACACGACACGTCAGATGTAACCACGGTCCGTCATACGTAATCACGGTCCGTCATACGTAAGCACCGTTCGTCAGACGTAATCAAAATAAAATGAAACGGAATTAATCATATTTAATAACGTGTTCGTTGCGTTTTCCTTGTTACAGGAGGAGTATCCCATCACACAGCTATTTTTTCTTTCGTTTTTCGCAAAATGTATATTTTGCTGACTGCATATCTTCAGTTCCATTGTATATTTTGCATTTCGATATTGTTATATATGCCAGTATATATATGTGTGTGTGTGTGTGTGTGTGTGTGTGTGTGTGTGTGTGTGTGTGTGTGTGTGTGTGTGTGTGTGTGTGTGTGTGTGTGTGTGTGTGTGTGTGTGTGTGTGTGTGTGTGTGTGTGCATATGTTTACATAATTCGTACATGTTTAAATGCTGTTGGAAAAATAAAAGTATCCTTATCTTTACAGTCAGGCAAGTTCCTCCTCCGCAACAGCCTGCACGCAACAGCCTGCACGCAACAGCCTGCACGCAACAGCCTGCACGCAACAGCCTGCACGCAACAGCCTGCACGCAACAGCCTGCACGCAACAGCCTGCACGCAACAGCCTGCACGCAACAGCCTGCACGCAACAGCCTGCACGCATGGCTGCGTCGTGTAGTGCGTACAGATAGGTAGACGTTAACGTGCTAATTGCAAGAATCAACTCTAACTACTCTTTTATTTTAGCGTACACGTTATTTTGTGGAAAACTATTTCACACATATTTTCATTATCCAAATCACACACGTGTCAATCGAACACCATCTCGACTTCTCTGGAAAGCATTCAGCAAAAGCTGCAATTAATGCGCGAAAACTATCCGTACACAAATGTGCGCTATATAAGAAAAACATACCTTTACGTTACATGTAAAAAATGAAAAGGTGCGTTCTTCTATAGCACAGTATTCAGTCCCTAGGACTGCTCAAAGCGCTTTACACTTTACTCCAAGGCAGACCTGTTTAATCGAACACCATTTCGACTTCTTTGGGAAGCATTCAGCCACGCTGCAATTATTTCGCGAAGGCAATTCATACACAAATACCCACCACTTTCTACAGACAGGTACTCATTCATACAGCTGAGTGAACTGGGGCAACGTATAGTGAACGAACTCGCCCAAGGTTCGACACGGCCGCACAGGATTCGAATTCGGGTTCTTTCGATTGAGAGTCCGATGCTCTATCCACTGCGCCATTGCGCTCCACAGAACACAACTTTAATTGCACACGCAAACACAGGTCGTATGACTCGTATCAGATGCATTCATCGTCTGACTGTTCACACAGCCGGGCGTGAGTCGGCTTTGCGGGACAAAAACAATTAAATTTATTTCTACTATTGTAAAAGCATAATTGACCAAATCGAGACATGTGCATTTGTATAATAATTTAAGTTTGCAGCCCGGTGTTTACATGTTGACGTGCCAACAAAGAGAATCAAGCGTAAAATCCCATAATTCCATTTTATGAGAGCCCGCGCCATTACTATCGCTATGTATACGACAACTGTCACGACTATAGAGTATCGGTGCTGCTGTTCGATCTTTAATAACTCCGCGACGGAGCCCCAGCGGCGGTCTCCGTGAGCCGACTGCACCCCAACAGAAATTTCTGAGCGCATGCGATTATATTCGCCGTACGAACATGCGTCTTTCTATAATAAAATAAATAATAATATTATGTACGGTAAAATAAATTGCACTCGGGCGCTTTACGCATCATGTGTCGTATCTTGTCGTCTTTTGTGTGTATCCCTGCTTTGTATGCGACTGCTTCTTAACTGACGTCGAAATCTGTCCACACTTACAGACCGAAACGTATATGTCGGTGTATTTGATCGTGCTGCTCATCCGGGATGAATGGTGGCGTTTGTAGAATACGAGGTTGTTACGCGTAGGGCGCGTGCGTGATGCGTGGCCAAGGAAACACCGCACGGATGAATGCGACTAATCATGTATGCCTGCCTACAACTGGCTGGCTAGACGGCACCGGATATAGATGTCGTAGCCGAGCCGTGAGCTGCACGGCACACAAAAAAGATCAAGAGAGATCAACAGAAATTGGACATTCGTCACAGTCAGCATCACAATGACGTGGACGAATTGAAGACTTCAACCCCCAGATTAAGAAGAAAAGATCCAGAATGAAGAAATCAATATCCCCAGTTACAAAATTGACTACCCATCTCAATTGAAGAAATACCAATATTCCTAGTTACAAAATGAACATATCAAACGTAGAAGTCAACATCCAAAATTAAGTCGTCGATATGGGTCAATATTTGACAATTGGTATCTGGTCTCCTAAACATTCACATATATATATATATATATATATATATATATATGTATACATATATATATACATGATATATATATATATATATATATATATATATATATATATATATATATGTCAAATACATTACTAAAAATCGTCAATGTCTAAATTTATGTCACAACCATAATTACACACACGACCCCCATCACGCTTTGATTTACCAACACTGTTAGAAAAATGTGCATTGTTGCAGTACAAGGGCGTCATGACATCTACTTCATCACTCTATCCCGCATTCAGTTCTCGCTAAAATAACTTAGCCGTATGGTTTTGAGGCAAATAAAAATATTGGGGCCAGAATGTTGTCAAAATAATACGATGAGACGTCCGAAAGTTTCAGCATTGCGTCAGCGTGACGGACCTTATTGCTAGGCAACAGATCACGTCAAAACAGAATAACAGTCGAAACATCAATTGAAGAAGATGACGTGCATAATAATCTCCAAGTAGCTGATAACGATGATGTCTTGTAACGATGATGTCTTGGACGTTTCGCACAACGATGTCACTTGTACGTGTCTTGTAACGATGATGTCTTGAACGTTTCACACAACGATGTCACTTGTGCGTGTCTTGTAACGATGATGTCTTGGACGTTTCGCACAACGATGTCACTTGTGCCTGTCTTATAACGATGATGTCTTGGACGTTTCGCACACCGATGTCACTTGTGCCTGTCTTATAACGATGATGTCTTGGACGTTTCGCACAACGATGTCACTTGTGCGTGTCTTATAACGATGATGTCTTGGACGTTTCACACAACGATGTCATTTGTGCGTGTCTTATAGCGATGATGTCTTGGACGTTTCGCACAACGATGTCACTTGTGCGTGTCTTATAACGATGATGTCTTGGACGTTTCGCACAACGATGTCACTTGTGCGTGTCTTGTAACGATGATGTCTTGGACGTTTCACACAACGATGTCACTTGTGCGTGTCTTATAGCGATGATGTCTTGGACGTTTCGCACAACGATGTCACTTGTGCGTGTCTTATAACGATGATGTCTTGGACGTTTCGCACAACGATGTTACTTGTGCGTGTCTTGTAACGATGATGTCTTGGACATTTCACACAACGATGTCACTTGTGCGTGTCTTATAGCGATGATGTCTTGGACGTTTCGCACAACGATGTCACTTGTGCGTGTCTTATAACGATGATGTCTTGGATGTTTCACACAACGATGTCACTTGTGTGTGTCTTATAACGATGATGTCTTGGACGTTTCACACAACGATGTCACTTGTGCCTGTCTTATAACGATGATGTATTGGACATTTCGCACAACGATGTCACTTGTGCGTGTCTTGTAACGATGATGTCTTGAACGTTTCACACAACGATGTCACTTGTGTGTGTCTTATAACGATGATGTCTTGGACGTTTCACACAACGATGTCACTTGTGCGTGTCTTATAACGATGATGTCTTGGACGTTTCACACAACGATGTCACTTGTGCGTGTCTTATAGCGATGATGTCTTGGACGTTTCGCACAACGATGTCACTTGTGCCTGTCTTATAACGATGATGTCTTGGACGTTTCTCACAACGATGTTACTTGTGCGTGTCTTGTAACGATGATGTCTTTGACGTTTCGCACAACGATGTCACTTGTGCGTGTCTTGTAACGATAATGTCTTGGACATTTCACACAACGATGTCACTTGTGCGTGTCTTATAGCGATGATGTCTTGGGCGTTTCGCACAACGATGTCACTTGTGCATGTCTTATAACGATGATGTCTTGGACGTTTCACACAACGATGTCACTTGTGTGTGTCTTATAACGATGATGTCTTGGACGTTTCACACAACGATGTCACTTGTGCCTGTCTTATAACGATGATGTCTTGGACATTTCGCACAACGATGTCACTTGTGTGTGTCTTATAACGATGATGTCTTGGACGTTTCACACAACGATGTCACTTGTGCGTGTCTTATAACGATGCTGTCTTGGACGTTTCACACAACGATGTCACTTGTGCGTGTCTTATAACGATGATGTCTTGGACGTTTCACACAACGATGTCACTTGTGTGTGTCTTATAACGATGATGTCTTGGACGTTTCACACAACGATGTCACTTGTGCGTGTCTTATAACGATGATGTCTTGGACGTTTCACACAACGATGTCACTTGTGCGTGTCTTATAACGATGATGTCTTGGACGTTTCACACAACGATGTCACTTGTGCGTGTCTTATAACGATGATGTCTTGGACGTTTCACACAACGATGTCACTTGTGTGTGTCTTATAACGATGATGTCTTGGACGTTTCGCACAACGATGTCACTTGTGTGTGTCTTATAACGATGATGTCTTGGACGTTTCACACAACGATGTCACTTGTGCGTGTCTTATAACGATGATGTCTTGGACGTTTCACACAACGATGTCACTTGTGCGTGTCTTATAACGATGATGTCTTGGACTTTTCACACAACGATGTCACTTGTGCGTGTCTTATAACGATGATGTCTTGGACGTTTCGCACAACGATGTCATTTGTGCCTGTCTTATATCGATGATGTCTTGGACGCTTCGCACAACGATGTCATTTGTGCCTGTCTTATAACGATGATGTCTTGGACGTTTCTCACAACGATGTCATTTGTGCCTGTCTTATATCGATGATGTCTTGGACGCTTCGCACAACGATGTCACTTGTGTGTGTGTTTTATAGCGATGGTGTCTTGGACGTTTCGCACAACGATGTCACTTATGCCTGTCTTATAACGATGATGTCTGAGACGTTTCACACCACGATGTCACTTGTGCCTGTCTTATAACGATGATGTCTTGGACGTTTCGTACAACGATGTCACTTGTGCCTGTCTTATAACGATGATGTGTTGGACGTTTCACACAACGATGTCACTTGTGCGTGTCTTATAACGATGATGTCTTAGACGTTTCACACAACGATGTCACTTGTGCGTGTCTTATAACGATGATGTCTTGGACGTTTCACACAACGATGTCACTTGTGCGTGTCTTATAACGATGATGTCTTAGACGTTTCGCACAACGATGTCACTTGTGCGTGTCTTGTAACACGATCCCCCCAAACAAATTGTCAACGGCATGGCAACTGACTCCTACGTCATATAGGAATTGACTTAATTAAAAACCTGTTAGCACTAAGATGTTGCATGGCTTACATCCAGACCAATTAGACCTTACGACCACCTTGTGTCGATTGGGACAATGTCTACTTTTGTCCATGCCAACATGACATGGCAGTTTTCCTATAATAGTAATAATAATGATGATGTATTTAAACAACATATCTCGTTGTGTTACATGAATAAAATCAACTGTGGATTAGCACTGTTACTGTTAGTCAGGTAAAATCGTGTACTTGGACTTGTGAAACGTACACCACAATCTTTATAAAAAAAAGGGTCATGCTTAAAAGATGTGCTGTCACGTACGCCGAGGTTGACGAGTCACGTACAGAATGCTACAACACGTAATTACACATGCGCAATAATTTACGCGCAGACGTGAAGATGTGCATATTATATGAAACGAATATGTGAAATGCTGACAGACACGATCCTTTTCACAACATCAAGTTTCCCTGCTTCTCGACGTATGATCGAAAAATATGGTTAAAATAAATCTAATTAAAAGACGCCTGCATACATACAATAAATGCAATTCATACATGCACGCACGCACGCACGCACGCACGCACGCACAAACACACACGCACGTATACACGCAGTCGCACACACACACACACACACACACACACACACACACACACACACACACACACACACACACACACACACACACACACACACACACACACACACACACACACACACACACACGTGCCGACAACGTCAACAATTTAAATCTCGATATAGATGATCCGCTGCCAGGTTAATGGTGTTGTGGCGTCACTACACACGCAACGCTGCAGCCATTAGCTGAGACACATCTCACATTAGCACGCCTAGGTCGCTCGATCTCGCCTCTTCACAGTCCTGTCTAATTGGACATCGACGACGAACCTAGCGGACACCGTGTCCATAGTGTCACAGTCACAGTCCGCTAGGTGACATCACTTGTTTACATCTATCAAGTTCTGGGAGGATTTAACAAGATTGTATTAAATGGCAGGAAAAAAGAGACAGTAGAATGGACAAGGACGCTATCGACCTATCGAGACTCCAATTAGTATTAATCTGTGTGCCACTCGCCTTTCTAGGATATTTTTATGTTTCCTTTTTATGCATTTCTAGAAGATTCGATCCATCCATTTATAGTCCTCTGTGATACCGTATTTACATTGTTCCTTGATTAACATTTATCAAATGAGAAAACTACTTCCATCCTTATTTTCATAACGTTTCGATATCTTCAAAAGCTATAACTGATCTTCTCTTAATCACCTGGTGACCGATCTTGTAAAACCACATTATTTTATGTGTCTTTCGTGACTAAGGTCTCTCAGTTCTGGAGTCAGGTTAGTCGCTTTCCTTCGCATTTTGTCCAGCATTTCTATGTTCTCTTTACCAGTGCCTCTGTGCTTTTATATATTATTATGTATCTAGTTATGTATCTATATTGTGTCAAAGGAAAACAGTGTTGTGCACTGTTTGAATGAGCAAGTTTTGCGACAGCGTAGCCGAGGTGTGTGCGAATGCTAGACCATTTTCATACTTAGATATTTGCGATTTCATTAACCAGTTTGTGATTGTGTATGACTGCGACAGCCTGTGTGTACACTGAAGCAGATGAGAACGAGAACCAAGCGAAAGAATCATTCGATACATTTGGACATCCACATGGTCAGTACACGCTATCTCATGCACGAATTTCGTTGATCCCGTCATTCAACTAACCTGGCATACATTGAACTAACCTGGCATACATTCTACTAACCTGGCATACATTCTACTAACCTGACATACATTCTACTAACCTGTCATACATTCTACTAACCTGGCATACATTCAACTAACCTGGCATACATTCTACTAACCTGGCATACATTCAACTAACCTGGCATACATTCTATTAACCTGGCATACATTCAACTAACCTGGCATACATTCTACTAACCTGGCATACATTCAACTAACCTGGCATACATTCTACTAACCTGGCATACATTCAACTAACCTGGCATACATTCTACTAACCTGGCATACATTCAACTAACCTGGCATACATTCTACTAACCTGGCATACATTCAACTAACCTGGCATACATTCAACTAACCTGGCATACATTCTACTAACCTGGCATACATTCTACTAACCTGGCATACATTCAACTAACCTGGCATACATTCTACTAACCTGGCATACATTCAACTAACCTGGCATACATTCAACTAACCTGGCATACATTCTATTAACCTGGCATACATTCAACTAACCTGGCATACATTCTACTAACCTGGCATACATTCAACTAACCTGACATACATTCTACTAACCTGGCATACATTCAACTAACCTGGCATACATTCTACTAACCTGGCATACATTCAACTAACCTGGCATACATTCAACTAACCTGGCATACATTCTACTAACCTGGCATACATTCAACTAACCTGGCATACATTCTATTAACCTGGCATATATTCAACTAACCTGGCATACATTCTACTAACCTGGCATACATTCTACTAACCTGGCATACATTCTACTAACCTGGCATACATTCAACTAACCTGGCATACATTCTCGCGCGCACGATCAGTGGCAGGCCTACAAAAAACACGACCGCAGTCTAGTGGGTTGCCCTCCACCTAGCCAGTGCGTTCTGAGTTAGAGTCAAGATGGCGACGCACCAGAAAACAGTGACTGACAGCGTAAGACGAAGTGTTTACCTGTCGTCGAGGGACCGTCAGGTAGTTGCTGGTGTCCGACCCGTCTGATGGTGGCCACGCTCCTACAACAAACCACGTCAACATTATTAACTGATTACAATTCGGTAAACGTTTACGACAATATTTGTCTTAACTGTTCTTAATGATTAACCCTATGGTTAGGGTTAGAATAAGGGTTAATAATTAGGGCCACATTTACTTGTGTCATTAGCATCATGGCTGTGTCTATGGTGGAATTTATATCGACATAAATATTGTCCACGATAGTCCGTCAACCAATCGAAAGTCCATCTAGTGACTAAGGCCATTAACGTCACTTTTGGCAAATATTGACCACAACATTTATGTTAAATGACTCAAGTGCATGTCGTGAACGTCTACTGAAACAAAAACAGCAGACACGGCCACTGTGTGTTGATAGTATAAGTAGAATATATGTTATGTAACTCGATCTCTCATAAATATGATTTAAAGGTACTTGTTTTTCTCTTCTGAAGATGTCGAGCTGTAATTACACATTCAACCCGTCTCGCCTTGGAATCCTTTCTCAAGAACACTGCTCGAGAACCACCACAGTAGGTTAGCTAGATTTGTTATTTAGTCTTAGACTTTGTGAAATTATCAGAGAAAGTATTAATTGTTTACCCGCAAAATGGGGAAATTAGATAGCCTGCTTATGAAAGTCTGCCCTAGATTGTACAGGTATGTTGCTATCATGTGTGAACATGTCGCGTGTATGTAAATGTAAAAATATTATTAAATTAACGTCGTGTGTACGTAAAAGTAATTTTTTTATTAAATTACTGCAAAATAATGCCCATTGAAAATTACAACGACCGTCTGTGAAACAACAGTCGTCATCCGGTGGGTAGTGAACAAATAACACGTTGGTCGCCAGATGGGGGTACCATCGATCAAATTAGTTCCAGCTGCGTTATAGCTCGTACATTTGCAGCATTTTGATGACAGTTTGATCGTATCCTGTCATTAGAGGTATATAAAATAACTGATAACAAATTATCAAAATTCGAATCGACATTAATGTACAGTGATGGTAATAATGATGATGATGATGCTGATAATAATCAGGACGACGACGATACAAATATGACGTCCACATCATTACATAGTGATTTACGTCAAACCAGTTAATTTCATCTCTCACTCGCACGCGCACACATGCACACACACGCACACGCACGCACGGACACACACACACGCACGCACGCGCGCACACACATACACATGCAAGCAAGCGCGCGCACACACTCTGGCGCGCCTATGTGTGTACATCGTTACCAGACCTGGACAGTCACAAATGCTACATACCGGACTCACTTGTATGGCGAGCTATGACTACTTGTGGCAGTGAATCGTTTAGCCATGGCACCGGTGACGTGTGTGGGGATGGCAGTGTATCCTTCCGCTTGCCGAGTTCATCGTCAGTGAAGAAGTTCTGAGAGAGACCGTTTAGGAAGAATCCGCACAGACTGTCGGATGATGACGTAATACTCCCGGATCGCGACGGAGGGCAAACGGTCCTGCAACAGACAGAGTGCGCATGTTTAAAAATGCTTATTACGAAACTGGTAGTTATCGACGTAGACTTGCTCATTAAGCGTATATTCAATTGGAGGGGCGCGGTGGCTGAGTGTAAGAGCACCCGGCTGTCTCTCGAGAGCCTTACTGAACCTTGTGCTATTTCGTTCAGCCTCTGCCTTTCCGAAGAGATATTAAAGCCGTTGATCTTTTCTACCTTGTAACTATATCAGGGGAAGTAAAAGCTCCCATACACGGAATAGAACACGTGTGATGGATTCAAAGAGATATTTAATACACCTTGATGAGAAAACGAAGGAGAGAAAAAAGAAGTTGGATGTCCTGTGTGTTGAGTCGGCACTGGTAATGCAAACTCACAAACATAAACCCGACGACCCGGGAAAATGATTCTCCAGAACATGCTTGAAAGAAGAAACAGAAGAAAAGCAAAACAAAAACAAAAACACAAGTCAAATACCATTTCGTTATATATTTCAATAATTGATAGAAAAATGATTAATTCGACATAAAAGCAGTATACAACGGCCTGCATAGCACCATCCAATGCTTCGAACAAAATGCTTCGAATATGATATGGCCAGTCACGGTTTGTACAGGCGTATCTTTTAACTTGGCCGATGCTGCATTAGAAAAGTAGGTTTACGTTTTTCTGAAAGCCATCAAATACGTTTGGCTATATAGTATATGGTTCCTGTATCTTTGTCCTGCTATTTGGTTAAACCAGTGAAAGATATGTCCAAGTAGATATATATGCGAGTATGGACATTATAATGACTCGGACATAATTATGGTACAAATCGTTATATTTGTTGATGCGTCTTGGACGTCGTCGAGATGTCACAAAGCTAATCTCGGTGGGATAAATCAATGTCCTAAACTTAAGTTGCGTGATGTTATTCACTCACGGTGGAACGAATCTAATCAATCAAGAGCGTGCTTTCGGAGTTTACAATATTAATCCTGCAACATATCCTGCAGTCCAACGATATGTCACATAAATGATATTATATTTTCAGAATCGCACGCAACGTGTACTTCGCAATAAATACGTTGCAGTGCACCTTGATTGACAATGCCTGGTACAGGTGTGTTTCCATACAAGTATCATAATAACATTGTGTCCCAACAGCGGCTTATTTTGATGTCTGTGTGACAGTGTAACATAGTTGTTTTCATTTTTGCACACGCACACACAAACAAACATACGCACAAACACGCACTCGTACGCACACACACACACACACACACACACACACACACACACACACACACACACACACACACACACACACACACACACACTACACATCGTCTCCCATAATAACACATGTAGGAATTATCCTAAATGAACGCGTGTTTACTTGACATCTATCTTTCAATATGCGCATTTACCAACGAAATTAGCTTACAGCCAGGCTAATAAACTGAAAGGCAATATGTATGCGTAGGCTAAACGCTTCCACGTGCGGGACACACCACGTTAGAGAAGGGTACGACTACGGAGTAGGCCTACCCTGTTACTCTTGGAGAACACTTCATGCCAACTACTTCTGTCACGTTTCTGGCAACAGCGCGAGTGTTTATTGCTCAAGAAATCACTTTACACATCAGTAACAGACCACGCCTTGTCAAGCACACGCCAACATCCCCATTTGCTCGTCACGGTTACGGTAAACACAAGCGACCATTGACCCTACTACCGCCCAGTGCGAGGTCACATCTTCTCAACGAGGTACAGCGGCAACGGAAATACTTACGTCAGAAAACCAAATCTGTATTGTTTATTCACTAATCTTCTTTGTTTATATTTAATATTCCTCCATCTACAACGAAACGTGTCGATTCAATAACTGAAGAACTGCAAAGTGTTTGCTTACAAGAGACGCCGTTGTAGTGGCGTGGTGCTTGCTATTCCGTCGGGACAGAACCAGACGCTCTGACCCAGAATACAACCCTTTCCTGCGTCCCTGCAGGAATACGTCCTAATAAAATTTTCTCGTCGGGACGGTTGCCAGTTCCACAGTTGCTGCATTAAGCACATGTAAATACGCGCTGACAGATCGTGTATTGAAGTAATTCGCACGTCATAGGCCTACTGAGATTTGGACGTGCTAGTGATTGTGAAGCCGGTCAGCTTTGCCGAGATCATTAACTGCTGGAAAGTCTATCAGTTGGTCATCTCTGTTTGGTGCGTCTTCGTCAGACATCTGACCATTCCCCTTAAATGCCCGCCCGACCTAACGACCAAGCTCATTTCTGTCGATGATCATATCAAAAATACGCCCACGTTTCTTAAACTGCCTGCGCATAATACTTAAACTGTTCACACAGATAAACATGTGAACACCGACGAGCCTGATTCACGATGATCGGAAACAATTGAGTATTTTAGTGCAATCAACTGAGTCTCCCGAGAAAGAAAATACAATGACATCGGCTATTCGGTGTTTGGCAAAGAATAGAGCAAGATGAGCATGTCTATCACAAATGTTACTACAGTGTGTAGGTAACTTCACGAGACTATCGAATGGCGTAGATTCAATTGTCCTAGAGCCGTGTCACAACCGTTTCTAACACCGCCAGCTGCGTGATTGAGTCAAATTGGACAAAGCACACAGAACAAATCGTTAATTCCTACACTGTCCTTTTTCGATGTGATGAAATAAGTCTTCTGCAGCAGTCCGACCTCAGGCACCGTCCCCAAAGACGTGATGAGGCGATCGAAGCTCGCCAACATTCTGACGAGTATCTGCACCAAGCGAGCCCACGAGTCCACAGCTGCAGCTTGAGCACGTAAACCAAATGTAGCGTAGTGTGATAAAAATAATATATCCGTCGCGTTGGAAAAACAATAACCTCGCTTTGCGTGGGAATCTACTATGAGTCTTGTGTCGTGGGTGGACACACCGCGCCAGTGACGCGCCGGCTCGGTAACAGTACGTGTTGGTTACTTGAATGTGTTGATAACGTACTAGTGACTGCTGTCAAATCGGTCCTGTTGTGATTTAATATCGTCGATTTATTACAGGCAAAATTAACCACAATTATACGCGATTTAAAGAAGCCACTTGTTAAGTTAGTTACTCCGTGAATGCCATCTAGTTTCGTTGAAAAGTTAGTTTTCAGTCAAGTCGTTATATTTTAGCTGTATGCATAGGGGGCGTTGATTGTTTCCAGCGGAATTACTCGCTGTATTAAAATGCGCCCTTTTAATATAGCGTTGCACGTTACCCCCCTCTTCCGACTAGACTACGTGAATTAACTACATCCACGGCGAGTCGTTGCCATCTTTAGCATATGTGTTTCGTTTGTAACAATCCCCAAGCACCGTTGCCGTTTGTAAGACTCCGGGCTGAGGAGCCATATCTTTCTGTAGACAGTCGGCGAAGGTACAAGCTAACAGGCTGCCACAGGATGTCATTTCATAATTATGTGTGTAGCATCATTCGGAGAATCTCATCCTCCTTCCACGTATTCTCTGTGCAACTGTTCTCTACACATACAGCCGCATTACACGGCAGCCGAACAGTAACGAACATATCGTTCGTAACGAACATATCGTTCGCAACGAACATATCGTTCGCAACGAACACATCGTTCGTAACGAACACATCGTTCGTAACGAACATATCGTTCGTAACGAACATATCGTTGACAATGAACATAACGTATGTCTTTCACTTTTCGCCTATCTTCCTGTCCATCTCCTGCATGATGCTAGACTTCCTGGGTATTTGGTCATAACATCCGTGCCATCGTCTCTTCGGTCTCTCTTGGTATTTATTCTTTTAATAAATCTGAGTTTTCTTTCAATTGTTCTAATGGGTCGCATGTAATCTTGCATTCTGGCTACATTATCCACCCATCTCCACTTTGTATTCATGATGTATCTTTTCTATATATATCGTACTTTTGTTCTTCTCGTGTTTACTTGGTGTTCACCATGTTTCTTTCCATGACGTCACCGTGATATGTTGGTATTTGCGTCATTTGGCAACCTATATCAATCGGAATGTATCCTAAACAACAAAACTGTACAATATACTGGCTTTGTGTTTGCACAGGTGATTCGACAGTTTGGCTGCGCTGTGTTCAAAACAGACACAATGTTATATCATTCCGCCAGACGTATCCCTGCCGCTACTGGCTTACCGCACCGACAAACCATGCACTTCAGGGAAATGAAACCACCTCTTTCAATCAGCTTTCATTGTACGTTATTTGTCTGGATAGCCTTACACGGATTTTGCAAATCTACATGCGCAATGACATACTCACCGCGTTGCGCACTACTGATACTAATACACAGAAATGCCTGCGCCTACCATTTAATCCGATATTCGAGCGCTGACTAATCGAAGCATAATCGAATTAATCTGAAATGCAGGACGCTGCTTAATTGAGATGTAACTATGTTATGCTAACATAATCGAGTTTCAGGCATACAAAGACACGTCGATTTGATGCAGTAATCCGACCACCGGTGAACACTTGATTATCGATATTACTTTCTGAGTACCAAACAAAATGCTTCGAGTTATTATTAATTCTAGCAGGTGCTCATAATACGAAGGCTGTCCGCCCATTTTCAAAGATTTAGTATCCGTTCACGCAACCGGTCTACGCCAATTTGTTAATCAATATGTGCCTATGCGTGACAAGAATATAATTAATATTGAATGTCTCATACAGAATCCGTTGGAGACGTATTTAATGTTAACGACATGCTATGTAAAATAAGACTATGCTATGAACATGGAGTGTGTGTGTGTGTGTGCGTGCGTGCCGTGCGTGCGTGCGTGTGTGCGTGCGTGCCATGAGTGCGTACGTGCGTGCGTGCGTGCGTGCGTCTACATACAGACCTACTGGCGTACATCAAACAGGATAGACAGCAAGAAGAGATATGTCAATACTATGTCGGGGCAATTAAATTGAGCCTATGTTTTATCGTCTAATTAGTGTTAATTGCTTTGCCTCGTTAGTGAAATCGCCTTGAGGGAAATCGAACTACCTTAAGAGACACCGGAATGTAGAAAGGCGATAAACAATACATAAAATGTATTATTACAAAACATCACATAACTTACGTTTAATATTATATTATTAGCACACATGGAAATTAGACGCCAACATGTGTTAAATGAGAAGGCGAATGTGTTTATTGCGAAACATCGACTCGTATTTGTTACTGCTTGATTACACTGAAGTTGTTGGGTGTTATATAAACAATGTTGCCACCGTTATCACTTTGACATTTACACTTATAAACATTACAGGAACTAGTGCAGCGCTACATGTCACGGCCCATATGAGAAGTCAGTTTGGCTGGCAGTATCTTTCACTTATTTAGTTTAGTATTCAGAACAATTTTTACAGATAACATTGTTAGTAAATGAGGAATGGGCATCGTACCTTAAAGCGGGCAAGGTGGGCCTACCTATAGTGTTGTCTTAACGCTTACTACATACAACTGACCAAACGTCGACGACCTTTAATGACCAGCTCAATACCAAGACCGTGGTTCGTACGGACCTCGGTGTTAACCGCTCGAAGGTGGCTTCAAGGTACCGACTTTTACGTCATTCTTAACGAAGACCATAGAAGCGTAGTGAAATGCACACAGGCCGTCAAAATGGGCTTTGGGTCATCTGCCTTCCATCCTTGTTCTTACGACGTGTCGCCAGAGAGACATAACAACTCATTTGTGGCAATGAACGAACGATTTACCGCACATTATGTTTGTGAACTGATTTTGATTGCGCGTCGACGTAATGAACGTGACACCGAGGAAACCGGCAAACGTACACCGGTCAGAGTCGGATATTGCGTGACTAGATTTCGGGTATTGCGTGTAGAATGCACCAAATTATTATCGTAGCTGCATATTGAAGGATAACATTTTAGTACGATGCTGCTAAAAATGAACATTATCTTCTGTGATTTTGTTAACGATTTTTTTTATATTTTACTGTTGCTCAATTGATAGTGCTTCTGTTCATTATTAGAATCATCATCATCATCACGATGGAAGAGTATCTTATTGGATGAACACGATCAGAGTTGAGGTCACGACATGTACTGAATGCGCATGAAATAAATTCCCAGAAACGTGGAATCTTGAATAAACGCAATAAATGGACACTAGAGAGCGGTGTGCAGCAATATCGTTCCTAGAAGCCAAAACAATTATCCTGTCCTTTTTGTATGCTTTAATGAATTTGTGGTTCAAGAAGAGTGTGGACGCAGTGGAATAACAAACATTCGTTCAGCATATGATAAGGTATAGAATATACAATGCTTATTGACCCTGTGATACGCCGCAAAAGAATAAATGTTCAGTCAACATTTGACGAGGTATAGAAAGTGAAACACTCATTCAAATAGTGCACCATTGAAACGTAATCTATATGATACAGTGTAGAAAACTCATTAACATATGAACATATAACGCGCTGTAGAACATGAAACGCTCATTCAACGTATGATTTCGTGTATAATTTCAAATACTCTTTCAACGTATGATGTCGTGTATAATTTCAAATACTCTTTCAACGTATGATGTCGTGTATAATTTCAAATACTCTTTCAACGTATGATGTCGTGTATAATTTCAAATACTCTTTCAACGTATGATGTCGTGTATAATTTCAAATACTCTTTCAACGTATGATGTCGTGTATAATTTCAAATACTCTTTCAACGTATGATGTCGTGTATAATTTCAAATACTCTTTCAACGTATGATGTCGTGTATAATTTCAAATACTCTTTCAACGTATGATGTCGTGTATAATTTCAAATGTTCTTTCAACGTATGTTGTCGTGTATAATTTCAAATACTCTTTCGACGTATGATGTCGTGTATAATTTCAAATACTCTTTCAACGTATGATGTCGTGTATAGTTTCGAATACTATTTCAACGTACGATGTCGTATATAATTTCAAATACTCTTTCAACGTACGATGTAGTGTATAATTTCAAATAATCTTTCAACGTACGATGTCGTGTATAATTTCAAATAATCTTTCAACGTATGATGCCGTGTATAGTTTCGAATACTCTTTCAACGTATGATGTGATGTATAATTTCAAATACTCTTTCAACGTATGATGTGGTGTATAATTTCAAATACTCTTTCAACGTATGATGTGGTGTATAATTTATAATACTCTTTCAACGTATGATGTGGTGTATAATTTCAAATACTCTTTCAACGTGTGATGTCGTGTATAATTTCAAATACTCTTTCAACGTGTGATGTCGTGTATAGTTTCGAATACTCTTTCAACGTATGATGTCGTGTATAATTTCAAATACTCTTTCAACGTATGATGTGGTGTATAATTTATAATACTCTTTCAACGTATGATGTGGTGTATAATTTCGAATACTCTTTCAACGTGTGATGTCGTGTATAATTTCAAATAATCTTTCAACGTATGATGTCGTGTATAGTTTCGAATACTCTTTCAACGTGTGATGTCGTGTATAGTTTCGAATACTCTTTCAACGTATGATGTCGTGTATAGTTTCGAATACTCTTTCAACGTATGATGTCGTGTATAGTTTCGAATACTCTTTCAACGTGTGATGTCGTGTATAATTTCAAATACTCTTTCAACGTATGATGTCGTGTATAGTTTCGAATACTCTTTCAACGTATGATGTCGTGTATAGTTTCGAATACTCTTTCAACGTATGATGTCGTGTATAATTTCAAATACTCTTTCAACGTGTGATGTCGTGTATAGTTTCGAATACTCTTTCAACGTGTGATGTCGTGTATAATTTCAAATACTCTTTCAACGTATGATGTCGTGTATAGTTTCGAATACTCTTTCAACGTGTGATGTCGTGTATAGTTTCGAATACTCTTTCAACGTGTGATGTCGTGTATAGTTTCGAATACTCTTTCAACGTGTGATGTCGTGTATAGTTTCGAATACTCTTTCAACGTGTGATGTCGTGTATAATTTCAAATACTCTTTCAACGTGTGATGTCGTGTATAGTTTCGAATACTCTTTCAACGTGTGATGTCGTGTATAATTTCAAATAATCTTTCAACGTGTGATGTCGTGTATAGTTTCGAATACTCTTTCAACGTGTGATGTCGTGTATAGTTTCAAATACTCTTTCAACGTGTGATGTCGTGTATAGTTTCGAATACTCTTTCAACGTGTGATGTCGTGTATAGTTTCGAATACTCTTTCAACGTGTGATGTCGTGTATAGTTTCGAATACTCTTTCAACGTGTGATGTCGTGTATAGTTTCGAATACTCTTTCAACGTGTGATGTCGTGTATAATTTCAAATAATCTTTCAACGTATGATGTCAAATACTCTTTCAACGTGTGATGTCGTGTATAGTTTCGAATACTCTTTCAACGTGTGATGTCGTGTATAATTTCAAATAATCTTTCAACGTGTGATGTCGTGTATAGTTTCGAATACTCTTTCAACGTGTTATGTCGTGTATAATTTCAAATACTCTTTCAACGTGTGATGTCGTGTATAGTTTCGAATACTCTTTCAACGTATGATGTCGTGTATAGTTTCAAATATTCTTTCAACGTGTGATGTCGTGTATAGTTTCGAATACTCTTTCAACGTGTGATGTCGTGTATAGTTTCGAATACTCTTTCAATGTGTGATGTCGTGTATAGTTTCGAATACTCTTTCAACGTGTGATGTCGTGTATAGTTTCGAATACTCTTTCAACGTATGATGTCGTGTATAGTTTCGAATACTCTTTCAACGTATGATGTCGTGTATAGTTTCGAATACTCTTTCAACGTGTGATGTGGTGTATAATTTCGAATACTCTTTCAACGTATGATGTCGTGTAAACTTCCAACATTTATTTAACACGCCGTGTGGGCAGAACTTGAAGCACTCATTCAACATAATACGATGTGATGTATTACTTCAAAAACGCATTTAATATAAGTGATGCGGTGTTGGACGTCTCATACGGTCATTCAACATAATATTATGATGCTGTATATAACGACAAACACTCATCAACACAAGATAAGATTCACTTCGTTACACCGAAAGACGGTATGGTTTCTAAAGTATACATTGAAATGTAACCACCGAACAATAGACACCAAACAAGTTACTCTACTACAGAAAACGAGTAACTAACTATCTGAAACCCTGACAACTGATAAACGAGTAACTAACTATCTGAAACCCTGACAAGTAATAAACGCAGACTCCGCGTGTCCCGCTGTGAGGGGTCAGTCTACAATTAGTTTTCCCATTGGTTGTCATGTTGGCGTTTTGTGTGATTATAAGAAAAAGTGACCTACACAAATTCTTAAACTTCTTACCTGCTGTCATCATCATCTCATTGACACGCTGGTCGAGTTTAATCAAAATTATATATTTCTAGCTCTCGTAAAATGCCTGTGTGTGTGACACCCGTCAATATTTACGAATGGATGCAGGCAAGACTCTGTAACGAAACAGGAAGTCTAACTGGGTCATGACCCCAAATAGACATGGTGATTTTGCAGAATAAAAACATTTCAAAAGTACCCTGCTTAACAGGCCACCATAATTATGAGTAAGCATTTCACTGTTGGACAATTTCTAATCTGGTATATCTCTAAACTCTACTCACTTTCTCATCTGATATGTATAAACATCTCACCCTATTCTCCAGACAGTCCAGTATGTGTTCTGTAAACGTATTAAATACAGGCAGTTGTTTTGTTGCATTTAGGTTTATATTGAGTTTTTCCCTTTTCCCTATTAGACAACTGTAAATATACACGATATATGACCTTAAAGTGTGGATTCCTCAAAGGCCAGACGTCTTAATGAGTTCAGTTACATAATATTACACAACCCAATTAGCAGACATTCAATACACAGTAGCGCATGATGACGTTAGTGTTTCCGCTGCCAGGGACTATAATTGGGGTCAGTCTACAGTTAGTTTCCCCATTGATTGCCGTGTTAGCGTTTTGTGTAATAAGAAAACGTGACCTGCAAAAATGCTTAAACTTCTTACCTGCTGTTGTCATCACCTCGTTGACATGCTGGTCGAGTTTAGTCAAAATTTTACATTTCTAGCTCTCGTAAAATGCATGTATGTAAGACAACCGTCAATATTTACGAATAGATGCAGGCAGTACTCCGGCTAAAGGGTCAAATAGCCCAATTGCTGCCAAATATCCTTCCGCTTAGTAAAATCAGCTAAAAATACACCATTTTACTGTCAACAGCTTCTACAATCAAACCTGCAAATTTGACTACTTAAATGCATTTAGATCAGAGTATGTGAATGTTGTATACAACACATAATCACAAATAAACTGCCCTTTTTTTGTAACGAAACAGGAAGTCTAACTGTCCGTCACTTACCCGACGACGACAGTAGTTCGGCCTGCCAGGTGGTCCGTCAACCCGTCCAACATGACAGTTAATTAAGTGGTCACACGCCGCGCTCACACCGCCACGTCTCAGCCGAGACTGGCAGCGGGAGGCCGAGATTCAGCGGCTGGAGTCGTCCTAGTATCGATCGTGTGATTATGCACGTGCGTGACGCGCTGTACCCGAGTGAGACGTCATGTTTATTGACCTCGGACACCTGGCGACCTCCAACTGGTCGCGTCGTTTGATCGACGGTGAAATAACAAAGATGAATGATGACTATCTCCGTCGAGATAAATGGTCAAATTTGGAGGAGAAAAACTTGTTGAAAAAATACTTAAATGGAAATCAAAACAAGGCATTAGCTAAAATCCGTTTTCCATGTGTACACAATGTTTAACATTGTATATAACATTTGAGAACATTAAAAATACAGAAAAATACATGTGCAGCATAAGATCGACTGATATGCACTGACTGGTTTAAGTTGTTATAATAAATTGTACAACTCCTCCTTCATAATATCAAAAATAGATAAGCGAGCGAAAAATGAACAACTCAGAACACGTCCAAAACATGACATTCTAAGGTCGCTAGCACCCTCACGGCTCGTCCTGTCCCGACGATCTTGGTGTCATTTGAAAGGATGCACTTTTGTTATTCTAGCGTCATTTAGATTTCCCGGTAACCGTTTAAAGAACACCGATAAACGGACCTACAATCACGCCGTTTTCGGTGTTCTGTACGGTTCCGAAAGCTGTTGACGGCGGGTATTAAGTACACCAATCTTCCGATTTCGGCGCTGTTTTCCTCATTTGCATAGGTTCAGACATGCGCACTTCACCATTTCTTGATTTTATGTTGTAAGCTCCACCCACTTTTAAACCGCGGCGAAATTGATGTGCTTTGATCGCAGCGAAACCGATATATCTCTACGTCGGCATGACGTCACAATAACGTACGCCACCCAACGTTTAACAAGATTTAACAAGATTGCCATCCAGAAAATTACTCTGGATGGCAGGTGGACAAGGAAGCCTTTTGGCTTATCGAGAGTCCAATACTTTTTATCTACATGTATCCCGCCTTTTTAAGGTGTGTGTCGATTTTATTTTTAAACATATTCACGCTACTAGCACCAACACAATCAGGAGATAATCTGTTCCATTCATTTACAGTCCTTTGTGAGAATGAGAACTTTCTTATATCTAATCTACACTGCTCCTTTACTAATGTAGCTTCATGTCCTCTGGTCCTTCTATTTTTCTTAACTGAGAAAAAAATGTTTCTATCAATATTTTCATAACCATTCAATATTTTAAACACTTCTATGTGATCTCCTCTCAATCTCCTGGTCTCTAATGTTGTTAAACCACATTCTTTTAGGCGTATTTCGTAACTAAGATCCCTCAGATTTGGTATCATTTTAGTCGCTCTCCTCTGTACTCTTTCTAGCATATCTATGTCCTTCTTGCGATATGGCCTCCATGCTTGTATACAATATTCTAAATGAGGCCTCACTATTGTTTTGTACAGCGGTACTATTAATTCTTTTTTCTTATACGCTATATTTCGCCTAATTAATCCAAGGATTTGATTTCCCTTTGACGCTGCAATTCCGCACTGCTCTGAAACCTTCATATCAGCACTAATGGTTAACCCCAAGTCCTTTTCTTTTACAGTAGTACTTAGAACAGTACCCCCCATTTTATATTTTACCTCTTCATTCCCATGACCTGTGTGGAGGCATTTACATTTCCCAAAATTGAACAGCATTTGCCACTTTTCAGACCATTTGATCAACCTATCAAGATCATCTTGTAAATGCTGTCTGTCTCCATCACTTTTAATCCTTCTAAACACTTTTGTATCATCCGCAAATTTTAACACCTTGCTTGTTATATCATCGTCCAAATCGTTGATATATATTAAGAATAATATAGGTCCTAGTACTGATCCCTGTGGTACCCCACTCAATACCGATTTCCAGTTTGAAGCCTCCCCATCAACTACTACACGTTGTCTTCTGTCATTCAGCCATTTTTCTATCCAGTTTATTATACCATTTCCTATGCCATGGGCCTTTAGCTTAAGGAGTAATCTTTGATGTGGTACTTTGTCGAAAGCTTTTTGAAAATCTAAATAGATGATATCTACTGGTGATCCCTCATCTACCCACCTAGTGATGTCTTCCAAAAAACATAACATATTTGTTAAGCATGACCTCGCTTTTAAAAACCCATGTTGAGATGGGTTTATCAAGTTATGTTTAACAAGAAAATCCACCATGTGATCTTTAATTAGTCTTTCTAATAATTTGCAAATCACTGATGTTAAACTCACTGGTCTATAGTTCTCTGACTTGTTTCTCGAACCTTTTTTAAATAACGGTATAATGTTTGCCTCTTTCCATTCTAAAGGAACCACTCCCTCTTCTAATGACAAATTGAAAACTGTTGCAAGCGGTACGCTAATTTGTTCTACAATTTCCAATAGTAGTTTGGGCGGAATCCCGTCCACTCCAGGTGATTTATTATCCTTCATAGCCCTTATTTTCTTAGCTACCATTTCCGAGGTTACAACTAACTGTCCTAAATAGTCTGAATCTGCCCCCTTGAACTTAGCCTCTGGTACTGGCAGTGAACTAATATCTTCCCTGGTAAACACTGAACTAAAATACTCATTCAGGTCTTCTGCCATTAAGAATCCCTCTGATATTGTATTTCCAGCACTATCTTCTAGAGGACCGACCTTATCCTGAGCTTTCTGTTTGCTTCGAATATACGCATAAAAACTCTTACTGTCATGTTTTATATTACTAGCTAATTTTGTTTCATAGCTTCTCTTTGAATTTCTAATTTCAGCTGTAGATTGATTAAGTGCTTCTTTATAAATGTTGTAGTCTTCATCATTTCCAGTACATCTATATGACTTCCACATCATTTGTTTATACTTAATTTTTCTAATGGCTTCTTTCGATAAGTGTTTCTTTTTAGACCGTTTCCCTTGTTTTTTGAAAGGTACAAATTTATCGACTATGCACTTAATTTCACTATTTAAGATATTCCAGCATTCGGTTGCTGTCTTATTCTTCAGTGTGTTATTCCAGTCTATCTTTGCTAAATATTTCCTCATGTCCTTATACCTTCCTTTGTGGAAATTTCTCCTATACTGCTTTTTACTATTCCTTTCTGATTTTACTTTGATGGTAAAATGTATCTGGTTGTGATCACTACTCCCCAGTGGCTCACATATCTTGACATTGTCAACTAATTCTTTCTGTGAGGACAAAACTAAGTCTAACACATTCTCTCCCCTGGTTGGTTCTAGCACATGTTGAGAAAGGAAACTATCTTGTACTAAAACTAAAAACTTGTGGTCCTCACTCCCCATACTCTGTAGAGATTTCCATTGTATATGCCCATGGTTAAAGTCCCCCATAATAATACAGTTCCGTTTGCTTACTTCCCTTATAGCGTTTTGTATTTTTTCATTCTCTTCTATGCTTATGTTTGGACTTCGATAAACTAACCCAACTGTTAACGTTGAGTTTCCTGTAACTATGTTACACCAAACAGCTTCTTCGCAATCTGCTTCTCTTTCTAATTTTATTTCATAAGCCTGGATAGATTCTTTAATATATAAAATAACTCCACCTCCCTTTCTTCCTATTCTATCTTTCCTAAACATTACATATCCTGTTAGTCCCAATTCGGCATCTGATATATCAGTGGTGGCCTACGATTCGGTTATACCTATTATGTGAGGGTCAATATCTTCTACCATAATGTTTAGTTCACTTCTTTTGTTTACTATGCTCCTTGCATTTAAACAAATGCATTTATATCCTGATTCAGAACAGTTTTCCAGGCTGTTCTTTGCCGATTTATTTCTGCTGTCTTTATCTATGCCTCCAGTTTCAGGCTTCTCTGTGAATCCCCCCTGCGAATCTAGTTTAAATAGATGCAGCCTGTCCCACTGTCAACAGATTGCAGCAAGTTCTCTGAGAAAACTGCTGCCCCTTTCCACTTAGATGTAGGCCATCTCTCATGTACATATCTTCCCTCCCAACAAAGTATCCCCATAAATCTACGAATCCCACCCCCTCTTCTTTACACATCTGCTCAACTAGTGCGTTGATCGCCATCCTCTTGCAGTTTCTATATGTCGGCCCCCTTCCTCCCATTACTGGCAAAATTCCTGAGAGGATAATCTGTTCTACTCTTGTCTTCTTTAACTTCTTCACTAACTGTCTGTACTTCTGAACTATCCCAGTTGTTCCCTCCCTCTCTGCGTTATTTGTCCCTACATGTACTAGTATAGACCCTCCCTTGCCATGCCCCAGTACCTTCTCTACCCTTTCAGTTACATGTTCTATCCTAGCCCCCGGTAGACAAACAACGACGTCCTCCCCCTCGCTTAGAGTAAACACATAAACACCCTCTCTTTCCTCATTGCCCCCTCAATCACTGCCTCAGTATAGCTCTTTCTACGGTTTGCATCTGTCTGGTTGTAATCTTGTTCCCCTGTCTTCTGCTCTCCCGTCACAATCTCGTCCGTTCCATTCTTTCCTGACGCTGTTTCTCTTGTCACCTTTCTTCCTGTCATCGTCCCTGTCACATTTCCTGCCGTCGATCCTCCACTTTCTTCCCCTCCGATCACCTTCCCTCCTCTCAGTCTCCTTTCCTCGGTCTTGTTGCCACTACTCTGCTCCTTCAGTTTCACAGTATTCCCAACTTTATCCCTGTCGTCTCTCTCCATTCCATCTGTCTCCTTGCTGATTCTCATCTCCATCCCCTTCACAATATCTACCAACCTAGCTACCTCTTTCTCCAGACATTTCACCTTCCAACACCCCACGCACTGAAAGGTGAATCCCTCTTCCTTGGTCTCTGTCCATGACTTCGTACAGCCGGATAAGGCAAAATCTACCCAACTGTGGCAGTCGTCGCACACCAAGTGTCTCTTTGCCTTGACTTGCCGCTTGCAAGGCGCCATATCAGAATTTATTTAATAATAATAATCTAATTAGCTATTTAAAATAGTTTTGTCAACTGTGTTTACACTATTCACTGTCTATGTAGTCTTTAAGAAGACTGTTTTCTGTGCACAAATGTTACACTTTACGTAAGATTGCGTACGCTAGATTGCCTTATTTATTTAGGTTATACAGCGCCCTAGCGTCTACAGTCTTGTGAATTATATAGACTACTACAGTCTTGTGAATTATATATACGTTGCGTTGGTTGGTTGATATACGTGATTGTGACGTCACGCCTATTTTGCGTATGTCATTTTAGCAGCTGCTTGAAAGTGGGTGGAGCTTATACCATGAAATCAGATAGTGGTACCTCAATCGGTAGATTGGTGAACTGTGTCGACGAAACAACATCGTTCGCAGTGTTTAAGACACCGGAACGGGCCCGGTTGTAGGTCCGTGTTTAGTTAATTTTAGGAATGATTATCAGGAAACCATTTATATATTTGAATAGCAGAAAGCTTAAACTTTCAAACGACATCAATATTGTTGAGATCCGACGAACCGTAGTGGTACTAGCAATCGTTCAAAAGGCGTTTTTGGAACGTGTTTGACAGTTGTTCATTTTTCGCTCGCTTATCTATTTTTGATAATATTGATATTCTAGTGATATTATGAGATTATACAACGTTACTTTCTGTAGCTGGATACAATATTTCTTTGCTATTTATGCTTATTGGTGTAGATTATATCCCGTGGATTGCAATTGATATAGTTATTCAGAAAACGTTATTCTGAAAACGGATATTCTTCCTGGATGTCCGGAATCTCGCAGTTTGTAAAAAGTAAAAAGGTAAGACTAGTTCAAATATAGCGCAGTATCCAGTCCTTAGGACACAAATATCCACCACTGTCTATAGCCAGGTACTCATTCACACAGCTACGTGAACTTGAGCAACGTAGAGTGAACGAACTTGACCATGGCTCGACACAGCAGCACAGGATTCGAACCCGGGATTATTTCGATTGAGAATCCGGTGCTCTAGCCACTGCGCCACTCCAATCCTCGTACAATTCAAACTGCTTTTGGGTAAATCAGTACCTAAATACGTTAATTATGGAAGTTGTACCGGGATATCAATGATTGGTTGAAATAAAATTAAAACATCGGTACTGCGAATTTATTCACATATGTACATAGCACCATGTGAGGCATACCGCGAATACTAGAAGGTGGGGATACCAGGTTGTAAGGATGATATAATGTATGTGTAACAACAGTCTTATGGTGCATGTTGGAGAGGAAGAACAGGGACTGGAGACCTGTATTAACGTATCACACTAACAAAAGAACAACCACACGAGCGAACGCACGCACTCGTTCGAACGCGCGCGCGCGCGTACGCACGCACGCACACTCACACACATTCACTATGATAATAACTGCATGTCAACATCGAATCTTAGATGATATAGTAAGACGCTACCTCACCAACACTAAGTCACACTAAATAAATGACTAAACACGACGACGTTTTGTCAAATCCACACACCTCTCATTCTTTTATAATACCGCTAAAACTAGATATGTTTTGGTTCCATCAATTACACCCACATGCGATGTAGCGTTTATAGATGAGACAAGTCTGTTTTGTTTCTAAAAATTATCACTCTGTTTCTAGTCAATGGTGTTTATTTCATCCTCTCAGGTACGCCAGTATTTTTATAATTTACCAAAAACGTGCCATTTTAACACGAATACTACTACAGTCTTGTGAATTATATATACGTTTTCATTCAACTATTTGCGAATCACAATAACTTCAACGATGTATTAAAACTTAGCTCATACAATGTCCGCCTATCGCACGTCAGCACTCCTAACGTGAAGTCGGCTGTATATGTACTATAGCATTACAGCCTGTCGCACGTCAGCACTCCTGACGTGAAGTCGGCTGTATCTGTACTATATCATTCCAGCCTATCGCACGTCAGCACTCCTGACGTAAAGTCGGCTGTATCTGTACTATATCATTCCAGCCTATCGCACGTCAGCACTCCTAACGTGAAGTCGGCTGTATCTGTACTATAACATTCCAGCCTATCGCACGTCAGCACTCCTAACATGACACCGGGTATTGATTCACTCAACTGAGTAAACTAAGGCAATGTGGAGTGAATAAAATTGTCAAAGCTTCAACTGTTAAACTGACATCGATGTTTTTGAGATAATAACAACAAATTAAAACGACCGATTGCGAAGGCGACACAGAGAACAACATTGTATCCCAAAATATCAACGATATCAATAATACAAATAAAGAAGAAAACGACATTATTTGCTTTTTGCTTTTTAAGATAAAACTGATCCACCCACCTGGTGTATCTGTTCGGGTGGCGAGACGGTAGCGACGAGGACAAGTCGTAGAAGTCTCCGGCTTTCTTCTTCCTACGCGGCGTTTTCTTCTGTAGATGAATATCCGAGTAGCAGCGCGCCCCCAGGCGACCAGTGATGTCACTAACGTGACCAAGCGACGAGCCTGGCGAATTTCGCGAGTCGCTCAATGAGCGCACGGGTGAGGTGTATTGCGCACGGGAGGACGACGACCTGAAGGTGGCACTGTCGATGCTCACCCCTAACTTGAGGCGTCTTCCGGCCACGAACACTTCGGCCCCTGGCGAGTGGACGCGCGCCTCATGCGGCGATGTCAACAGACTACACTGGACGCCAATGTCGCGCTGCCAGGGAAAACGCGACCCGGGTCCGAGGCCCGTGATGTCATACATGCTCGTGTTCGAATCCGAACTTGACGCGTACGCATGCGCGGCTTCCGATAACGTGGGGACGATAACGTGGCAACGTGGGGACGTGACATCATCGGTGTTCCTCTCTTCTCGCAGGCTGCCGGCGATGGTGCTGCAGTCGCGCATCGATGCCTCCTCCTCTTCCTGGTTTTCACACAGCGACAGGTGGTGCGAGAAGCGAGGCCGGCGGCCGGCGGGCGATCCCCTTCCGCGGCCGTGGGGGTCGACGCTGTACGCCTGCCGAGCCAACTCGCTCGCGTTCGTCTCCGAGTAGCTACGGGCGGAAGTGTACCGCGCATGCGCGTCACGTCCGTTACGCGGCATCTCGCGGCCGGAGTTGGTGGTCATCGCGACGGGGACACTGCGACATCTGTCAACCTCGCGGTCATCCGGCAGTGGCACTGGCTGCGCGTCTGCAAAAAAGCAAACGTATATTCACTTTCTATAATGTCAGTTCAGCCCTCGTGCATTCGCAGTGGAAATTGCCTTAATTAAAGATTGTCCATGTCGCGACAACACGATTCTTCTTAATACTTGACACGACGCGAAGTCGACACCTCGGATTATTCGACTGGCGTCTGCGGCCTTGTGCAGTGCGACATGAGCATTGGCCAGGCATCGAATCAACGTCGTATTCCATAAGTTACACTAACCCGGCATCATCAATCATTGAAGCTACGTGAAATGAAAAATGGCTCTATAAAAAGCAACTTGTCGTCGCGACCCTGTTTTTTTTCCAAAACGTTACGACCAACAGAATGAATGCACTGAATCATGAGTGAAGCACGCGACGTTTAGAATCTAGTTCTCGTTTACACTGGCCCACTTGCAATATATTACTTCAGAAAACACACTCAAAACGATTATATTATTATTATTACGAAATCCGTATCGTTATAAAACATCAACATTTACATTGGATGGTGCCTTGTCACCGAGGAAAACAACAACAGTAATAATAACGACAATAATAACAACAATTAGTATTATTATCATTTATTATTATCACTACTACAGACTAGATAATCTAGATAAGTGGAAGTTGTACACAGTGTAATTTATGTTGGCAAGGACATGTACACGGAGACCTAAACGTGTCCTAACGGACGGCGCCGATGGTGATATAGTTTAATCGTGTACCGACTTGCTGTCTTTAATTGTCATCCTCTTACCGCCTTTAATAGGCCGATCCAGGTCATCAATGTTCAACTGGCCGTTGAACCTAAACAAAGACACTAAGAATGTGTGTTTAAGCAAAACAGTTAATACGTATGTCGTGGTTAAAGTTCAACAACCACATGACCATCTGGCCGAGACATGTGACGTCACATCTTCATCTTTCTTTTTCCCAAACAAAGCATGTGTTTATGTCGTTTACCAGGGCCAATAGACGACTTTCCACGAATGTCAACACGACAACTCATGAAGTCAATGCAGACGACATCAAGTCAATGAGGATGTCAAGGGCATCTTAGGTTGACGTAAACTATCTTTGATGCAATAACCGAAAGATAATCGTGTATTTTACGATTAATGACATATGTGCCGTGTTTAATTGTGATCGCTTGTCACCCGAAGAGCAGCCGATAAATTAGTACTGCCAGAGAAAATGTTCAATAAATCATCACACAGCAATACATAGACGTCATCTGCTAGGCGTGTTTCTTTCTGACCTCCTAACGCATCGGTGTGTGCGTGTGCGTGTGTATGTGCGTGCGTATGAGTGTGTGTGCGTGCGTGCGTGAACGCGTGATAAACACATATTATGTACAGGCATGTTTACGTATTGTATCATGATAAATGTGTTGTACTAGGAATAATATTCGAAGTTGCGTTTTTAAGAAAACCTTAAAAATACTCCATATCTTCGATTGTTTGCTCCTTGCATTTCAGAATAATGTTGCGAAAAGGAAACTTACCAATATTCCCTGTGGCATGTTAGATCATTTGTGCATATTTATTATTTTCTTTAGGGAAATTTGTCAGACAAACTATGAAAAATACGAACTGACAGTAATTAGCTATAGAATTTGAGTTGGGAAATGATGGTTTAGTCAAACACGTGGCTACAGTTTCGTCAAGGTTCACGATGGGCAAACCAGCTGAGGAATACGAGATTGTTTCGCAGAATAGCTATTGAGAGAAGTCAACAAATCGCAAGGAAATCAGTCCCTGAAACTACTCAGTCAGTTTACCTGAGAATCAAGAACGGTTGTTTGTCTATAGCCAGTTAAAAACTTAAATGAGAAATTCGCATGATTCTAGCGTCCCAAAAATGTACTGGTTGTCCTGGAATTTGACTGGAAACGTTAACCAACCCGGTACGTGTATTTACTGGGTTTATTACGTGCCGCCATCTCCGAGAATAGCTGTTGGTTGTTCATAGAAGCAGAGAATTCCAGGCACGTGTGAGTCCCGCTTGGCTAAGTGCGAGTCTGGTTAAAGACGTTCACTCGCTCTCGGCCGTGGCTGGCTCGTTACGGACAGAGTTAATGTGTGGTTTTAATGGTACAGACAACGGTTTACACCCCGAATTAGTGTCCGACTAACTGTAACTCGTGCACTGAATACAATCTTTGTGCCGGTTTCGTGAAACAGCTAATTATTATCTCGTACTGCGGCAGACAAACCAGGCAGTAACACCACCACAGCGTGGAGCATACTGTATTAATCAAACACGGTGAAACACCACACAAGATCGGTTAGGACAATTGCATTTTTGTGCGAGAGTCCAAATCAAACGGCTAGGTTGCATTTGAACAGGTATATTATATATACAATCGCTGTGGGTAAAATATGCATCCAGTTTTTACTTGAAGTTAGATGCATCACTTGATTTTCAGAACAATATAACAAACATGTTTAGATGTGGGAAATAGAGAAAGCAAACGTCTGCATAAAATAGGCGAAATGGCCAAAATGTGCCTCCCCGACATATGTTTTATTATACGTTTCCTCTCTGAAACAACTGAACCGGTTGGTTTACCGTGCGAAATCGCTTTTCTGGCTTGTGGGTCGGACTGTCGATCGAAGGAATCGAGTTTCGAATCCTGGTACCGACAGCCGTTTCGAAACTTGAGCAATTTCATTCAACTCACGGTACCTGCGTCTTTCAGAAGAGACACTATTGGTCCCTTCTATCTGGCGTATATGCCAGGGGAAGTAAAAGAACCCACACAGGGAGTAAAATGTATAACCTGTCGTGGACTCATTTAGCCTAGAGAAGGATACCCTCAAATAAACCCTCAGCACAATATCCTAATAGGACTTTGCTGAGTAACTATCCAGATCCAGATTGTTGTAAATTGATCTCTAATTTCCTGGATGTTATGTTCCAAAGTCGTCTGCTTTGTGCTTACAAGGACCAAATCATTGCGGCGCTCTTGTCCCGTAGATGTTTGCAGCCACGGAAGGATTAACTCGGCGCCGGATTTAGGAGTCTGAAGGCCCTCGGGCAGTGATTGTCCGGTCACCCAATCACATTAGCTCTCACTCCGACCTACGACAACAAAGACTTCATAACACTGCACAACTTGTTTCCCTGCATTTAGAACACAAAGCAGCAACACTTACAGGCCCGTAGGCTGAGCGGTGCAGCGGGTGCGAACATCCTTTCCCGCCGAGGTTAGAGTTTCGCTTGATGGGGCCACCGGGTCAGCGTGACGAAACTATACGTGGGGTGGACGCAAGGGTTGCGTAAACGTGTTAGCTAGTTTAACTGTCGATGTTAGACTGATAGCAATAATTGCTATGTCAGTTGCAGTCAAAATGTGTCTTTTATTATTTTGAGTGTATCAATACAAAATAGAACACCCAATGGCTTCAACATAATAGTTTTGACGCGCTGTCTCATAATGCGTTGCTATCGCATAAACAAGGCATACGTAGTGCTTACTCCATGATCAGAACAAAGTTTAGAAAGTACACGTAGTGTAGTGCCTCTTCCGAAAGAAACAGGGACCGTAGGTGAACGAGATTGCCTAAATTTCAAAACCGTAATAGGCCTAGTTGGACTCGAATCCCGATCGACAGCTCGGCGCGATTTCCCACCCTCACCCCGCCCTCCCCATATCAATCATTACACCTGTTAAAAGTGCATAATGACGGATATTTCGTGTTATTCTTTATCATTAGTTATACCTACCTTTATTATATCTGTGAATAATGAATCAATACTGATATGAAACGAGCGTAAAATTGATGTATGCGTAATAGATTAGGATCTTTCTCAAAAACGAATAAAAACGAATATACTTGGGGGGGCTGTACACTCCAGAGTTACGAAGCGTTACAAATGGTAACGAGCGGTTAGAGTCTCGGTAAATAAAAAGTTAGCGTGACATATTTCGTGGGTGGTCACTATGATAAATAAGCGTGTTTAATGAACATTCTGTAGTCGCAAATGTCTGCATGGAGTTCGGTTCCATCGAAACCGAATCAACAGTGATTGTCATATATAACTAACGAAAATAATCGTGGATTTTTAATATGACGTAATCCGCTTGGTGGGTAAGTTGACCGTTGGTTCGGCGTCCCCCGTATCCGGCACCATGGTGCGCGTGCACCTCTCTGTCGCCGGGGTCACTACGTCCCTGTCACACTGTTCATCCTGCGTTTTGGTGAAATAAAATAAAAGACAGCAATGTGTATCTGCTGTTAGTTCATTGTATTCCACCAGACGGCGACTCTGTGCACGGCTAGAAAACAATCGACTCCCTGTGGATCGCTATTGACAGTCAGCGAGTGCGGGGACACCAGAGAATGCAAATCACTGCAATTAATATATAATACGTTGACAATCTGCCCATCTACAGACACGGCTGCATGATATAGGTGTTACTCTTACTGCACTCCTGTTTGGGTCTGAACGCAATTCTGACAGTTGTTGCGCGTTTCAAATAATGTTGATATCTTTTCAAACCACAAGCGCAGACTACAGCTCAAACGCAATCAGACAAGCTTGTCTTCGTTGCATCACAGATAAACTGCACGAGCAAATTGTCAACGAACGCACGTAGTCTAATACTAACCCCGTTACCCAGCACGACAGACGTGTCATGTATACATGTGTACCATAAGGGTCTACGGATGTTTTAGATTCTTTTATGAATTCGTCTGTGTCCCTGTATATATATATATATATATATATATATGCGGATTTGCTTGAATAGAGAACACGATAAAACATTGTTTTTTCTTATGTTCAGCATACAAATGTGAAATCGATTGACAAATGTATTGCAAAACACACATTTGATACCTGCCATATTCCCGACACAACCGTGCGGCTTTGGTTTGAAGTGTGTATGTCTTTATCTGGTAGCCATATGATAACACTTGAACATTTCCGGCGATGTACAGTCGGTCGGTGCTAACAGAATCCCCCATTAGTGGCACTATGCAACCGCCCAGATGGGAGACTCCAGACGTAAGTAGAGTTTCTTAACCACCAAATAAATCCAACTGAAGACCACCTTCGTGGTTCAATATTTTTTATAAATCGCCACAAGTGGAGCCGCCCAAATAAACGTGAAACTGAACTTTGTCCCAGTTTCAACGATATTCAGTGAAATACTCAGGTACTACTGAAGTATCCTAAGTCAATGCAAGTTACTGTTGGTGTGTGCGTGCGTGCGTGTGCGTGTATGTGTGTGTGTGTGTGTATGTGTTAGTGCGTGCGGGTGTGCGTGCGTGTGTGCGTGTGCATGCGTGTGCGCGTCAACGTGATAGCATGTGGGTGTGCCAGTGTGCCTGCCTGTGTATGTACGTGCGTGCATGCACGTGGTGTGTGTTTATGTTATGCAATTCACCAACACCTCCGCAGGAAAAAAACTGAATCTGTTGACGCAACACTTTGTTGTGACTAGAAATGTCCAGCCTCAGTGGATCAGAACAAGTGTACATATTGGAATGTCTTTTACAGTTGCTCACAACCTAACAACGGAGCAAATCTCGGGGAGGGAGGGAGGGAGGGACGGAGGGAGGGAAGGAGGGAGGGAGGGAGGGAGTGAGGGAGAAGAAAGAGGGAGGCGGTGAGAGAAAGCGGGTCCGCAAGTGTCGTGGCACGCCGACTGGGTGAGGACGTCTCTGCGGCGACACAGCCTTGACATGTCCTTGACTCGCCCAGCTGTGAGCTCATGTCAGAACAGTACTACGTCATTATTACACTTCGACGTCTTCATCTCGTGAGCGTTGTCATCAATATGCCAGCTACAATCCATTAATATCCTTATTAAAATCAAAGAACGTGTCCCGATCAGCACGGTGCAGTGGGACTGCTATAGCAAGTGCTGTATACACTCGTAACAAGGCACTTGTAAACGTCTCCGATATGTGTTAATGTTGACTCTTCAGTTATTTTACAACATGGCTGTCCAATCCATCCCGCACTTCGCTTCATTCCCGCTGTCCATTATCGAAAAGCGATGTAGTCATTTAGGATTTTAGTGGGTCTCTACATTGCGTCAGCTGCGGCCGCATTTTGCCTTAGCGTCGACTGGTGTTAGTAAGTGGAAAATGCAGTTTCTGCCTTCCGTGGCGAACACACTACAAATTAATGTACCCTGGAGCGCCTTCGTCGATCCGCTTTCCCGATAAAACGAATGGGTATTCGTAACTCGAGAAGTGGTTGAATATTGCAAACACTGTTTGAAACGAACCAACAAGGGATTAGACGTAATGATTTATTTCTTGTGATTAAAATGGTGAATCACTGAAACCAACATTGAACATGGATTGGATTTCACCGCAGGGTATGCTACTAACACGACCATATTTCTAAACGAACATGCATTGTCCGTGAAATTAAATTTATTCAATTAAAAGGACTGGTCACAAACAACCCAACACCACTGATTATACATACCGAACACGTTATTCACTGTACAGGACCAACTACCGACACCAGCAACATTCGTGGTAAGGCATACTTTGGACACTAATTCGATTCCAACCCACGGCCTGCTATTGCAGTATGAATACAACATGAACACTTTCAACACGCACAAATCCTCGGAATCACGAATTCACAGACCACGCAAAACCAGAGACGTAACCCTCAGAGAGTTACGCAATCCCGACAGTAAAGTCATCAACAATTTGGCTGACACGCTAATAGGCTCAGGAGGACAATCAGCATGGGAAATATCAGTTTTTAGATGACGGCGAAATTATAGAATAGACCCGATATTCTGTTGACTAGCTAGTCGTACAATGCACGGTAACTGAACGTCGTCCCAAGGCCATATGGACGTTATGACCTTCTGATTCTTGCCAATTAATGCGAAGACATAGACAGACTTGCTACTAACAACGACCATATTTCTAGCTAGACATACAATAGACACTAATTTGACTTTATCTCAGCGTGCCACTAACCACGCTCCGCATTACTCGCTTAATAAAACGTTTCCCGCCATTACGACCGAGTCGTCTGCTACTTTACGACGCAGCTGTGAGGACGGATGCAGCTCGACTCCTGAGCTAACTAAACTGCTACTCGCAAATACGACATATATTCCTACTGGAACTGCGGCATGCGCAGAGGCAACTACGTAAGCCTGCACGATAAATGTGTATACATTTATCACGATAAATGTGTATACATGTATTGACGTCTTGTCGTTTTTATTCTGGACGGTAGTAGGGGAGGCCGGGACAAAGTGAAATGTATTTTGTTTAGACTAGAAATCAGAAACATACCACGTTGCAGTATGTTCGATTGTTGTCGAGTTCGAGTAAACAATGTGCGGTAGGCCTACTTTGAGTATGGTTGCATAACGGGAAACTGAAGACGGTCGATACGTCTGAAAAGATCGCTTCGACTCAGGGAATGCACACCGAAGACAACGATGCGGTACATTGTAGCCTCCCTTGGTTGGATGAGAACAGACCAGTGATGAGAGTAATGGCTAACGAACCACTTCATGCCCAACGACTGAGAGAAAGTGTCCAAGAAATGCTTTCAAAGAATAACGTGGTAAAGGCTGGTCTCACAAAATCGATGTCAGTAGAAAGGCTTTGATTATGACTATCGGCACTCCTATTCGACTTCCCTTGGCCGCATGAGAATCGTTCAGCCATCCCAGTCTCACCACATTGTAGCAGAGGTACACCCTGACGGGGGTGATGTGTTCACCATCCTCGCAAGCCAGGGGTGGTAGTTGACTATACTACCCCTGACAGACATCCTCACAAGCCAGGTGTGGTAGTTGACAGTACTACCCCTGGCAGATATCACAAGCCAGGGGTGGTAGTTGACTATACTACCCCTGGCAGATATCACAAGCCAGGGGTGATAGTTGACTATACTACCCCTGACATACATCCTCGCAAGCCAGGGTTGGTAGTTGACTATACTACCCATGACAGACATCCTCACAAGCCAGGGGTGGTAGTTGACTATACTACCCCTGACAGACATCCTCACAAACCAGGGGTGGTAGTTGACTATACTACCCCTGGCATATATCCTCACAGACATGGGGTGGTAGATGACTATACTACCCCTGGCTGACATCCTCACAAGCCAAGGGTGGTAGTTGACTGTACTACCCATGACAGACATCCTCGCAAGCCAGGGGTGGTAGTTGACTATACTACCTCTGGCAGATATCCTCACAGACAAGGGATGGTAGTTGGCTATACTACCTCTGGCAGATATCCTCACAGACAAGGGATGGTAGTTGGCTATACTAACCCGACAGACATCCTCACAGACAAGGGGTGGTAGATGACTATACTACCCCTGACAGATATCCTCACAGACAAGGGTGGTAGATGACTATACTACCCCTGACAGACATCCTCGCAAGCCAGGGGTGGTAGTTGACTATACTACCTCTGGCAGATATCCTCACAGACAAGGGATGGTAGTTGGCTATACTAACCCGACAGACATCCTCACAGACAAGGGATGGTAGTTGGCTATACTAACCCGACAGACATCCTCACATACAAGGGATGGTAGTTGACTATACTACCCCTGGCAGATATACTATGCAATGTGCGGAATTGCGCTGAATTAGTTGTACAGCTGTACCTAGACGTGGACCTGTATGCCTGTCTTGCTCTACTGTTGGAACCGTAAAACGCCCGCGCCCGACATCAAATGACACTTTACTGGAAATCCATTGTATATTTTAATAAATACGTCTACTTCCCAAACATTACACTTAACACATGAGCCACAATTGGCAGTAACGAAAACAGTAGAATCTTGAAGGGCAACAAGATGATTGACTCAGCTTAAACTGACACGCCAAGATAGTGACCACCAAAGAAAGTCATTGTTTATCAGTGTCATCAGTGCAATTAAAATGTTCATCTAGAGGGCCAGAACAAGACCCATTAATTAATATAATTTATTTGATTTAAACCAGCTTTACTAAACAAAAAGCTGATGTTTTGTAGGAATACATTACACGCGAGTGTACCTGGTCAATGCGAGCGTATCAGCGTATCGTTTGATTAAAGGGACTGATTTTAGAACTCAGTCGACTTACTCGTTAATTTTAACACTTTTGCTATGATACGCGTTTTAGATTCCACGCACAGTACACGTATATGACATGCATATTCACCCAAATAGAATTACATTTGTTTATCATTTTGCATTAATATAATATATGACGTGTGCTTGTGCCTGCGTGTGTGCGCGTGGCGAGGCAAGCGTGTGTCCGCGCGTGTGTTTAACAATTTCGTTATGAGGCGCCTTTTAGAACCCACCCTTATTTCGGTATTATGACAAGTATTTTACACAAATAATATTACATTGATTTTTCATTTTGTATTAATATAATTATGAAGTGTCTGTGAGTGCTGACGTGCGTGTTTTAAGTGCATGTGTAAATCAGTTAATTTAGCTCAACAAAGTGATTGCCCTACACAAGCAGGGACGACCACTGAGCCTCGGTATGGAGAGTGTCGTCACGCATGAGTTGATATTTATACGGGCATTGCCAGTCGCAATGTGCACTTAGTATTTCGGCGACGTGGTTATGGCGGTATAAATCTTAGCTGCTATGTCCTGTTTGGTCGTTGTGGGACCCAGGGTGTCGCTATTACGTCTCCGCCCAATTTAAGCAGAACAGAATCTGTTTACTCTGCACTCGCAGCGTCAATGATGGATGACTGTAGAGCCAATCTTTCACACCTTCAACACGTTGTATCCCGTTAACTTCATTCACTGGTACTGCACTAAAACCTTGCCTTAATTACACGTCTATAACGTATGGTGATAATAAACGCTGATGTCATTGTGCAGCGTGATTGCTATTACAACTACATCAACTCAACCAAGGGTGTTTCACTGTGTAATAAATTATGTTTAGAATGGACTACCTTTTCATTTCTTCATACATTATAACAAGTTAACAACATTTAAGGCTTTGTATCAGCACCTATGCTGCACGTGTGATGCACTTTCCTGACACATTACGTCGTGAACAGAGTTAATGGTTAGCCGTCATGAACATTTGCAAAATCTCCGCGGGAGTACACTGTTTAATGGGCCGGCATTTAGTTTACTGATTTAACCGTATATAACGAATTAATTAATCGTTGACAAATCTATTTCCACTCACCAGCTTCATGTGGAGCAGAACTAATGAACGCGTCGTCGTCCTCTTCCTCGGTGGAGCGGACGAGACTCCAAAATGTTTTCAGTATAAATCTCATCTTGTATCCAGAGACACGCACACATTTGTTCGCTTTGACGAAGTCGTGATTGGCCGACGCATGTGCCACTATTCCAAACGACGATACGTCTATAGACATTGACGCGTCATCGAATGGACTTCGCGTGGACAGTCCGTATTTTTCTTGAATTCGGAATGCAGTAGTTCCGCTCACAATGTCAGTTCACGTATTGCTTCTTAGTTCAAGATATAAGATATTGATAGCTTAACCTACGTCCAGCGTACGACGTGTCGCCCACGTCATACGTTTTCTAGCTGCATTCGCAGTCAAAGAAGCTGCACATCCTTCGGTATGCGAAGCTCCCCATCAAGTGGCAAAGTGCAGTTGAAACAGCAGAACACTACAGAAACGTATGCCCAATGTGTTCATTAATTAGTTACAAACATGCATAATGCATGGTCGCAACTCCGACAAGCGTTTGACTAATAATTTAACACTACTGAACAAGATTGCCATCGAAAGCAATAACTCCAGATTGCAATTGGATAAACATGCCATTTGATAATTGAAAATCGAACAATTTGTTATCGATATTATTATTATGTATAACCCGCCCTTCGGTACGTCATAACATCAGAATATTACCTCATTCCGTTCCGCATTCCACGGTGATAAATGATCGACGTTCGAGCGATAACGTGTCCTGCCTGTCAAAGACGACAGAATTTCTGCACTGCCGAACAGATTCAATATCTGGTTTGGCGTGGCCAATAAAGAGTGTATTTACGGTTTTCTACACTTGAGAGTGCCTGACCGGCTAGCAAGCCAGGGAGGGTGTGTTGCTATCTACTGCATCTGCGTTGATGAATTACGTGATAAGACGCACAGGAAGGCCACAGGAATCTTAAACGTTTGGCGGGCATCGGTCAAGGATCCGAGTCGAGAAGCCTTAAATGTTACGCGGCCGTAAATGTCCTCCTGCCCCGTCGTCATTCATAGATCACGCGCTTCGTGACCGCGACATCCCGCCGCTGTTTCAGTTGTTCATAAATAATACGCTAAACAGACGAATAGCTACGATCTAGACTGCTTGTCGAAATAAACAAGATCACGTCTACATGGAATAATTATTTATATTAGTTGTTGGAAATTCAGAAGATTGTTGTAGCTCCCGGAAGAAGAGATAAATGTTAGGAATTGACATTCATCTACGTCCTTTTCCTCTATCTCGTCTTCTACGGCATATGTGTCGTATGACATTGATGTCACAGTGGGAAGATCCCTACAGCCACAAATATATATATATATATTCTCCTTCCTCCATAAATATGCCCCCCCCCTCTTAAATAGGCACCAGCAATAACACGAAATACAGACATAACTTCAGTTTTAAATTGTAATAATTATATGGTAAAAATATGTTGCAAACAGTCTGATCAACTGAAATAAGTCCATGGGTACATGCTGACTCATTTGGATAACCAGGAGCAGTCGCACAGTTCTATTAAGAAGGCACTGCACTGCCTAATCATTTTACTCTCCGCGAAGTGACAGGAGACGGGAAGATATCTAGGGATGGCGATTAAATCCAGGGGTAAGACAGCTATACGGGCACAATTAAACGAAATCTAATCAAGTAAATTGAAAAAGCGGAATGCTAATGTCACAATGATGCGACCGAAAGGTGACACAGGTGATGACATTACAGTGACGGATGTGACGGCGACACCGCCACTATAAGAACTGGTCCGTCAGCAGCGACGCGTATCGAAGGACAATGGACCGTTACGATCAGCAGCACAGCGTGACGGAATGCACTGATGCGCGATATGCTACATTTCCTAAATCGATTCTCGTAGCCAAGTTACAGAAATAATAAAACATCAGGTTGTCATGTAGCTTTTTCATCATGCTATTAGCGCGGATATTCCGTGGTTAATAAAACAATCTAACTGCTTTCGTCGCGACGGCGGCATATGTCGTTGGCATTTACTCGCATTATTGTAGAATCCGCTCACTAACAGATGCCGACCCAGGTGAGGTAACCGCCTCACTGATGCAAAAGAACAACGCGTTGAGCTAGTCAAAAAATAATCGCTAGGTTCAGTTGTAAATCATACCAGTTGATTCTATAAATCTAGCATCAGTAATGTGCGTGCGTGCGTGCGTGTGTGTGTGTTGTGTGTGTGTGCGTGCGTGCGTGCATGCGTGTGTGTATGAGAGAGAGAGAGAGTGTGTGTGTGCGTGTGCGTGTGCGTGTGCGTGTGCGTGTGCGTGTGCGTGTGCGTGTGCGTGTGCGTGTGCGTGTGCGTGTGTGCAAAGCGGTTGACTGACAATTCACCCCTGACAGACTTGTTCATTCCATCAGCATCGTGATTATTTGGGAACAACGTGAAATTAACGAAATTGCCAAAGCTCAGGAACGTTAGCAAGAGAATAAATGAAATGCGGGTCCTCTCCATTGAGAGGCTGATGTTCTAATGATTACATCAAAATCGGAATCATCTGTGCTTTCCATGGCATGGGGCTATATTCCAAATTATATGGTTCTGCCTGCTTTCTCTGTCGAGTTCCATTGCCGACAAACTCACGGACAACAACGATCTCAACATATGGGTCGCTGTTGGTGGTGGTGTTGAGGCTGTCGATTGTGATGTTGATGAAGTTGATGGTGTTGATGCTGTCGATTGCGATGCTGATGAAGTTGATGTTGGTGGTGTTGATGCTGTCAATTGCGGTTCTGATGAAGTCGATTTTGGTGGTGTTGATGCTGTCGATTGCGGTGCTGATGAATTTGATGTTGGTGGTGTAAATGCTGTCGATTGTGATGCTGATGAAGTTGATGTTAGTGGTGTTGATGTTGTCGATTGTGGTACTGATGAAGTTGATTTTGGTGGTGTTGATGCTGTCGATTGCGGTGCTGATGAAGTTGGTATTGGTGGTGTTGATGCTATCGATTGTGGTAGTGAAGAAGTTGTTGTTGGTGGTGTTGATGTTGTCGATTGTGGTACTGATGAAGTTGATGTTAGTGTTGTTGATGCTGTTGATGCGGTTGATGTTATTGATGTTTGTGTTGTCAATGCTGATGTTGTTGACGTTGATGTTGTTTATACTGGTGTTGTTGATGTAAGTGGTGTTGATGGAAGTGATTTTGATTGCACTGACACTGGTGTTGTTGACGCTAATGGCAAAGGTGACGATGGTTATGATGCTGGCCAATCAGTGTGATGTTCCGTTCGAGACAGACCCCTGGACACTCGCAGGTCACAGTCGTCCGCCACATATCCCAGGGGCGCATTTGTCAGTGCAAATATTCCCTGATGTCCAACCAAAGACCTCGGCTTCTGCGTTACAATAAATAGCCAATTTAAATGTTCACAATCAATCTGTAGGCCGTTTTGGTTTAATGTCGTTTTTCTGGTAGCCAATTTTCTGTTAATGATAGATAATTTAGAAGATAGCCCATCGGCGGTAAAAGTAGATGATTGCTCTGCTCGCGCTGCCTGATGAATGACAAATGTTCATGATTAGTGTGATTTATTCTAAAGTTTAATTCCGCCGTTGGGCGGAGGACACGTGGTCACGTACTGGAATCAGATAGGTGATGCAACCGTCCTAATCAAACACAACGCGATATATAATTTCCGTGCAGTCCAATAGTCGTGTAAACTAATTATACAGAAATGTTTCATCAGTCACCGTGTCGCATTTGTCTTCCACACCGCCCTGATAAATCATTTCATAAGATGACTGCACTTCACACACGCACTTCACACGCTCGGTGTGTTGCCACGAAACACGTCTCACACCGGAAAGCGGGTATGAGGAATGCCCTTGGATGAAAGGGCGAACATATGTAACGGCGTCGTAATCAGATTATTAATTTGCTCAGCCGTGAAATTGCTTTCGGAATTCCAGGAAAGAGGATGATAGAAAACACACGTGGGTGTACAGTAACGTACGTAGGTGTATAGTAATATACGTAGGTGTATAGTACGTGTCTACACGAGGAACTCCACCTTGGCGACAACGTAGCCTTGCTGGGTCTGTAGTCCAACTACACATCGCTGGTAAATGCAAATAACAATCCTTATAAGATTCTAAATGAGCTTTATATAAACTATAACACAAATCCACATATATTATGCTACTATAATTAATGTTATAAGTTACTTAATAGTAGTACATTTTGATTGGTCAATAAGTGTGCCATTGACGTAACATCCGGCGTATTTCCAGTTAGTAAAATCCTACCACCGATGGCACAATGTTGTGTCGCGGCAACAATGTTTCCCTTTCAGAAACTTAAGAGGCATGCGTTACAAAAAAGTTCTCGTAACTTTTGTAGATGCTGCTACGTCAGCTGCCGAGAAGCTATCTACGGTAATAAGCCATAGCTATGTGCGAATCGGACCTCCCGATCGCACGACAACAAACGCTCGGACCAGAAACACACACGAGTAAGATACCAAGATTGTCTAAGACCGTAATCTTGCATCTCAGCGCATATCGTCTTGGTGCAAACCAGCACGAATCTCGCCTCACGTGACAACTGTCAGGTAATCATTGGATGACACATATTTCAGAATCGTCCGAGTTAAGCTGATTTGTAAACAAGATGGACACTATGCGTTATCGCCACGTGGCGGGTGGCCGCACGAAATATTGTACGCATCGTGTCTATGTGAAAACATAAGTACACAATATCTGAGAATTTGATAACATAGCCACGCGAGTCGTGTTCACGGCATAGTTCGATTGAGATATCGATAGGCCTACACTGTATCGGTAACCTGATGTTCTAAATGTCCCATTAATATTTCACTAGAACAATTTTTTGTATTGGTAATTGTCCTGTAATGATGTAATATATACAAATATTTTACAGCCACCGTCAAAATAAAACAATTTGACATAACATAAAACGCGTTATTAAACGGCACATTTTCTAAGCTTAGCCTCCAGTAACATGACGATATAAGCAGCGTAGAATTTAATTAGGAATATGGTTTATTTTTGTTGCTACACATAATACAATTACAGGACGTATACAGGGTGTATCATTGTTTGGCGCATTGAGTGTGGCAGACGACTGTCTTTATAAAATAGGAACTTTTCGTGGAGCCATTTCGAAGATATTCCTCGTACTTTTGAGTTTGGAATCCCGTACTTTGGACACATGCATTAATTAACCATTATTTAGCATTAGCACAATACTTGGTGAATGCATTAATTAAACGATAGTCCATATAATTCTGCATATTTGCCAATTGTCATTTAGCACCACGTTGACTGTGTCGAGAGATACAGCGTCATATAAGTATCAATCAACACCAATAGGTTTAAGAATGCTTCGTAAACAATTAAGCAGTACAGAAACACCGTTTAATGTTTCCTACAGTGGCCATTTCAGCCATTGTTAAGAACCTTCTCGCATTGTTCGAAACAGTTTCGGGGATTGCACCCAGGGTCGTTGGGTACTCGCTGTCGGGGATCAGCTACTACCGACAGATTAACGCATAAGTGGCCAATAGTATCAGATAATCCGATACACAAGTAGGTATTATCATGGAGGCAGTGTTTATTTTGGCTATAACGATGACAATGCAAGACAACTGTTTGTTCACACGTTGATGATATCTTGACAACAGTGTTGACAGGGAAATTACCATTTGTTGATACCAACACAAGCCGGAGACAAGTGCCTTATCCGTAATATACAAAGATGCGTACCGTCTCTATGTACCATATGCAAATTTACAAAACGAAAAAACCGATGCACTAGTCGTACTTAAATATTGAACAGTGTTTGCGACGTGGCGTATACCAAAACATTAAGTACCAACCACGTTGTTCACACACTATCATTGAAGCGTCTAGATACACAATGTATGCCACGACAAACCCGCTTTTCAATCGAATAGGCAATTTACAAATACAATGGCCAAGCACTGTGTTCATTAATTAGGTACAGTTGGTTATTAGACAGCAGAGGGAGGGAGAGAGGGGGAGAGCGAGGGGGAGAGAGAGGAGGATAGAGAGGGGGGAAAGAGAGAGGAGGGAGGGGTGGTGAATGGGAGAGGGGGGATAGAGGGGAGGGATGGAGGGGGGAGGGGAGGGGGAGGGGAGAAAGAGGGTTGACATGACCACGGATATTCCATTTTTACGTGACCGCACGATGCGCATGATCGCGATGATGCACATGCACATGCATTTTTATTGATGACATGTACGATGCAATGATGCATGATGACGATGCACACCCATTACGCACGACATACCATGTCTCGATGGTTTATTTACGCACATTTATCGCGATGACATATTTATTTACATGCATTTATGATGCGCCAAACATTTTATTGATGCGCATTATTGATGATGACATAAAACATGACATTTTACGGGGAGAGAGGGGAGAGAGGGGAGAGGTGGAGAGAGGGGGGAGATGGTGGAGAGAGAGAGGGAGGAGAGGGTGGAGAGAGGGGGAGAGAGAGAGGGTGGAGAGAGAGAGGAGGAGAGAGAGGGGGAGAGAGAGGTGGAGAGAGAGGGTGTAAAAAGAGAGAGAGAAGACAAAGAGAAAGGAAAGAGGTTTAGGACAAATAGACAGACAGACCCACAGACAGACGGACGGACGGACGGACAGACAGACAGACAGTCTTGTAGAGTTAGAGTACAGAGTTATCCATGTAACTGCTATTGATTGCAATGCTATGAAAACAATGAAATACAACAGTGGTTTGATTTCAACATTGTTTTCCAATTGACATTTATACGGGACAGTGTATTCCCCTTTTGTTGACGTCGACCCAACGTTCATTCCACAACTTAGTAAACCTGGATGTGCACTTTGTATGAAACGTTGAAAATGTGCTACTTAAATGCTTCTGTTTTCTCCAAGTAGCATCGTCTTCATCAAAAGGTGCATATGAAAGGGTATGCGCAGCATCACGTAAGTTGGTAACTGGTGTGAGCCGTGCCAACGAAGTAAGGGAGATGGTTGTTAGGAAAAGATGCGCTTCGTAATGTGTTAATTGCAATTTAACTGACTAGTGTTTGTTCTGCGATTTTAAATCAGATAAAATAAATAATGACGTTTATCTGAAGTGGATTGCATACATAAACTAAACCACAAACACACGCAGAAAATAAAACTTTCTTCTCCCCTATTTCCCACTCTCCCGTCACTCTCTGAAACACGCACGCACACACACACGTATATACACACATGCACACTCATGCACGCACACACACATACACGTACGCACGCACACGCACACGCACACACACATATATGTTGTCTTTCTTTTCCTTTCCAGCTAATGTTATCAATATTGAGTTAGTTGCCAGGAACTGTAAAAGTAATTGTTCATCGCGTTTGACTTTTAGAGTTTGTACCGAATGACACAGGCACAGTGGGGTGAACGAAGTAGCCCACACTTCGAAAAAGGCGGCAGGTGGAATTAAATCACCGCCCCTCGATAACGATGTATAGCATTTCTCTAAACTTCTGGAAATGAAAGGCTTCTCTGCCATTGTGTTTACATTTAATTGTGCCAAGTATTAATCTCGTTTTCGAGTACACGCACCCATTTTTCGAGCAAAATGACCCCAAACAATGTACCATCTTATATGTTCTTCCTGAGCATTGAGGCGTTTTCTGATTTAACCGACATCGACGAAAACTACACAACCTTTGCTAGTAGTTGTCACTTTACTTTGGTAATAGCTGGGAAATGAAAACAAGTAATCTCGGTCAACAAACGTCTGCGGACCTGCCTCTAATACAGTCAATAGTAAACAGTACTTAAACAATTGCTATCTAAGACAGGAACAACAGGTTGTGTGTGGACGAAGAACCCAAACGTGTCTTGGTTCTACAGACAGACGAACGCTAACTAAACATATGTACTTGATACTAGTTGCACCGGTGCAACTGAACGTACCAGTGCAATAAGTTTAATCTTTGCAGGACACGGTGAAAACATACCGGCCACTGCACTTGACCTCACGAGTTAATGTGACCCGTGTGTGTGTGTGTGTATGTGTGTGTGTGTGTGTGTGTGTGTGTGTGTGTGTGTGTGTGTGTGTGTGTGTGTGTGTGTGTGTGTGTGTGTGTGTGTGTGTGTGTGTGTGTGTGTGTGTGTGTGTGTGTGTGTGTGTGTGTTTGTGCGAGTGTGTTTGTGCGTGCGAACGTGCGTGCGTGCGTACGTACACGCGTGTACGGTGTTGATGGTCGGGATAGGGAAGGGGCACAGGAGGGATGTGGAGGGGTTGAGAGCGTAGGGAGGGTAGGAAGAATGGATATGTCAACTGTTGCCCTATACAGTCACTTGAAGTGATCTTTTTTGTAAAGAAACGAAATTAAGCTTCCACCCTAACATTACCCAATCATGTATCTCGACTGTAGGTCAGTAGCTCCCTGAAGACAGTTAAATGCATATATTAAAACACATGATAATATTATTATTAACACTGCAATCAGTACAAACAAAGGGCAAGTGGACAATGAAGTCTGGCTTATCGAGAGTCCAACAGTTTTGTGTATCGCCCTATGTGTAACCGCCCTTCTTAGGTAGTTGTCAACAGAAGTCACATTGCTACACACATTTGACCAACAAACTGGGTCATAACGTAGCCTCTCTATTAACATATAGCGCCACATTAAACGCGCAAAAACAAAACTATAACTAACTACACATACCTGCATTTGCTGTCACATATTGCGTTCATGAATAAACATCCGTGACCTTTTTACACTTATGATTAAACGACGACCCATGACCAGCACGCAAGTGTCCTTGCCTCCATTTAAGACATATATATATATATATATATATATATATATATATATATATATTGACGATTAGAAAATTTACAAATCTAACACCATCATGCCATTTCCGACGAACACTCCTTTCTATTGTAGATAAGAACTGATCAACGAGAACGCGCAATTGCCAGTCATCTTTGACATATTCCAATTTCACTGGGTTGCGTTTAAATCAGGAATGCGATGAAAGTTGATCATCACCAAATGTCAACACACGGGATTATCAAAGCTATCCAAACCGTCATCCAGTTACCACCATACCATTGGGACTCGGGGCCGTGGCTCAAGGTTCACAATATGACCAGGCAGGCGAACCGCGTACCAAACATTACGCAAACTACACCGCAGAGACGTACTGGCATTTAATTAACGGACTTTGATTGATGCTATTTTCCTCACTTCGGCGGTGCTTGGTGCAGTTAAACTGTTAGCGAACGACATAAATACACGATTTATGTACACATCCGGCATTAAACCGCGCCAAGACAGCACTAGTGCGCAGGATACGCGGCAAGCGCGTGGCGGTAGCACCACTGCTCAAACCGCTAAATCAGAGTTAACCAGCATGCGTTTAAAACGCCGTATCTTCTCGTTTATGATTATTACAAGTGATATGTGCCTACGTGTGATGGTATTTTAAATGCATCCTAGTTGATTACAACATCCAAGTGAACCTCTCCTTGTAGTAACATCAGTAAAACAATCATCTCACAAGAACGGAGAGTCCCAAAATAGCTGCTCCTGTTAGTCCTGCAGTCGCCTCATTGCTCGTGAATAGACTCAACTTTCCTAGTTCCAGTGAACCAACTGGGCCGCGGTACAACGGTCATACAATGCCGACGATGATCGAGAACAATAGGACGCCAAGCTAAGTGATACAAATATACTAAAACAGCAGTCGACCGTGGAAAGAGCCCCTTTGCAGTCGAACCGCGGTCACACCAAAACTAAGGAAGCCTCGTCGTCAATAATAGTGTTGCTTGGTGACAACACACTGTCAGAAAGTACACACCAGTGGTCGGCCACTGACTTGGTGAGTCTCCACCGATACCAGCACGTGTACCACATGGCTTTAGGCAAGGATAGTATTTATAATAAAACAATACCTTATTATCGACGTGGTGTGCCACATATATCACGCGAACAACTGTATAGTTAAGCGTGTCGTAATTTCGTTGATTCAATATAAACTCATCTCGCTATTAAGGGAACTTTAAGGTCACCACAAAAGTTGGTAAGTAAGTGGACACCGGACAACTCTACATGCGAAACTCGGACGGACATGCAGGTGACACCTTGTCGGGTAATATACGACGCAATGACCAGGCGACACACGTCTGACCGGCCAAGCCGTCTGACCGGCCAAGCCAGCTGTCGGTATTCAGGTCATTGCAACGATTCATTGAATCAGCGACAACTGAATGTTCTAATGTTCTTCTAATCGTCTAATGTGTCTTAGGTCGTGTGAAATCAAATGATCAGAAGACAAATAAGTGATTGGTTGTGGGTAAAATTGGTATAAATCATATTTCAATAAATAATTACAGAGTCGTTACTGAAAACCAACCTCAACGAGTTTTCACGAATTTTCCGCACAAAGCCAGTTCATTCAAATTTCGCGTGCTGTGAAAGTTTAAAGAAAATATTTTACTATTTTTCCACGCAACGCCTGAAACGCTTATGATTTAAAGTGTAAACTATATGTAAATGTTACTGTCGTTTCATCTCAGTTTTCAGTTATCGCACTAACGTCTTAGATTTCTTTTATTCACAGCAGTTCACTTTCAATCGTGCCGGAATAAGAAAACGCCCACTTTCATATATTTTATAATATATATAATATATATAATACTTAGGTAAGTTGTTGCTTGTTTGTGGCTTCGCGAAATCGTTCCTGTGTTGTGCTAAACTTTATAAATCCGTAGCTATTTTAAAGTAGCGTTGAAATGACGAACAGCAACGTGTGTTGCCTATTATTGCGATTCCGATACTTATTTTTTTCCACGAAAGCAATACAGTGCTGAACAGCAGGTTAGTACGAACCAAACCGAAACAAGAAAACATCGGACGAAATGAGAGTACAAATGTAAGCCAACATTATACAATGCATGTGAACAGAAGTGTGACATTTCCATCCTAGAAAAACAACTAATCCAGGTGTCTGGACCGCGACAAAACACTAATTTAATATCGATCCATTATTTTGCCACTCATCCAGCAACACGCGTGTCTGGTCATCGGCTCTCTAACTCGGTCACGTTTGGACTATAGGTGTCTACGCTTTGTGCTGCGTTCCTCAGTGTTCGTATTTATCGTGGGTTCATGTTTCTACATCACCTGCTTTTTAAAGGAAGGTATTGTGGGTGTACTGGCCTAAGACCATGTCCAACGTTAGACTCGACCGAGCGAGAAACCAAGGACACAGCTGCGTCGTCCCATAGAGTAGAAGTTGGAAATGGCTCGTACATGTCTACAGACCGAACAGCGACTTGCCACAGTGGAGACTGGGTAGACCAAAACCCACATGACGATGAACAAATGAAGGCAAAACTAAACGCTGCAGGGCTGACAGTGGGCGAAGCTGCAGGGAGAAGCCAACACTGAGATCCTGCGTGAGCCCCTGTGCGCCACCGCCACGCCTGAAGATGATGACACACACACGTTGGGAACTCGAAAGTGAAAAGGATGTCCGAGGTGGCGACTTGTATACGCGACTTGTGTGGTGTATCGAATGTCACTTGCAAGTCGTCGTCTCGTATTCACGAGCACACCAATCGGCTATACTTGGATTACGGCGAGTCTGTTACGCAATACACGACTAAGTGGCCTCTACATGTACATTCTTAACCTTCGTGTTATGCAATATATTAACGAATGAGATACTGTAAGTGAATAATAATTAGTTGACAATCGACTCATGCTATTCCATGCGCCGATAATAACTGTAGTTCATAAAACAGTATAAATAAAAATGTTATCCACCTAATCAAATAGATAACAAAAGCGACCCCAACTTCTTTGTTTTAAAATAAAAGAATTGTTTAGGAAAACGTGCACAGTGAACACGAGTGAACAACAGATCAACACCTAGTACAATTCATGAATATAGCACGTCCGCCCCCCAACTCGACCCCACATAACCGATATGTATGCAACACACATACACCGACTAGATCGGTTGACGCAGATCTACAGCGACGGCGTGATGTCAGACACCAGCAGGAGATCATTAAAACAATTCATCCGTGAAGCATAAAAAGACGTTACCTCTGGGTGCGTTAGCCGCGCCGAATCCTTGCATGACGGCTTGCTTGTGCGTGCAGCTGGCCAGAGCGCCCGGCACCACGAACATTGCTGCACGAACGCGTGACCGTGTTTAATTAACTGGACCAACACTGTCGTATCGCCCCGGACGCACGGCATACAACAATGCGAGTTTCCAACCTCACCTCGGCCGCGCTTCCTTATCGCCTACTCAAGGTACAACGTACACGGGCACAGCGCTACCTGGTGGCTATTTCTTAATACAAATTACCTATTGATTCTTCCTTTACTTAAGATAATTGACGGGAAGGATGACAGCTTGTAAAGGTTGACGAATGTTGCACACTGACAACGGTGCATGCATACGATGTTATTCTAGACGATCTTTTTTAAAGAACGGAGCTAAGATTAAGAGAGGGTTTAAATGGTAAGAGAGGAGTTAAATGGACGCAACATGCAATTGTTTCGGCCTAGACACACAAACGAGTTAATAGAAGCTAAACATTTGCAACTACAATAAACAATATCGCGTTAATGGTTTACTTATTTTCAAAGTGAAAGAGTCTTGACGTTATCACGCGGAGACAAAGAGACAGATTATGGGGAGTATTAAAATACATATTTAATTAAATCACATCTGGATGATCAAAGTGTTAGTATTGATGTAGTGTATATATGCATAACTTGGTACCACTATAACAACCATCGGACTTTGTACATTTGAAATAACACCTAAACAGCTAGAGTTGTTCCGGAAAAGAAATCACATGATCACCCGTGTACCGTAAGACCCAGGGGCCTGTTTCATGAAGCGTACTTAAAGTTACGCAATTACTTAGCGTTACGTATTTGCGTAAACTCCTATGTTCGCTTATATTAAAAAAATCACGTAATTTACTAAGACAATCATCTTAGCGTTAAGAACGTTCTTAGCCGCTTCATGAAACCAGCTCCACTAGTGAGCGTGGGCACGCGGAGACGGTGAGGATCATTGCCGTCAGTCTATCGTGACCTCTGTAAGTCGCACTGCACTGACACAACCAGCAGAACCTCCCTCTGCATTATATGCCTATACAGTAAGTGGACACATATATGCATATGTGAAAAAACCTCTGATGAAGCGTATTACCGGAAACCTTAGGGACATCCAAACATTAGCTAGTTTAAGATTCCGAGTACTAATTAACGTGTGCATGAATCGTTTTCCCAGAAACCGGGATTGCACTTGGATGCCAACTACGACGTGGCTTCCATAACGCGTGTGTCTGTGCAAGACTAAAACATGGTGGAGTTATGTCGATAATAGGCAGTAGGCATTATTGTTTGCATAAAGATGACGCAATCGCTTGCTAAATGCAGTGGAGTATATAAATAACGTGCATAATTAATGCGTACAAAAAAACTGTCTTCTTAAGTAATGCCCGACGCTACATAACTGATTTGGCTTGACAGGGGGGCGTGCACAATATGTCAGATGAGAATTATAGTAAGAGGAAAAACACAAAAATTGTGAACAAATGCAGACGTGGTGAAACAGGGACGCAGCAGGGATAAGGAAGTTCCAACTGTGCACAATGACTGAAGCAAATTCGCACCATTTAAAATAAAAACCAAGATGGCGTCATTGGTTTGACACTTTCCTTCCTGTGAATCTGCCAAGCGTTGGACTGTAAACTCCTGCTAATGTTGTAATGTCCTTGCCCTTCCGCGGTAATAGAATAAAAGGCCAATCAATCTATCCGATTGCAAAATTGACACATTTCAATACCGAATTTCGGACAGGACTTCAAACGAGACTTCCGCAGTAATTATTGCCCGCGGAAACCCCGACGACGCCGCTGGCAGCAGACGACAACGTGTCTCTTTTAACGACGCGTTTAAACCGACAGAGACCGCGCCTTGTTCCGGCGTCCTGTAGTAATTGCTTTAATGGAGAAAAATGTCGGCTACTGCAGCAATTTGTCGAAGACTAAGTGGTCTTCTTATGCGATGTTTCTGGCAACATACTTCATTTAAGTTTTTGTCAATGTTTAAATAAATAATTCTCTATTATTAGCGCATATAATGGAATAAACATAATTAAGAATTAGCTTAAATTGTCCGGATGCTACAAGGAGAAATGCTACAATGCAATGCACTTATTGCAAAGGCGGTAAAAATATTAAAAGGATGACCTCTATCTAGTGTTATTTAGCTGAGTGCCTTAAACTTAATTGTTCGAATAATGTATGTTACCTGCTGTACCAATACACGGTAGAGTTATTTATCGGCGATCAAGTTTGCCCACATTGCCTATCATTCCGAGAATCTAAACATGCGACTGGGTAGGCATGCAAGTGAGTACTTAGTGGTAGTTGCGAAGGAGGAATTAAAGCGATGAGAAAACCAACTAATCATATCTTTATTGTGGGAATAATGCGCAAAACAGACAACGCCATGAACTTGCGGTTAGCCTTCTCTGCCTCCGCTATTATTTATTATTATCTGCATGTTTCGCAGTCAGTTTGAACGTATCGTGGAAGAAACTTTCAATTGCAGACGATGCTTTTGGCTTATTAAATGCAATTTCGTCGGCAATTATACTAATAAATGTGGACCAGACAAAGTCGGCTTATGCTTCATTAAATCATGGTAAAATACGTTGTTTTTAAGGTATCCGCATAACTGCCCTCTTTTTGTGGCTATGATTTAACGCTGCATTACTCGGGTCGTCCAAGTGCTTGGTTTCTATCGGTGTGTCCTAGCACTTGCTACAGCTAACCAAGAGGGGGTGGTCTTGTTGCGCACTGCTCTCTCCACGTTGCACTTTAACTGGATGCGGTTTCGTGCATTCAGCACGGAACGGGATAAAAACCGGAAGTAAGGACATCGTTCATTAACATAATCCTTTCAAGTTGACAACTAAACAGCACCATATAGCTAACAGACGGGGATGCCCGTTTGTGTCCAGCGGTTCTACGTGTATGGGTAAATATACTATTCCAAAACCGAATCGACCCACGCACACATGGTCAGGGCTATTACGCTCACCAAAGGCAATAACTTTTGTTAATTTACCCCGGCACCCGGTGAATTCGTACCGGCGGCAAGAAGCGCAATAATTAAGCGACACCATCAAACAAAGGCTGTTTGCGCGACGCGCGTGATCTTCAAGGTCGGGTGCTTTGTTGTTTTGGCAGAACACTGACGTTCAGTGTATAGTTGGCCCTAGTGTTCATAGACGCTTAGTTGGTTCCGAGTTGCGTGTCATGCCGGTTTGGGGTAGGAACCAGGTTGATCTATACTCGTTGACATGTCTTCTGAGTTGTGCTCTGTCAGCGGGTCACAATGTGTTTAATGAGGGGTGCAGCTGTTGCTGCTATAACGCTCTGCATAGTGTAGACAGTCGGTAGGCGCAACGAGATGACAGTTAACATTACATTTGAATAGTACGCCATTGAACAACCACGTCAATATGTCGTGACGCCAATGAATCACGACGACAACGTATCGCGACGCCAATGTACATATATCGCGACGTCACTGTATCGCGACGCCAGAGTATGCTGACGGAAATGTATCGCGATGTTAATATATCGAACGAACAATGCTTCACGACGCCGATGTATCGACACTTCATTGTATCACGACACCAATATATCGTAACACCAATGTAACGCTAAATTACTGCCTACCGATCGGCCGGTATAACAGTGTATTTCCCTCCTTCGTATAGGCCCCTATAACAATATTAAACTGCTTTTTGCAATATATTTCTTCGTATTTCTGGAACATCATTCCGAGGGAGACGTTTCCAAAAAACGAGAGATGCCTGGTCTAGTGGATTGGGAGTCTGACGCCCTATGTGGGTTTAATATCATCGGTTGCATATAAAGGTCATTGAAACAAGTTATGACCGACACAAATGCGCCGCAGACGCGGTAACAAACACACATTAAAGATATAAATAACGCCAATCGATAAAAACTCAAACCAATTTCGTGAGCGCTATTCATAGTTTCCCTGAGCCGCGCTTTATTGCGCATATGCGATTCCTCGTCGGTTCCTGTGGTGCAAAAGCTATGACATTCACGCGTGCTCCTTCAATACATCGATTTATTTAAAAATGAGAAGTTTTCAGATGGGTGACAGTTATTAAATATTTACAACATTGCACATAAACATTTACGCTATAACGGAACACGCTTTAATTGCGTATACCGAAGGCACGCAATGTAGCAATTACGTAAGACTGGTAATGTGAGAACTTTATATGTGTGTAAGAAGAAATTAAAACTGGCGGAGTGCATTGTGACCAAGGCGTTGACGTTTCCGCGTGCAAAAGAGATAATGTATAATAGCAATGAAGTCTTGACAGGCTACACACATATGCAATAAGACCCGGACTCACTTAAATGATACCAGTTCCTTCTTATCACAGACGCACCAACTCTCCAGAGAGGTTGAGATGTATTGAAATAACCACTTCAATAGAATATTCCCTCGAGCGTGAATGACAGCACAGAAGACGGCTGGTGTCTTCGTTATCGCTACGTTCCTGATCGACTCAGTACAGTGACTGTCTAAAGGAGCATAGTCGGTTCGTTTTTGTATTTTAAAATACTGTTATATAGTGTAACGGACATGCCATGATATACATTTTGTGAACTGTTAGTTATCGTATGCCTCTAGTGACGCCACCTGGTGTGTGCAAGCATTGACCACAATTTCAATTCAATGTCCAAGCCTGCCTATAGGCGTCCCGGCAGTTGGTCGATTTACAAAGTACCCCTACGATAAGACAATATAATCCTTCCTTTTATAGTTTATATTAGTTCTTTTTCTAAAGTATCTTTGTATGTGTAAAGTCAGATCCGTAGTTTAACTCCTTAGGATACTTTGGGTTAGGCTAAGTTCTTTAAATAAAATAAAATAATTATGCTGTAATCGAGGTGGAGTAATGCTATAGTGCTGAAGGGTCAATAATTTGAATTGGGAGTTTCGCGGGAAAGCAAAAGAAGAGCGAAACAACACGAGGTTATGACGAGTCGTGTTTTATCCAGTCTGCACCATTCTGAAAATATATATATTTGAATCTTCGAATCATCTATCTCCTTAAGTTCCTTGATATGTCAGTATACCTTGAGAGTTTTTATCTTGACGACTGACTGTGGGCAGGGTCTTGTTGTTCTGTGAATAAAAGAAATCTGAAACACTGAATGGCTCGCATCGTGACAACTAGTGTCAGAATGGGGATGCGGGTTTGAAGAGCAGAGGGTCTGAGCAGGGTCATGCTCGAGGATCAGATTTGGCTTGTGTTTGTTTTTTTCTTAATGAACACAAACCGTCATCACACAGAAGCGATGTTTTCACTATTAGCTGCCTGTGGACGCAGCTGGTAGAGTTTCCAGCAGAATCTGGATGCCCATTGCGTGGGCTCGTTAAATACAACTTATTAGTTTGATGCGCGGATTACGTAGTCAATGACCTCATGCCTGGCCCGAATAAATCAGCCGCCCATTGTTTTTTTCCATCACCAAATGAGACAGACAGAACAGCAAAGCTGTGCAAATATAGGCGAAATCTAATTAAACGTAATGTGATTGTGCGCCATGTCTAATAAATGAGAACATGTCGACGATACAAATAACCCAGATTTTCAGTGATCTAAATACTTCGTTACAGTGACTTAAAAATAAATACTTGGTTATCGTGACGTAAATACTCAATGTGTAATGCCACGTTTTATTGTAAACAATGTCTAGATAATAGAACACACCGTCTACAACAAATCTACCAACGGAATGTTATCATCGTCAAGGCTCGCACAGTGTGATGGTAGGAAGCTCTGGTGCACAGGGCGAGGTGTGTTCGCTTGCACCACAACAACTATAGTAGTAGGTTAAAATATATCTGTCTGCGTCTGCGTCTGCGTCTGCGTCTGCGTCTGCGTCTGCGTCTGCGTCTGCGTCTGCGTCTGCGTCTGCGTCTGCGTCTGCGTCTGCGTCTGCGTCTGCGTCTGCGTCTGCGTCTGCGTCTGCGTCTGCGTCTGCGTCTGCGTCTGCGTCTGCGTCTGCCTCTGCCTCTGCCTCTGCCTCTGCCTCTGCCTCTGCCTCTGCCTCTGCCTCTGCCTCTGCCTCTGCCTCTGCCTCTGCCTCTGCCTCTGCCTCTGCCTCTGCCTCTGCCTCTGCCTCTGCCTCTGCCTCTGCCTCTGCCTCTGCCTCTGCCTCTGCCTCTGCCTCTGCCTCTGCCTCTGCCTCTGCCTCTGCCCCTGCCTCTGCCCCTGCCCCTGCCCCTGCCCCTGCCCCTGCCCCTGCCCCTGCCCCTGCCCCTGCCCCTGCCCCTGCCCCTGCCCCTGCCCCTGCCCCTGCCCC